>OZ005696.1:5504092-6228779 GCA_963930775.1 Cliona cf. orientalis
AGCAGCTGATACCACTATTAAAGAAGCATGCAATAGCAACATTCTTGCTCTACTCGAACGTTTAATTAAATGCACTATTGACAGGTACATGTTTCACTCAATGACAATGCTCGGTGGCCTGCATGCTCTCAGGCCTCTCAAAACACACGCTGCTTTGCGCTGTTTATTCGAGAATGTACTAGTCTGAATCTAAAAATAAGGGTAGCTATGACATTCTTCCTGCAGGTTTTTAAGAAAGGATGGCTCGAAGGATTGTGAGTTAATTTTACATGTATACATGAATGACATTGTATAGTGCATGTATATGTACATGAAGGTTCAGTAGTTTAACTTCTACCAAATCTAAACCTAAGGGATAACCATCCCATTGCCGGCTAGAGGTTGGTTCACTGCATAAACATTCAACTTGTCTAAGTGTATAACATACATGCATGACGTGATTCCTAAATATCAGCCAAATTAGCCAGTTTCTACTGTACATACTTCACTTTCATTGATTACTAGTTTCTGGAGTAGCCATATTACAACTGTTTCCTACGTAGCTGCACATGTCAACCTGCTTTTGAGACATAGCTGCTGGTAATATCCATGGGTACAAGATTTTGTAAGCTTCTGCTTGGAATCCCTGTACATGTACTATAGAAGTTTGAATTTAAATTTAGTAGCGGTTCCTGCCTTGTATACTCACAGTGTTGTAAAGTTTAATGTGCGTAATTATGGTTTTGGTCATATAAGGATTATCAAGTGTGCTTAATATACTGTGTGATTATAATTATATACTTCTGAATCACTTCAATTTTTATACTTGTAATATGAATGTGTGTCAAATAAGTTCATTTTTTAACTCTCTCTCTTGTCATTGGACATGTATTCACTGCATGCAGCTCAAAAATATCAAAATCAGAATGTTGATGATCATCAAAGGTATAATAATATTATGTACTATTATCAAGAGTATATAAGAGGAGGGAGAGAGAGTATCCTACTTCCTATTGCTGTGTGCAAACACCCTTTGCCAAGTACAGAGGTCAAGTTACACTATCTTACGCACAAACTTACCACAAACGTCTGGCATATAACCACGCGCTTGTACTTGCATGCATGATAGTGGTCTAGTGAGCAATGATAAGGACTAAAATACTATGGGTGGTCATGCACCTGTACTAGTTTGTGGTAACCTTTATGTAGTGCTGACCACATTGACCTCTGTACTTGGCAAAGGATGTTTGCACACAGCAATAGGAAGTAGGACACTCTCTCTCCCTCCTCTTATATACTCTTGCTATTATATAATTTCGATAACAGCTGTGAAGCAAATATTATATACATAGGAGATATATATTCACCCTAAGGGCCTAATGCTGTAGACCACGATTGTGACTATTGCGCCGGAGGGTTGCGATAGTCGTCCTGTGTGTGTGTCAGTCTGTTACCAAGCTATTTGCTATACATACCTCATTTACAAGCCCAAAGTGCGGTATTATAACATTACTTAGCTATGCATGGTGTTCCAAACACATAATTTGTGTGTATTTCGCCGAAAATGCTTTGTTCACCAGTGTAGGCATCATATATAATATTAATTTTGCTGATTCTAAGCTTTTTGACTGTAGAGGTAGCAGGAGTTACTGTTCTCAGGCATTTTTGAATGTTATCTTCCAAAATTGAAAGAATTTGTTCTGCGCAATTGTGAGCATAAATAATTACAGCCTACAAAGACAGTAAACTTGCCAGACTCGCGGCACATAATCCATAATAATATATTATGGTTACATACAAAGACAATGGCTTGATGAACTGCTGTGGCGGACTACACTACTTCTGAATTCCCAACACTGTCAGGTCTGTGCTAAAAATAATTGTTATATTATGCTTACCCTGAGTTTGAGAAGCATTGTATGCCACATATATATATTATTATAAATTTTGGATCTCTGTTTCAAATTGAGCAAATTCCCAGTTGAGGGATATGTTTCACATAATATTATGTGCTCACTGCTGATAATCCCTCCTGCAGCACATCTTTACCAGCGCAGGAAAGAATATGATTGGCGGTTTAAAGTTTATGATTAAAGTGTGTGATTTAGCCAGTACTATTGGGCCTCACACAAGTCAATCCCTGGGAATGACAGCATGTCCAGAAGCAATTTAATTACCACATTTTGGAGTGCATGGCATCAGATACCAGGCCTAATATAGCTTGGCGTAGTATACCTGCATGTGTGGCTAGCAGCAGACAAGCAGTGTTGTGCAAAATTGGCCTCAAACCAATAGGTGTCACTGATGCATGCATGGTGGTTAATAGTACACCCAGGACATGGTGTCAGCTATGAATCTGTAAACCAGCTGACAGCGTGCGGTAGGCTGGCATGCATTCAGCACTGTGATGTGGGGCAATTGACACGGTGGGTATTGGCCAATAAAAGTGACTTGGTTTGGCTAGGCTGCTATATAGCTCTCCGCAGCCGCTGACTGGGACGTGATGCTCTGTGGAACCGAATCAGTATGTGCATGGGATAATTATGTATTACAAGACTAGTGCAACAAAATGTAGGTAATAGCAGTTCATGTCTTCCTAGTCTAGGTCTAGAGCAGAGAGAGAGAATCACCAGCTGGATTTTTGGCTCGGATATTAATATTAAAAGCAGTGTTTCCACTAATTTTTTCTTAAATTCACAAGTTTTAGCCGTGCATACAATATGGATTTACAGACTGCGCAATGCGCGCACGGGTATTATGTGCTCTACAGCACTCTAATTGATTTTCCAATGCATGTGATTGACTCAGAGATCTGTTTTATACACTATTCACATATTATAGCAGGTTTAAGAGTGAAGAAGTTGCAAGCCAACGTAAGTTGTGAGGATACTCAGACATAGTGATGATGTTTAGCTAGTTGTCACGCTTATTTTTATCATGCAATAGATTTGATGAAAGGCTTTTCTGTCCAAAGTTCATTCAAACATAACCTTCCACTGAATCTCATCATACCTTCAACAAGGATTACATTCGATAATACAATTGGACAAGGTATGGGCGGTGGTATATATGCATGTGATCATAAGCATTGAGTCTGTACACATCAAATGATTGATTCTATATTATATTTGCTATGTTATAATGTTCTAATCTAATATCCTGAATTATTAAGTTAGGGAAATACTCTAGTGACCACATGTGCATGGTATTCCCCTAGTAACTAGAGATACCTTGGATTTGGCCCCTAAGCTTATATTAGAGGCCAAATCCAAGGTCTCTCTATGTAATTGAAAGATCCGAAGGCTTGAGGCTGTAGCATCCTGAGCAAAGTGAGGGCAGTACTAAGAACAATAACCGTGTTGGCACTGCCTAGCTACATCTAGACTAAGTGTGCTCAGTGTGAGGCCAGACTGTACAAAACGATGGTTATATGCAAGTGGGCCAGACATCAGATTGGTTGCTAGGTCAAGTTGCTTAGCAACCTTTAACGTCACCAGTGCACGGGATAGAAGCCAGTTAAATCCCGTGCATACTTGTACAATATCGCGGTTATTTCCGCGTCCTCGGCTGCGCCTTGGACTTGGGAAATAACCGCGATATTGTACTCGCATCGGGATTTAACTATAACGCGAATGCAGTATAGAGGGCCATGCACGTACACAATAAGCTCCCCATACAATATATAGCCCTGTAAATTTACAATGTAGAGGAATTGCTTAGAGGATTTAACTGTACATAATATTGGTTAGTGACCTCTGAATAACCAATCAGATAACAGGACAATAATACTCTATTAGTCTGGTTGATAGCCTGCATGCATACATTCCTTTTCATCATCCTTAGTATAATAATATGTACAATCTGATTTGACTTCAGTCGGTATAGCTGTGATATGCCACAGAAAGTCAGAAACAAGTATACATGCAATACATGTGGAAGTGCTGATCTACTATAGCTCGATACAATGCATGCACAAGAAATGTTGTGATTATAGCTGAATGCACTTTTATACCTCCACGTGCATGCAGGTGAATTTGGTGTGGTGTACAAGGCATATCTTGCCTCAAAGAACCAGGTTACCACTGACATTGTGGCTATAAAGACCCTAAAAGGTATAATAATTATAGTGCCAGCTGTAACAGTTCATTGTCAGTGTGCATCTGAGATCTATAATATGACTGCATAGGCTGGAGAAGATAGGCCTAGCTATACAGTAACTCTTTGTGGTAAATCTCCATTGATTTTGAAAATGAAAGAACGGGGTATTTATATACTTATGTCAGTTATAAATCTCACCAAAGTTGATTATTCAACTTATTCCCGGGCTCTCCCCGTCCTATTTATATTATACATACAATTTTATTAGTGTGAAATTTTGTATTCTTGCAAGGGAGGGGGAGAGATGGGGAGGCTTGTCCATATTGTGTCCACATAGCTATACGAGTCCAAAAGAAAGAGAAAGAAATCCAGATTTATGCTGTTAGGCTTTTTTAAGTGCTCTACAGATGGCTCAATCACTAGACAAGACTGCCAGGTAATGCTACCACTTCTGAATTTCTGACAGTAATAGTGAGTTGGCTGTCATGATCCAGTCATGAACCCGAGGCATCAAAATGTTAGCTGGTAGTCTTGTCTAGTGATTATGTAATAATAGTATACATATCATGCAGTGACACCCAAAAGATAAAGTAAATTGGGAGGGGGGGTACGTGAAATCTTCACGCCCACTACCATGATCACCCCGATTTTTTTGAATGAAACCCTGTTTGGTGATTTCATTACATGTCTCAGTAGACTCCTTGAGCACCTGTTTGAGTATCCATCTTAAAACTGGAGAAATACAATTAATGCTCGAGCTCAGGTGGGTGTGTATATAGGGCCATAGCTCAGACGTCAGAATACCTGCATGCAACTAATGCGGGAGGTCATGCAATGGGTTCGATTCCCGGTGGATGCATGCCTTGGGATTTTTTTGGCTTACTAATGTAGATGGGATAAAGGATCTGTGGTGTTCCAGTACAGTTTCGGTGCCATCAGCACAGATCCGTGGTTCTCTATAGTACAGTTTGCTCTGGTACAGTTTGGCTTCCGTTAACACAGACATTAATGAGATAGTTTAAATAATAAGTTTATTTGAATCAGGATTCTATAACCGAGAAGCAGTGACAAACTTGCTAAAAGAGTGTTCCAGAATGTTCAGCTTTAATCATCCGAATATTTTGTCCTTGTCTGGAGTTTGTTTGGACGGAGGGCCAGCCCCTTACGTCATCATGCCCCTCATGACCAACGGCAGCCTCCTGAACCACCTCAAGAAGAACAGAGACTCACTGGTCATCTCCGGTGAGAACACTGGTGGTAGCGAAAATGATAGTGTTGATGTAAGTGGTAGCTTATTATGTACACAATGTCTCAGCCACTATAACCAAATCAATCAGTTAATATAATTATACAGGTTTGCAAGCAACTGATGGATATGTGTCTTCAAATTGCTAGGGGAATGGAGTACTTAGTAAAGATGAAAATGGTGCACAGGGATCTGGCAGCAAGAAATTGCATGTAAACTTTGACAGCTTGAGTGTTCATTGATAACTTCAAATCACTGAAATTAATGCACACATTTTTTTATAATTATAATGCACTAGGATTGATGCACACTATGTTATTAAGGTTGCTGATTTTGGACTTGCTGAAAGTGTTGGAGCAAAAGATTACTTCCGCCAAGATAAGTCAGATGTCATCAGGCTGCCGATGAAGTGGATGGCTCCCGAGAGCTTTCAAGATTACATCTTCACTGAGAAAACTGATGTGGTAAATATAGCATTGCTTTAGTCTAAGAGTAGATATATGCATTAATAAGTTTGACACAGTGGGCCTATGGTGTGACCTGCTGGGAGATCTTCACTGGAGGGAAAGTTCCCTATCCCAGTATTAACATAATTGATCTTCCCAGACTGCTGGTTGACGGCGAGCGACTACAGAAACCAATGAATGATGCTTGCAATGATGAAATGTGAGAGCCTTAGCACTGTCTTGAATGTACTGAATGTAAATGAAAGCTAGTGGACATTCATAGTACAATTATTGTCATTAATTTTTAGGTACACACTGATGCTGCAGTGCTGGCAGTTTGAAGCAAAAAACCGACCAACATTCTCTCACCTTGTGAGCTCACTGTCTCAGTCCCTGGAGGCCATGGCTGATTACATGGAAATCAACGGAACGGCAATTCCAAATAGCAATCCGAAGAAAAACTGAGCCAAACTTGATCTGTATCATCTTGGAAGGTGTCCAATAAAATAATAATTGTTGGAAACTGTTCGCGTTTATTGTAATTAGTAGTGTTAGCTACATGTAATGTACCTAGAGACCTTTCTATTATAGTGTTCTAGAAGCTTCTCTCTGATTTGTGCAATGTTAATTAATAAGTTGATTAGGGTATTATGGTGACGCTGTTTGTGTGTGAATGTTATGTGTGATGGTGTTTGTGAACAGTTTATGTAAGACGAGTCGTAGAATGCTCTGGAACTCTGTTTCTGTTTCTATTTGACTATAATAATATTATACTCTATTTCTATAATAACGCTGAATGATATGGGCCCAGAGAACTCCTAAACCAAGGAGCTAGAGTAGTGTAGTCAGAACAGAACTCATCCGAAAAAGGTGGAACAACGAGCAATGCAAAGTATCATAGTGAGGGCCCGGGAAAAGAGAGCCTGGTAATGACTGTATGGGCATGTGAACCCTTACCAACAAAACATGATAAGTGAGTTTTCAACAAAATGGCCTTTAGAGGGGATAAAAATCAACATTTGAGTGATTCACCTCATTTAATTATAAATCTCCTAGACACCATCACTAGCTGATGGTAGCGAGTCCAAAGGATAACTATAACCCGCAAAAATGCGTCGCTTGTTTTTACGCGTTATACTCTATCTAAACGCGGCACCATAAAATGACATTACAAATTTTCACGCCCACAAGCCAATTCTCGACCGTTTTCCATGCTTCATACGTCAATCGGCAGCTCTTTTGCTGTACTTTCTGGATTTGATAGTAAGGAACATCAATACATAATTTTTCTGGCACGTATTTCTGCGGTTTCTGCCTAGGTTTGTGAGTATTCATTACCTCCAAAACTTTTAGTGGTCCTTACCGTGACATATAGGTTTTTTCTAGTGCTGATTTCAATAATATGCATCATTGCAAGTCATTGATGGCCTACTTTTTTGTGGAATATACTTTTTAGGTAATTTCATTCAGATTTAGTGATATAGAAATAGTTATAGCTTGGTATTGTGGAAAGAAACTCACTCTGCTGGGCTCTAAAGATAGTTAATATACAGAGGCCCCAGGTTCAGCAGTAACCTAAAGCAGTATTGAAGTCCCACTATCATGCTATTTGCAAGGGGTGTTTGTAATCGCTGGACTGGATCGATGGACTGGATCACTGGACTGGACTACTGGACAGCCTAATTATTGTACTTTTTGGCCGATTGCCCTTTACCCTACAACTCGACACGTGTAGATATTATTAGCGCATGCGCACTAACGGCACCTGTACTGCATGCACTGTACGTACAGCGTCGAACACGTGGTGGCTCAGCGGCAAGAAAAAGAAAGAGCTGAGAAATACCCAGGGTATAACTCTTCATAAGGATGTCGAGATCTTCGAGTCCAATACAAATTTCGTCCGATTCTGATGGCAGTGCTGCAGATGCAGAATGTGGGCCTACTGTTATCACCATACCCGACTCTCCTGTCAAATTAATCGTTTCTCGTCGTTATCGGTAGGCGGAAAATCATTTGTGGTAGATTTATTCATAGATTATATGACTTATTCAATGGTATTATAGCGTTTGCATGGATCTGACTAGCCTAGCATCAGCTAGCTATTAAAGTATACGTTGTATCTACAGTGCCGGTACCGGCACCGCAATTAGTGCCGGTAAGTCCATATAAAATACTATACTCTTACGTAGCCCTAGTCCCCGCCTCCTCCTGCATATGGCAATATAAATTTGTACATAAATTTGCCGGCACTCTAGACACTGGGTAAAGTATATTAAGTATGATGACGAATTTTATCGTTACGGATGGCATTCATTCCCTCTCTCTCCCCCTTCCTTTGTGATCTAGTGACGCTCTGGTGAACCTGGAACCGATCAAGCCGACAGTGAAGCGTGAACTCTTCCACCACGAAGAACCCTCAGGTTAGACTAGTATATCAATTGCAACACTGTAGAGGAAGGGGTGGGTTCTAACACAGCCAATGCCAATGAAGTAGAAAAAAAAAATATTAGGCCACTCTATATCATGATTTCTGGTCACCCGCCTGCATGATATTTTGAAAGCCAATTTATGAGGACTATAATGTAGCTAAAAGATCACGTAAAACAACGTATTGAGTCATATGATACTCCAATCTCGATCTTGATCTCTGAAGCTAGCTCATTGCCTGCTGCACATGGTGATTGAACGCTAACTGTGCTGTGGGACATCAGTTTGTCATTCTGCATATATAAATTTTATTGCTGAAGTGCCTGTGTACTTGAATAGCTCTAGCAATGCTGCATGAGCTGTGACAGGCAGTTGTTTGCACTCGAGGTTTGCTGAGCATGCATCTGTGGTGTGGTTTAAGTACTTCCTCTTCCTGTCTCAATTCGAATAATTATAGTCCCATAGTCCTAACCACCCCCTCCCCCGCCCACATATACTTGAGACAACTGATGTGACCAGAAACTGATGATTGACTTGGAGTGGCCTTATAGTATTCCATTTGGTCCCCACCCCAACCTCCCCCTCCCCCCCCCCCCCCCCCCCAAAAAGATTATTCTTGTGGGAATGTGCCAAGGTAATAGATGAATTATAGTAGGAGCTCCTGACTATGTTGCTCTATAATAATAATATTGACTCGCTCCATGATAACATTGCAGTACCTTTACGTATGTGTTTTTGTGTTATGCAGGTGTTGCTAGTGGTATCGTTAAACAAGAGAGGTCTATTCACCCTCTTGCATTTGAAATTCCCCCTCCAAAATACACCGCAGAATACATCTTAAAGCTACTACTTAATCCCGATATTGACCGCAGCCGGATCTGTTGCACTTGGCCTGTTTCAAACATAGTATGCAGCGCTACCTTTGTGGTAGATTTAACATCACTTAAGCATCCTGATGATGTACGAAAGGATTTTTTCGGGAAATGGATTCATTCAGGCTCCCATCCTATTGTCTTCAGGGCAACGTTTGATGAGGATGGAGAAGTAGCTGTTGAAAAATGTGCTCCTGGTGCAACTGGAAATGTTTTCTATCTACGTAGACTTCACTGTTAGGCGGGGCAAACTGAATTCGCTGTTTATCGTCACCGCCCGCATGGATTTTCAGATTTTCTCAAAATTTTTCAGATTTCATATTCAATACAGTAAACATATGGCACTTTGAGCCCCACCCACCGATCGCGTTAATTAGAGGGCGGGGCGTCGGCGATTTCGAGGTTCGAGCATAGCTATCCAGCACTCTCTACTGGTTTGAAATATGAAAAATGACCGCCCGCCCGCATGCAAAATCGAAATCTTTGTGACGATAAACTGTGAATTTAGTTTGTCACGCCTTATCATCCCTCAAATGTGGACTTCCGTAGGATGCTGGTTTTTGTCTCAGGTAAAGGATTTAGATTTAGACTATGAGATGTTGGGAAATTCTGGTAGTTTTTGGAACGAATACAGCAGGGATTCGCCCAGAATGGAATCCAAACTGGGTGCTTAATGATATTCATAGGTTTTAATTAAGTTTTGGTTTTAACTCTACCCATTTCTTTGATGTTTGTCCAATTAGCCTAAGGTTTTACAGGGTGGCCCACCCTGCATGATTCAGGTACATGTATGTAGGGGAAACACTGCATCATAATATATATCCAGTGTGCATTTTTTAGAAAGCCAAAGTAGCTGGTGCTGCATGTGTATGTTAGGTGTCATTGTCAGCTTGTCTACTACACCATGCACACATAGGTATGTATGTACATGTTGGTATACTATAGGCATGTTGAAATGTATAGTGTCACATAAGATGTGGAGAGATTGAGCATAAGTCCATCGCAGTGTGTGTCTGTATTAATAGATCTAATTAGTACTGAAACACTAGTGCTTCAAATTCACATATTTTTGTTTTTTCACCTTCTAGATTGTTCGTATAACCCTCATCCACTATGCTTAGTTGTGTACTACATTCCTCCCGGATTCACGCCTACTATTATTTCTCATGGAAATTCTAAATCTGCTCAACCGTATTTCCCTACATTACCAAGTACAGCCTTACAGATAAAGGAGAAATGTACATCTCAAGGCCCAAAAGAAGTAGTCTCATCCGTAGAAAATGCATCAGGAGGTATATTGGATGCCAGTTATCCTGGACAGCTACCACGCAATGAACAGCAGGTTTCCAATTTCAAGCGTCATGTTCCCATGAGCACAGGCCAGAGTTTATCAGGCCGATCAGAGTCGAATGAATTGTATGGCATCATGCTGCATGCTCATTTGGAAGATGGGAATAGAAAATTTATTCGGGATGTGAAGGCATATCCTGAGCCAGCAGTAGTGTTGGCAACAGATCAGCAGCTTTTTGATTTGGAACGTTTCTGTTGTGACTCATCCCAGTTTTCAGTTCTTACAATTGATCCAACATTTTCTCTTGGTGATTTTGACGTTACCCCCACTACGTATCGTCATCTGATGCTGTGCAGCAAGCGAACAAGTAATCCTCCAGTAATGCTTGGACCGACTATGATACATTACAGGAAAACCTTCACGACTTACATGTTTTTTGCTTCATGCATGATAGGCCAGAATAGAAATCTGGAGAAGCTATGTGTATTCGGCACGGATGGCGAAAAGCCTTTGATCGATGCCTTCCATCATGAATTCAAGTCAGCGGTGCACCTAACATGTTTCAATCACGTAAGACGCAATATCAAAGATAAGCTTCGTGAGATGATGATTGGAGATGAAATCCAAACAGAGATTTTGGATGACATTTTTGGACGCAGAGTGGGATCAACTCTGATTATCGGCTTAGTTGACTCCTCCAGTGTACACGCATTTGAAGAGGAACTAGAAACACTTGTGGACAAATGGAAGCTGCATGATCTTGAGAGTAGCCAAAGACAAATTGGTGATTTCTGCTCTTGGTTTCAAACCCACAAAGTGGATGTTATTCGTGATACTATGCTGCTCCCTGTACGAGAAGAGGCAGGTCTTGGATCTCCACCTGATCCATTTTACACCAACAGTAGTGAATGTATTAACAATGTGTTAAAGGTCAAGGTCGACTATAAGCGTACAGAACTAACTGTATTTGTAGATAAGCTCCATCAATTAATTGAAGACCAACAACGAGAAGTTGAAAAAGCAATGGTAAGTAGCGGAAAGTACTACTTACAATCTTCATACAAACATCTGAGTGTACCACAAAATCGATGGTTTGCAATGACAAAAGAGCGAAGAAAGCGATGTTTGAAGAAGTTTAATGAGATGGCCGTCCTTGCAGTAAGCGATCGTCCAAGTACATCGCATTCAGACTCTGCTGTCATGGTCTCTCTTGGGGGCAAACCTCCTACTCAGTTCTCTGCTCTCGAAACAAGCCCTGTCTCTCTATCAGATGAGTTTGAAACTGGTATTCACCTACCTCATCACATTACATCCGATGAAAGTACACCTGCTTCTACCAGCTCACAGTCTATCCACAATATGCTCTCTAGCAAATTATCTCCACTGTCGAGTAAGCTTGGTTTGCCTAGTGCTGCCATTGACGGGATTTCAAAAAAGGCTGCGGAAATACTGTGCTCTGATGGAGCAATTGTGCATGCTCCAGGTCACCCTACTGATGCACAAATGGTGTTAGTCGTACTGGAAAAAGGCCACACTTAGTTCTTCCAAAGCGGAAGAGTGGAGGATTGGCTTGTGATGATGACTGTCCCCAGTACAAATCTGCCAAATTATGTTCTCACGTTGTTGCTGCAGCAGAGCACAATAAACAACTTGATGCATTTATCGCATCATATGGAGCAATAAAAAAAATTCCCAATATCACTAAATTAGCTACAGCTGATGCCCCCAGAGGAAGAGGGCGGAAAGGAAGTAGAGCTCCAACCAAGAGGAGACCTTCAGTTCCTATTGAGAGGAGGATCGAACAATATTCACCCTCATCAGGATTCGTGCCTAACACTTGTATACATACAAGTGGAGTGGATGTACATCTATCTCCAACCATAGCATCATCACTAAGTGCACCCATATCTGTTTCTATTGGAGGATCTGCCACATCCTTGCCACCTTCTGATTCATTTGCCTCTCCTCTTGCTCCAGTTTACCCAACAATACCATCAATACCATTTGGACCGTCTATATCACCGTATTCAACGTACTATCCAACAATGTGTCCATCCTCATACCAGCCAGCTTACATGCCATACCCTACACCCACCCCCACATTTGATCCAACTAATGGAGGATTACACCCGTTCCGTGTTCATTTTATCTCTGGAAATATAAGTGTTTGCAATGGATGTAAGAAGAAATATGACAAAGCATTAGGTCCTCCGTTTAACATTTGCTTACAACATGAGGAATGGCGTTCTTTCACACCTCATGGCTCGAGTGAGAAACAGAATCGTTTTGGAAATGTGTACTACCACTGCAATTCAGCCTGTGTCATATCCATCTGGCCAACCTTTGTTCCTACCTCAGTAGTAGTGCCAGTAGAGATGAAGTCAAAATTGCTTCCTCAACATAAGAAATTTCTTCTTACTAATTTTGGCATCACTGTTTAATTCACCCATATACAGACTATGAATTTGGATTGGACCTTTAATTTTTGATGACAATTAACTTATTAGTTTCAGAAATTGTACTAGTAACTTGATCATTCTTCTATACTTTAGCCTGTATAATCATTACTACATTTTCATCAAGGATCCATAATAATATTAATTTTTGCATTTCGGTGTGAACAATTTTTCGTGGATAAAATTTTCGAGATCCAGCTTCCGGATTCTTCGGCTTGTTCCCGTTCCCCGATTGTGCACGTGGAGGCTTGCTTTCAACCTATGTCAGGTAGCTACTATAGCTGAATACTGTACAGGCACCGGTACTGAAAATTTAGCGCTTAAGTAGCGGCAAACTAGCTTGCCAAAAAACTTACAAAATTTTGCAAAGGTGGAAGAAAAAAAAAAAAAAAATCTAAAGACCAAGCGGGATTGAACCCATGACCACCTCTCCACCAGCCCCAGTTTTAGTCCTCTCTGCCAAGCCAGCCTCGCCGCTGTTGGATGCCGTTTTTGCCACCTTTATACAGCTTGCACTATAGCTAATACTAACCCTTCGTTAACAACCTCGTCACTAACCGATTACCAAAACCCAACCCCTCGCTACTAGCTAGCCTCACTAGCCGTCGAGCACTAAGTATTAGTGGCTATTTAGTATAGCTACAGCTCCCAGCCCAGCCCCGAAGATCTATAGCTATTATAATAGAGTTCAAGCACTAAATCTTGGGTACCGGTGCAGCACTGCCGGTACGGTAGACAGAGCGGCGATAATTATAATAATATTATGTGTACTTCGTTCTCATGCTAAATGCCTGCATGCACTACCTGTGATACAGATCATGATAGAATAGTCTGGCCCCTAGCGCAACAATACAAATTATTTCATGTGTATCTGGGCAGTCCAGTAGTCCAGTCCAGTGATCCAGTCCAGCGATCCAGTCCAGCGATTACAGACAGCGATTTGCAAGTGCTATCCAACAGTATTTGTAACACAATCGTAAATAAAACTATTGCAAGGCAATATGGCATACGTACCCATCCAAACCACTTTCTCCATATAAACTTAATACAAACAAAAATGAAGCTAGCGGCGCTTCTGTGCAACCAATTTACATGGTTGAGAGGTCAATTGATAGCTCATTCTGTGAGCTATCTGGTGAAATTTATTTCGTGATTGAACTCCTAACCAGAGCTGAGATATTGCAGATTATCTGGGGACCCTTGGTGGCCCATAGTTAGTATATATGGTGCCATATCTGTAGTACTATAATATTATTATGCAAGGAGCAAAAAGAGAGACAGTAGTGAGTAACTTCAAAAGGTTGTAGAACCAAGAAAACGGAGTAAATCCCCAGCAATATGCATATTGTTCGGCTGCTCTAAGGTTGCTCTTCATGCCTGTAGCATCCTTTTACCAGTTTTCAGGAATTTTCGAAATTCTTTGGACACGCTACTGATGGTAAGATACTTTTCGAGTGCTTGGGTGACTTTTGAGCTTGGCTAGTAGTATACGATCAAATGGATAGTATACAGAGATTTTGGCACATTTGCATGTAGTTGTTACCAGACTCTCTTTTTTCGTCCCCCAAGAAAGCCTGCCATGGGGACGAACTTGAGCTAACACTCCACTAGATAGTCAGCCTTCGTAACCCGCTTGCACACTGGTGTAAGAACCAGGGGGGCTGGGGGGGGGGGGGGCAATTGCCCCCCCCCCCCCCCCCCCCCCCCAGTCATAAGATTGGGGGGGCAGAGCCCCTCTGATTTTTAGACTGCTGTACAAGCCAGGGGGTGGGGCTCACCCTCTGAGGTTTGCACTTTTCTTTTTCATCTGTTGCCACAATCAGGGTTGAGTTATTCATGATTGTGGTGTATCTTAGCCCCACGGTGTGTAGATATCAATAATTGTCACATGTGAACACTGATCAGTGGTCACTACTGATCTATGTTCACATGTGACAAGCTAAGAGTCCAGAATGTCCTCGAAAATGCACTAGAAAAGCTCTCAGGTCTAAAACTCCAAAATTTTCCTGGGGGAGCATGCCCCCAGACCCCGCTAGCTTTCGCACGCTACGCGCGCGTAAAGCGAGTCTTCACCCGCTTACTTTCAGCCCCCCTGCTCAAAAACATCTCCCTATGCCACTGTTGCATGGTTTTTGTTGTCATTTTATTTATATTAATTTCTCATCAGCCGCCATTTGAAATAATACCAGCTTATTCAAAATTTTATTTTTTTCTTCAGAACCTCCCATTCTCCTATATTTCATGCAGATACATTGAAAAACTGGGAGGTTCTGTGGTATCCACATAGCATTGTAGTAGTGTGTCATGTACTGTACCGTGTACGTACAGGGATTTATCTGCATAGAGCCCAGCAGGGTGTGTTCCCCTCCCCCAAAGAGGTTCTGTTTCCCCCCCCTCCCCCCCCCCCCCCCCCAAAAGTATTCATGAGATTTCACAATTAAATGCATACAGCTCGTGTTTTAATTGTACTCCATATGTCCATTATTAGTGTGCATGACTATCTGAATATAATAATAGTATCACCTGCCAGTGGACTAATTATGTTGAAGTGTTACTTAGATGCCTTTATGGGAACATTAATATTAATTTATGCTTTAGCTTCCCGTGCTTTGCGCGGGAGCTGAGGGGGCATGTCCCCCTCCCGCACCCACCCCCTTGGGCCGCCAAGGCAGCCCATTACTTCAACTTCTCCCATATTTCCCCCCTAAAATTTTGGGCCAGATAAAACCGTGACGTATTATGTTGACCTTAATTATGTTCAGTCATATATAACTGGAAAACTGCGTGACATATTACTGTAGGTATGGGTCATGATTTATGATACTCAATATACATCACTTGATTGGATAGATTTTGGTCTTTAAACACCTACATTTTCACCATTCTGGCTATTAGTGACAATGATTCTAAACAATATTGCAGTCTTGATCCTTGGTCTATAACAACACACAGTAAACAGGCCGCCGGGCTTAGGGCCTTAGGAATTAATCCTTGTGGGAGGTGATTACTGACAATAATTTTTTTCTTTTGTATCTCTCAGGTACTTCGTGAATGATATCAATAACTGAAAATTACTCTTCTGGTCGACTCACCATCTTAGAATTTTTGAAAAATCGCTATACTTGGCCCTGCTCCGATCGATGGACTATCGTGAACGACAGCGAAGTCAGTTCGTTCGAGTCTCTGGTCTTCAAAAGTAACTTGCATTTTGTTTACATCTGGAAATGGTCGACGTTCGTTCGCGTTTCCTACATACGTGAATTGTGTCCGTGCGCAATCATTTATAAATTGCGCGTCGAATACTATCCCGTAAATTCCTCCTCTCATTCCTCTGCAGCTACATTAGCTAGCTGCTGCGCGTGCGGAAGTACTCACGAGCTTGCTAGTGCAGTGTGATGCCACACCCAAGGGCGCGGCGTACGAGTGCCACAAAACAGATTCAGAGTATTGCAAGGAGGGGAAGAGAACATCGGTGAATTTTAAGGTGGTTGAAGATGTCACTTGGGCTGAGAGTAGTGTTGCTTGCCTGTGTTATGTTAGCGATACAGCTGGCGGCTGGGATATCGATTGCCCCAGGGGACGAGGAACGAATACTTTGCCAGGACTTACGATCTACGGGAGCAGCACCAACACCAGGCTATGCGCCCAACATGAGAGTATTGATGGATTCATGGAACTATCGAAATTTACTCCCCACGCGCATTGGAGCTGTGTGGTACGAGGTGGACAATGATACAATGAATGACGATTCATTAACGACAAATGTAAGTTAAATACAGTCAGGTATGTAAAGTGGGATGATGTTAATATTTTCCGTATGCAGTGGATTCAGCAATCAAACTTCGCTTGCCAGCAGACTGTCCAAGTGTGTGGCTTTAGTGCTGGTGCTCAGAGCAACTGGTTGTTAACACAGCTCATCAATAGGACAGTTGTTGGATCTCTGTTATCTCAAGTCAGTGTACAGATTGAGTTTGAACTACAGAATTGTGATGTCACCCTAAACTGCCAGAGAACATTCAATACTCACATATATGAGACGTCGTTAGCTACTAATGCTGCTAGGAGTAATATCAGTAATTATCGTCAAGTGCGGAGAGTTTCCCCTGATGTTACAACTGGTGCTAGAGTGAACGTAACTGTTGTCGTGACTTTTCAAACTAATGAACCTTTTTTCTACTTTGCTGTTGAAGATGAGACTACCTGCATAGTAATCACTCGAATGATTGTTTTCTATAATATTTGTCCAAATCAGACAATTGCTTTGGTTTCTGCCCCTGAAATTATCGCTCCAGCAACAGGATTTACCGAAGTGGAAGGAAGTTGTGCCAGTAATGCAGAGACAGAAGATGACAATGCTCCCAAGTTAATCTGTTCACCAGATGGAACCTGGACTGTGGTAGGCTCAGGCTGTCGATGTGAACCCGGCTCTGGTTTTGAGAATGGAAGCTGTTCATGTGAGTTATACAAGACTACTATATATAGTACATGTAGGATATTTTCGAGAAGTCCAATTTTCATGGCTTTTGCGGATCAGCTACTGATTCTGTGAAAATTAGACCATGAAATGAACACTATTGTACAGTGTATAATGGGCATGATCGCACGCATCCACGAGAAGTTTGAAGACTAGCCTTCCACGAAAGTTGGACCCTGCGAAGATTTAATACTGTTTTGGTGGTGTAGTGCTAGCATCATGCCTCAGGCATTTGGATATGGGTAACGGAGTATGTATCGGCTGTTATATATAGTGCTATTGGATGGTTACATGTTGAAAGTTCGTGGTTCATGGCTTAATGTAATGTAATAGTCTTGTTTTTGTCTGATCTTCCTCATACAGTGTGTCCTATTGGAACGTACTCGTCCCCTACCAATAGAAATTGCTCATCCTGCCCGGACAACAGCGTCAGCACCATGGCTGGGCTACGTCAGTGTACTTGTATTCCACGCTACTACAGAGCAGAGACTGGGGAGGAGGACCTTCCATGTTCGAGTAAGTACTCACCTTGTGCAGTGAATGTTAAAGATTCATAAAGGCAGGACATGTGCATTTATGTAGCTATACATTACTGCACAGCAGAAACATTTTGAAAACTAGAGCTCTGTAGAGCACATACCCCGCGCGCACATTGCGCAATTTATAGATTTACTTTCGGTGCATGGGCCTAAATTGAGAGAAATAGTGGAAATGCTGCTTAGTTGCTGGGGGTCCCGCCGGGTGACACTTGAAAAGCGCTCTCTGCACCCAGACATGCACTTTTACCTATATTAATTTTGTTGCAATATCAACTAGCTATCTTACATTATGATTGGTTCCATAGGGCCTTCAGATTTCGGGACAGTCACTATAAGAGACGTCACGAGCATTGTTTAGAACATCGACGATCTTTACCATGGCCACTTAGTTGTGCGCATGAGCAGAGAGCACAATGGCATGCATAATGCATTGATGGGCACTGTCGATAGGCGTGGCTACGGTGGCCAACAAAAAAACCACTATTTGTGACGCTCGTGGACCGTATCCCTCGATTTGACGCACACTGAAGCCAGTTTTTCGCCAAATTCGATTGATTCGTTGTACTTACGAGTCGCTTAGACGCCTACATCTCGAGATATGGCGATTTTTGTGCTAACGACAACAACAACAACGACGACAACGACAAGACCTATTACTTTACCCCCTTGCGCATGCGCGCGGGGTAATTAAGCCTGATCATGTTTTATTAGCAAAGGTGATGAAATTGCTCTTCTGGTGGGAGAATGTGATTGGCTATGAATATCATTTTTTTCTGGTGGAAGTTATGGCATGCCTAGTGTTTGCTGATAGCCAAATGCAGACCCCACCAGTCCATGGCCACTTCCTTCTTTGTCCTGCCAGCAATGGTTGCTATTCCACACATGACCACTTTGATTACTACATGTATGTACTGTACGTAGTCTAATTATGACGTTGTAGTCACCTCTGAGCCCTTGCTGTCACTCGTGTAGGGAAGATTTGGCAATTGGGGCGGTGTATAGTGTGTCTATCAAAATAAATAGAATTTCTTTTCTAGTCCATTAGTTTGGTATGACAGGGATAAGTACATGTGTACTGTATTATGATGTCACAGATGAGATTAATTTTTAGCCTTGATTGCCTGCGGCTGGCATTTGGATTTCCAAGCACCTATTTTTGTTTGTAGAAAAGAAAGAGGTGTGTGTACATATTATATAAAGCTGAGGCGTTGATTGGACCCTAATCTTGCGCAACCATAATAATAATTATTATTATCTTTGATCTGCCAAGGTAGCTAATTTCATTAAGTCATCCGCTGTTACACTCTCATTTTCTCCCAGTCACCTATTATTATTTTCATAGCATGCTCATGATCTGGTGGTAGCATTGTTGTTCACTAGTTTAAGCGACTCGTTAAAAAGAATGCTTGATCACTCTCACATAGGATGCTTCAAAAGGTGCTACATACCTTTGTATGTGCATGATCTATGACTGTTGATAAACCCCATAGCGCCTGTTGTTAACCATAGAGTGTGATCACCTGCTCATACACATGTAGCTGAGAGTAGTTCTTTTTATGGGCAGTTTGATTGAGGGCTAGGATGATTGGCCAAAATGGTTGTTGTTAGCTCCAGGCACTGATATGTGTGTTCACTATCTGTAATCTCTTACTTGGTTTCCTGGACCAGTGTTGGGTAACATCATCTGCCTTTGTTTGGTTGACAATTCAGCTACTGTTTTGAAAGTCTTTCCCAATGTAGTTACTTACACCCTACGTGTTGAATTATAATAATTATTATTATATTATGCAGTACCTATATAATATATAGAGCATAGTGTGTATTCATTCTTGAACAGTTGTATACATGTACATGTACATGTACATGTACGTACATGTATAGGGGGTGAGAGGGCTGGAAAGAGTGGGTGTGTGCCTGCTATGAATGAGTTGGTGGTGTGACTATAGTTGTTGTTTGTGCTGATGTCAGCATACCACACTGCCTAGTCAGTTGCAACATGCATTTCAGCAATCTACCAAAAAAGGATGCCTACACCCTATCACTGTCACTGTTGATGAAAATAATTAATATGCTCATTTGATGGAGGTTTCCCCTGGGAAACCCCCCTATATCTATACACTGCACTATGATGTACCCTAGCTATTCTGTGTGTGGGTAAATAAAGGTGCCACAACCATAGTGACCATTTCTTTGGTCCAGAAGACATACATATAATTGAGTTTTGGGAACTTTTGTTGGGTTTTGCAAGCTATCTATTTCATAAAGGCCAGCAATTACACATTACTCCCTCACCAAAGCTTCAAAGATGTTGTGTTTATATTAGCTATAGCCTTCCATTCCCCAGCTTTCAGTGTTATTATATGCTGAAAAGCTTATCAAGCTTGGTACAATGCTATCATGTGCTCACTATTGTATGACTCAAAATATGTGTTGTGTCTTTGTACATGTATGCGTATGAGATCAGAGAGAGAGAGTGTGTGTATGTGTTTATGTGTATGGGTGTGTATCAAGTGTGTACATGTATATTATTATTATAATTATTATGAGGACTTGTTTGCCTAGTTAGGTTGTAGCCTATTGTATGTAATGACTTTAATGCTTAGAAATCTCAAGATCTCCAACTTGACTGGCATATAATTTATGCCGCCCTATCAGTCGACCACAATCTACACACCAGGGGATAAACACGACAGATGCATGCCAATATTGGCTGACCACCCAGCTGCAGCCCTGGCCCTATAGGCAGTCAGAAGCTACATGTACCCTAACCAGGCCAACCTCTGCTGCTGTTATTGTTGTATACACACAATGATACATGTACAGTAGCTGCTGTCAAAAGTTTCACCCCCTAGCTTGCACTGTTATAAGGGGTGACCTTTTTGAGTGAATTTTTTTGTCACTGTTACATCAACCAATCCCCTCCCCTTTCCCCACTCAAAAAAGAACCTTTGTCAAAAGATGATGCTTATTTTTGCTTTGAGTGTGCTTTTACTAATGGATCTGAGCAGTAATTAGATAGATAATTGAATTCTTTCAGACACAAAGCAATAATAATTACAGCCACTTATTGTTGTGGGTAATTTGTCCTCTGTCTGTGAGTTTCCAGTCCTCCACTCCACATCTGCCTCTAGGTTTTAGGAGTGGTGGGGGCCTGGGAGTGTATTGCACATGAAAGTGAGCAGACTCTTTCCATGCAAGGCTGGTTTTGTGAGCCTTGGCTCTTACACTAGTAATTTATGGCCATATTGGTAGTAGGTTCAACTATAACTGGTGGGACCTTTCTGTCGTGACTTTGAATTAATGGATCATTTTATTCCCCATTACTCCGGCGTACAAATATATGTACCTAGAGGATCCAAATCCATTAAGGCTGGGGGGCATGACCACATTTAGTCAGTACTTAAACCATTTGCCATTTTGTCTGTGTGTCATAATTGTGTATACATGTACTTCCAGCTCTATATGTGCCATAACCAATACCTCCTACGATAAGTGTGTTATCCATGCATTTACGTGTACATTAGTTTGTGTTTATCTTGTAAATATACTTTAGCCTACATGTAGTACCAATGCCCTGGTCTGATATCCGGCCTATTATTGTACATCGATATCATCCAGCGTTGTGTATACATCTGATCCAGTGCGTACGTGTATTAATCAGTGTGTGTAGTCTAAGGTTCGTGTGTTGTGCCAGGTGTGAGTGCTGGTTTTGGACCCACCCTTAGCCTATTCTCTCACTACACAGTACTATTCTACTCTCCCTGCCTCCCTTCCTTGTGTGTATTCATTCATCGAGGTAGTATAGTAAAGTGCTTTGGCTTTGGAGTGCATTATCCCTGCCCCGTGTGTGAGTAAAGCTTTCCTTTTTCAGCTGTCACTCAGGATTTTGTAACATGTCCTAGATACTGGTGTTGATGCTGAGCTACATGTACATGTAGTGTGCATCTATTGTTCACGTGTGCATTGCAGGCAGGAATCAATTATGGCTACCGGCCATGTTTAGTGTGAAACAGTGTCTTTGCTCTGCAAATATGCTTTGCCAACAGAAATCTGCCAAGTGGTCTGGTTCCCCATATTCCTACTCATGAACAGCCTCTAGCTCTCACTTGACAATGGTTTTATGGTTATGTACATGTACATGATTGAACTGAGAATGGGCAGGGATGAGTATTCCCAGGCAATGTAGCACTGTAGCTTTCTCTTAGTTGCATGTACATATAGTTGTATGAAAATCCTCTCCCAGTGTTAAAATAATATTCCATGACATCATAAAGGCTGATGGGAGTTGGTTTGCAGTGTTCTGGTGTGTGTGTGCTGTGATTGTTCAGGCTTTTAAGTGGAATGTACATGTAAATGTAGGCCTTTATATTCATTCATGCACGTCTGTGTTGACAGCAGCCAAACTGCACTCGAGTACCTTAGACCCTTCCATTCATGCCTCGGTTGATGGCAGACAAACTGTACTATATAGAGCACAGTGCACTGTTTGTGTGTGTGTATGACTGCCTATCCCACACTCACACACTATATATACATGTACATGTACCTATTCTGTGCTATAATATTATTATATTGCCGCTACCAATATTATTATATCTGTCACACAGTACATAACCCCAATAAATATGTTTTTCTCTCCTTCTCCCTCCCCCCTCCCCCCCCACACTCTCTCTCCCTCTCTCACACACACACACACACATGCATGTACATGTACATGTATGTACAGTGTAGGTGTGTATGTGTTGGGGTGATCCCTGGTATTCCTGTAATGTCGCTAATTGGCGTGAATATTTTAGAAGCCACCAATGATTTGATTATTAGTCACACATGTTCTTAATGTGCATATACATGTTACCTACTAAGGCCCGAGTATGAACCCACATGCCTGCATAATTAAATATGGGAAGCTCCCCTAATAGTTAGAAATGATAGTCCTTATTTCTAGCTGTTTTTCTTGATCTTCAGTTTAAACTTAATTACATGTGCATGTAGCTAAGGACACCTCCTATGTATATGTACATTATATGCACCGTATCCTCTCTCAATAGTATCATAGGGCAGGGAGAGAGATATTATCTCCAAAGCCGCATACATGTAGCTATGCTAGAGAATTTGACACTATCAATAATCTTATCACACTTTGCTGAGGTCTACGGACAACAATGCCTTATAAAGAAAAGCTATCCACTTTTCTTTGGCGTCTGTATAACATATTCAGGGCTTCTATGATTTGGGGAGGTTGGGGGGGGGGGGGGGGGGGGCAAAGGACTGCATTCCCCTCCCAGTAAGAAAAACCTCCTCCTGTAGGATTAATTCCATTCCAACTTCCAACTCTGTGATACTTGGCCAACCCCCCCCCCCCCCCCCCAGGTCCCTAGCTAGCTGAATAGCAAACTGTTCCTGTGTGTTAGTTAGTGTAACTACGTAGCTTCCTACAAGCCTTTTGCTGATATTGCACAATAGCACACTTTGTCACCAGCTGTCGTCCCCTTAGAAGGTGTGTGGGATTTGAGTGGACTAGCTTAGCTACTATACTCCTACTAAGCAGGCCGGATTAACCCTGGAGTGCTAGAACAAATTACGCCTTGTAGCGTTACACCAATAAACAGAGAGGCTGAGTCTGTCTGCCTGCTCCAGTTGACGTCTGGAAAGTGAAGGCTCGGTCGTATGGAAATATAATATTTATTGAGCATCGTGTCTACATAATAGTTAGACACTGTTTAGGAGGTTTCTACGTGATTTAGAAGACCGAAGGGCCGTACGTAGAATCCCGAGCGAAGCGAGGGTTCTACGGGCCCTGAGGGCTTCTAAATCACGTGGAAACCGACTAAACAGTGTCTAGCATCTTTAGATCCTAGCAACCATATCTTATACGGCGCGCGCTAAACTATTGCATAGCAACGAAGTACCTTAGATACAAGTGAGTCTTGAGAAACAAAAAATGGCTAGCGAGGACCTGGTCGACTTCGATGTGAATACGCTTCGAGGCTACGTTTCTGACTCCATTCTTCAATTTTTCAGCGAGGATAACACCACGCCCCTAACCTCTGAACTTCCGTTTGGAACTACTAGCCACACCTCCGCCTTTAACGATGAAGAATTGGATGCATTACTGCTTGCCAGCAGCGATAGTTACGAGAACCCTGCGAAGAAATCTCGACTATCTTCACCCGTTAAGGTTGAGATAGCCTCCTACCCAGGTCCTTCAACTAGTCTAAGGGCTTTTGCTCCTCCAAAATCCAAGGAAGAAGTGGAACAAGCTCGAAAAAACACAGTACCAAAGAAGACCCGTGATGATATGAAGTACTGTGTAGGTATATGGAATGAATGGAGATATTACAGAGAGATAAGCAGTGGCACAGTGATTCCTGCAATTGACGAGCTTGATCTACCAATTCTAGCAAGTCACCTAAGTAACTTCATTTTGGAGGTTCGTAAGAAGAATGGTGATGAGTTTCCTCCTAATTCACTTCACCATATCATCAGTGGGCTTCAGCGCCACCTACGATTCAATGGAAAGCCAGCTGTTGATTTTTTTAACGACACTGCTTTTGCTGATTTTAGGATGAATCTTGATGCCGAAATGAAGCGGTTGCAGAGAAAGGGTCTAGGATCGAAAAAACGGCAAGCCGAGCCTCTAACTTTAGAAGAAGAGGAACTACTTTGGAACAAAGGCTTGCTTGGTTCTACTAACCCACAGGTGCTTGTAGATACCATGCTTTTCATGAATGGGCTATACTTCGCTCTTAGAAGTGGTGATGAACACCGCCAATTGAGGTTTGATCCATGTCAGATAGAGCTAATTGAGCAAGCAGGGCAACGATCTTATCTGAAGTACACCGAAGATATCTCCAAGAACCGACCGGGTGGACTCAAGGGACGGAAAGTGAAGCCCAAGATTGTCACACACCATGCTAATGAAGAAAATCCAGATCGATGTTTCGTACGTTTGTTCAAGTTGTATAACAGTCTTTGCCCTGCTGAACGGCCATCAGCATCCTTCTATCTTCAGCCACTGACAAATCCTAGGCCTGGTTGCTGGTTTTCAACAAGACCGATAGGCCGAAACACACTTGATCGCACTGTAGCTAGGCTGTGTCAGCAGGCTGGTATTCCCGGATATCGAACTAACCATTCCTTGCGTGCGACCACAGCAACACGACTCTATCAAGCAGGTGTAGATGAACAGCTCGTCATGGAGCGTACTGGTCATCAAAGCATAGAGGGTGTGCGCAGCTATAAACGTACATCTGAGATGCAAAGAGAAGGTCTCTCTGATATCCTCAATGGCTGCACAAGCTCTTCTATTACTCTACCTCATGAGAACTCTAATGCCGAAATGTCACTGGTTGTTAGGCCTGAGATTGATAGCACTGATAGTAGCCATGGACACAGCAAGGAAACAGGCAACAACTTCATCACTCATAATCACTGCTCTTCCAATGTAGCCATGAATGTCGTCCGGCCTCCATCTTTCAACTTCCACTCCTGCTCTGTGACCATCAACTACACTACTCAACAGTAACTATATTAATATTATAGCTAACAGCAGGCCAAACTTCTAGCATAGTATTAGCTAGCTATAATAATAATATTATCATTGGTACTTACTGTGTCATACAAAACATGATAATCATGTCCAACTACTATTATAAATGCTATATTTAGCAACTTGCTCAAGGCACTTTATTTACATGATTTTCTATGAGAGATTACATGATTTTCTACAGGGTTACATGATTTTCTACACAGGATAGAAACTTCACAATGACCAATCAGATCACAGTATTTGTTACAACTAGGATCTAAATGTATGTAATATTATGTGTACATTACACGTTAGCGTTTATACACCTGTCCTTTGGCACGAATTGGCGTGCACAGCTGCACATGGTTGACATGCACCAATGTAGATACTTGTACATTATTTATTGCGATTTATACCCCTTGATCAAGTGCTATGAAAAATGCAAACATGTACATTGTGTATTGACATACGACTGTTGCCCTACAGTGAGCGTTCTGTGGTATATGTACACGTACATAATAATAATAACTTAAAGCCTTTTTGACTTCTGTGTGGTGTACGTTTTGCGTGTGTGTGCATGTGCATACGTGTGTGAAGTAGTTGTCCGAGTTTAGTATTGAAGCTAGATACTAGGGAAAAAAAACTTAATTTTGTATATATTCAGGTGTCGTATCAGCGATAAATGTCCTTACATAGCCTATCATGTAATCTGGGTAGAGTGGTTAGCAGCTGTTTTGTTGTTGCTCTGGTAGTACCGGTATGAGTGTGGGTTGCCAAGTGTGTGTATGTAGCATCTGCTCGATGGCTACGTACATGAAGCTACGTATATTATAATACGTACATGTAGTTGGGTCAACGTCTTGAGCGTGTTTAATACCCAATGCCTTACTGGCTTCCTAAGCTGGTGGCTATTGACGGATTGGGAGAGGAAAAGAAGACGCTAAGCTCGTGTTTATAGTGTGTGTATATGCGTGCATGCACGCCTTGTGTAAGTGCATGTGTGTGTGCATGTGTGTAGATTTGTGCGAGTGCATGAGTGTGTATTATGTGTGCATCCATTCGATTCGTGTGTTTATTTTGTTTCAATCACGAGATAAACGTTACTTTGTTTGATTATTCTGTCCATCATCCAATAGAGTAAGCTTGCCAAGAGCTGTTAGGAAAACGGCAGTGTCCACTGCAGCAGCTGCTGTAAACACTGATCAACACCTATTAATCACAGCTGTGGGCACATTGGGTTTCCATCACCATGGATACCACTGACCACTACCCATATACTGTCACATGCATGTTAGTTACCATCATAGGTACTGGGTGTACATGTTGATGTGCATGCATGTACATGTACATGTACATGAGGCAGACATGTGCAGTAGTTACCCCTTACATGTATCTTTTGTGTCCATAGCCCTTATGAGGGTATGTTACATGAGCTACACTGGGCACCTCGTGGTGACACTGGCCCAGCCTGTGGATTCTAAAGCCCTAAGTGCACATAAACATTATAATGATGGTTTCTTTTGCTTTCAGGATTGGTTGACACTTCTAAGTTAAAGGTAGCTGCATGTATCCTAGCTTGTCCTTTCCTAATATTAGGGTTCAGAGAGCTAAATAGCTAATTGTATGTACTATTAGGAAACCACGATTTTTCATTCTGAAAGGTACCAGGTTTGATGTGGAATATCGGTGCCATCTTGGGACTGCATGATATAATTATTCTCTCACTCCAGTATTCAACACAAACATTGTGGAGTAGTCTTCCACAAATGAGCATGCCAGTTTGCCTAGTTGCTGCCTCATAGGGAAGAGCTTGTGCACACTATTGACATGTTTGGTATGCACTAGTGTAAACAAGTTAAGGCTGCTCACACCTGCCTCAGCCCCTACTATGCTGTTTTGAGAGTAGGCGGCCGAAATTCTGTGCTATTAGAGGCTATGATGGGACAAAGGTACGCTCTAGATCTACATTATTTTTATAGCTCTTCTACCCCAGTTTTAGTCAGTACCTATAGGTGTGTTTCATGTATTAGGGCACGAGCTGCCCTTTTTGTGTGTGTGTAAAAATGAACACGCTATTCAGTACGCTGTTTTTACTGATAGTAACTTTTGCTTAGATCTTATTTGTTTGAGCAGGCACCCGTTTCAAACCATTATCCTTAGCGTGTCTGACAGCACAGACATCATACTCCATTGCTTGTTCACTGGCATCAGACAAAAGAAAAATTATATTTTACCCTATACATACATAATACACACACCTACATGTTCATGCATGTACAGTATGTAGTAGACAAATTGGATGCCAAAAATTTAGTTGTAGCTGTAAATTATCCGTTGGAATAAAACAAACAGCCTTAAAATGTTTGTGACTCCTAGTCTGTAACTGCCAGCTCCACACCGGGTCACCTGCCAAATGCCAAATCATTTTGTGTACAGTGCAGCTGTAGTGGTTGATCAATGCCACTACTGAGAATTATGAATACAAATCAAAAGGTGTAACTGTTGTTAGTATAATAACATGTATAATAATAATATTATATGATACCTGTGTATCGCTGAAGAATTTAAGATCTAGCTGATTGCAGTGACAGAGTCAATAGTCAGTGCCAAAAGCAAAACTTTCATGTCAATATAACATACTGCAATTGACTGTTTAGTATATTGTGCATGTGTACAATGTATGTGTAGCCATTGGAATAGTTTTGAGTCGATTGTCCCTTGCTGATTTCATTGCTGTTGTGCATGGGTGTATATAAACACAACTGTTTGGCCTAATTACCACTAATTTTGGGAATGCAGAAACTCTAAACGTTTTTGTGCAATGTCATCTTTCTGAACCAACACTTTTGTCCCTTGTCCTAGCTTGAACAATCAAACCTGATGACTGAAGCTCCAAATGGCAATCTCTATACACTGTACACCTCTTGAAAAGCAGCCACCTCTCTACTCGTAGCCACTTAGTCTAGCTACCCCAGCCATGAGGGACAGTTGTCAATAGGTTACACTGTGCATACCTACTTTGTGTGTAAGGCAGCTGGCCCATTAGCAGCTTATACTGGATGCATGACTCCCATAGTGTGGGAATGTGATCATGGCCAGCTAATCAATTTCATTTTCATGCCATTAGCCCTCTTGCTCTCATGACTTACCCTCAGTATAGAGCCCAGTGCTGAGTGGACTAATAGCCAGCAGGAAACATCCACCTCCACATCCTGGCTGCCTTGAGTCAGCAAGATGCCCTAGCTTACTTTGGTTATTGTAGTTCCTACATGAACATATTTAATTTGCTGGGACAATCCACAATAATGATAATATTGTGTAATCTTTTAGGAAAGGTGTACATGTTTGTATATACAAGTAGCTCCAGTTAAGGTCTTGTAAGTATTTTGATGGCCTAAGTATGACTCTTTCATCATGCATTGGTCTATCCTATGATCACCCTCAACCCGGCAACTTCCCCTATGAACTTTGGTTACCGGGCAATGACCAACAAATAATTATTGGTCATATTATCATTATTATGTGCTTGTAGCACATTTTAGGGAGACACTTCGCCCACTTACAAATATACGAGACTAAATATTATGTTCCAATTAAGGTACACCAGTAGTCACTTTGAAATCAACAACTGTTTATTATTGCGCAGTTTGCGTTCAGTGAAAAGCCATCCTGCAAGCTGCAGGTACACATGTACATTGTACATGTGATAGTGTACAACCCAATGTACATGTGTACTTTTATAATTTTATAATTATTCTGTAGCATCATCTGTGCGTGTGTACTGTTAAAACTACATGTGATTATAAAAAGAGGGCAGAATTATCAATGATTGTACACGTATGCTGTTTCTCATCTTCATGATAATTCACGTGCCTGGTTGATAGGGAGCCTAATTGTCACTAGGATACTTTGATTGTGCATGATTTACTCGTACTAGCTGGAGAATGATTGAGATTCTGATCAAACGGTTTTGAAAACAGGTATTGTGCACTGTCTATATCATGTTCGTTTTAGGGCATTACGATTGAGTGCTCTAATTCCCACAAATAACATGGATACATGTACATATACATGTGTGTAGGTAGATGTGCAGTATGTACATGTACATATCATGTATATTATGTACGAGGATTTTTATTCATTGTATTGACAACACGAGTAACAAGAGCACATAGAACTATGAAAGAAGGAAGAGCGTGTGATTCTTCAAAGCCAACTGGGCAAAATCTTTGAACCGTAAAGTTTATCGATCCATGGACCATGGGTACTCAAAACTAATTCTTTGGCCATTCAAATTATTACCCTATGGTTTTGCACACGATCAGGCATACGTTCTATTTTAGTACCATTCAAATAGATGTATATTTTGCCCTATAAACTACATGTAGTATCTATGGGAGTTGCATACTCTTCCTCTCCTTGTATTTTTTCTTACTGCGTATTCAGTGTACACAAATTCAACTGAGCTATCAAAACAATGCTTGCCAAGTTTATTCTAGAAACTACTATGAGAGTGAGGGCCACTAGTGTATCAAAGGTTTCATACTACCAAGTAGCCATTCCCGTAGTAGCTACTAGCTGACCAGCTTGCCGATTGTTCATCCCGTAACTTTACGACAGCATAGCTATAGCCTGTAACAGTGTTTATATCAATATGTGCATGTGGGTTTGCTGTTCCAACTGATACGGCTATTATGCAGCAAATATTATGCGTTTCCTACTACTAGAGTTACACATGTGTGTGTACATGTACATGTACATGGACGTGCATGACCAGAGCCAGACCAAGCGTATGGGCCAATTGTTTCATGGGTCTGCTCAACCATGCTATTCGTTATTGGCCGAGTTATTCTGTGCACTCAAATACATTATGATAATTTATACATACATTTGGCTACGTGGTGTACGCATGAATGGCCTTTCCTTATTTAGTGATCAGGTGGGCTGCTCTATGAATACCCTCTCAGTGGTGTAGAAATCATTCAGCTGTTGTTTAAGGAAGTCAGTATGATATTCATGAGCTGTGCGGACTAGAGGGAGTGTTAGGCCAAGAGCAAAATCCAATGCATGTACATAATATGTGATATTGTACATTTACCGTAATGCATAAAGTTGGTGATGAGAGGGTACGTATTACCGTACCCTCGCGAAAGAGGGCCCATGGGCGGTGCACCTTACATTGGGTCAAAATTGGGGGGTGGGCCGATATTCGAGGTATCTGTATCGCGTTTATACTCGAAAGAGCGCCCAGGTAAGTTACTCACGCTAGCTTCATAATTTGAATAGTAGCAGCGGCTACTATTGATTTCAGCCTTATTCAAGCACGGTTACCAATCCAGAGCAAGGGCGGCCGCGATACTTCACCGTGTATCGTTGAGTGCAGCCGTATTCAGTGGGCGTGGCTACGATCGCTAGCCGTGTACGATCGTTCATTTGTGCTGAAACGTGGCATAAAGTTAGTTTTACGGCTGTTTAGCACGTTATTTATCGATCTTACATAGATTATTCGAAGTACAGTCCAGCAATTTCATGCATTTGAGCTGCGCTTTCAAGGGCAGCTATGCATGGGCGCATATTCGAGTAAACACTAGACCTTAGCAGGAAATTGAGCCCAAAGTGAGGGGTGGGCCGACATTCCGTAGTGGGCCCTCTTTCGCGAGGGTATATTTTTATCTCTCTCTCTCTCATCTGTGCAAGGTAACATGTACACTGTATATATACTGTGGCTATGGAGTATGTGATCTATAGTTGCCAAATTGGCTACAACATTTTCATACCTTTGGGAACCCCTGTTTTTGGATTATGAGGCTGCCACAGTTTCCCCTCTCCCCCAAAGAATTGAGTGATAGATGTGTTCGGGAAACTTTTGTGCAACTACAGTGTATAATGGAAGTGGGTCTGACATTCGATGTAAATGTACAGTAGGTGTGCACACTGTACATACGTACATGCAGTATCGTTGTTTTGGTCACATGAAGTGCACAGAATATTATATGATGTCATTGATATCATACTGGCTGGTAGTACATGTTTACGTACAGTGTAAAATGAATTTTATTGATAATCACTCACAATCCTTTTCCTGGATAAATTTACATGTTTCCTTGATCTCTGTGTCTTGATACAAGAACTCACAACCTTTAATTTATCACTCATAGAAATTGTTTGTGAAACCAGAATCATAGCTCATGTATTTTCCTACTCATTCACACACACACCCACCCCATCCCATCCCACCCCACCCCACCCCACAGTGCCTCCTCCTCCACCAACGGATATCCGTTTGATGGTCGTATCGGACACCTCCATATTGGTGACGTGGGAGCCTCCAGCAACAAATCCTAGCAATCGTCCCCTCATGTACAGTGTCTACACTGCTCTTGCAGATGGTGGGGTGAGATCCCGTAGGGCAGAAGGCATCAATGCTACAAGTTATACCATCATGAGTAAGAAATGGCACAACTATTTTATGTGTGCACATGCATGCATATAAAACAGCAAAGCAGACTGACAGCCCCCCTCCCCTCCCCCCTCCCCTCCCCATAAAGCTATGTATATGTTTGCCCCCTCTTGAGTGAAATCTTGAAATAAACCCTGAATGTCCCTTTGCTTACATACATGTATAATTGTACAATAATATGTTTATCCTAGACTTGTGAGGCAAAATAATTGACGTTTTCTGTTGTACACCAGATCTCATCCCCGGGAGGATGTACACTGTGTTTGTCACTATATCCACCAACTTCACTGATCAGCTACCTGACGATGTTTTTACTGACTCCTCTGTGTCTGGTGCGGCTATGACTGGGTCTAGTGGAGGGAGCATCTCCACCGTTGCCGTACCAGTGGTTGTGGTTATAGTGGTACTCTTTGTGATAGGGGCTGTCATCTGTGTCGTTGTGTTCCTTGTCTGGTACGTGAGATGATATCGTGAATTGAATGATACTAACCTCATGCATGCATACGTTGCATATGTGTGTACAAGCAAAAAGGAGTGTAATTATTGTGTACATGTAACGTAACAGTTGACATTTTTCTTATAGGTTTTTGCGAAAGGCTAATGATGGCTCAAAGGACCGTGAGTTAATCTGTTTGTCTGTACTACATGTATATGTCATTATTGTATGCATGCTATATGCATACATGTACAATACCGTAGAAACTGGTTGTTAAGCGCTGCTCGCTGTTAAGCGCATACTTTTTATTAAGCGCATAGTTTTGTGCGAGCTTTACCGCTCTTTGTTAGGCGCATATGCCCAGCAAACCACCTGAATGACGAGCGATCGGTTACACGATCCCAGAAAGAAGGCTAGAAGTAGGCTGGAGAAGAAAACGTCGAGAATTACGCTCTCTGATCGCTTCTTGGCCATCGCTGTAGGCCTTTCTTCGTTCTTTACGCATGCCCCACCTACCGTGTTTTAGCACTTTTAATTAAGCGCATGCTTCCTGTTAAGCGCATACTTTTTGTTAAGCGCATATTTTCTTGCTGCCGCGTGTTATAAGCGCATGCGCTTAACAACCAGTTTCTACGGTAATATTATAGATCAGTGTGTAGTGGTGCATATCATTTTGACGACCATTACCAAATATCCTTACACCACCACTGCAAGCTTATACTTTAATGATAATGCAAATGGATCCTAGAAACCCACACATACCTTTAGCTCCCTCTGGACCACAAATTTGCATCATGTACCCTTACATACATGTATGTGTGTGTGTATATACGTATGTATTCTCTCCCCCCCCCCCCCCCTTTCCTCTCTCCCTCCCCGACTCCAGTGATAGCCCAGTATCATGAAGTGGCTGAGTTGGCTGAGGCTACTGGTCGCAAGATGTATGTTGATCCGTCCATCTATGCCAGTGCTGATGAAGCAGTGCGGGACTTTGCCAAAGAGATCCCACCCAAGTTCCTCTCTATGAAGGAAGAGATTGGACGAGGTAAATTACTCAACATATGAAGGACTAATATAGTATATTATATTAAGACTACTGATTTAACCTGACAAAGCATTCCCCTGTCCTAGCTATTGTCTACTATTATTATTGCGATTATACTCGTATACAAGACAGTTAGTTTGTCCACATGTAGTTTTACTGACTACTGCTATTCTGTGCAGGTGAGTTTGGTGCAGTGTACAAGGGAGTATGGAAGAGTGGAGGGAAGCAAGTACCTGTTGCTATCAAGACCCTCAAGGTAAGAGAGACAATTCAACAATTCCTGTTATATTGAAAGCAGGTACATGTACATTTACATATACATGTGTATACATGTATGTACGTGTAATACTCTCTCTCACACTCTCTCACTCCTCTCTCCCATCTATTCAGCCCCATTCATCTGCTAAGCAAAGGAATGATTTTCTCTCTGAGGCCTCCATCATGGGTCAGTTCACTCACCCTAACGTGGTCAAGCTGTATGGCGTCGTCACAAGAGTGGACCCTGTCATGATCATCATGGAGTTTCTGGAGAATGGTTCTCTATACCACTACCTTAGAGTGAGTCATACATGTACATGTATCTACATGTACGTGTACGTGTATTGATGAAACGGCTCCTTTTTAAGATTAGATAGATTCATACATGTACATAATTATGATGTGTATGTACATGTATGTTATAGTTTTGTACATGTATATTGTTCATCCGACTCCATGCACAGCTACGCAGAAGTATCCATATAGTTTGACATCATGGGCATGTTGTTGTTGATGCAGGACAATGATGAAAAACTGGGATATGAACGTCTGCTGAAGATGGCCAGGGGCGTGGCTCAAGGAATGGACTATCTCTCCACCATTGGCTTTGTCCATAGGGTAAGACCCCCTCATAATTTCATGTATTTGGCCTCCTATTCCCAGAAGTCCTAATGTATTGACACAAAACATGGTGGTTGATACTGACTGTATAGTGGCTTATGAGCAGATTTAAGACGTACATGTACTTGTACTGTAGTGGCTTATGAGCAGATTTAAGACGTACATGTACTTGTATTGTACCTCAGTCATCAAAGGTTGTCCTGCATATATATGGGAATAGGGTGCACACATAATATATAATGTATATCTGCCTCTAAAAGGTGGGCGAGGCTTGAGTGTACTTACATGTATGATTATTTTTGTTCCGAAATAATCTGGTGTGATTATTACCTGTAGCTGCACTATAATGTCATGCCTATTTTCTATATCCCAATATTTCTTGGGGGCATCCCCAATTTTGGACTGAAATTTTATTTCACATGTACGTACATACATGTGTATTTGCAATATTATAGGATTTGGCTGCTCGTAACATCCTAGTGTCAAAGAATGAGATGTGTAAAGTGGCTGACTTTGGTTTGTCTCGAGAGACGGTCGATGAAATCTACAAAGTTAACAAGGTAATCTACATGGGCACATAGTTTCATAGTTTGTGTGTATTTTACCACAACCTCTGCTTTATGCCTCAATTATTGATTTGATAGGGTTCTTAATGGTGTATGTTTCACTTGCATGTAAATGCCTTTGTTACTTAGGGTGGGAAAATCCCTGTCCGATGGACTGCTCCAGAGGCTATCTTTAGACGAAAATTTACAGTTAGCAGTGATGTCTGGAGCTTTGGTGTACTTCTCTGGGAGATCATGTCATACGGACAGACACCCTATGATGAGATGGACAACCAGGAGGTGAGTCTACATTGTATGTGCACATGCATTAATTTGTTGAGTGCAAGTGGCAACAGTAACACAGTCACTCACTGCATCCTCGTCCATCTACTGCTGTGAAGATTGTTGAAATTAACTTTTATTGCTTGATTGAGCCAACTGTCAATGGATGAGTCTGGCCATACTCCCCTTATTGAGGGATCAAAATATCTCTAAATTTGATGTAATAATTATGAGGCCCATTGTTATGACACACCCCTCATTGTATTACCAGTAATATTCTGTGTGAGTATAATTACGTCCAGAGTCCCAATTAGAAACTAAGAATTCCGCTCTCGCTATGATGAAATTATGATGAAATGATGATGAAATCTATGATGAAACCTATGATGTAATTGCTGTGAAACTGTTTCAAAATGTTTAGCTCACATGATAGGGTGTTGGGACCCAGAATTCGAACCTAGCGTAGAAGACATCGTGGACTATCGATGAGATATGGCGATTTTCTCGGTTCGCTTTCTTTGGCGAGCTCGCACTCGGGAGGATTTCCCTATTCAGTCGAGCACATGGCAGGTGCACCGGTGAAGGTCAACCGGCTCAAGCCGCGCGCCCCGATATTGTACGCGTATACGGAGCATGCGCAGTTTGTCGATGTGTCCTAGTTCGAATTTATGGCGGCGTATTCATGAGGGACTCTGGACGTAGTCTCCAAGTTGTTCATTATCTCCCCAGTAGCAATTTACTTTTCTGTGGTTATGAGGTAATTATGGTGTAATTATGATGAAACCTATAGTGTAATCTATGAGGTAATTATGAGAAAATTCAGGGCCTCGCTGGAGCCTTTCTGGGACTTGAAAATCAGTAAATATGTAGAGTATCTTACGCGTGTATCCAGCGAATACATTACAAGCTGAGCGCTACTTTCTCTGAGAAGTACTGTCGGTTGAACTTCATGTGTTTTCTTGGCTTACGTAATGCCGTGGATAAATAAAGCTAGCCTTGCGCTATATATAGCACGCATTGTCATAAGGGGCTGTCCCGCACGCGACTGCAGCAGCGTGACCAACCTGAAGTTCGGAAGGAATACTGTACTGTCGAGTTCGTCTCTGTGATTGAAGCATCGAAACTTGTCGCTGTCAAGGCTGAGAGTCGATCTTAGACGCCATCTCCATGACTTCTGGGGCGAGCATCGATTGATGTGTACGCATTCTATTGACGACCTTTTACCACATACACCATTACACTATGCAGCTACTGGGGAGATCGTCAAGGGTTCATAAATATTATAATATACACAGTATGTTATTATTATACCATTCTCTCCACAGTTGCTGGATAAATTGGATGATGGATATCGTCTTGAAAAGCCTCACGTGAGTTGGTACACTATCCGTGCATAATTATATGTAATAGATAAACTATGGTTGCCCAGGATATACCATTCATATATATACCACCCTGAGCTCGAGGGCATAGCCCGAGAGCGAAGGTGGCATATGAACGGTGTATCCTTGGCAAACATAGTTTATCTGTTTAATATCTTGACCATGATTGGTCAGTGTAATCAGCAGACTGTTTACTTTTTCGTATTTGAATTGGAGTGGTAGGTAGCTAGATTCTATCATAATGACAATCTGTACAATAGTTAATCTATCAAGCTGGAACCCTCCTAGTGATTGTATTATGTGTGGGAGCTACTGGCTATAGCTAGTGAAAAGCTAGTAGCTACAACACAAACTTGGTATGCCAGTGCAACTGTATTATTGGACTATTGTCAGGGGTAGGGAGTTATAATGCCTGAGGGCTGGGGTATATGGGAGTTATATCATGGTTGTTACCTAGGATACAAGGCTAAGTCATGATATTAATAGTGATATACGTAGTATACAAGTATGTTTAATGTCACAATCATGGGATAATGTGGCTAGCATGCATGATCATGTATTAGTACATGCTCACAAACATAGCCATTAGTACCGTGCGCATGCGCAGATGGAAGCGGTTGCAGAGGCCACACCCCTCCAACTAAGTGTGCAATGGCGACGTTCTCGCTCTGCTCTAACGTTGATACCGGACTACTGACAGGTATGACAAAGAACAGACCTTGCCTCTCGCTTCGCTCGAGGCTCTGTGGCTAGCGCCAGCGCCTGCTCAGCAAGCCGGCGCGCTGCCTCTCGAAACGCGCGGTGCTTTTGCGCGGATCGTTCGATCGACAAAATGCGTCTCTAGCTGTAGCTATGGCCCGAGGCATTAAGGCCACTCTTCTTTGTGCACACGGCCCTACAGTTCTGACCAATCCTGAGCCTTGTAGTGCGGACTTTTTCTCTGCCCGCGCCGCGCGTTCATAGCAACCGGGCGCTTCCAAGACGCGTATCCATGCCCTCATGTAATGACACGGACTATATCAGAAAATTGTCGCTCTGAAAAATATTTTTCGTTGTATATATATAACAAGCTTGCATGCTTCAGTACATACTAAGCTTGTTCCACTGCAAAATTTAGGCATCGGCATGCACAAACACTATGTGTGCGCAATAGCCAACCTAACGTTCATTATATTTACAGAATACTCCTGACGATGTGTACAAGCTGATGCTGGAGTGCTGGAATGAAGACCACATCAAGCGACCCACCTTTGCAGTCATTGAATCAAAGATTGAGGATCTACTCAAGTCTGACAAGTATGTATGCAACTTATGCAGTGCCCTTTCCTTCCACTGTACATGTACATGTACATGGCATTTCTCCAAAAAAAATCCTAATAATAAAGTGAATGGCTAAGTAACCTTCTCAGAGTACAAGTTTTGAATTCTTTGGTTGATCCTTTTCAATTGATGCATTGACTGCATTCGACTATCTTATGGTGTTGACTGTTTTATGATTGATTTCTACAGTTCCAAACTGCCTCCCAAGAAGCCCAAGACCTACATGTACTCATCAACCGTTGCCACCAGCCCCCTTGACTACAACACGGTCAACGAGTGGCTGGATGGACTCAAAATGGGAAAATACAAGCCCAATTTCGAGGAGCGGGGCATCACAACAACCAACGAGGTGCTGAACCTCGATGAGCAACAGCTTAGGAAGATGGACATCACTCTTGCTGGCCACATCAGCAAAATCACACGCAGCATCGCTGTTGGGAACCAGAAGCTAGGAAGAGAACCCTCCGTTCGAGTATGAACAATATTCACCGCCTTCTTTTTTTTGTCACTGTCTCTCTCTCTCTTATTCTAAATATTGGCCTTACCAAGAGTTAGGTAAAGTATTTTAGATTTTGTTGTAGACACAATTTTTTGTTGTTGTTGCTAAAGACTTCATGACATTGTGTATGAGCTAACAAATTAAATTTGCATTATGTTAAATGGATATTTTCCTTTGATTGTTGTACAGTATCATGCTGTACATCATTGTATACTGTAATGCCATTAAGTGTATGATTATAACACTTTCAATTTTTTTGTATCTTGCATAATGTTTTCTGCAGTTTATGAATATCTATTAAAAAACTTGACCACGTTCCTAGTATAAAGCTGCATAGTTTGATGGTGCATGTGGTAAAAGGTCGTCAACATACATGTCGATACTGGTCGCCTCAATCGCAGAGATGGAGTCTAAGACCATAGATCATATAGACTACCGTGCGTAACATAGTCTATAATATGATCTATGCTAAGACCGACTCTCGACTTCGACATGCAGCTGCAGGAACAAGTTTCGATATCGATGCTTCAATATCCCAGGAGATGAAGTCAACAGCACATGTCACAACAGTACAGCTTCCGAACTTCAGATCGGTCGTGGCATGATACCATCAGCACCTTCAATACAATGTCATAGCATTTCTATGGTCTCATTAAATTTGTACAAGTAACTCTATGTAGAGCCGGGCCTTCAGTCTTCTGCTTGAATCAACAATAATTAAAACGTAGCATATTATTATGCGAAAGGCATGACCTTATGATGAAAATGAACATGTACAGTTCAAAGTTAATTAGAGGAAGAAAACTTAGTCCACATGCAGTCATAGTAATAGTTGATGAGCGACAGTTACTGTTACTGTGAGCCTGAGAACCTTTTGCACCTTTATAGTTGTAATATTATTCAGACTTCAGAACTTTCTCTCTGTCAGTAGCTATTGCCTAAGTTTAACTTAGCCAGCTCAGTAGCTACGTATACCATACTGCTTCTTGTGTTATGGTGCATACATTCTGACAAAAGTTTCTTCGATTCATGATGTGGATCGTGTTTTTTTTATAAAATTTAATCATTATTACAGAAATGGAGAGCTTCAGTGTGTTCATGAGTACAGTATTGCTGAGTGTCACCGTTAACATGATTAATGCACAAGGTGAGGTGAATATGCAATGAATACTGTATATGCCAGTGACTCAGAAATATTATAATATTATTATAATGTTGTTTAATAATAATATGCATGAAGACGATAATAAATAGCAGCCCAGATCTACTGCAGTGTACTACAGCACCACAGATTCTTCATTCTATCATCTGTATTAATAATTAATTTTAGTAACCAAGTCGAAAGAGGAAAAAAAACATGAACAGGCAGAAAGCCACAGCAAATCAAACTCATGCATGCCCCAGATTATAGCTGTAAATAGCTAGTCCGAAGGCATACTCCATATTAAGGGGCTCATGGGCTTGTCCAAAGTCCTCGTGGAAAAATTAACGCCATTATGATGTTAACATTAATAATTATTTTATCCCCCTCCCCCCCTGTCATAACGTCACAGCATTTCAGTATTGAATCAACACTGAAACCCTGATTCTGCTCCATTTAGCCTACACATTCAGTATTTTACTTGCATTCCACAGTGCTAGCTATGCTTTCATGGATTCATTGCATACCTGTGTTTTTGACAGTTTCTTGCTTGCCTGTAGCTCTGTATACACTTGACACCGCTATCACTAAAATGCAAATTTTGATACTGCTGGAGGCATATCCAGGCTTATTCAACCACAAGAATGCATAATCACAACTAAAGCTAAAGTCTGCTGACAATGCAGTTGTAAAACGTCATGGACCAAGACCCCCTCCCCTTCTAACATCATAATGACGTTAATTTTTCCACAAGGACTTTGGACAAGCCACCTTATAGTTTGCATCCTTGGATATATCCCCATTGCCAGGGGCGTACCCAGGATTTAATACAGGGGGTTTCTAAGTAGTTGCGCGCGAAGCGCGCGCGAAAAATTGAGCGACCACGCCCACTTTTGGGGCCACGCCCTCTAATTAACGATCGCCGTTTAGCATGTTTTAGTAACAGTTTGTCAGATTCTCGAAGATTTTAGCAAAGAAACACAAGGAAAAACACCAGAGGAGAGTTCTAAGCTAAGTTTTAAGAGATTTTAGTGCCTGCAGATGGAGTCTGGAAACCAAGGGGGTTTCCTATAGCAGCTAAGTCATACTAAGATAATGCTGAATCTGACTGCCAAGGGGGGTTTCCGGGCAACGAGGAAACAACTAAGGTACGCCCCTGATTGCTACGACAATTTGAGCAAAACTGTCATTGGTATGTATGTGGCACTATATTAATTTTCTGTACTCTGAACACCATAATTATACAGCCCCCCTCCATCCTCCCACTAACCTGAGGGCAACCATTGGTACCTCACCTATTTCAATCACTTTGACCTGGGAGCAGCCAGAGGGAGCTAATGCTGTGGACAGATATGAGATCAACTATCATTATACGATCAACGAGTGTGTAAATGAGGAAGGGAGCTTCCCCCCAGTCATTGTATCAGTGAATGACGGCACTCTGAGGAGATTCACTCTGAACAATAGTGCCTCAACTCCAGTGGAGGAGGATAGTGAGTTCCGGATCACACTAACAGCTGTCAATAGCGAGACAAGGAGTTTACCATCACAGCCTGCCATGATCGGAACTGCTGATGCAGGTACTATCCATGCTGTACATAATTCATTAGCTAAACAAATAACTGTTTCATTTCTTCAGCCCCTGGATTAGTGCAGTCTCTCACTGCCAGTTCTGTGAATGTTACTGGTATTAGCATCCAATGGGATCGAGTTCACTGTCAGGAGCGCAATGGACGCATTGATGGCTATAGAGTTGTCTACTATCCCACTTTAAGCTCTGATAATGATCAAATTGCTCGTACAATTGCTGGTACTGAAGGTAGTGACAGAATGTTTAGTATCACTGGCCTGCCACCTCGGACCAATTACACATTTGAGGTGCAGGCTTTAAATCTCTTTTTTGCAATGCACAGCGTACCAGCTGTTTATAATTATACAACCAGCACCACTGCTCCACAGGGTAAGTGCCATTAATACTATAAGAATTAAATAATAGGTAAAGTGACTTAAATTGTTTCTTTTATAGACCTTGGTTTCCTCCTCAACGGTCAACTCCATCTATATCGTAACAATAGTATTGTCACTGTGACTGATATCGGTACTAGTTTCTTCATGTCAGCTCTGTTTTGCCTGACTCCCAGCTTGGAGTGTTGTAGCTAGTGACAGTGAGACACCCAATGCAGCCAGTGTAATTAGGGAGTGGTATCTACCTGATGGTAGACCTCTCACATCTGATAATTCACCATTCATCAAAAGTCGAGTGTCCAGTGCTGTGAGCCTGCACCGTGATCGATTCAGTTTCAACAGAGCTCCAAGTCCAGGCGTGTATCGCTGTGAGATACCTGATGATAATGGAACCAGCCAAAGCATCTATATCGGAATATACCCTCCAGGGGATGGTGAGATTGACAAGCATAATAATTTATTCATACTATAGTGTATTGAGTTGACTCAAAATTTTTGCATACAGGTTCTCCCTCAATTACATCTCTCCTGTTTGACAGAAATACTACCACCCTTACCTGTACCTCCACTGGTAGTCCTCCTACCACTGTCTCTTGGAGGAAGAATGGCATCCGAGTTGACCTATCTCTCTATGAGCAAAGCCAGAGGCTGCTAGATGCAGTGCAAGCTACCTACCACAGCGTTCTTTTCAGTGATAATATTACAAACTTTGTGGGTATCTTCACCTGTGTAATCAGTAATGCTAGAGTCTCAGTTCCAATTCAATCTACTTTGGAGCTAAACGGTAAAATTTAATAGTTGACTGTTTCATCAATCCTTAATAATTCTTGTGTCTACGATAATTATAATGTTATGTAGGTGTATTAGTAGTTCACGATCAGTTCAATGTTGGTGAATCAGCGAATGTTTCATGTAAGAGTGATTCTCCAGCTACGATGATAGAATGGCTGAGGAATGGGATGGTAGTGGAGAGTGCTGCTTTCACTGGCATCCAGCAACTGGATCTAGTATTCTCTCCGGTCAATGATAGCATTCATAACCAGGTCTACTTGTGTAGGGTGACTAGAGATGGAGAAAATGGAAGGATGGCAACAGCAGCACAAAATTTTACTGTCAATGTTGATGGTAAGATGATGATGGTATTGCTATGATAATCTTTATGCACCTCTCAGTAGTACCTTAAGGATACTTTTGTTTGCGGGTACTAAACTTAGCGAAAATAGCGATTTGCCTAATTTTATAATACTATTGTACCCGCGAATATTAAAATTTTCAACATTTTCGAATGTTGATTTTGAAAAAAGCACTAAAAAGAGTACCCACTAAATGCGCCATTTCTGAAATCTGCTAAAATTTAATTTGTACCGGGCCCGCAAATAATCGTAGCTCTAAGGTAGTTCCCCTTGCATGCCCTTTGATGTGATTACATAATTATATCTTGTATTTGTGCAGTTCCACCTAATGCGATCACTACCACTGTTAGTAGTTCAGGCACAGCCACAGCTGGGGTAGTCTACAGTCTGATCTGTATTGTATCAAAGACAGTGAATGGTTTAACTAACTCTCCCATTGCCACTTGGTCCACTGGGGGAGGGGCTATCTCCAATGCAACTGGAATCACTGTATCTACCAATTATAGTGAAGTTACCCTTTCAACACTGACCTTTGACCCACTGAGAACGTCTCATAGTGGACAGTACAGGTGTGATGGAATTTTGATATCTCAGGCTCTGGATGAACCACTAAGACCTTCAAGGATGGTGGAGCTACGTGTGAAAAGTATTAAATAATTTTCAGTGTATTTTGATACTCTTTCTTTTCCTATTACACATGCATCTGCTCTTGACTCTATGCAATAATTATGTAGCTGTGTTTATCATCATCCTTTCTTCCAGTCTCAACTCCTGATGTGGTCATCACTGTTCCATCGGGTCCTCTGTTTGCTGGTCGTATAGCTCCTCTCACTCTCACTTGTACCATCTCCATCAAATCTGCCACTGATACTGACATAGCCATATCTACTACAGACATCACTTGGCTGACGCAGAGAGGAAGCACACGATTATTCAACGGTGATGCAAGGGTGACCATCTCTTCAATAGCTGGCTCCAGACCATCATTCACCAGTACCCTCACCTTAGACCCTCTGAACACAGCTGATAACACTACCTTCACCTGCCAAGCTAGAGCAAGATCTCCTACTGGTGTATCAAACTTTGTCATTGCAAGTGAAGTGGGAGAAGGAGCTGTCTCAGTCATGTGAGTGTAGCAACAAACCATTAATTTTAAGGACGTAGTATTATAGGCAATTTGCCCTTGATATTAAAACACACTATATATAATTTTGTCATTTTCTATGTTATTTTTTTGGAAAATTTTCCTAAATATTTGAGAGATTTACTCAAGAAAGTAGCCTATATAGAGAGACCCTTCTCTGAGAAACATTGAAATATATCTATATTTGTGAGTACCCCTCAAAGATATTGCAAAAATAGGAAGTTGTGCTCAAGGATTTGTACAATTTTTTGCAGTGATAAAAACCTGTACCTTGAAATCAGTGTTATACTAAATAGCAAGTTACGTGGGAAAGGCCAATGTTGAAATTAGAGTATGCAGTAATCAATACAAAGTAACACCTCTGCCTCAAATTTGAGAATTTACCTCTCTGATAAGCGCATTTGGAAAAAATGTAGTTCTCAAATTTGAGTCCCTAGTTAAAGGTAGCCAATACAAAGTAACACTTCTTGCTCAAATTTGAGAACTTATACTCTCTGATAAGCCTTGAGAAATACATTTGGCAGAAATTCACCTCTCAAATTTGAGGCCCAAGTTAGACACATAACCACATTCAAATGGTATGAAATACAGATTGGTCTCAAATTTGAGTAGTAGGCTCGTATTGTACTCTCAAATTTGAGTCCCTATGGTCTAAAGGACATGCTACAATTTGTTTGCATTACTCAAATTTGAGTCCTAATGTGCACATGCCCTATACTAGCTGTGTGGCCGGGCAGTATAACAATGCACTATAATATTATTGATAAACAAAAACATTAGTTACTAAGCACAGTGTATATAGCTACATACTGTAAGAACGTTTATGAATGCATGACATTGTGCAATAATACAGTTAAGATGGTTATTGTTATGTAATAGTACTATACTCTTTGATGTAATGACAAAGATGATTCTTGCTTGATGACTTGAGTTAGAGATACAATGGCCATGATTCTCCGAGCAGATTGATCATATTTTACAGGGAAGCTATAATATAAAAGTAATGAAGCTATGAATGGCACGCTATAATATTGCATCAATAATATACTTACCATGCATGTGTACATGTGCACAGATCTTGGATGACTGAATTCAGTGTTGCAATGCATAACTATTCAGGAGTTAATCATGTGGCAAGATTCCATGGATGTCTAAATTTGAAGTGTCCTGGAGATATTATTTCACCACAGGTTATAGAATATCTGTGCATGAGCAGAGCAATTGTTGACTGTACTGACTCAGAGCTAGACCATCTTGAGAATTATGTACGATATGGACAAGCTCCATTTGCTCTTCACTGGACGCCACTTGTCTAATCACATGCAGTATACAGATAACTAACTGCAGCGGAGAAATGTAGTACAATTGCAGCGTAAACTACTGGAGTAAAATTGTACTGTAGCATGCATACATTATGAGTGTCACTACTGAAGTTGGAGTAAGCTTACACATTGGCATGCAATAAGATGAGTTTCAAATGTTATTTAGATGCTGGTATGTAGCTATTGTATACATTAGTCCATTGGCAATGTGCCACAATCAATTGTATTTGTAATGGTTAAGGAATGGCTGGCATAATGTTGAGGCATATAGACGTCTAATATTATGCTTTTATAAGCATTAGAGAATAATGCTAGCATTAAATTTTTAGGCTCCACTTTGCAGAGATGATCACTTGAAAAATTTATGCTGTTGCATGCCTATGAATTCATAACCAGTGTAGCTAATAGAGAAGTATTTGACAAAGTAGATAATAATGTATCCAGTATATGTAAAAGAATACATGTCTAGTACAATGTCGTTGAAAGGCCTTTCAGTAAGTACATGATAGCTATGAGTTTCTGGCATATTTATATCCAACTTATGCACCTATCAATGCAAATCCCCACCCACCCCCTCCCGGGCACAAGTGGGGATTTGAGCGTCTCTTGATCCTCAAGCCCTGCCCCAGGGGTGGTGCTTTTGTATACTCAGAGTATCGTGTACTACATGCTCCGTATACTTATACTATAGGGTTATTTGCCAAAATATTTGCCCCCCGGGGAGCGTCTTTTGCACCCCCTCCGTGGCAAATCCCCACCCATGCCCGGGAGGGGGTGGGTGGGGATTTGCATTGATAGGTGCATTACCGTCAAGGATACTGTCAGTCTATCAGTCCTAGCCTCGTCCAGTAAAATCTTGGGTATCTTGCTAGAGACATTCAAAATCGTCTCAGATATGATTCTCCATTATTTGAAAACTAGCGGCAGCTGCAGAGCATCAAGGGACACGTGACACCCGTATGATAGAAAATGGGTGGGACAAAGACTGCGCATGCGCACGTGCAATTCAAAATTGCAACAGCTGCATTTTCAATAATGGTAATACCCGCCCGCCCGCATGGTATGTTGGGAAACTACCTGATGAGAAACTAGTAATCAAGGAATTGGGGCCTAATAGTGGATGTGATTATCCCTACAAGTCTTGTTCATGTACTTTTTGACCCTGCCGTCCCTACTTCATCCTTCAATTATATATATTTTTATACTTGTTTCTGTTCTTTTTTTTTATTGCTCTCAGAATAATTCATCTTTCATGAAATTTGCTGTCAATATTCCAGTGTAGAACGAAGATCATATCTGCGCAAAATTCGGTCTTAGCCACGCCCCTCGTTAAAGGCTTGCGTTCCTGAAGAAGTTGACAAAGAAATGCAGCGTTAGGCGGCCGATATCGATGTAGCAATGAGACTCTTTCGATTAGGGAGAAAATCAAGTTCTAAGTTTTATTGTTGGCAGCAGCTAATTTGTACGTTAGGCTCCTCGAGCCTTGCGCAGGCTTCATGTCCATGATCTATCCAGCGGAGCACTAGCACTGCACGCGCTAGCGAGTAGCTCGCTTATGCCTAGCGCCTTACCGTTCCTCGAGCCTTGTATCCTTGATCGATCCAGCAGAGCACTAGAACACCAGCGCTATCGCCGAGGCCCAGGGCGCTGTCACATGACTTCACCATGGCAACACATTCTGAGCATGCGCATTATATCACAAAATGGCGTATCAGATACGCCCAATTGAACCGTACACACCCACTATTACGTAACTATCAAGATAACGCAAAATTAGCGTGCCCCTGCACTGCGCGCTACTAAATGGAATAGATTTATGCTTAAACTAAGATGAGAGGTCAAGGCAATCTTGAGCTATCCGAAGAAACTGGAAAGAAAGAAAGAAGAAAGAAACCTTGATCTAAAGAAGGCTTTCGATAGTGTCCCACACCATCTTCTGCTGCAGAGACTACTCCAGATCAATACTAACCCATTCATTGTGCAATGGGTCCGTAGTTATCTTACATGCAGATCTCAATTGGTGGTTGTTAGTGGTGAACATTCATCTTCCCTTTCTGTTCTTTCAGGGGTGCCGCAAGGCTCTGTACTTGGCCCTTTATTATTTTTAATATTCATCAATGAAGTTACCTACCAGATCTCCCCTGGAAGTACAATGTCTCTATTTGCAGATGACATTGCTCTATATAGACCGGTCTCCTGTATAGAGGACTACACCATCCTACAAAGCGATGTCATTGCAATAGAGAAATGGGTTGCGAATTCTCTTCTTTCTCTATAACCAGCTAAGTGTTGCTACATGGTCATATCGAGGAAACGCAATTTGAGACTTCATCCCCCTCCTATCTTAGTCAATAATTCTCCTTTGGTGCTTGTCAACAATGTAAAGTACCTAGGCATCCAGATCAATTCTGACCTGTCCTGGTCTGCACATGTCACCAGTCTCTGCACTGAATAAAGCAAGGCGTCTAATAGGATTACTATACCGACGCTTCTATAAGCATGCTGCATCGTCCACCCTGCTGCAACTTTATAAATCATTTATTCGACCTCATTTAGAATACTGCTCTGTTGTATGGAACCCCTATCTAGTTTGTGATATTGAGGCATTGGAAAAGGTTCAAAGATTTGCTTTAAGAGTTTGTTTAAAGAACTGGTCAGCTAGCCATGACCAACTCTACAATCAAAGTAATGTTCCCCCTCTTTCGGCCAGGCGTACTACTAGATGCTAGTCTCTGCCACTTGTTCAAGTTGGTCAACAATATGATTGTCTATCCGGATCCTCCTCTCCATTTTAAGGTCATCCAGTACAGTAGCAGGCATTCTCACGTCCAGCAACTGCAAGATGTTCACTGCAGGACAGCTCAATTCCAGCATTCTTTCTTTCCTGGGACTATTGCTCAGTGGAATTCCCTACCACACTATGTGCTATCTTCACCTTCCCTTCCCTGTTTTAAATCTCGTTTATCATAAACTCATTAGTCTTATTATACCTGTTTATCTACCTCATACTATATCTGGTTGCGTGCCTGTATTAGCTGCAATTTCAGCTACTCACGTTAACCTCTGTCATTTATTGTACAGAAATTGTTATAAATAAATAAATAAACCTTGACAAATGGCTATTTTTTGAACATCTGGTTCTGGCATGTACAATTGAATTGATGGATGGTCTTGGTCTTGTTAGATAGATAATTTGCTGGAGATTCTGATTTTCACACTTAAAAATTTCACAAAATTACCTATTTTGAGATATTTGGGTATTACTGTTGATCTTGTCTCTGCAGCTCCCCATAGGCGGATCCAGCATAGGGGCACAAGGGGCACGTGCCCCCCCTTTTTGGAGAGCCACACATGCAAACTATATAGCTACAAGAGAGGCACACATAGATGTTTATGTAAAAGTGTAGAAATTGCCATGATTATATCATGGGAAGATTTTACGTGACTTGTTCCTTGAGTTAATCATGGGAAGATTTTACGTGACTTGTACCTTGATTTAATCATGGGGACATTTTACAGCACATGTAATGAAAGCTCAGTTTTTAAATGGATTGTATACATGGGAAGATTTTACGTAAGGTCAAAGTACTTACGTAAAATCTTCCCATATAATAGGATCCAAGAACACAGTAATCAGGTGAGGATTTATGTGTGGACTTTGATCTCACGTAAAATCTCCCCAGGTAAATAACACACTACACTCTGGGCTGACATTATCGAAATTTGATCCTGCCATACACAGAGACCTTTGACCTCACGTAAAATCTTCCCATATAATAGCATCAGAGAACACAATAATCAGGTGAGGATTTATGTGTGAACTTTGACCTCACGTAAAATCTCCCCAAGTAAATGACAGATTACACTCTGGGCTGACAATATTGAAATTAGATTCTCTACCGTGCACAGAGAGCTTTGACCCCATGCCTAGTATAATACTACCAATGGGGGTGGGGGATCAATACAATATTAAACAGTATATTTGGCTACTGTAACAGTACATGTATTATCTGATAGTTCATGTGTGATAGCTAACAATATAAGACCAAGATCTTGAGGTTCTTGGTTGGGTAAATAGATACTAATACGCATAGCAAGTACGCTCGTTCTTGTTACACCAACACTGGCAGAATTGAATAACAATATTCTTGCCAAGAATATTATTATTCAATTCTGCCAGTGTTGGTGTAATATAAGACCACATGAAATTATTATAATAAATTAATTATAATCATTATTAAACAGTTATGATAGATAATGAATAAGGAGTTAGTTGCATGCTAACTGTTGCATTAATTTTGTAGCTAGCTATTTAACACACTCAAGGTCCTCATCATCCAGTCCTGCATAATATCGTATACTGTTTCTTTATCAGTAGGGAAGTATATTCCATGTTTTTCTGTTTTTCCATTATAATTATTATGATGAAACTCGGACAAGAATGAGAAACAGGCGCATGGTAAACTTGCAATAAGCCATGGCTATGTCACATCTAGATACCTTACAGTGCGGAGGTGTATGCAGAATCCCGCGCCCGCTTAAAAGAACAACCAACCAGATTAATTTCAAAGAGTGCATACTGGGTGGAGCTGCTAGCTAGATCCAGAGTGATGTCACTGTGCATTGTACGCATGCGCATGCGCAAGCAGCTGCCGCTAGCCACGCGCACGCTAATAATACCTGGCATTATGATTAGCATCTTCGAGTCTCTGATCTGGTTAATTTGAACAATAGCATTCGGCCTAGAATCTGGCAAGTACAAACTATGTAGCTAGCTATAGGGTAATTCCATATCAGTTCACCGAAGTTTCGCACATGACCCCCTCTGATTTGGACGAAATTCGGTTTGTGGGTAGCCCAAGTGGACATATGTAACCCGAAGAAATTTTATCTTCATTGCTAGTATGACTTCCCAGAAATGGCTCATTAAGTTTTCTACTTTTTCGCTGTACCCGTGACCATTCAAACCCTCATAACTTCGCCATTTTTTGTTGTTTTGAAAAACGAATTGCACCACCTTAAAGCTTGAAGAATGAGCTTTCATATGGTATATTGAATGGCTTCATTTGACAAAGTTGTTAATAGCTATGCCCTCCTAAACTTTGACCTTTGATCTCTCAAAAAGTGCTGATTGGAATTTTTTATTACTTTTTGTGGATAATTACTAGACATTCACCTATTAGCTGTAAAAGTTTCAGTTTGGGGTCTGCATGGGATTCCAAGATAGGTGCTCTTATGTAGCAGTGTGTAGGGTACTATAATAGAAAGTATTAGCTACACACCTTCAAGCCCATTGTACTTATAGATACACAGTTGCATACACTAGTTAATAAGGGTGTTAAATTCTCCATGGAAATAGGACTTACTAAAGCTGTTATTTTATTACACCTTTAATGCATTGGGTACTAATTCGCAAATAAAGTCAGTCGTGTAACTGCTACATGTATATACTCTGGGTAGTGTTGTTTGAAACTAGTTCCCTTAAGGCTTGTCTGCAAGATAATTTCCTTTTTTCTAGAAAATTGATAATCTTAAACAAATAATGTCATGCTTTCAATGTACACTAGCTGACTAGACTACAGAATATTTTTGTGGTTATATCATTTCTTGTTTTTTGTATTTAAGTAGACGATTACTAGCTAGTTGTATTCATTGAGTTTGGTGAAGTATAGTTTGGTGAATTTCTAATCCTTGACATAGTCTTCATGGCTCAATCCTTATGCAATCCCTTTGACATACCTGGCCATACCTGGAGCAGCCGTAGAAAGAATCTCAGACCTGTCACAGCCTGGATGTGTGAAAGAGCTCCACATATTTCCATTGGTTCAAAGATCTGTGACACATGCAGGAAGAAGCTAAGTAAGGAATTACAGGATGTTACTGAGCCTATCCTCTCTGAGTCTGATCCTCCCAGTCCTCCTAGTTCACAAGCCACAAAATCTGATCCTCTCTTCTCCAGTGCTTCAGAAGCAGCATCTTCATTCAACATGTATCTAGCAGAAATCGGTGAGACACCATATTCTCAGAGTAAAGCCCGTTCAAAGAATTACTCCAGACAGAAGGTGAAGAAGATTAGCTACTGAAACTTTGCAGCGTACAGTTACGTTATCACAGGGGTGCCTATTGATGATGGAACTGAGATGATCCAGCAGCTGAAAGAGAAATTTCAGGAAACAAAGAAAAGAAATGAGCAAATTCAAGTGCTTACAGTTTTGTACGGTGGCCGAGAGGGGCCATTCACACAGCTTCAGACACCTTGGTGTACAATGTGTAAACTACTTTGTTCACTCTAGTTTACAACTTAGGCTACACAGTTGTATACTGGACATTCCTATGCTGTACACCTTTTGTATGTAATAGATATCGCATGGTAGCTAGGCAGTGTATTATGGATTATAAAGCCCACGACCCCGAGGGCGCAGCCCGAGGGGGAGGGGCTTTATAATCCATAATACGCGTGCCTACCATGTGACATCTGATATATATCCTGATTGGTCAGTTTCTTAGTGTTTGTGTTTAGATGGTAGGAAATCGTTGGCTGGCATATTTTTAGTGCAGTGCACTATAGTGTTCACAGGGGATTATAATTGCCTGAGGGAGGTCAATATTTTAGTTATAACACCCCTGTTACCTAGGATACAAGGGTGAATCAGGATATATATGAACCAAATCTACTACAGCAGTAAACAGACATTGTAAACTACCATTGTAAATGATTGTAGACTACTAGTAAACTTCAGGTTTACATGCATGCAGACTCAACATTGTAGATTTGATTGATGACATCATTAATTTTCATAATTTCATTCCAAAAATCAATGAATATTATAATATTATGAATTTTTGATGTAGTCAGCCAACAAGGTTCAAACATAGTAACGTTCACAAGTCTTATAATTATAGTGTTCAGATCCAGAAATATTCAAGATGCACCTGCAGGTCAAATATATAATATATTATAACCATCACAGTAAGTATTATAATCAGATTCTGTAGCAAACGATAAACATTAGGAGATTAATTCCTAGAGTTATGTATACTCATGGTTGCACAGGCCATGAATTATTTGTAGCTACAAATACTAGGCATTTTTACAATCATGACATTGTGCTATCAAAGAGAGAGACTTGCGTACCATAATAATTATTATTATAGTGGGAAATCTTCGCATGGTGCAAACTTCAGATATACAAATGGGTTGTATGCCGTAAAAATAAGAGGCGTGAAACTTTATTGGGTGGAGAAACCGTGACATCATGACCATACATGCAGCCAGCTATGTAGCTAAGCTGCACCGATCAATACAAGATGTGTCTACCACTACTGATGAAATCCTTTGGCCTCTCTCTTTCTGATTCAAGAGGGCTACTGTTGGAGAAATTGACCCATCTTAGCAATAGTGAAAGGAATTGAAGCTAATTTTGTTGACAATAACAGTCCAGACATGCTTGTAAATGTAATAGCCTCTGACCATCGCTTCAAGCTCTACAGTAAAAGTACATTATCTTAATCTGTGGTACTATAATATCTACAGTTGCTCCAGCGCGCTGTATGGTTAACAAGCAATTTCGTGAAATTTTGCACCAGTGAAAATTTCCCGCTATACAGTACCTATGGTTATATCCTTCACTCACTTTCAAGGTCATGATCATTCTCGGCATCAGAATGTTGAGCTGCTACAGATGTCTTAACCGCCCAACGGGGAGCTTCCTTTGGAGGAACTGATGTGGAGGGTAAACCAAGCTTCCTCTCTTTCTTAGCCACAAGACCTGGTGCCTCCTTGGCAGTTTTTTCCAGCCTTTTATCCAGAGCATGTATGAACTCGTTTAGTTCTATATAAATGAGCAAATACAGCAACATAAAGGCAAGGTTAGATTTCAAGTCTGCATATACTCACTATCTGATCTCCATGGTAACTTGTGTATAACTAAATTGTTAGAATTTTCCGGGTCATCAGACTCTTCAGTCATGTATGAGTATGACATAGCTTTCCACAGTTTCATCTCCTTCTCAGTTACAACTGTTTCTCTCCTTTCATATTTCTGAAAATTGAACATAATACATGCACTAGTAAGATTGAGTTACTATAATACATCACATCTATGGAATAAAAGCTTGACTGTGCAACCATGCCCACTCACTATAATATTATATGCCTGTAAATTTGTCTTTTCCTGGGAAGAATCCAGACTTATTATATTGTGTACATGCAATGAGAATTATGTGGACACTGGAGAGAAATGCTGATAAAATAATAATAGCTTACTCTTTGTCGGCGGGATCGGTACTTTCTACGTTTTGATTGGTCTTCGACATAGTTTTCTTTACCCTCTTGACTCTCAGTGAAGGTCCTTCGAACGTTTTGGTAACAACGCTTCACTGCAGCTAAGAAAGATGGATATATGATAAACATGTAGCAGAGATAGATCTGATTCAATGGCATACCTGCTACAGTCTCCTCTGCAAATTTGCAATTTGGCTGATCTAGGATATTTTGCATGATCTTCTTCTTCACTTCCTGGTTGTGTTCTGCTGTTGAGCTGTGTAAAAAATAAATTAGTGACATAAATATCCTGGTTACATGATTATAAATCTTGTAATAGAGCGGTGGGATGCAGGCTCCCAGACCCCCTGCAGATTAGCATCCAAACAATGACATATCCCAGTGAAAAAACCGGTGAAAGCCAGACTGACATTAACATAAAGGATCCGGTTACTTCTCTTTACATCATGTGTGCAATGACATATTACCTTTCTTCTGGATTGAAGCCACTTTCCAAAGACTTGTGCACTTTCATAACCTTATCCTACATCAACATAAATTAATATTCTCAAAGATGATGGTGGATTATAAAATCTACGACTGTACATTCATAGATACAGACAACAGAAGCATTAATAATCAGTGAAGTGGGTGGTTAATACTCTGTACATGCATGATAGCTATATAGACCCATTGCACATGACGTCACGGAGCATGCACAGTGGGCTGCCCTGGAGGACAACTGGAGCCGTTTTCTATGGCGAAAATGTACAGAGACTGCCTCTGCCACTCGTTCGCAAAGAAGGTAAGTATCCATTTTTCTTGTGGTTGCAGTATGTTAGACTAGCCATAGTGTGCTTCAAAGTATCATTGAAAATTTTAGTTGGCTGGCATCCATGCATAATGATAAAGCAATAGCACCATTTAGCGCTCGCTAGTACAAGTTTGCACATACAAGAAAAATCTGTAAAACGTCCTCCAATAGCTGCCATGTTGGAGTACAAGCGTCTATGTAATGGGTCTATATTACTATAATTATGTGAGTAGAAATTCTCTTTGCAGATGCGGCTTTGTAGCAAAAATTGAGCGAGATCAAGTGTATATGAATTACATCATTGTTTGTGCAGTGCCATACCTCTGGACTGGTTTTTTGTCATGAAATTTAAAATTAAATACAGAGGGCCTCCCCAAATTACCTTCCATATTATGGTACTTTAATACCGTATAGCGGGGAAACTTTCGAGGGAGAAACTTTTACGAATTTCGCAATTTTTCAGCCATCTGTGAAAGTTTTCTCCATGAAATTCTAGGCATGCCACACCCGTTATGTGACCAGTTTTAGCATTCTGCGAAAGTTTTCTCCATGAAATGCTCCTTTCCTACCGATCCACGAAAATGTTCTCCCTCAATAATTTCCCGCTATACGGTACCCTACACCCTTTTCCAAAAATTTCCCTAAAATTAATATGCAACTTACAGAAAGATCTCTAGTAACAACACGTTTCCTCTTGCGACCAGAAGTATCATCGGATGACGGAGAAGATGTTGGCGTAGCTGCAGATAGACATTTCTGTTCTATTTCAGCTAGCTTTGCTTCAAATCGAGAATGTTTGTCTTGGAGAGCCTCCTGGCTTTCTAGTATGCGTTGAAGCATTGCCTGCTGTTCTTGTAACATTGTGCAAAAGTTCATGCCCCTGTCATCACGGCCACCATGATCCATCGCAAGGGAGTCTTGCCTATGACGCAATCGGCTTTGTGTAGGCTCAAAAAAATCAAATCTCGATGGCGTAGCATAGGATGAGTTTAAACCTAACATCCCGGATCCCAATGGTGTACGAAGAGGCGACTTGTCCCTCCGCGTTCTCTCATCTTCCTCGTATTCGTCGTCAAATTCGTCACTTAGGCTAACACCATCTTTATCTTGCAATCTATCACCAGGGTTGTAGTGAGAATCCCTCTCCAAATATCGAGAAGTCTCACGTATTCGAGCGTTTGCTAGCGTCAAGGGAGTTCGATGGTTTGAGCTTGAGGACTTGGAGCCATAAAAACGCCTTGAAGACATGGCACACCTTGACACTGAGATTCACCAGGCAGCTTCAAAACCCATAAGGGTGCAGGATTGGATCAATATACAAAATATACTAAAATATATCACAAATATGCGTATAACTGTCTAACCAATGGATTATACAAATATACATAAGTATACCTCAAGTATGCGTATAATTGTCTAATCCAATACTATGCCTAAATATATAGTCCATATAATATGTAATTGTATCAGTGTTGAAGGCAAGTATAATTTGCATAAAGTGCATAATTATATAGACGTTATACAACAAATATGCAATAGTATACCCTATACAGTCTAACTGTATAATGTATAATATGTATAATTAGTATACTATTAATTTCAATGTCTGTGTCGCCTGTCAGATAAAGTTTAATTGTCTGAGTCGCGTGTCAGATGTAGTTAAGTTTAGACGTCCGTGTCGAGTGTCAGACGTAATTAAGTTTAGACGTCCGTGTCGAGTGTCAGACGTAATTAAGTTTAGACGTCCGTGTCAGACGTAATTAAGTTTAGACGTCCGTGTCACGTATCAGACGTAATTAAGTTTAGACGTCCGTGTCACGTGTCAGACGTAATTAAGTTTAGACGTCCATATCCAATGTAATTATAACAACATCTCCAAGAGGGGCGAGATATGATTTTATGCAAATCGGACATTATACAAATATACTGTATAATTATACATAATGTATACATGTAATCTAAAGATGTATAATTATGCAAATTATGCATTTTATACACCTCCAAGAGGGTGAGATATGACTATGCAAATTAGACATTATACAAATATACTGTATAATTATACATAGTGTATAAATGTAATCTAAAGATGTATAATTATGCAAATTATGCATTTTATACACCTTTGAGAGGGTGAGATATGACTTTATGCAAATTAGACATTATACAAATATACTATATAATTATATATAATGTATAAATGTAATCTAAAGACGTATAGTTATGCAAATTATGCACTTTATACACCTCCAAGAGAGTGAGATATGACTTTATGCAAATTAGACGTTATACAAATATACTGTATAATTATACATAATGTATAAATGTAATCTAAAGACGTATAGTTATGCAAATTATGCACTTTATACACCAAGGGAATCACAAAAGACTTAATATAGAATACAGTTATACAGTATAGTGTATAATATATATTATAGTAATAAGAGAAGCACACTACTCAAATAGACAAATTATGCTGGTCATATACGAATTTAAGCTTTATTATACAGTATATTATACATATAATATGTATAATTAAGTAATAAACCTTAATAGTATAATAATGTAAGAGTATAACTAGTATAAAGATCCATTACTGCACAGCTCTCTCAAAACCATAACCCGCCAAAAGTAGACCTGTCTCGTGATAGTCACATGTTTTGTGCGCACGCGCAATCAGCACAAAGGCTAAGAGAGCTGGACATGGCAAGTTCTACGACCAAGCGTTACTTCTGTGATCATTGTGAGCAGGAACTGTCGAAGACCTCGTACTTCAAGCATAAGAGGTTATTTTATGATCGAACGTCTGAAAGTTGGCAAAAGGAACGAGTACATTACAACTTGACAGCTCAGAAGACTTCAAGGAATTCGAATTCCAAGAAACTGAACCATTTCAGCCTGAGAGATGTGATGCTAGTGAGTTTAGTATTCCACTACTCAAAACATGATTTAGCAAGGGTGGTGAGAGACACTGGATTTAGCCATCAGTAGTGTAATAAGGCATCATGTGTCTACTATGACTAGCCACACACCGCCGGTCCCCCCCCCCCCCCCCCGGGCTAGAAATCATGCTCATGTTTTGATCAGACATTGCTAGTACACAGTATAAGACTTTGTGGCGTTGCATGGGGAATTTGATCTGTCATTTCAACAATTTGGTCGGAAAATATCTGATGACCAGCTGTTATTTCTAGCTCTGCCCTCCCCCCTCCCCCCAAAGAAATTGTGGTCTAAATCTAGCCCTTAATTAAAAACTTGACCGTATCTGTTCGTCACTTTATACTGCTGTTTATTAGAGATGCATTTTACATTTCAGATCTAATAGACAACTTGGACACAGCAATGGACAATGAAAACTCAAGTGAGCATCTACATGATCCTGAATGTCCTACCAACAACTCTTCAAGTGATGAGTCTGATTTCGACATTGTAAGTGTTCACATCTAATAGCCGCAGTACATATCTCATGCTGGCACACTACCAATTAAATTTTTATAGAACACCATATATACTAGGTAGGACAACTTTTGGTAATAGTTTGTGGCATTCTTTCAAGACTGATTGTAAGGCGCATTATGTGGACATGGTTTGGGTAGAGCCTGCTATACCAGAGCTTTTCCCTGTACCCCATTTTGTGTCAGAGAAATATCAGTGTACATTTTTGGGCATGCTTGTTTGCTAGTTCAAGTGTAATAATTGTGAATGTCTCATATTAACTTTGTGTAGGAGGAGCAAGATGATGATATGGTTGAAATTGTCTTTGATGAACTTGATTTAGAAGATACGAACGTTAAAGAAGCTGAAAAACCCAACCGTATCCTGCAGTTGTATCTTATGTTCCTCCTCACCTGGCAAAAGTTGTTTAGGATCTCAACTGTGGGTATGAACATACTCTTCAGGTTTATTGCTCTCTTCCTGATAACACTAGCAAAGTTACTGGGCTTAACATCATTGCTAACCTTTGCCTCTACACTTCCCAAGAGTGTGGCTGCTGCTCAACGCCTTATCGGAAGGAAGGAATATTTTTATAAATGGGTCTGCTGTCAAAAATGTAGTACACTCTATTCAATTGAAGATGCAAAAAGGGTGTCGAATGGTACTTGCGTCTCCAAATTATGTGGTCATGTGCGGTTTCCGAATCATCCACAACGTCAACATCGAAAATCTTGTGGTTGTTTATTACTTAAGACTGTTCGAAGCTCAGGGACTTCAACCATGCTTTATCCGAAAGCATTATATTGCTACCAAAGTTTGATACGCTCTCTAGAAACCATGTTGCAGTGTCCTAATTTTATCACAAAATGTGAATCTTGGCGTTTCAGGAGTACTTCCAGTGTTTTGAGAGATGTATACGATGGACAAATCTGGAAAGATTTCATGCACTATGATGGTCAACCCTTCCTTGCCCTTCCGTACAACTTTATGTTGATTGGTTCCAGCCATTTAAGCGTACGACACATTCAACTGGAGTTATATACATGTGTGTTCAGAACCTTCCTAGAAATGAACGATTTCTAAGTGAAAATATTATACTAATTGGTGTAATTCCTGGACCTAATGAACCAAAATTGACAATCAATACCTACCTTGAGCCACTCGTAAAGGAGCTTCAGCGTCTATGGAAAGGAGTTGTGATGAAGAATGCAGCTGGGTCAGCTATCATCGTGCGTGCTGCTCTTACTTGTGTTGCGTGTGATATTCCGGCAGCAAGGAAGGTGTGTGGCTTTGTGGGCCATAATGCTCGACTAGCATGTTCTAAGTGTTTGAAAGTATTCGAGACTGAAGTTTTTGGTGATAAACCAGACTTTAGTGGCTTTGATAGGTCACAATGGGTGCCACGAGAAAATTCTTCTCATCGTCAGTATGCATATGAGCACAAATCGTGTAATACACTCAGCGATCAGAAAAAAATTGAACGTGACCATGGTTGCCGATATTCTGTTTTGTTGGAGCTACATTATTTTGATCCCATCAGGATGTGTGTCGTCGATCCTATGCATAATCTGCTATTGGGGTCAGCTAAGCATATGGTATCAGTTTGGACTGAACTAAATCTCGTCACTTCACATCACTTGAAAATCATTCAAGATCACGTCGATTGCTTTGTGACACCCAGTGATATTGGAAGAATTCCAGGAAAAATTTCTTCTGGATTTTCAGGATTTACGGCAGAACAGTATCGTAATTGGACACTCATATTTTCATTAAGTGCTCTTAAAGACATATTACCACGTCAGCACTTTGACTGCTGGCACTACTTTGTTAAAGCGTGCTACCTTATCTGCCGACGAGAAATTTCACTTGAAGAAGTGGAAGAAGCTGATGGTTACCTGAACTTGTTTTGTAAGAGGTTTGAAGAACTATACTCCAAAAAATACTGTACAATCAATCTTCATCTACATGGTCACCTGAAATCGTGCATTCTTGACCACGGTCCAGTATACTCGTTTTGGCTATTTGCATTCGAGCGCTTGAATGGAATTATGGAATCGTTTCATACCAACTGTCACGATGTGTCGCTTCAGCTAATGAGAAGATTTACTGAATTACACAGTCTTGGAATTGAATCATGGCCTCAAGAATTTCGACAAGATTTTGCACCACTATTAGAAAGCCACAAATACAATAAAGGATCACTAATGCAATCGTCATTAGAAACACATATGAAGGAACACTGTGAGTCAGATTCAAGGATTCAAACTCTCCCTCCCGTGCTTGAGTGTGCTTTTGAGCCCCTACTTCTTGAATCTTTAAAGCGGACGATCATTCAAGCTAAGCTCATCTCTCATGATCGCTTTACGATTTTATCTTTAGTGTGTAAGTGTGGTGCATTGAAGATTGGTGATTATGTGCTTGGATCCAAAAAAAGCCGCCATTCTACATCATGTATTGTGATGGTGTGTCCTGACTTAACAGATAAATCGAAGGTTAATTTGGCCGAAATTGAGTTCTTTTTTCGTTGTGACGTTTGTGTATCATCTCACAGTAAAGATGTGGTTAGCTTTTGGTTTGTTGCTGTCAAATTATATTCAGGCCATTTGTGTAAAGTATGGTTTGGTTCCCCCACAGAAGTGTGGTCAGCTGTTACTACTCCTGATATGCATTTTTTACCTCTTACATGTATCAAATCTCGTGTTGCTTACTGTAAAAAAACTGTTGATTTTGGTCGTGTAATAGGAAATGATTCTGTAATATTAGCTGTACCCCTCAGTTCTGGTGCATTTCATTCTGATTCATGTTAAACCATAGATAATAATTATATCAATACAGTACAAAGTACAAGCGTTAAACGTGCATTGAGCTTTGTCACGTGAAAGGCACATGGATATGCCTGCTGTTTGAGTTTTGCGCGCGCCAATCCCGGGAAGGGAGCTAGCCAACATGGAGAGTGTTCGAGTACAAAAGAAACGTAGGAACAAGGATCGACGGCGTCGCAGAAGCCTAAAGCAAAGACTCAACCATCAAAAGGACGTACTTTTAGATGAATTGCATAAAGCTCACGCTGAAAGGGATATCTTGATGACCACAGCTGCTAACTTAAAAAAGTATGGCAGTGAGTTCTCTAGCTCTCTCACACGTACACACACGCACACAATATGTATTTATTTATACAACGATCACTGAGCACTGTATAAACGTTCCCTCTTCATTGCTGCCCCTGCAGAGAATGTGCATTGCTCAAGGCAGAATCAGCATGTGTGCGAAGCCGAGCTACGTGCACAAAAGCCACCACTATGTTTGCATCCCGATCAACTCGCAACTCATCATTGCCTTCCAACATTCGCCATATTTCTGAGCCTGATATAAAACATGACTACAAGAATCGTGAGTTAATCGGAAAAGGAACATTCGCTAAGTGTTATTTAATTCAGATGGGTGCTATGAAGGTGTGTTTTAAACAGCTGTCAGCAGACACTAAGTACAAGTCCTTATTTTACACTGAGGCTAGGATTCTTTCAGAGTTATGTCATCATAATCTTCCATGGCTGCATGCATTCTGTGATACCTCAAATGTCACAGCAATAATAATGACCTTTCACCCTTATAATCAAGAACATAATAGATCGTTGAACATCTTTGATGCATTATACTGTGCACAGCAATACGGGGATGTGTCAGTTACTGTATGCGACTGGAAACAGGTTCTATTAGGCTCCACATCTGCGTTAGTGTACCTCCAAGCTAAGGGCATTCTGCACAATGATATTAAGACTGATAACATACTAATTGAAAGATTATCTGGCAGTGATGTGCGATCAGTACTTATTGATTTCAATAAGGCATGTCATTCAGATGAGGGTCAGGTGTACAAACTGTCACATAAAGAGAAGGATAAATATGCAAAACATCATCCACAGGTAGCTCCAGAAGTCCGTTGTGGAATCGAGAAGCAATCTTTTGCCAGTGACATGTATTCTTTTGGAAGAGTCCTACACAAGATCAACAGCAAAGTATTGCAGATTCCATGCCTTGGTAGTATGTCGGCCATGTGCTTAAGTGTGAAATCTAGTGAGCGACCCAGTGCTAATGAGCTTAGCACCTTTCTTGTTAATTTGTTCACATAGCTACTAGCTATAATTATTCATAATTAACATTTTGTTATTTTGCAATAATAATGATGACATTGTATCATGGTAAATAATAATTATTAATAATACTGTAATTCATTATTAACACTGGCTGTTGTAGCTTACACTTGATAATGTTATACCCAGGTTGAATGATGAGAGATGGTGGTGTGGTTGGTAAAGTAGGTGGCCGAAACGGGTTTGGGCAATGTTTTGCCTTTGAACCTGTGTCTGGCCAGTTACTATAATAATTATTGTGTTATAATAATAATATTATAATGAGCATACAAGCTTAAAGTTTTGTAATGAGCATGTAGAATGATGTAAGATTATTAGTACTTCAATAATAATATTATGCCAATTCTGAATAGTAATCTGGCCGAAATGGGTTTGGATACACATCTTTGAACCTATGTCTGGCCAGTGTATAATAATAATTATGATGAGCCTCCTGTAATGCATGTATGGTGAGTGCATAATAATTATTGAGCATGCATGCTTGCATGGGCCAAGCTATAAGCAATAATTATTATAATAATTGTGTTGTTGGAAAACTGGTGCCCTAGCTATCTCAAGATTATTTACAGTAATGTGGCTTTATAATAATAATAATAATAATAATAATAGTAATAATGCAATATCTCTATAGAGGCTGCTGAATAATAACAGATATAATTAATTTTTGTATAATAATATTATTTCACTGATGTGTGTAAACTATAACGTATAGCATTGTAAATGCTACATATGGAGGCTACAAATTCGTAAACTTTTGATACATGAAGTTTACACCTGTTGTAAACTTTCAGTTGTAAAACATTGTATACTAGCCTGAAACCTTCAAGTATACGATTTTGTATACTGTTGTAAAACACCCTCTGTTGAGCTGTGTCAATTGTCATTTTCGATACTTTCCAAACTTGACAATTTCCAATTTTCAAAGTTGCATATTTCCAAACTGGATTATTTCCAAAATTGCATTTTTCCAACTTCGATCGTTTCCAAAGTTTTATATTTCTAAAGTTACATGCATCTCTAATCCTTGATGCCGCCGCGCTTTACTAGGCGTATGGGGTTGGGTAGTTTTGTTGCCGGACCAGACCACTCCCTCTGCAGCGCTAGATCATCAGTGTATTGCCACTAACGGACATTCCGTGGCAGCGCTGCGTTGGGACGAGACTAGGGGCAGGAGCAGCTGTCCGAGTCGGGCGCTTTGCTCTCGCTTATTACGTATGATAGTAACAAAAAGGACATTGCATACACTTCGTAAACCATTGGTAAATTTATGGTGGGTGTGGCTTGTATTCGTAGACGTTTCATACAATGTCATGAATTCTTCGGTGGGTGTGGTTTGTGGATTTAGCTCTTGCGTTTAGCTAGTTACTCAACTTGCATTATGCATCTTTCCATTTTTGAGTATTTCCATTCTTATCCATTTCTGTTATTTAGCATTTCCATACTTCCTGATTTCCATTCTTAGGGCCAATGAAACTACATTATTAGTTTCTCGTCCACCCGTGTTTGTATTTTCATGCGGGCGGGCGGTCATTATTCACTATTCATTATTCATTATTTTGGCATTTTGGGGGTGTGGCTTCCTGGAACCGCCCAATTAATTAACAAAATGGAGGCGTGGCTGGCATTTCAAGGCAATAATGAAGGCAGATGCGGTAGGTTGAAACACTGAGACGTGGGCGGGGACGAGAAACTAACAATCAAGTTTGTGTGGCCTAGCTGGTCAAAGAACTCTAGCTTCCTATCATTGGCTATGGAAAATTATTGCATTTCCAAAGATATAGATTTCTAAAATTTATATTTTCCACACTTTAGGTATTTCCAACTCATTCACGTCATATCCATACCACTGTGCGTATTCGGTTGCACACTACTAAAGTGCGCATGCGCACCAAATATTTACCAGCGAAGCGAAGCTCTCGGCGACTACGCCAGTCCGATCCCATAGTAGCCACGTCCCCAGATTAAGGGTGGGGGTCTGAGGGGGGGGGGGGGCGAGACTACGTCCCCAGCCTCCTCAGGTTCTGAGTGGGATCCGATCAATAACTTTAGAAAATTACAACTTTGGAAACGATCGAGTTTGGAAATGATACAGTTTGGAAAAATACATCTTTGGAAATAATAGAGTTTGGAAAAATGTAACTTAGGAAATTGGAAATTATCAAGTTTGGAAGGAATCAAGATTGACAATTGGATGGCCCCTCTCGGCCACCGTAGTTTTGCCTAAGAGCTGGTCAGGGAAGAAAATACAATATTAGGAGTTTGCAATTGGTGTCTCGAGTATTTGGTATGGCAGTCAAAGAAGCTAGTAGAGGAGAGAGGCATTCTTTCTCTTCCTGCTCCATTACGTGGACCTTCACTGCCATCAGAAACAGTAGACACTCTTTGTATGTTCTACGAATCTGATGATATCAGTCGTGTAACGCCTGGAAAGAAAGACTTCGTATCAATGAAAAAGGATGGTGAACGTCAGCATGTTCAAAAGCCATTGATTCTGAGCAATCTGAGGGAGGTGCACCGTGAGTTCAAGGAGAGATTTCTAGATTGCAAAGTTGGATTCTCAAAATTTGCTGAACTGAGACCTAAACATTGTGTTTTAGCAGGAGCGAGTGGTACACACTCAGTATGTGTGTGTGCAATACATCAAAATATCAAGTTGATGTCATTCGAAATGCAGATACCTGAGCTACCAACATACCACCACTGTTTAGCAAAGATAATATGCAATCCTCCACATGCTAGATGCTATTTGGGTGAATGTGATGTCTACCAGCTGTTTACTTTGGGTATTGTAGCAATGAAGATTATGCAAAGGAATGGAGTAGTTTGGAGCAACGCTTTCAACTCCCACGCACGATCTCTGGCACAAGAAAACTGCACTCTTTTGTACCAATCTCCAATAGCACAGTGGAAGTCAGACACTACTCAGCCTCAGATGCATCCAGGAAAGAGAGAGTCACTCTAGCAAAGAATGACATTCCACCGGAATCAATTGCTGGGTTTGTCACTTGTCTATATGAATGGAATTGGTGGTTAGCTTATGTGCTTGAAGTCTGCAGTGATACCAAGAAAGTGAAGCTGACATTTCTGCATCCTCAAGGTCCCCCAAACTCAAGTATCCAGAGCCCCGCAATATTCACAACATACCAACCACTGGCGTAGGAAGCATGGGTGCACTGGGTGCTGGTGCACCCATGAAATTTCTGAGTGGAATACAAAGTAATACTGTGTTCTGAAGTGTTTCAGTTTATATTATTAAGCACCAGAGCACCCGTTCACCAAGTCATCTTCCTACGCTTATGCCAATGGATGACATTTTAACTCTTGTAGACCCACGAACAAGAAGTGTTTGTGTGTATTCTTTGACAAAAAAAGAAATGATTTTTACATCTAATTTTTTCTGTGTCCTTTTCAGTTGATATGATTTATACAGCAACTGTAGTTGAATCAATGAGTCTTGTGTGTCAGCAAGCTTAAATCAACAGCAAGGTGTGTACTACTGCATGGGATTCCACTATAGGTACCGTACACACTGCTACATAAGAGCATCTATCTTGGGATCCCATGCAGACCCCAAACTAAAACTTTTACAGCTGATAGGTGAATGTCTAGTAATTATCCACAAAAAGTAATAAAAAATTCCAATCAGTACTTTTTGAGACATCAAAGGTCAAAGTTTAGGAAGGCGTGGCTATTAACAACTTCGTCAAATGAAGCCATTCAATATACCATATGAAAGTTCATTCTTCGAGCTTTAAGGTGGTGCAATTCGTTTTTCAAAACAACGAAAAGTGGCGAAGTTATGAGGGTTTGAATGGTCACGGGTATAGCAAAAACAGCGAAAAAGTAGAAAATTTAATGAGCCATTTCTGGGAAGCCATATATACTAGCAGCAGTGAAGGTAAAATCTCTTCGGGTTACATATGTCCACTTGGGCTACCCACAAACCGAATTTCGTCCAAATCTGAGGGGGTCATGTGCGAACCTTCGGTGAACTGATATCACCCTATAGTCTAATAAACAGTGTAGCCTATTATGCATGAAAAATATCTGAGATCTGAGCTTAATATTACTAAAAATTAATGACATTGCTGTAGCTAGCTAGTTTAATACATAATAATAGACTAATGCCCCTGCATGCAACCTATACTATTCTATTATATATATGGTACAGAGATAAAGAAAACACACCAGCCGGGTAACTATGGTATAGGTATCTGCAAGAGTACATAATAGGAAGAGAGGGAGAGTATCTTACTCTGTATACTGCTGTGCAAACACACTGCGGATAATTAAATCCGTATATCCTTGTAAACTGTAGTATATTACACATACCACCTTGTAGTTAGTGAGTGTTTGGCCAATAATTGGTCTAGGACAGCCCACCTGGGTACTACCCAGCTACAGTACTGGTGGGTTTCACAGTTTGTTTGAGTCAACCACTCAAATTTAATTATCCGCAGTGCGTTTGCACAGCAGTATACAGAGTAAGATACTCTCCCTCTTTTCCTATTATGTACTCTTGGTATCTGGTTATTGATTGTCCCCTCCCACCCCCCCCCCCCCCCCAACAGTTAGCATTAGATTTTATGTGGATCAAAGATCTCTGAGTACGGCACAATCGTATTTCGATATCGTCAGCCCAGAGTGTAATTTGTTATTTACTTGGGGAGATTTTACGTGAGGTCAAAGTCCACACATAAATCCTCACCTGATTACTGTGTTCTTGGATCCTATTATATGGGAAGATTTTACGTAAGTACTTTGACCTAAGGTCAAAGTACTTACGTAAAATCTTCCCATGTATACAATCCATTTAAAAACTGGGCTTTCATTAGCTACATGTGCCATAAAATGTCCCATGGTACAAGTCACGTAAAATCTTCCCATGATTAACCCAAGGAACAAGTCACGTAAAATCTTCCCATGATATAATCATGGCAATTTCTATACTTTTACATAAAGAACTGTAGGACCATTCTAGGGCTATCAACTGTGGAGTAAAACTATCTATAAACCAACTTAGCCACTTAGTGCTTTTTAGCTCAAATGGCTGAGCCACTTCCATTTACCACGTGTCGACTAGCGTTGAGCGGCAATTTAAGGGGTGTGGTCAAGCGTTAGGGGGCGTGGTCGCAAAATTTTCACGCGCGCTTTGCGCGCGTGCCCCCTCCTATCACAATCCTGGATCCGCCACTGCTCCCTTCCCTCCAACTGTGAATATATATCAATCCTTTCGATCGCTTGGAGACGGCTGGACAGCCTCTCACACTGAACTGTTCAGCATCAGTACAAGAAGGAATCAGAGGCAGCCCTGTGCTGACTGGTCCTGTAGAACTTAGATAGTGTAAAATAGAGTTTTATCCCTAGAGTAACTCATGGGACGATTTTACACCAGCAAAACCTAGAGTAACTCATGGGACGATTTTACACCACATGATACAACCTAGAGTAACTCATGGGACGATTTTACACCAGCAAAATTAGTGTAAAATTCTGAGATTCTGAGTATTTATTGTATACCAAGCATAATATTATAAGGGAGGATTTTACACGTACCACATCAAAATTAAGGGGCTTACTCATGTAAAATTCTCCCATATAACTTACCTCTGCTATATATAAGGGACGATTTTACACCAGTTGCCACCACAGGTACTGAAGTGGTGTAAAATCATGCCATATAATACTGATGGCTAACAGTAACTGGAGCAGAGATTAATTTTACATGTCACCTTTGACCTCACTTAAAATTCTCCCATAATAATGAGAATGTACATCCATACTCTGCTAAAACTTTAAGTGTGAACTTTGACCATGTGTAAAATGCTCCCTTGTATATAGCCACTGAATCCGTACTCAGGTGGGTTTTTAAGTGCGTTCTGAATGCTCGCTTGCTGTGGGTGTGGCTGCAGAAATTGAATGGTAGGTGGGGCTCACTATGTACACGAGTTACAATGCATGCAATGTACAGTTCCTCATCAGGACATCTCTGCTTCACGTTCTTGCTAATAGAATGGTACTCACCACGTGCACAATTGTTCGTGAAGCATGTCTGGGAGTAATGCCATTGTGAATTGGTTGAAAGAAGATGAGTATGAGAAGGAAATAATTATAATTATGCATAGAGTATCAGAGTGTACAAGATTAAGATATGAGACACTTAACTATTGACTGCTTTTAGACAGTTTTTTTAGGAGTAGCTATTTTATGTGGGTTTTTAGCTCAGACTACCTATGGCCTCTAATACACGGATTAGAGGCCATAGGTAGTCTGAGCTTAAAAAAACACATGAAGGCCTAACTATTGGAGTACCAACCCCATGTGCGCATACGTGCCTGTGTGCTTTCAAAGAAATCTTGTAAGTTTTGCGAAGGCTCGCCCCGCACAGATGATTTTCAAATATAAATTTTTTTGTGATCATTAGTATTATGGGACACCTGTCCCTATTATGAGATACGTACCACATGAGGTGTTTTATTTAAAATTGATATCCTAGCCTTTGGTGTTAGCTAATGACAAAAAAAATAGCTACGTAGCTAATTTGATGTGCCAAATAAGCAAATTTGCAAAATTGATACACCAAAAACCGTGTTTTACCACAAAAACCCATATCGAAATAACTTAAAGGTATATAGATAGCTAGCAAATCCAACTTTGTAGGAAGGTAGCTAGCTAATTAGGTGTAATGCAAATTACCCCCAAACCCATCTTCGTTAGTATGGATGTCCGACAGTCTCGTAATAATTATCTGCATAATATAGCTACTTTAATACCAAACACATGAGTGAGTCGTGCTGGTGATGCAATACATCTAATGCTGCGGAAATAGGAGGGTCTGGGTTCGAGATTAGCCATGAGTGCATGATTCCTGATAGCAGCTACTATAGTGATTTAGCTACATCTCTTTTTAATGTGATAGCTATTTCTCTTTGAGTGAAATGTGATTTAGCTATAATAATTATAGCTATAATATTATTATTATTATCAATGTATTCATTAAGGAGAGTAAAACACTACCAAATAAAATTATAGGGTGCAATTGAGTGAGTTCACTCCCATGTATAAGGTATCTAGCTATGGACAAACTGAAGAGGCATCTTTTGATGATGAAGAGTTAGAAAGATTAGTATAAATTAGCTACAATAGCATCCAAGTGAGCGAATGTACCGGCATTTATATAGTCACAGAGTCATGATTACTATAGTATAAACTCTAAAACAGTAAAATTAATACCCGGTATTATAGCTATAGCATGGTGATCATATCATCATTTCTACCCTTATCACTCTAAACATAAGGTTGTACTGCAGAAATTACCCTGACATGCTTTACACAGAACTCTAACTCGTGCACACAGTGAGCCCCCGGCCTACCATTCGATTAGCACAAGCCCAAAATAGTGTAGCGGCTGCAGGATAGCCCCACCCACCAAGTGCATGCACTACAGCCACACCCACAGCAAGCGAGCATTCGGAATGCACTTAAAAACCTACCTGAGTCTGGATTCAGTGGCTATATACAAGGGAGCATTTTACACCAGGTCAAAGTTCACACTTAAAGTTTTAGCAGAGTGTGGATGCACATTCTTATTATTATGGGAGAATTTTAAGTGAGGTCAAAGGTCACATGTAAATCTTTGCTCCAGTAACTATTAGCCATCAGTATTATATGGCATGATTTTACACCACTTCAGTACCTGTGGTGGCAACTGGTGTAAAATCGTCCCTTATATATAGCAGAGGTAAGTTATATGGGAGAATTTTACACGAGTAAGCCCCTTAATTTTGATGTGGTGTAAAATCCTCCCTTAATAATATGCTTGGCATACAATAAATACTCAGGATTTTACACAATTTTTGCTGGTATAAAATCGTCCCATGAGTTACTGTAGGTTTTGCTGGTGTAAAATTGTCCCATGAGTTACTCTAGGGATAAAACTCTATTTTACACTAAAATATGTAGGACCATGCTGACTTGGACTAGGAAAGACACTAGTCTATCAAGTGAAGTTACCTCAGTACCTCCTCTCCTCTCCTTCCCCTCCCTGCGGACCAGTCATGCTGGGAGATACACCTGCACTGCCAGGTTCTCCATCCCAGAGGCTGGGGTGGATGTCTCTGGAGACAGCACAACTAACATTTCTATTCGATGTACCGGTATACTTTTATGCTAATAACAATTATTATGGCACTGCATTACATAATAATAATTTTGTTTTGTCACATGCAGTTACGCTTCCACCTCCCATCATCTCTGGATCTCCACGAAACACCAGTTTCTTCCAAGGTCTGGATCTCACTTTAACCTGTTTCATCACTCTGGGTATAGTGTGGTGGACACTCTAGTCACAATACAGGGAATCTGGAATAGGAATGGAATTGAGCTAATGAATGATGGAAGAATTACTGTCAGCCCTTCAAGGAGCTCACCTCCATATGCCCTTGAATGTCACTGATGCTGGAACATACGAGTGTCATGTGACTGTAACTCCTCAAGACTCTACCTTTATTTCTACTGCCACCATATCTAATTCAAGATCTATCAGTGTTTCTGGTATGTATAATACAATTGTCTCATAATACATGTATGGGAGTATGTTTAATATTTCCCTTACAGAGTTTCCGACTCAAGTTGCTGATGTCACTGCTGAAGGCATGTCCATAGCTGGATTCTCTGGCTATACACTGATATGCAGATCCAATAGGGAGCCTGACCTCCCACCTACATCCACTCTAGCAGTGCAGTGGCTTGGTCCAAGGGGAAGTATCATCAGCAGTGGAGAAAATTTCACCGTTTCTGGAGTTGGTCCTACCACTGATGCTGGTCTCATAAGCAGACTGGTCTTCAATAGGCTCTACACTTCTCAAAGTGGACCTTACATCTGTAGAAGTCTTCAAACCATACCTGGAAGAATTATCAACCATCCTGAATCTGTGATGTTCTCTGTTCAAGTTAAATGTGAGCTCTCAGTTCATGTAATGTAGATCTATAAGTGATTATCTTTACCCACAAATGCAGTGCCTGCTCCTATTTCGCCTTTGACCTTCCGTCATAGTCACACCACAGCCCTCAGTGCTGGCACCTCCTTCTCCCTCACTTGTATCATTATCACTAACTCAACTGGAGTGGATATGGATATTGAAGTGAAGAGTAGCATCATGGGCAGTGCAATATCGGACACTGACCGAGTCACTGTTTCCCCACAGCCGGTTTTAGTTGGTGAAAACATGTTTGAGATTACTGTGACATTCAGACATCTTCTTGAAACCGATACTGGTGCATATAGCTGTTCAGCCTATGTAACATCTCCACCATCACAGCCAAATGTGATCACTAGTGACTCTACCTCTGGCTCAGAATCTATCAATGTTGGCCGTAAGTGTGGCTACTAAAAGTCAAAGTTGATAATTATTATGATGTCTCTGTACTACTTTTTATTCTGTAGCTCTCCTAGCTCCTACTGTCTCCGTTTTCCCTATCCAAGGGATATCTATTGAACCTGGTGGTCAAGATATCGTAACCTGCACAGCTCATTTTGATGAGCATGCACCTAGCAGAGAGACCAACCTTGGTGTGGGAATTCCCGGGAAGTGATACTGCTACAACTATAGGTGACCAGTTAGGGATCCACAGCACTACAACTAGGACACTGACTTTTAACAGCATACACACATCCCAAGCAGGTGTGTATACGTGCAGAGCTACTATAGATATACAAGGAATTGATTCTCTGAGTCGGTCAGCCAGTCTAACTGTCCGAGTTCAAGGTAAGTTGACAGTCCCAGAATGTCTGCTGCAATACAATGTCTACCCCACTACCACACAACCAGCAGCAGGTCCCAGTGCAGCTAGCTCATCCTCTGACAACACTGTGGCCATCATAGGAGGAGTGGTCGCCATCGTGATTGTGCTAATCATTGCAGTAACTACAGCCATAATAGTTGCTGTGGTACTCAGATATCGAAGAGCTGAATTCAGTCCCAACCAAAAGTGAATCCCAAATTCAATACATCACTTCTAGTATGTTTCAATTAATGCTGTTACTATGCAGGCCCTTGCCCCATGAAGCACCAGGGAGTGTGATGTTGAGTGATCTGTCTCCCAGTAACAAAGAGAGAGAGGTTTATGAAGCTATTGAAGCTGATAATGAGTACGAGATACTAGACAAGTACAGTCAGGCTTATGACAATATAAAAATTCCACCTACGGCTAACTTGCTGAAACCAGAGGCCGATGCAGTGAAGCTGCAATCATTTCCAGCGGCTGGAGACTATGAGTTCACACAGTGCCCAGCTTATGTCACTGTGGCAACCACCAATGTTGTTGGAAACACCAGTAAATCTCCTTCAATTCAACCAACTGCTGCACAAGATGATCAATGACAGTCCATGATTCATCATGCAAATATAACATTTACTAAGTTGTGGATAATCGTACCAGTAGCGAAAGTAATTTTATAGTGAGCTGAATAGTATAATTTTTGTATCATGATCAGCTGTTTATATTAGCAATAACTGATACCTAAATACTGAGCCTAATACATAGTTCATATTATAATTATAATGTCATGTACGTACAAAATTAATGATCTTCAACAAAAACACCATAATACATTTACAGTGTGAGGTAACATTGTTCACAGTTACTATCTGCATATATATAGATCTAAAATTTAATACAATTCTCTGTGGACAACTGTACTTGATCATCCAGTTGAAACGTTAACTAAAGTTTACTCATCAGTTTTGCTGTCCACAGAGAATGTTCATTAATTTTGTTTCTATGCACAATCTGTGTAGTATTACTGCTATTATTATTATTATAATTTATTATTATTATTATTATGCACTACTACGAAGTCATGATAGCTAATATTAATTATTATTGTACGATAATCGCAAGTATGTAGCTAAATTAATAGAGTTACCCTGTCATGTAGACACAAACATGTTACTGACGTTAAGTTGGACTTGACTGTCGTGTACTGTTGTTACGGGGACTACTTATATCTTGGAAGAATAGTAATTGTACCAGCATGATCAAACGAGTGCATGTGTGTCTATGCTATAATTTCTTTTCATTGATCAGATAGTTTAACATTCATTCAGTGTCAGACCATTCCCAGCAAGAGACCTGGGGACATGGCATTGCTTGCTATCTCACCCTAAATGGAGATAAATTGCTTGCTTAGCCATTTGGCCATAAAGCCACAAGGCCAAAGGCCATTAGGCCGTCTTGTTCTATAACCCCACTCGCCCCACCAAGCTATAGTGGGCTAAATGAAGCCTTTTGTATGTATCAAAGGTGAGTCCAGTACATGTATTCCAGTCCAGTAGTCCAGTCCAGTGGTCCAGTCCACTGAATAGAGACTGCCAGGGCATCAGTGGGTTGATGACATGTTCAGACAGCCCAAGGGGTTTATGTAGTGGCCGACTCTCTGGGCTTGGTGTATGGCACACAGCCAGATGCAGAATTCACTTGATCAGACGTCATGGCCACTATTTATTTCATTACTTGAGTTTGTGTGGTATTTATTCGAAAGTGATGACTTCTATTTGAGAGTGGTGTTTATTAATATCAGTAGCTGCCAGAGAGGCAATCCATAGAGAACGGTCAATATTGACACCACTAATTCGGACCCCTTTGCTGATGACAGCTTGTTCTAGAAGACTGCTAAGTATTTAGTTACTTAGAACGAGTCACGAGGCATGTTCAAATGCTAATGTACTTCTCAAATAGTAGGTGTGGTACGGCTACTATTCAAGATCGGCATCTATTAATTTTTGTTCAATACTTCCGGAGGTGTGGCGACCAATCGAGAGAGGCGTCTGTTCAAGTGAATAGAGTAGTTAGAGAACCAACGAGTGTTACCAAACCTTAAATTAATAGCCACTATCAGAAACTCCAGTATATTAATTTTAGTGTCATGGGTCATGGTTCATGGTTGGCAACCAGCTCTATATTTAAGGTACCATTTAATTGCGTGGGCGTGAGCGTCAGGATTGGCTAATTCAATTAGCGAATCGTGAAGGGGCGTGGCCGAAGAGGCCATACGAGTGCTTTTGGTCGAAGGTGGGCGTGTCCAGAATCGGCCAGGGATGATTATGCGCGTGTAATTAGCGACCGGAAATGGCCCCTGAAGAAAACACCGGTAATTGCCCACATCAAAGCAAGATCAAAGCATTCTTTCTTAACTATTAACCGCAACGACAAAAAAAAAAAAAAAAAAAGCTTAATTAGGCCTAATTAAGCATGTGGGCGTGTTCCTGGCACTGTGTGGAGTGTGTGCATGTGCGTTAATGCAGGTTTTATTGCTTCCGATTGGGCGTGGCTTCACGGGCCAGTGCTTGGATATCGGCGCCTAAGACTTGACCTCGGCGATAGGTGGGCGTGTCCCGGATGCGGTGGTGACCTTTGAACCCTGCCAGGAGGCTTTGGGGGCGTGGCAGGAGGTCAAAGGTGAGGCCATGTCAGTTAATGAGGCACTGTACGCCGGTGCGATCGAGGGGACCGTACGGCTGGACGGAAGCTGACGATGGTTTGAAGCGGATGTGGTTGCGATGACGTGTTGTTACTCCGCCCACACAGGAAATGAGGTGAGCTCTGGTGTGGGCGGTGTGGCAGAACGGCCTCTAAGTATTTGTGTGTGTTTTGGCCTTGAGGAAGCTGTGGGTTTTAATTGGGATTGATTGTGGGCTTCCGGTGGACATCCGGTGGCCAGTCGGCACTTGATTGAGAATGGTGGTCCTTGACCTTGAGGCACAGGGTGGTGCTGTTTTGGGCGTGGCCTGGCCCCTCCCTTCCGGCTCGGCTTCCGGTCCATGGAGGATATTAAATGAACACTTCCGGCTCTAGCAGCCACACCCCTGAGACCTGTGCAATTAAAAGGGCGTGGTTACCCAACATGCACCTCACTAATGACTTTGATGTGGTTTAGGTGTCATATCCCCACCTCACGCCCACGCAATTAAATGGTACCTTAATAGCTATATCAAGGCCTTAAAGGTGTCTAATGTGTTTTGTCAGTAATACCTCAATGATGCCCTTGTGTCCTTGATATGCATGTAGGGGATCAGAATAGCTTATAGGCGTGTGGCTACATACTCGATTAAATATTCTTTGCCTTGTACGTAACTAGCTATCTTAAATTGCTTACCAGAAGGCTGGTGCAATCCTTTGATTAACCAGTGAGCTGAGTCAGAAGAGATGGAATAAACATCAGTATGGCTGTGCCAGCTGCAGGGACACAAAATTTAGATAGCTATCACTTGATCAGCAACTTAGTGAAAAGCAGGCATGCCAAACTTACTTCTTGTCATTATTAGGTTATCATGAGCACCATCCTTTTGGCCCATTCTTTGGAGATCAGCTATACAAACTTGCATGCTTGAACTTGATTTTTTGAATTTTTATCACATGTCTGTCATGTGACCATAGTAATATCAGATATTTTTCTGATATTCTGGGTTTGATGTTTTACAAATACTTTAGAGTTGTATATGAAAATTTTCCAATATATTAACAACACATCAAAAATTACTATACGTTTTATAGACAACTTAGAAAAAGATCTCCAAAATTTATCACATGTACTCCAAGTGATAGTATATTCCAACACTATGAAATAATTTCCCACAGTCACACACCAAAAAATTGGGCTCTGCAAGACTATTCCAGCACTAAGAGCTCAGCACATATGATTTTCTCATACTTCCATTACACTTTTCATAGAATTGGCTTCCAGTAGTGTGTGTAAGAGCAACGATAATTATGAACGACTGCTTATTTTATTAATATTAATTGCCATAATATTATTATACTCTTGACTAACAATAAAATGTACATTATAGTTCATGTAGTTATTGTTGGGCATAAATGGCTACATACTGCCATATGTAAGGATTTTTCTCTTGTGTAAGGACACTTGTCACTGGTAGCTACTCTTGTCTCACAGCCCCATTGTATACATGTAGCTACAATAACTATGTATGTGTAAGGAAATTTCTGTTGTGTAAGGATTTTCAGCATAGCTACATGTAGCTAGATAGCTATGAACCGCATACTACCAACACAGAAAATATTTACAATAATGTGTAAGGATTTTTCTCTTGTGTAAGACTTTTTAAGAGCACATGGGCACTCCTATCTGTCCCTGCACAGCCCCACTGAGCATGGAAATAATGTGTAAGGATTTTTCTTTTGTGTAAGACTTTTTAAGGGCACATGGGCACTCCTATCTGTCCCTGCACAGCCCCACTGAGCATGGAAATAATGTGTAAGGATTTTTCTCTTGTGTAAGACTTTTTAAGAGCACATGGGCACTCCTATCTGTCCCTGCACAGCCCCACTGAGCATGGAAATAATGTGTAAGGATTTTTCTCTTGTGTAAGACTTTTTAAGGGCACATGGGCACTCCTATCTGTCCCTGTACAGCCCCACTGAGCATGGAAATAATGTGTAAGGATTTTTCTCTTGTGTAAGACTTTTTAAGGGCACATGGGCACTCCTATCTGTCCCTGCACAGCCCCACTGAACATGGAAATAATGTGTAAGGATTTTTCTCTTGTGTAAGATTTTTTAAGGGCACATGGGCACTTCTAGCCATCTTAATACTACATTGTCTAGCTAAGGACTTTTCTCTTGTGTAGCTATGTAAGATTTTTGAAGGGATACATATAAAACTTTCGGAGGGCACAATCATATATACAATATTATTATGAAGTGTATAAGGATGTTTTTCCTGTGAATAGGTTCTGAACATATTATTATGCACTCATAAATATTTTATACTAGTAATGTATGATTATCGCTCTTGCATGTTACAGTAATGAGGACATGCCCGAACTACTGGCTCAGTATAGCTATATAAGTGATCTTAGAGAAGAAATATTAATGATGGAGCTATTTTGTTGCAGTGGCATCTCAACTCTAAATACAAAATTTAATATTTCTCTACTTCTGGCATTACTTGCATACTCCACCCAGAATCAGAAAACGCAAATGTGTGATTATATCATTCCGTGATCACGCGTACGGAGTTAATGATGCGGCCGAGCCATTCCAGCACGGAGCCACTTAGTCTCGTGCCCAGCCCCCTTCATGCACGCGCGAGAAAGGGTCGCATTTACGCGTCCGGCTGGAATGCAATAATTGGCAATTCAGGTGTGCGTACAATAGAAACTAACCGCCACTTCCGTACCGTGTGCATACTGACCGAGCGCACGCGCGTACGTACGGATCGAATTCCGTTATGTGCCGAGAAAGTGAGGGAGGCGCGCGCCACACGTGATCAATAGAACGTCATCTTGACGCGCGGGTTTCTCGGTACATAACGGGATTCGTACGGATCACGCATAATTACATTCCACTAATGTCATGGGACCATGGTTCTGCAATCTGATTGGGCCGCAATATACGTACCTCGAGGACAAGGAAGTGCAACAGCAGAGGAGGTAGGACACGCTTGACCTTTGGCTAATAGTTCACTGATTAAGTCGCTAGTAGAGGCTTTCGTGAAGATTTTTAGAGGACATTGTTACGATTTTCGAACTCAGTGCTATTGATTTAGTGGGGGAGCCCCTCTTAGTTAGCACTATAGAGCAATTTTTAGGTCCTTGGAATGTTAATCAGCCACTTTGATTAACATTCCAAGGACCTAAAAATTGCTCTACAGTGCTAACTAAGAGAGGCTCCCCCACTAAATCAATGGCGCTGAGTTCGAAAATCACAACGATATTCTCTAAAAACCTTCACAAAAGCCTATACCAGCGATTTAATTAGTGAACTATTAGCCAAAGGTCAAGCGTGTCCTACCTCCTCTGGTGCAACAGACCCGTTCTCGCGTGTGCATGAAGGGGGCTGGGCACGAGACTAGGAGCCACTATACTACAGCACGCTACAAACTTAGTCTCGCGCGCCCGCGCCAGCCCCTCCTACGCAAAAAGCGCTGGCACGCGAGACTACTATATACAAACTTCAGTAAGTCCAAGAGTCTGTATCGTGAAGGAATATGAGTCCTTTGGTCAAGTCCACCTCCAGACCAACGTGGTAGGACACTGGTGCCTAGCAACACCAAAGAAGGATAAAGCTAGTGTAACGATTTCAAATCTGTAGGCAGCGCATCCCTCCAAAGAACGTATTCTACTACCGCTGCCCTGACCACCAGAAAAACTATATCCTCTCGTTTGCCTTCGCCTTTGATAGAGAAGATGATGTCTATCAGGTGAGATTTTAGTATCTTGATTTTTATCATAATTCAGTAAATTATCCGTTTTCTATAGAAGAAATGTTTATCATTAATTTTTATGTCACTATCATTATCAAATTTTGCAATTTCTCTTCCTCCCGCTATTGTTGTACAGTTTGCCTACTGCTACCCCTATATACCTACTCTAACCTTCAACTCTACCTTGAAGGAGTGGAGCGACTGCGACGTCGTCTTGACCTTCTCACTATCACCTCTCCCAAGAACCTTGAACCTGGCGCTCGCCGCAAGATGGTCTTCATCACAGCCAGGGTCCACCCAGGGGAATCCCCCTCCTCCTATGTCTATCAAGGTATGGTATTATACCCAGGCTATGACAGGTGTTCTCTGATGGGATTTGACTTGAATCGACACTGGCATGACCCTTCTCTCTGGGCACACCCAACTCTCTATGAGACAAAGAAGCGACTTATGGACTACGACCAAGATCCTGTGAGCAGTGCACTGATCTGGAGCAACTTTTCCACTTTTACACTGACTTTCTTGATCACATAATCATACTCTCTCTCTCTCTCACGCACATATACACACATATTCTGCTAGAATATTGAGCTAGACTTCTGTGTAGACATCCATGCTCACTCTACTCTGACCAATGGCTTCATGCACGGGAATATCTACGATGATGAGGAACGGTTTGAGAAACAGACTGACTTCCCCAAGCTGCTGGCAAAACATGCTGAAGATTTCTCTTGGGTAAGCAGTGAATAAGCATCCCCCACCAAACAATGATGGTCAGAGATTGTCACTTTAAAAAATTTCGTGTTTAAAAATTTTTATACGAATGCAATGTTAACATTAATAGTGTGAATACTTTTTTGCGGATTATTTTTCATAGCTGCCCATAGACTATAGTGCGTGCCACCATAAAGGTCCCCTTTTTCTTTTAAAAATATTAATTTTTTAGATTAAAATTAAGAAAAATGAACCAGACAGGCATAATCAGCTAACTTTCTAGAATCATATAGATTTTTTTTCATTTTTAAGAATTCGGCCAATCAGATTGTAGGTCTAATGCCTGTTTCCATGGAAACGCCTACAAAATTAATTAAATATTTAATTAAAACTGTATTTTTCCTGTCCGATTTTGCTTAATATGCTTCAAAATTCTGTTTCTCCTTCATACTTTGATAGAAAAAAATTCTGTCTTACAGATTTGTTATACTATCACTTAAGTTCAATCCAGCACTGGTCACATGCCTGTGCAGTAAAGTATACCACAGGAATTGCTATTAGAGTGATTGAGAACCCAATCAACACTTCAAGCTCTAAAACTTGTTTGAAAGCATTTACTCAAAATCTGTCTTACAGTTTTGATAGCTACCAGGTGGGCAACATGTGGAAGTAGTAGGGTAAATTCCCTGTTAATCACAGTAGAGAAATAGCTTTTTTTTTTGCTAAAATTGCACCATTTTAATTAAAAATAATTATTGCGCAAACATTGTGGTTAAAAAGATTGCGAGTGGTGCTACTAGATAGCACTACCCTAGAAGGTAATTACGTCCAGAGTCCCAATTCACAAATCGATATTCGGCCTCGCGATGAGGTAATTATGACAAATGATGATGAAACCTATGATGAAATTGGGTGAAAACTGCTTCAAAATGTTTAGCTCACATGAGAGGGTGTTGGGACCCAGAATTCGAACCTAGCGTAGAAGAGATCGTGGACTATCGATGAGATATGGCGATTCTCTCAGTTCGCTTTCTTTGGCGAGCACGCACTCGGGGGGATTTCCCTATTCAGTCTAGCACATGGCAGGTGGAGGTCACGTCCGGGTCAACCGGCTCAAGCCGCGCGCCCCAATATTGTACGCGTATACGGAGCATGCGCAGTTTGTCAGTGTGTCCTAGTTCGAATTTATGGCGGCGTATATATTTGTGAGGGACTCTGGACGTAGTCTCCAAGTTGTTCATTACGTCCAGAGTCCCAATTAGAAACTAAGAATTCGGCTCTCGCTATGATGAAATTATGATGAAATGATGATGAAATCTATGATGAAATTTATGATGAAACCTATGATGTAATTGCTGTGAAACTGTTTCAAAAAGTTTAGCTCACATGACAGGGTGTTGGGACCCAGAATTCAAACCTAGCGTAGAAGACATCGTGGACTATCGATGAGATATGGCGATTTTCTCGGTTCGCTTTCTTTGGCGAGCTCGCACTCGGGGGGATTTCCCTATTCAGTCGAGCACATGGCAGGTGAAGGTCAACCGGCTCAAGCCGCGCGCCCCAATATTGTACGCGTATACGGAGCATGCGCAGTTTGTCAATGTGTCCCAGTTCGAATTTATGGCGCCGTATCCATGAGGGACTCTGGACGTAGTCTCTGAGTTGTTCATTATCTCCCCAGTAGCAATTTACTTTTCTGTGGTTATGAGGTAATTGTAGTGTAATCTATGATGAAATTATGATGCAACCTATGAGGTAATTATGAAAAAATCCAGGGCCTCGCTGGAGCCTTTCTGGGACTTGAAAATCAGTAAATATGTAGAGTATCTTACGCGTGTATCCAGCAAATAGATTACAAGCTGAGCGCTACTTTCTCTGAGAAGTACTGTTGGTTGAACTTCACGTGTTTTCTTGGCTTACGTAATGCCATGGATAAATAAAGCTAGCCTTGCGCTATATATAGCACGCATCACTGTCACAAGGGGCTGGCCCGAGCGCGACTGCAGCAACGTGACCAACCTGAAATTCCGAAGGAATACCGCGCTATCGAGTTCGTCTCTGCATCGAAACTTGTCGCTATCAAGGTTGAGAGTCGATCTTAGACGCCATCTCCATGATTTCTGGGGGGAGCATCGATCGATGTGTACGCATTCTATTGACGACCTTTTACCACATGCACCATTACACTATGCAGCTACTGGGGAGATGGTCAAGAGTTCATATAAAGAAAATTTCAAGACCATAGGTACTTCTAGTGCTTTGTAGTATTCATAAACATGTTATTACACCGATGGGGACATTTATGATGGCAGGCACTATATGAGTTCAGATTTGTATGATAATTTTTGCAGACTAAAACTTGCTTCAATAGAGATGCAGTTAAAGCTGGGACAGGAAGAAGGTGGAGTCTTCATCTCAATTTCATTCACAAATCTCCGGATCCTTTACTGACTTTTCTTCTAGGTCTCTGGGAGATTGCCTGAGCCCCCAGACTCACTGCTACACTCTGGAGGTGTCCTTCTTCAGCTACAGCCTGCAACAGGGAGCAACAGAGACACAGGTCCCCTACACTGAAGAATCTTGTATCCTGAAAGCAGATTTGTAGTTCATGTATATTATACCGTAGTTGTGGATTACATAAAGTTCACATGAAAGTTAGCAGAGGTATTTAAGTTTACATGAAAGATCACTGAAGTTTGCTAAGTGTGCATTTATGTCAAATCAAAGTTTGAAAATTTACATCAAAGTTTGTAGTAAACTTTACAGCAGAGATTGCCCAAAATGCTGCATTCAAAGCTTATGTTTGCAGATTGGAGGTCACATTGCATCAAATGTTGCACAAATTTTCACATTGAAACCTGAAGTTAGGAGGTAGGAGGTTACACATACTAGGAGGCGGAACCAGGGGCACGTGCACCCCCCCCCCCCCCACCCCCGTCACAGCCGTCTTCCTCCGCCACTGTTACAGTGTTGTTTGCAGGTCACATGAGTATCTTTATTTACAAAATAAGCTTCATAGGTTTCAATATGTACATACCACTAAAATTAATTATTATACAGTCTCTGGTCCCATCCATTTCCTTGAATAAACAACTTAATTAGAACAATTATTATATGACTGTAGGTTAACCATAGTCAACAATGAAACAGAATATTCCCCATGATGATTTTCACCGACATAAAATAAGCCCCTATACCTTGCAACCATTACTTAGTAGTATTATAATTTAGTTAACTTTGTAGATTCCAGGGTATTATTAATTTTGTGGATTAAGAATTTAGCATCAAACATCATGCTACTATTAAATTCAGTATGCCTTTTAATTATCCTGATTCATGATAGTCAGTGCAACAACGACAGCTCTAGATCTGGACTGCCTACCTGCCCTACATGGATATATCGAAGCCCACTTCACAATCAATGTGTTTGTGGAATAAAATTACACAAGAACATCATCTGTGACTCAAGCACTTTAACTACAGTAGTTACAGAGAAATTTATTTGCGTATTCTTCAGTAGAGAATTGCAGACCACACTTGCAGGCACCTGTCCTTATGGTTCTAGTGGAGTACTACCAAGGAATGCATCAGAGATCAACGTTCCAGAAGAGAGTGAATGGTTCTGCTCTCATTTGCATCGAACGGGCCAGCTTTGTGGAGAATGTGAGGCGAACTATACTCTCCCCATCTATTCCTATTACCTAGGATGTGTCAAATGTGAGAGTTACGAGAATGGTTGGGTCAAGTTTGCAGCTGCTGCCTTTCTTCCCCTGACACTGTTTTACATTATAGTTGTTACATTCAGAATATCAGCCACTTCACCTGCCCTACACTAAATGCTTTCATCGTGGTGAACCAGATCATTGCCATTCCTTCCATTATTCATGAAATCTATACCCTCAGCCTATAGGCTCTGATAAAGTCTATTCTTCTAACTTTGTCATTGCAGTGATTGCTGTTTGGAACCTTGATTTCTTTCGGAGTTTCTATGGACCTATTTGGCTTCATCCTGACTTAAACTATCAGCAAGTGCTCTTGCTTGAATACGCCGTTGGTCTCTATCCATTACTCCTCATTATTTTTACATACCTCTTGATTAAACTTCACGATAACTTTTCTATTATTGTCTTGCTTTGGAAGCCAGTTCATAGATTACTAGCTGTTTTTCGGAGAGAGTGGAAAAATCAGAGCTACCTTGTTCATGCCTTGGCCACTTTTATTGTCCTTTCGTACGTCAAAATTCTCCATACCTATCAGCATGATGGTATACATTATTATACCGATACTTGCCAAATCAATTTTAGATACTGAACTTACACGATGATTTTTCTTTTTCCAATTCCTTTCTAAACTGAGCAGAGATAGCTGCTAGATCACTGCCGTCCCATCTTACATGGCTATAATATTATATAACCTGCACGTGCAAAATTCCATTAGAAATCACTGAATCTTCAAGCTCAGTGATCTCTGTATATAATTTATGCGCAGGGAAATTCGATCCAAATCATGTTGTATATATTCACTCTGTGATTGAATAGTAAAACCATCTGAAATCAAACACCCCTACAAAATCGCTGAAATCGCATACAAGAATTGATTTTTGTAAAGATTCAGTCTTGGATGTATTTTTGAACGTGTAATGCATTGATTTTGGATATAATATTATATAATTTTATAGTCTTTGCTGTGATGCCATAATTAATTTTGTTGCTGTCAGAATACAAATCTTTGATAGCCTTAGTCATGCCATGGCATAAATAGTTTTGTTAATTATTCATCATGTCTTTGCTTGCCTTCATCTACAGCTCGGTTCCCTGAACTGCCTCCCTAGTTGACCTCAGCTTCACCTCAATCATCCTCCCCTCTCTCACTTTCAGCCCTGCACTTGATGTAGCTAGACATCAGACCTTCTCTCGGGCGATCCCCTCGGTCTGTCGCGATGCTGTAGCAACGACCAGACGTCTAGTACATCGCTAGATTCCTCCAACACTCGCCATTCCCAGCCCATCATGCAGCAGTGTTATGGTACAGGGTCGTTACCCCGCGCGCATGCGCAAGGGGTAAAGCAATCGGTTTGTCTGTCTAGTCTGTCGTTGTCGTTGTCGTTGTCGTCGTGTCGTCGGCACAAAAATCGCCAGATCTCGAGTTCTAGGCATCTGTGCGTACTATAAGCACAGCCAATCGGTAGATATCGGTGGAAAACTGGTTTGTACGCGCTTCGAATTGCTCAAAAAGGCTTACTAGTGCTACAAATTGTGCATTTTTCATTCGGCATGCCTGTGGTTTATCGACCACACCCACTCTTTTAGTATGCTGATGCGACTGCGCATGCTCAAGCTCAGTGTTGGAAAGGGTCGTCAAGTCATAAAACAGTCGCAGAGTGTTGCAATACTACGCTACACTACAGCTACAGTGGCTACAGAGCGTGCGGGGTAAGTGCTCTACAAAGCTTTAGTTAGTAACCTTGACCTGCTAATAGGATGCATCAGTTTGTATTAATAGCTTATTTTCTGCATGTGTTTGTTCAGGAAATGTTGTAGTAAAGTTTATGCTATTTTTTTTTATTTTGGTTTCAATACATCACTTATATGAAGTCTTTGGTCGCCATTCTGATAAACAACTAAATTAGGACAATTACATGACTGTAGGTTAACACACAGAATAAGCCCCGTTTCCTTGCAACCATTAATATTATTAAATAATTTAGCTTTGTAGATTCCAGGGCCTATTTGTGGATTAAGAGTTTAGCATCAAAGCATCATGCTACTATTAAATTCAGTATGCATATGCCTTTTAATAATTGTTCTGATCCATGATAGTCAGTGCAACAGTGACAGCTCTAGATCTGGACTGCGAGGCTACCTGCCCTACATGGACATATCGAAGCCCACTTCACAATCAATGTGTTTGTGGAATAAAAGTATATAGCGGAGCATCATCTGTGACCCAAGCACTTTAACTACAGTAGTTACAGAGAAATTTATTTGCGTATTCTTCAGTATAGAGAATTGCAGACCACACTTGCAGGCACCTGTCCTTATGGTTCTAGTGGAGTACTACCAAGGAATGCATCAGAGATTGACGTTCCAGAAGAGAGTGAATGGTTCTGCTCTCATTTGCATCGAATGGGCCAGCTTTGTGGAGAATGTGAGGCGAACTATACTCTCCCCATCTATTCCTATTATCTAGGATGTGTCAAATATGAGAGTTACGAGAATGGTTGGGTCAAGTTTGCAGCTGCTGCCTTTCTTCCACTGACACTGTTTTACATTATAGTTGTTACATTCAGAATATCAGCCACTTCACCTACGCTAAATGCTTTCATCATGGTGAACCAGCTTATTGCCATTCCTTCCATTACTCGTGAAATCTATACCCTCAGCCTAAGCTCTGATTCTTCTAATTTTGTCATTGCAGTGATTGCTATTTGGAACCTTGATTTCTTTCGGACTTTTTACAGACCTATTTGTCTTCATCCTGACTTAAACTATCAGCAAGTGCTCTTGCTTGAATACGCCATTGGTCTCTATCCATTACTCCTCATTATTTTTACATACCTCTTGATTAAACTTCACGATAATTTTGCTATTATTGTCTTGCTTTGGAAGCCAGTTCACAGATTACTAGCTGTTTTTCGGAGACAGTGGAAAAATCAGAGCTACCTTGTTCATGCCTTGGCCACTTTTATTGTCCTTTTGTACGTCAAAATTCTCAACACGTCCTTTGAATTCCTTATACCCTCACATGTATACGACACATTGTAAACAGAGCATAGTGGTACTACGATGTATACTGTGGATATGACTTCAAAGGACTATTTGCCTTACTTAGTGGTGGCAATATTCATGCTGCTTACCTTTAATATCCTTCCTTTACTACTACTTGCCCTTTATCCCTTCAAGTGTGTGCAAAAGCTCCTTCTTCATAACCGCCTGCCACTTCGGTATAAGGTAGCACTCCAAATTTACATGGATACATTTCAAGGCTGTTATGAGGACACCACACATGATTAATACCGACACCTTGCTACGCTTTATATGGCTGTAAGAGTTTTGAATCTTTTAGCAATTTCAGTCTTTAGCATTAAGCTTTATGTTCCAGCAGCATTAATTATATTCATGTTCACATTAGCTCTGGTAGCAAGATTCCAGCCATACAAATGCAAGAAGAACAACACAGCTGACATTGTCATGCTACTGGCAGTGATTGTTCAGTACACATCAATATCTATGCATCTTATAGATAATCGGCTTTTCTCAAACTGGCTGAATCGAATTGTTTCAGGAGCTGCTGCACTAACCATTTATTGCTACTTGCTGTTTCTCATTTTATCCAAACTTAACATTTTCGTAAAATGTTTCAAAAAAAGTAAATTGTTCTTAATTTTCAGCAGATTTGACAAAACTGAACATAGTGAGCTTGAGGTCAATGTTACTGTGGAGGACCAAGTTCTCTTAAATCACGATGAAGCTGATTATAACTCCTGTAACAATAACTAATTAGCAACTTTTCCAATACCAGTAATAATTGTTTTTAATGCATATTAAGCCAAAACAATAAAGTTAATAGTCAAATTGTTAACCATATTATTATTATTAAGTGCACAATAATTATAGTTATGATCTCTATTCAGTAATGCATACAGCAGCTATTGACTTTATTCCAGTGATTGCATCTCCTGTACATGCGCAATATTATGACATTGTATAATTATGGCAGTATATACATTTTTTTCAAGCTATGTTTCCATAAGAGAATTATAGTCATTGATTGGATGATTATTATTAGTGTACATATACAAAAATTTAATATTAATGTGGATGGGATTGTATACCAGTATTGTATTATCATCTAGGTCATAAAAGGGAATGTTCTTTTGAGCTGAAGTTTCCTCCATTGTCCGGTAGTGTAGTTCATCTCAAACACGGTCTCGATGAGGACGTTCCTCCGGGCAGTCCTAGTGCCTCCCGATCCACCGTCCAGAGGCACCTGACCCTCCTCCACTGTACGACGCTCATTCAGCTTTATCGTCACAACAGACTGACTCGGATTGGGATTATCTATGGCATTCCAACACTGACAAAATTGGCAAGCTCAAATATATGATCAAACTTGAGTCAGATATATGGTCAAACTCAAATATGTGATCAAATTGTTGCTTATATATGGTCAAAGCCAAATATATGGTCAAATTTTATATGATCAAACTCAAATACATGGTCAAACGAAAGTTATGGTCATTTTGCCCATATATGGTCAAACATGCAGCAAATATATGGTCAAAATTCAAGAAGATCCCCTTACATAATAGTCACGAATATGACGTATCTATTAGTTAATTGGACCGACGTGACGTCAACAGAATCCGCGTTCGCGAATAAAATTCGCGATCGCGCGCACAAACGTACACTCACGATCCTAGCCTCGTCCCCAGGCCCCTCCGCGTTGGGAGGGGCCTGGGGACGAGGCTATCACGATCCTTACCTTATGTAGTCACGTTCACGGACCCGCCCCCTTTAGGGCGGAGTCTGGGGACTTGACCATTCAAGTTCGCTCCGCTCCTACGTGGGAGGGCTGGTGCGCGAGACTAGGTACGATCGGACATTGTATTGTATGGTATTAAAGCAGTATGGTAAGCATGAATGGAACTACTAGCTATTCATGTACTATAATATATTATCCTACTGCACCTGGTGTGTCTTATCTCATCCCCAGGCCCTCTCTCGATCTCCCAGTGTTTATTATGAAAGATAGAGAGAGGGCAACTCAGCTAATTTCATTCATACTTACCTTACAATGTGCGATTGTACCTAGTCTCGCGCGCCAGCCCTACGAAGGAGGGATTGTAGCGGAGCGAGATGGCCAAGTCCCCAGAGGGGGCGGGTCCAGGAACTACATAGCAGGTAAAGGATCGTTTGTGCGCGCGATCGCGAATTTTATTTGCGAACGCGGATTCTGGCTGTGATTCTGTTGACGTCACGTCAGTCCAATTAACTAATAGATACGTCATATCCGTGACTATTATGTAAGGGGATCTTCTTGAATTTTGACCATATATTTGCTGCGTGTTTGACCATATATGGGCAAAATGACCATAACTTTCGTTTGACCATATATTTAGCTTTGATCATATACAGGCAACAATTTTGACCACATATTTGAGTTTGACTATATATCTGACTAAAGTTTGATCATATATTTGAGCTTGCCAATTTTGTCAGTGTTGGAATGCCATAATTATCTGCATGATTATACATGTAGGTAGTGTACAGTGTCTCCAAGCCAAATTGAAGACATGATGGAAGGGCATGGTTTGGTGGCTGGATGATAAGTATATGTAGTGACCGTTGCTTGCTAACACTGAGAACAGTTACCTGATGCTTTTGGCCACACCCCTCGCTTTTATAGCTCCCATGTGCACTAATTAATACACTACTACTGTGGAGGCAGTACTTTTGTGACTGCCAAGCGCCCACAAGAATTACTATCCGGCAACTATATGTCTATATCAGGGTTTCATTTAGGATTTTTGTCAAGGGAGGGCAAACACGACAATTCCAGAGTTAAGGGGGGGGCAAAGACTATAGTATGTTTTTCCTTCTGTGAAGAAGGACGTTGTGCTCATTAACTTCATTATATTAGGGGGGTCTGAGGTATGCTCCCCCAGGAAATTTTTTTAATGTTACAACCTCTTAGACTGTTTCTGGTGGCTTCTGAGCACTCGGATGGGGAAAGTCTGTCAGTAATATCCACTGGTTCCCCTCTATTTCAAGTCAAATGTTGCAAGGATGTGGGATGTGTCTCCTATCGAGCGTAGCGCGAAGCTTTAGCTAATTTATGGCTTAAAAATAAGCAAAACTGCTGCTTTGGACACTTTCACTGGTTAAATCTTTTACTTGTACATGTATTACATGTATGGATGGTGGCTACTCTCAAGGGGGGGGCAGCCAGCTTCCAAGGGGGGGGGGCGAGTGATCCCTCCCACCCCCCTAAATGAAATCCTGTATATACAATTATCAATTTGATCCTCAAATTCAAGAACTATATTAAACTATCTGCACAGAAAGTTGGTAAGTAAAATGTAGGCCAAACTCGTGTAGCCAAACATAGTACAGATAACCAAAATCTCAAGTGGGTTGCAGTAGACAATTGTTGTTAATGGGAAACTCTTAACACATAAACACTATATTAGCTGACCTCTTGACCCTGCCATGAAGCCAAGGATGAGTGCCTTTTGCTCCCGAGTCAGTGAAGGACTCTCCTTAAACATCTCCTGGGCAACCGCAAATTGCTGACGCTGCAATAAAGAAAAGTATAACTTCATCCACCTATTAGCTACCGGTATGCAATATATCACAAGCATAAGCATGCACGAGGGATGTACATGTTCGTTGCACTGACCCAGAACCATGAGTGGCCCGAGGGATAAGCGCAAGGTGCAAGAAATACCATGTATCCCAACCGTTAGAAACATAATAAAGTATAATTATTATACATGTACTTGTGTACATCTGCGATACTTACACATATTATGTGTCATTTTTAGGCTACAATTAAACAGTACTTACACTTAGCCTGAGTCCCTTGGATGGTTGCTTGACATTAGCACCAGGAGTACTGGGCTGCTATGCAGCAGCCTGACCAGTGGGTGGTCCAGGGATGGGCGGAGTAGTGGGTGGGGCCTGCTGTTGTTGATTGGCTCCAGTCGCTGCCGGGAGATTGGTCAGCTAACCACCAGGAGTGGGCGGAGTTTGCAGAAGAGGAGACGGAGTGGAAGGAATGAGATTACTGAATGATGGTAGCTCCTAAAATCAACGAGAATATCACAATAATTAACATAATACCGTAGAAACTGGCTGTTAAGCGCTGTTCGTTGTTAAGCGCATACTTTTTATTTAGCGTAGTTTTAAGAGGGTTTCCCTCACATATATTAAGCGCATGTGCCTAACAAACGATAGTATCATCTTCCATCACACTGACAGTGTGTCTGTCATAACTGTTGCTGTTTTCATTATGTGGACATCAGTACGTGTGATTATTGAGGTGTCTTTCATCACGCTGACGGTGTGTCTCATGACTGTTGCTGTTTTCTCTCTCAAGAGTAAGTTGCTCTCCCAGCACTGGATGCCAAACGCTTTTGTAGACGTGATGTCCTCGAACGACACTCTCCATAACATACTCTTCCTAGACCATCACGATCGACAACTTTTAAATACCACGCAATAGATGGCCCCACCTTAAATGCCTACGCCCTTTCTATTAAGCGCACACTTGCTGTTAAGTGCGTACTATTTATTAAGCGCTTAGTTTCTTGTCGTCAATTGTTATAAGCGCATGCGCTTAACAACCAGTTTCTACGGTATTATTTCTTCAAAATTCGGCACCTCTAATTCCTTGATAACCTGTACCAGATTATGACAACAGTCTCCAAGTTTTGGCAAAAGGTTGTCACATGTATATGCTATTGACGGGAACAGAGTGCACATGCAGCTTAAGGTAGCATTAAAGTGCGTGGGCGTGAGCGTCAGGATTGGCTAATTCAATTAGCGAATCGTGAAGGGGCGTGGCCGAAGAGCCCATACGAGTGCTTTTGGTCGAAGGTGGGCGTGTCTAGAATCGGCCAGGGATGATTATGCGCGTGTAATTAGCGACCGGAAGTGGCCCCTGAAGAAAAGGCCGGTAATTGCCCACATCAAAGCAAGATCAAAGCATTCTTTCTTAACTATTAACCGCAACGACTTATTACACAACAAGTAGAAAAAAATTACACAACAAGTAGAAAAAAAAAGCAAACTTAAATAATTAAATAATTAAATAATCTAATTCATGGGGGGTTTGGGAGCACTTGGGGGGATAATTTTTATATGGGCACGCAGAATGGGTCAAAACTAGAATTTTGATGGCGGGAAATTTTGATTCACACCTTACAATTAAAGTTATGGCCCTTTGAAGTTTCCCCATATGTTTGTATAGGAAGCCATGCATTTGCAATGTTTCCGCCCACGCGCTACGTGAGGGGCGGGGCTACGCGCGCACATAGACTTGACGACCTTTACCCAATTTGGCCAAAATTGGAGTATAGGCTGCCTGCTTGCATTGTATGGCTCTACTAAGCATCCAGCTCAACTATATCGTGGTTTCCAGACAATTTTTTTTCTGCTTGTTGTGTGGTCTCCTTGAAAAAAAAAAAAAAAAAAAAAAAAAAAAAGCTTATTAGGCCTAATTAAGCATGTGGGCGTGTTCCTGGCACTGTGTGGAGTGTGTGCGTGTGCGTTAATGCAGGTTTTATTGCTTCCGATTGGGCGTGGCTTCACGGGCCAGTGCTTGGACATCGGCGCCTGGGACTTGGCCTCGGCGATAGGTGGGCGTGTCCCGGAAGCGGTGGTGACCTTTGAACCCCGCGAGGAGGCTTTGGGGGCGTGGCAGGAGGTCAAAGGTGAGGCCATGTCTGTTAATGAGGCACTGTACGGCGGTGCGATCGAGGGGCCTGTACGGCTGGACGGAAGCTGACGATGGTTTGAAGCGGATGTGGTTGCGATGACGTGTTGTTACTCCGCCCACACAGGAAATGAGGTGAGCTCTTGCGTGGGCGGTGTGGCAGAACGGCCTCCAAGTGTTTGTGTGTGTTTTGGCCTTGAGGAAGCTGTGTGTTTTAATTGGGATTGATTGTGGGCTTCCGGTGGACATCCGGTGGTTAGTAGGCACTTGATTGAAAATGGTGGTCCTTGGGGAACAGGGTGGGGCTGTTTTGGGCGTGGCCTGGCCCCTCCCTTCCGGCTCGGCTTCCGGTCCATGGAGGATATTAAATGAACACTTCCGGCTCTAGCAGCCACACCCCTGAGACCTGTGCAATTAAAAGGGCGTGGTTACACAACATGCACCTCACTAATGACTTTGATGTGGTTTAGGTGTCATATCCCCACCTCACGCCCACGCAATTTAATGGTACCTTAAAACTTATCTACTGTACACAGTATATGGCATAGTAGAAAGCTTAAGGTAGCATTAAAGTGCGTGGGCGTGAGCGTCAGGATTGGCTAATTCAATTAGCGAATCGTGAAGGGGCGTGGCCGAAGAGCCCATACGAGTGCTTTTGGTCGAAGGTGGGCGTGTCTAGAATCGGCCAGGGATGATTATGCGCGTGTAATTAGCGACCGGAAGTGGCCCCTAAGAAAAGGCCGGTAATTGCCCACATCAAAGCAAGATCAAAGCATTCTTTCTTAACTATTAACCGCAACGACTTAAAAAAAAAAAAAAAAAAAAAAAAAAAAAAAAGCTTATTAGGCCTAATTAAGCATGTGGGCGTGTTCCTGGCACCGTGTGGAGTGTGTGCGTGTGCGTTAATGCAGGTTTTATTGCTTCCGATTGGGCGTGGCTTCACGGGCCAGTGCTTGGACATCGGCACCTGGGACTTGGCCTCGGCGATAGGTGGGCGTGTCCCGGAAGCGGTGGTGACCTTTGAACCCCGCGAGGAGGCTTTGGGGGCGTGGCAGGAGGTCAAAGGTGAGGCCGTGTCTGTTAATGAGGCACTGTACGGCGGTGCGATCGAGGGGCCCGTACGGCTGGACGGAAGCCGACGATGGTTTGAAGCGGATGTGGTTGCGATGACGTGTTGTTACTCCGCCCACACAGGAAATGAGGTGAGCTCTTGCGTGGGCGGTGTGGCAGAACGGCCTCTAAGTGTTTGTGTGTGTTTTGGCCTTGAGGAAGCTGTGTGTTTTAATTGGGATTGATTGTGGGCTTCCGGTGGACATCCGGTGGTTAGTAGGCACTTGATTGAGAATGGTGGTCCTTGGGGAACAGGGTGGGGCTGTTTTGGGCGTGGCCTAGCCCCTCCCTTCCGGCTCGGCTTCCGGTCCATGGAGGATATTAAATGAACACTTCCGGCTCTAGCAGCCACACCCCTGAGACCTGTGCAATTAAAAGGGCGTGGTTACACAACATGCACCTCACTAATGACTTTGATGTGGTTTAGGTGTCATATCCCCCACCTCACGCCCACGCAATTTAATGGTACCTTAAACGTTGAATATTTGCCTCCAGAAATCAGGCAAGCTCGTACAATTGCAACAATTTTTTTAAGAAATGCTGTACATTGTACATAATTATACTTAGCCTATATCATTGTGTGGAGAGCATTTTGCTCTGCAATAGGTTAAACCCTTGGGATTGGTCAGAACTGTAGGGCCATGTGCACAAACAATTGGTGGTCAAGAAAGCTCAAGCCTAATCTTCTAGCAGATATACATACACGAAGCTAATTAGCAAGGTAGGCTCAAACTTAAAGGAAATCAAGGGTTAACTTGATGAGAGCTGACCCCCCACCCCACCCCAGAACCCTTTGAACTTTCAAGTAGGCTCTTCCCAAGAGACCTCCTCCCATTCCCCTCCAGCCTTCCCAACTAACAACAATACCAACCAACCCTACCACTCTAATACAAATCCCAACCCTATCCTCTGTGCTATCAATCCACATTGTCCCAACTCAAATATGTTTCCCAAAGGCCACTCTAGCCTTTTGATCTCAGCTTGGTCAGCATAAGCCAGTCTCCACTGTGCACTTAATGGCTTCATACAGATAAACTATAGTACATTCATGATCATAGTGCAGTACAGTGGCAAATGTAATCATTGCATGGTGTAGCTACTTCCTGTCCACCCACAAGGATGTTGTTTATTGCCACTGGTTGGCGGCTCCTACTGGGTACTATCCCCACAACCCCTTGAATACTATAAAAAGGATTGCACGTCCAAACCCTCCCTCATACGCAAAGTTTTAGGACATTTTCAAAGTCATCACAGCTGAAGCCTAAGAATGAATGCCATCACTTTGTTTATTGTCATCATTGCAATATATGGTTCCAGTCCAGGAGGTGCATTTTCCACACAGCATCTGGTTGGACATCACATCACAAAACGCCAAACTGATGCAAACGATCTATCACAAGTTCTTGCTGAATGCAGCGCTATCCTTACGGAATACCAGTGTGGCCCATCTGGATACGCACAAGAGATTGTCAACATAGCACTGGGCTGCAGAAATGAATCCCTTGCTCGCAGAATTGCCAATACTTGTGCAAGGAATGAAAACGGAGAGACATGTGGAGCAGCTGCGATAAGGTTTTTTATCAGCGATGCAGCAAATGCAGCCACTTGTATAAGCGCTGTTGGCTCAGGATCGTGTCCTTCCAACTGCAGCAGATTTCTGGAATCAGCCAGGAGTAGGCTTGGTTGCTGCATCAATACGTATATCAATACCACAGACAGTCCTCTATTGGCACTCTACAGCAATCAGCTTGACTATCGCTTGTGGAATTTGTGTGACGTCCCACTACCACCTGCAGACTGTACAAATACACTAAGTCTCAATCCTCCACAGAACTCGCAGCAGTGTACAGCGCAAGAATTAACGAGTCTCACAGTGGATTATGAATGCAGGCCGAGTGTCGCACAACCACTAATCAACACTCTACTGCAAAATAACGGATGCAATATATTTGCCACAACCTTGGTGGACATATGCGCCACCAATGCCAACGGCCAATATTGTGCAGAGGCACTGGGCTTTGATTTAGTCGTCAGCACTTCAACAACTGACCCACTGTTGGTATCCCTATTTAGTAACTGTGCAGGCTTGGAGAACACTTGCAGCCAATCCTGCCAGAGCACAATCTCCAGCATTGCCGACGCTTACGGATGTTGCATTAATGTTTATAATAGCACCGAACTGGGTCAGCAAGTGCCATCGCTCTCTTACAGCTTGTGGAATTCATGTGGAGTGGAGACTCCAGGAGTTTGCAACAGTTCACTGACAACCTCGCCTACTCTAACTACTGATCCCCCAACGACTTTCAATAACCCTACAACTACGTCTGCCGGCCAAACAGTGAATACGGACGCCTCAGAAGAAACCACAACTCAAGATGATTCCTCCTCCTCCAGCCTTGAGTTTGATACCTCAACCAGTGGCTCTGGAGTGCTGGCACCTGTGAACTGGATCATTGTCATGGCCAGTCTACTGTATCTGAAAAATCTCCTTTGAGCTTTGTGTATTTTGTTGATATTAGGGTAATAACATTATTATTATATTGCTGAATTTTTCTATGGTATCTCCAATCTGTTTTCTTACACAAGTATCAGTATACTTTTCAGTATTTCACTATGAAAATGCTTAATATTTTATTGACCAGGTGCCTAGCAGTCAAAAAACGCAATGAGGATCATTTATGGGTGTACCCAGAGCCACAGCTACTAGCCAGGTATAAAATGGGGCGGGGCTTGTTCACAATAATAATATACTTACATGTATATATACATGTATGTCAAAGGGCATCTTAAACCATTGATGAGCATGCGTACACAACTTGGTAGATCATAGCTCTTCTAATATTAACGCCCTTTACCGAATTCGGAAAAGGTCGTCACACATACAGGCACACAATCTAAACTCAATGCCATTATGTATTATAGCCTCAAGAGCCTTGTGTATATAATATATATAGTGTAGCCTTGTTTCCAGGTGTTCGAAGGGGAGGACAACACTCTTTAGTGTTCCCACAGGAAATATTTTTAAGCAGTATTCTTGATGAGGAATTACATACATGTAATATTATTGGATTTGCATATTAAACTCACTGCTGGTTTGTCTATGGATGGTGTCATCAGCGAGGGTGTGAGGGGCGTGGCTGGAGTCTGAGGGGTCGACACACTGGCCTGTGGCTGAGGTAGTGTACCTTGACCTTCATATGTTGGTGAAGTCAGTCCAGTTGCCTGGCTTGTACTGGTACCTCCAAATATAGGACTCTGTGTGGGAGAAACAATAATAATTTTAGAATTCTGTTACAAATGCAAAAACTCGAAGGGTGGGGGACCGATTGAAAATAAAATCTGTAAGGTAGAATGCATTGCATACCTATGAATAAAATGACTAGTAGCAATATAATGTTATCTTTCTGCGATTATTAAATAGAGGCAATCTATAGCCCCGTTTACATCCACCAAACCAGTTTAAACTGAACCGGATTAAACCATGTTTTCACGCACGTGCACAGCCCCACTACTACTCTCGTAACTAATTCGGTTTACAAGTGGATTAACACGTTTACACATAAGCGAGTTAGTTTAACGCACATTCTGACCTGAGTTAAGTGGTAATGTAAACGGGGCTAAAGAGGTACAATGTAATTCAAGCAAACGACAGGGCCTCTCTCTCATGCTCAGGAGCCACTATAGGCCGTACTGGAACTTGTGCAAATATTGACAGAATACATGTACATTATAAGCTGTCTTTTTAATGAGACAGAGTACGTACATGTATGCCATCTCTTGGCTTACATTATACATTACGACATATGAATACGTAATATACCTGGCTCTCCACATGGCTATATATAGCACAGGTGGTGTGCTATATATAGCATGCATGCTAGAATGCACAACGAGTGTGCATGCATTCCAAAATGGCTACCACAATGTCATATTACATTCATTTCATCTACTGGCCACCTGGTCATTAAAATTGTAATAACATGCTCAAAGAGATATTTTGAATGTGAAAGAAAAAACATCACTCTTGAAGTTTTGAACCACAGCATGTACAAACATAGCAATGTAACATACACATACACTGTACACGTACACAGCGGAGAGGGTACATGTACCTTAATTAGCAATTTGCCCAATTTTTGCTAAAAATTGTACCTACGAATACTAAATTTATCAAAATACACAATATAGAATATTAATTTTGAAAAATCACAAACTAGTATCCGCTAAACGCACTATTTCTGAAATCTGCTAAAATTTGTACCCGCAAACGATCATAGCCCTAAGGTAAGGGTAAGTGTATAGTAAGTATGTCACGACTGTACCCACCTGCAACATGGGCGGAGCGTACTCTGACCCCAGTCCGGCGGCGTAGTCTGGAGTGGGTACGAACTGGGGAAGGGCTAGTAGTTTGGTGCTGATGTCATAACTGCCAAACGCATGAAATATAACTTGATATTGGACTGATACTGAAACACAACTTATATTGCATCTGGTATCTAACTGCCAGATGTGATAAACAAATCATGCTAACCCAAACCCAAACCCATTATGAAATCATAGTAGCTGATACTGCTCTAAGCTGATTTGCAGTGCTTTCTATACCACTCCTCTCCTCCATGAATTTCAGCTGAAATTCCAGCATCACTGTTCATAGTTCCTGAAGGCAGATACCGCTACCAGGGCACTGGTCTCGTTGCCGAGTGCATAGCCTATGGTAGTCCTAGACCCTCCATCACATGGAGCTCACCGGCTCTTGGCATCACTGACTTCACTACTGCTGAGAGTGATGGCACCACCACCACTGTGGTCACCAGGGATGAGATCGTGGATGGGCTGATCCTCACCTACTCCACGCTGCATAGCTATCTGTCCATCTCTCATAAGTACTCTCTCTAGGAATACAGTGTTCAACCACCAATGGACTCTCTCCCCCTATTGGGCTACAGTCTGCTTCATTCACAGCATCTCCCTTCAGTGAGTCAGTGTTCGAACATCCCTCTCCCTCTTGTTCTCTCGTTTGTTTTTTCTCTCTTTCTCTCTCTCTCTCTCCTTCAGTAACTTTGATCTGCTAGTAACTACCCTGGTACAAATTTACGGAATAAATGCTTTAATATTGCAGTTGAAATTTTGGCATTTGATGTGACAGTTGAGGGAGCTTCACCTACCATAACTTTCACATTTGACGGTGGCTATGATCCTGAACAACTTGGATGTTTCCTGGACAAACTTGTCTTTGTCGACAATCCTCTGAATATCACAGTCCAATTCAGACCGGAATTCCCCGGTCGTTGCGTCCGTCATCCAGGCACCACCCAGACAATGATCGTTTCCTCTCTTGATCCCAGGGACTACCTCGCTGCATACAACCTTGGCCTGTTTCATGACAACATGATCTATATGTAGCCACTGAGCCCAGTCAGGTGAACCAGTTTGCTCCTCCCATCCAGCTCACACCGATCGAATTAGAAAATGCTCTAGCAGTTTCCAATTTTGTCCCAAATGTTCTCCCACCTGAAGTGAGAAGTTTTGATTTCGATCCGACCAACCAACAGCTTCTGATACACTTTGACTCCTTCGTCATAGCGAGCACCTTTGATCCTGCAAACTTCATTCTTCAAGGCACTGCGATCAGTCCGGACACACAACAGAGGGTGACCTATATGCTCACAACCTCTGGACCTCGAGGCATCGTGGATGAAAATGTTCAGACTATTTGTGTGACGCTCTCTGTTGAGGATCTCCTTATGATGAATGGGATGGGTATTTGCACGAGTAGCAGCAACTGTGCTGCGTACTTCACTGCTGATCTTGTTTCTGGTCTGAATGGGATGTCCGTTGCTGATAGGCCACCTACTAATGCTCTCACGGTGAGATTGTATGCGATAGAATTAGTATAGATAGGCTTGTAATTTGCATAATAATTATTATGTTCATCTTTCTAATGCAATAATTTTGCAAACCAGATTGATGTGAATTATAAAAGTGTGCATGTGGATTATTATGGTCATGATGCACTTATTAATTTTATGTAGGTGAGCCACTTCAGGACACCCCCACGAACAGGTACGTGTATTCGACAGTGCTCATGTGCTGAAATACTCAATTCAAAGATAATCTAATATGGAACGTACCCAAATATTACATGTGCCTTGCTAGATTCATGGTGTAGTTTTGTATGTAATCTGTTGATCCATTACTGCACAATGTACTGGTGTATTATTTCATTTTAAACAGAGCTTAGCCTATACATGAATGTGACCCTGACTTATAATGGGTGTGATGTGAATGTTACCCTGGCTGAAGATGAAATCTATATCACCAGAGTTGGAGAATACATCACTAAGTAAATTTTCTGCTCGTGCACTCACCTGCATGTGTATAAGCTTATGCAATCAATAACAATTATTGTGGATATCACTCTGCACACACGAATATTAATTGGACAGGGTTGACTGTTTTGCTGATGGTCAGTTGGGCAACATCAATCCAGAGCTAAGCTATGATGGAACCACCATTGTTGATCCCATGCTGGATCAGAACTGGCCTCTCCATGTCTCTTACTCCTACCATAGAGGCTTGACTGTGGACAAAGCTGGGAGATACATGTGCAGAACAGCCAGTGGCAACAACATTACCCACTACTTTCAAACAGGTAATAATAATAATAACAATAATATACTTTGTAAGACATCGAGCCTGGTTATCACATCATCAAAATTTAATACTTATCTGTAACTGCCCACTGCAGTACCCTGCCACTTAGTTAAGCAAACTTAGCTACTTATTTTTTTTTGTTTTTGTTTTTTTCTCTATAACAGTTTATGCATTTTATGCATGGGATACACATTTAGCAGGGCTAATAAAAGTGGACCCAAAAAATAAGAAGTATAGTAATTATAATAATATTATATTAATGACAATAAAAGTGACATAAAAGAATATTAGTAATAAGGGTAGCAAGATACTTTCAGTTTTATGTGCTTTCATTTAATAGAGAACCCATACTTCAGACTGCTGGAAGGGGACAGTTTGACTGCCGGGCTCTATGATCAGCTCTTTGTGACAGTTCTCTTTACCAGACAACCACCATTCAGCCTCCAACAGGCTGAAATCAGACTGATCAACTCAGTCACTTCAAGTTCTCCGACCGTGGAGCCAATGATTAATGCAATGAGCAATTTCAAGGCAACCATAGTCTACAATGAAGCAGTGTTGTCTCTGACGGGATCTTATAATGTGCAAATTGTCGTAAATGGTGGAGTTGTTGCACAGACCCCCTCTCAGCATTACTGTTAACAGTAAGTTATAACTGTAGTCTTGTTCTTCTTGTTAACTATGTTTAAGATTACGATGCGGAGTCTGTACGTGCCAACCATATCTTAAGACATAGTCCCTGTTGTTCTCAGTGATCAAATTAGTGTCTTCTCTCATACAGATCCTACAGTGAACATTATCCCACCTGTTGCCGTCATTCTACCTGACCACACCGAAGTTGTGCTTCGATGTGAGACAAACAGCCCCACACTGCCCGTACTCTGGGTGGCCGACAATCTTGTCGCGGAGCTCAGCCCATTGCCAACATACCGCATTGACATACCAAGTAGTGGATTTCCAGACCTCACATCGTTCACCTGTATTGTTCGCAATCCAGAAGTTCCCAGTCCAAGTCCCAGTAATATTGTGGGAAGGGCAAATGCTTACGTTAGAAATATTCCAAGTAAGTTAATGAGATTAGAGTCACTTATACCTTTGAGGGGAATAGCTACTGTAACACTGAATAACATTAATTTTTACAATCATTCTTTGTGCAGCGCCACTAGCTGTGTATAGAGATGGTACAGAAGTGCTACCAGATGGAGGGCAGATATCTGTGAATCAGATCAGTAATCTCAACCTCCAGTGTCTTGGTGATGCCACACAGAATCACGTGGACTTGATGTGGCTCGCCAGTCGTGACGGCGAAACGACCCAAGTGATCACAGCCAGCTCAGAGTTCTATCAAGTAGAGTACAATGGCAATGAAGCAAATTTGACGGTGATCAACTCTGCACGACCATTCATGGGCAAACTCAGATGCTACTCCCCTGTGTCTGGTACAGAGTCTACCATCATTGCCACTGATAGTAAGTAAGATTTGCATCAGCTAGGTTATGTATGGAATTGTTTATTGGTCAAGTACTCCTTAAGAACTGTTCTCGTGAATCCTGATCCTCTAAATCAAAAGTTCCCCTTCTAACTGTTTACTTTTAATTAATTCTTAAATTGATGAATAGATGTGAAACTGAATGCTTGTCCTGGGCAGAACCAAGATCCTCTTTGGAGCATAGAGTAGGCCTTTACAGTTGCAGGCTCTCGGGACATTCAGCCCTGCCCACAGACACAAGGAACTCAAACATTTGGTATGTGCATCATCAATATTCTTATGTACGTGCAGCAATCTTTGCTTAAGTTTCGCTAGCCATACTAATATTATTACTATTACGCTCTGGTAGGATTTGCATCTCGATCATGCAATAGTGAAGGGGAGTGGGAGGATACCGTGGACATCATTGGCTGCAGTACAGCCAGTTTTAACCAGCTCCGGAGTGTGGTAAGTGAAACAATTTTGTAGTCATCTGATGACAGTATTGCCAAACAAAAACGTACTATGTCTTGCAAGTCAGAGTAGTGTACCGTAGGAGAGGTTTTAATTAATGATTGCATTCTAGTCAAGTCAGGCCAAATTGTGAATCCAATAATTGCAATGTGCCGTACTGTAGTATACGTGCACGTTTATGTTGCAGATCTATTAATGAACCTAAAATTTCTCATTCTTGCTTGCTACTGAATATTTGTAGGCTAATGAACTCACACAGAACAAAGATAGTATTACACGAGAGGAGCTACAGGCAATGTTAATATTAGTCACTAATATGCTCAACAACGTGACGCTACCTAAATCTGTGGGGTCACACTTTCCTGCCGATCTCAACACTGCCAATCAAGTTACTAATGATGTCATCAGCATTCTTCGTGAGAGTATCATGGAGTCTGTACCTCTTTCTCTAAATATGGTGAATGAATACCTCTTTTTACTGATAGTAGTAGCCTCATCCTGGTCTCATTCTCCCTGGTCTTTTCAGTATAATTACGCAGGGCTGATAATTGGGAATAGGGACTGGGAACAGTGCATGGGAAGGCGATAGAATGTAGACTGCCACAGCTGTACAGACCTGTGTTGATTTTAAATATTTGCCTAATTGTAGCAAATTGTTAAAATTTTCAACAATCTTCTCTATGATGGCAATACGGAAGGTTGGAAACAATCTCAAGCTGTAAGTATATACAATTTATAAGGAGCATAATAATATTATTATAGATTGTCCACATGATTAGCCATTATTGGTTATTACGTTTACCTGCAGGATTTCAATGGAGGAAGAGTACTATTAAGTAACACTGAGAATTATGGGGTGTATATACTTGGCTGAAGCTTTGCACAGCCCAACAGTCAATACTGTACAGTTTGTCAATGGAATCACCTTCACTGAAGAAAATATTGGTAAGCCTACTACTGTCATGCATAATAAGGATTGGAAGATCAGACTCAGACTAATTTACCATGCATGATAATTGGGGCGAGCCTGAGACTCAGTGAGCTCCACACTAATTAGTGCTACGAGAAAATCGCTATACTTATGTATGTATGTTTGTATGTATGTAGCGATACGTCGTCCACGTACGTATTCGCTAGCTCATAGCGCATGCGCGTAATCATTGCAGTCGCACTATTCTCTAAATGTAGCCTACCAAAAGATGCAGCTTGAGCGCTCGCATCCAGCTCGAGTCGATAGCTAGAAAACAAGGCATCAGTACACAAGAAAAGTTTCTATAGCAACAAGGCCATATAGTCTAAGTCTAGGTATGATCTAATTCCTGTACTCGGCTATGAATGTGGGTCCAACTGGCAAGCTAGCTATTCTAGCCCAGACAACTCTATTGCCTCATAGGGGCCCAAGCTCCCGACATACTGGAAATGTGGTGCACAATTTTTTAATATTAAACTACCGTATAGCCGGAAATATTGGCAGGAATTAAATTTGGCGGTTGAGCCCAAAATCGCTAATGCAAGAATATTAGTGGATTCAAATTTGGCGGTTTGGTACGGGATCGCCATAAGTATAATTTTTTATGCGAGTAGGAAACTTTGGCCGATTTTAATTTGGCGATTGTGATATAGACCATCAAACTACCAAATTTAATTCCCCGCCAAATTTTCCGGCTATACGGTATACATTTTCCCTCCTCTGATCTTTATAGCAACAATAGATTGTTGTCAGTTATTGACAATAGCTACTTGTACATGTACTTTGGATCGAAGATAATAGAGGGGGCAACCCTTTACTATGCTGTGAGCGAAGGTTCGCCCCCTCGATGGTTTACATCACCCTAGTAATATTATATCCTTTATGCCATTTAATGATTTAAATTATAAATGTATTCATGACAATAAATTAATATTATTATACATATTATTATACTGAACACTGCAGAGTATGGAGTGACCCTTGGTAGCACTGCGGTAAACTTCCCACCACCAGCAAGCTCACTTAGAGCTGTGTCGCGGATAGAGATAGAGTCAGCTGCTCTTGACGGACAGATGATGGACCGGAATAGCTTTTTATGCAAGTAGCTAATCAACACTAATTGCCTAGGAGTCGAATGGGTGTCAAGAATATCAAAGGTTCTTAAGTGCTACATAGCAGAGCGTGATTCCCGGAAATAAAACTAAGTCCAAGAGAAACGAGGGAGAGGGAATCCGGATGATAGACTATCATGATTATCCAGAAGCTAGTTAGTATGAAATTATTCATAAATGTCTACAGATGATGCTGATGATACGAAACTGATTGAGGCCGACCTAGGGGAGGGTGAGGAGGAAGAGAAGGCCAAGCTCAAACAGGAAGAGGAAATGGACGATGAAGACGAGGAAGGTGAAGAAGAAGAAGAGGAAGCAGAGGAAGAGGAAGAAGAGGAGGAAGAGGAGGAGGAGGAAGATACAGCTAGTGATGATGAAGATGATGATGAGGAAGAATTGATAGAAGATTGAAGATCCTCTGACGAAATAATTATAGTGGTCTATATAGTGTTAGTATAGATAGCTATATTTTAGCTGTAGAGTACATGGACTTCCTTTCTAGTTAATATGAATACTGAAAAGTCGACACAGTCACTATTAGTTTAATACGCAACCCCTTAGATTTGCGCATGCGCATGAAATTTAATTATTAGCGTACCAGGTGAAGTGTGCGTTCTCCTGATGATCTGTTCTTCCAAGTTCCGTGTGGAGGCAGCCACCTTAACTTAAGGTCTATATCATCGGAAAAGGATCGGAGTCTAATACTCCCGATTATACGTGTTGTTCTTCTTGTTTTCCCTGAAGAGCAGTGGACCCTGACTTTCACTGAATCAGGATTTTGTCCCTTTTGGTCGAGGCATAGATACTAGTGTCATGCAGGGCCTGTTTGGGGCGAGCCTGAGCTGAGCCTCTGAATGTCTAGCTGAGCTGCGACTAGAAAACTTTAATAAAGCCATAGCACGATAGATCTTGAAGACCACTGATACAGATCCAAGCAAACAATGACAGACAGTCTCATATAGTGTCGTGTAGGCCTGTAGGTCTACAGCTGTACGATAGACTATTCCCCTCCATCCTACAGTGCCGACTGCCTCTGTTTCAGAGTCATCAGTGAGCAGCACGTCTAATCTATCTTTATCGCGTTCTTTAATAGCTGGTCCCGTTGGGCTGTTGAGCTGATAACGAGCTCTGCCTCGCTTTCTCCTCTTTTGGAGCCTTCTCTTAGTACGACGCAGTACACGTACGGTACCGGTACTGAGTAGCCTCGTCCCCAGGCTCCCGTCATGTTCTCAATGTTGCACGCACTGAGCTTGCTTGATCAATGCAAGCACGAGCGTAAATTTGCAATTCGCTAAATCAGAACGACGTACAGTGCTACAGAGCAAGAGAGCAAAACTTTTCAATTTGTACTTTATTATGTCTAAGTCAAAACATATAGTAATTGGGTACTAATTGACAACAGATTCTTAAATAGTTAGTCCTTGCTGAGCTTCAGTGAGTGGGAGGTGTTCCCATGTGGTTTTAATAAGGAGGTGTGGCCATATTTCTCTACTGAGGTACTGAGAAAATGTTTGGGATCAGTTTAGACAAACCGCTTTGAGTTAAGAATGCCGACTTGACACAGTCGTAGGTACTGCAAGGGAAGAACTTAGTCCTGAGCTAGAACTGTGAACTCCAAGGAATTACTGAGAAACTTGCAAAAATATGCTAAATTTTAAGCAAAAACAGTCAAAAAACGTTTGGGATAAGAATCACTACTTCCACTTCCTGTTAAGAGTCCATAATTTAGGTACATGTAGAGACTGTAGTGACATACTATGGTACCAAATAAGAAGTCCATATGAGCTTGCATTCTCGAGATATTCGCAGTTGAAGTCAAAATTTGCAAGATTTTTGCTGAAAAGCTAGCTGCACTTGTACGGTTTCTATATTGAACTCTATGGGGAAAATCATGAAAATTTTTTTGGCCTGAAATGACTTTTTATAGCTAAAATAGCAACATTTGACTAATTTTGTGACAATAAATCTGCTTACAAAGGAAAATTAAAAGTTTTGCTCTCTTGCTCTGTAGCACTGTATATACGGCCCGTGTCCCAAGCATGAGAATGCGCAATAGAATATTTCGCGTTTATGCCCGTAGAGATCACTGGGTATATAATTTCGCGTGACGGACGTACCATACATAATAATAACTAGTGACATGCAGGGCCTGTTTGGGGCGAGCCTGAGCTGAGCCTCTGAAAGTGTCTGTCAGTAGCTGCTACTCGAAAACTTTAATAAAGCCATAGCACGATAAATCTTGAAGACTACTGGTACAGATCCAAGCAAACAATGACAGACAGTCTCATAGTGCCGTGTAGGCCTGTAGGTCTACAGCTGCATGATAGTCCCCTTCCATCCTTCAGTACCGACAGTCAATACAAAGTTTTACCAGAGTCATCAGTGAGCAGTACGTCTAGTCTATCTTTATCGTATTCTTAGCTGGTCCTTGGGCTATTGAGCTGATGACAGGCTCTATCTCGCTCAGAGTGTCCTCCTTTGGAGCCTTCTGCTTGCTTCTGTACGGCGCACGATGCGCTCTCTCTCTTTCGCGCCTTCTTTGAAGCCTTTTCTCTCTCTTCGCTTCAGCAGATTGAGTGTTAGTAGAACTCATACTAAAACAGTAGCAAAGAACAAGTACAGTCGTAATAAAGTGGCCTTTGAAATAATTCAATGTGTCAAAAAAACACGTGACTATGCTGACGCAAATGTTTTCATGCGGCCTTTTGAAATATACCGCGCAGCGCTGTACAATGTCTATGGCGGTTCGCGCGTGACGGACGTACCATACATATAACATAATATATGGATTGCGAGCGTTTGTCTCGTCTATGTGGGGCTCGCTCAGGCTCGCCCCAATAATAATATTATATGGATTGCGAGCGTTCACCTCGTCTATGTGGGGCTCGCTCAGGCTCGCCCCAATTAGGCCATCTGACAATATCACAGCGGTCGTGAGTTAGTCTGGTCCCAGACCCTTCCCTATGCGCGTGATTGGGGCGAGCCTGAGCGAACCCCACATAAACGGTACAGCTATGCGCGAATTGTATATATAATTATATACTAAAGAAGATGTTTCAACATCAATGGGGCGAGCCTCCGCGAACCCCACACAAGTGTTAATCTAATCAATCTGACCCCTCGCTGTTCTTCAGTTTCTGATGAAAAACTTTCGCTCTGCCTATAGCGCTTTCTCTGAAGTCTTGTCTGTCTCTGTTCTTGTGTTTCTGCAGCTCTCCTTTCCGAGCCTGGTCTCTCTTTCTACGTTTTCTTAAGGTACCATTTAATTGCGTGGGCGTGAGCGTCAGGAATGGCTAATTCAATTAGCGAATCGTGAAGGGGCGTGGCCGAAGAGGCCATACGAGTGCATTTGGTCGAAGGTGGGCGTGTCCAGAATCGGCCAGGGATGATTATGCGCGTGTAATTAGCGACCGGAAGTGGCCCCTGAAGAAAAGGCCGGTAATTGCCCACATCAAAGCAAGATCAAAGCATTCTTTCTTAACTATTAACCGCAACGACAAAAAAAAAAAAAAAAAAAAAAAAAGCTTATTAGGCCTAATTAAGCATGTGGGCGTGTTCCTGGCACTGTGTGGAGTGTGTGCGTGTGCATTAATGTAGGTTTTATTGCTTCCGATTGGGCGTGGCTTCACGGGCCAGTGCTTGGACATCGGCGCCTGGGACTTGGCCTCGGCGATAGGTGGGCGTGTCCCGGAAGCGGTGGTGACCTTTGAACCCCGCGAGGAGGCTTTGGGGGCGTGGCAGGAGGTCAAAGGTGAGGCCATGTCTGTTAATGAGGCACTGTACGGCGGTGCGATCGAGGGGCCTGTACGGCTGGACGGAAGCTGACGATGGTTTGAAGCGGATGTGGTTGCGATGACGTGTTGTTACTCCGCCCACACAGGAAATGAGGTGAGCTCTTGCGTGGGCGGTGTGGCAGAACGGCCTCCAAGTGTTTGTGTGTGTTTTGGCCTTGAGGAAGCTGTGTGTTTTAATTGGGATTGATTGTGGGCTTCCGGTGGACATCCGGTGGTTAGTAGGCACTTGATTGAGAATGGTGGTCCTTGGGGAACAGGGTGGGGCTGTTTTGGGCGTGGCCTGGCCCCTCCCTTCCGGCTCGGCTTCCGGTCCATGGAGGATATTAAATGAACACTTCCGGCTCTAGCAGCCACACCCCTGAGACCTGTGCAATTAAAAGGGCGTGGTTACACAACATGCACCTCACTAATGACTTTGATGTGGTTTAGGTGTCATATCCCCCACCTCACGCCCACGCAATTTAATGGTACCTTAACCTTTCTTCTTTTTCGGCTGCAGTTTCAGCTGCTCGATGAGCTCGCTCCCTTTCTCTTCTACGTTGGAGTTTTTTTTGTTGTTTTTTTTTCTCTCGCAGCTGAAGACTCCACAGTTAATGAACGTTGAGTCAACGTTGTGTGCAACTTGTATACGTATTAAAGTTGTGTCATTACGCATGCGCATTAATTGAAAAATATTGAATGTACGTCGTTCAAATAGAAGAGATATATATACGGTACGGAAGAACGTACGTACACATACATATAAACGGAAAATCTCGATTGGTATCACCTGTGTGGGGCTCGCTTCGGCTCGCCCCAATAATTATATATATAATATATATATTATGGTACGTCGGTCACGCGAAATATATGCCCAGCATGGCTCTATGGGCATAAGCGCGAAATATTCTATTGCGCATTCTCATGCCTGGGCTACGGGCCGTATATATATATACGCTGTTCTAATTTAGCGAATTGCAAATTTACACTCGTGCCTGATCATGCATCAGCTAGCTAGCTACCAGTGGCATAGCCTCGTCCCCAGGCCTTCTGAGGGGGGAGGGGGAAGGAAGGCCTGGTATCCACTGCATGCGCATGCGCTACATTTTCCGTATAATTTACCGTAAAGTGTCCGTACACTAATTTCTACCACGTGCTGACAAGTGAAACGGTCCATGTGTCTAAAGAATACGGAATGACCTCCCGACCTTTGTACAGTAGCGTTCGAATCTCCGTCGCGTATCACGTTCTACGCAGAATTGCGCGGGGGTGCACGGAAATTTCGCGGTATAATATAACGCATGCGCATTCAAATTTAAATAGCTACTTCGGCGGAAAATTTGAATTTGATGATGTCTGCAGAGCCCGCAAGGAAGAAAGCTTATTCGACCGACCTGCGATGGCGAATCGTATATCAACGTTTGGGCATGGAACTGCCCTTTCACAAAATAGCAAAGAACTTGAACATAGCTACTAGCACTGCACATCGAATTTTTAAGGGTTTTGAAAATGATGGAGAGGTACAGGCTGCAAAACAAGGAATGAGACCAGAAATGAGAGCTCTAGATGAACACTCAGAGCTGCTTATTATTGGTCTTATCTTGGAGAATCCAACCCTTTATCTAGATGAGTTGGTTCAAGAAGTGAGTGAACTGACATCAGTGCTTGTTTCTCCAGCAACTACCTGTAGGCTCTTGAAACGCTACGGATTCACAAGGAAGAAAGTTAGGCAAATTGCAGCACAGAGATGCTATACTCTTCGTGGTGCATTTATGGCACAGTCTACCATGTTTACGAGAGATATGTTTGTATGGATTGACGAGACAGGCAGTGATGCTCGCGATCACATGCGCAAGTTTGGATATGCTCTCAGAGGTATGACTCCAACAGCACATCGCTTACTAGCCAGAGGGCAGCGAGTAAATGCCATTGCAGCATTGGCTTCTAGTGGAGTTGTTGCAGTAGATCTAGTCCTTGAGACTGTTAGTGGAAGTGACTTCTTTGACTTTCTTCGAGGATCATTAATTCCAAACATGATGCCCTTCAATGGAAGCAATCCTCATTCCATCATAATTATGGACAATTGCTCAGTGCATCATATTGCTGAAGTACGACATTTACTACAGCAGGTCGGAATTTTGGTGCTATACCTCCCCCCTTACAGTCCGGATTTGAATCCAGCTGAAGAGGCATTTAGTTTTGTCAAATCTTATTTGAAGAGGCATGACCTCTTATTACAATCTGGAGCTCCTCTGCCTGTAGTAGTGCAAGCTGCATTTAATTCCATAACTAAAGAGCAATGTAATTCCTGGATTACTGACTCAGGATATCCGCTATTAAACTAATACAACGTCATTATTATAATTAATTTTTGTCTTCAGCTGAAAATAATGTAATCAAAATTAATAATAATTAATTTTAACGTTCCAATGATCCAATAATAGTGATTACTAACAGAGAACTATTAACAAAGTTCAAAACTGCACTAAAAGTGCCTTACATCTTCTTCATATCGTCAATAATGGAGCTCTTCAATTCCTCATATTGCACTTGAGTTATGGCTCCAGACTCCAACAAAACATGCCACTTGCTCAACTGTTCTATACACTGTGTTCGCATATTCAAACGTTTCATCGGAGAAGCTGAATTGGTTACCAATGGAGTGGGACAGCTATTTTCAGCCGGTGCATCACCTTCTTGAACCATTTTCCCCTTAGTCTTCTTAAAGAAGGGAAAGTTAGGTGGTTCCTCATATGAGGAGCATTTTCCTGAGTTTATCATGTGCGCCCAACAGTTAAACTGCTCAACTGACAAGCCGCTTTCTCCATGCCTTTCCTTTAACTTTATAACAATGTCTTCTACTGTACTTAGTGTTTTAGCAATCGAGTCACGTTTCGTACTAGTTGGCAAGGGCATATCAGTACGTGGACGCTTACGAGGAAGAGTTGCATCATCTGATTCTTCAACGTCAACACTACCATAGAGCCAGAGCAACACATCGGACTTCCTTTTGTACAAAACGTACATTTCCGCCACATCTTCATCATCGTGAAGCTCTCTCATTTTTCCTTTAGCTCCATGGCCAGGTTCAATGTAACCTAAAGTTCCTTGGAGTTGACCCAACTTCTCTTTGACATATCTCCGCAGGTCACTCAAGGTATCAAAACGATCACTTTGGGGCAACGATTTAGTTGTGTGTATACTCTTCTTCTTTGGATTGATAATTTTCACATTGTAGTTAATTTTCTGCTTCTGCGAAAGACTCACTTTAGTCTTGTTCTGTGAAGTGCACTGCAGCAAACGATTACCATACTAAACATTTAAAGGCTATCTATACTGTATGCGTGGTGTACACACTAATATTATGGGGAAGTGGGGAGGGGCAACAGTATGACATAGATGAAACTCTTACACCTTGAAATGTTTCTCTCATACAGTACATTCTTAAATGGGTACACTACAAATAGTGTAATAGGTATTCCATAATAATAAGATAGCTACATGTACATGTACATGCACTCTCACACAAAATATTACATACACTCGTACTGTACACTATGAAGACATGCTCATACAATACACTCGGGTAGCACCTACACATACTACATGTACTAAATATCCACTCCTGCATGCAGAATTATTTTAAGCTTCGGTTTTCAATTAACGCTCACCTCGATTTCATAACTGAGAGGTAGGGTCACCTGATTGGCCCGGTTGAGAAAAGCTGGCAGGACCGTAAACAGTATTTGCTGCCTCACATATTGGACGTGTAAATGGCGGTGGAGGAGGCACAAACCTACTCATCTGGTAGTCATTGTGACCAAAATAATATGGATTCGGATATGGCGGATAGTATGATTCATAGGACGATCGCTCTTGGCTGCCTGAATCATAGCCACTCGCTCGTGATTCGCTCCCATCAATTATGATGTCGTTCTCCTCCATAGCTAGCTAGCTCCGGGTATTTGGCGCCTCTGCAACTACGCTCTCTCACATACAGTCACACGCACGTGTTTGACTGGCATTAATTGTAATCTCACATAGTACCAGGGGCTGGCCCGGACTACAGGTAACCATTTAAAACGCATGCGCAAACATTGAGCACCCCCCCCCCCGGCCCCGCGTACAATTCCGTAACTTTCTTACGGAACACGGAAATTCGAACGCTACTGAAATCGGCTGTACTAGCGATCACGCTAAACGCGTGCCCACGCTGTTCAGAGGCCTTTGTCGATCGCTGGACAATATCGCTCGGGCCACCTCGAAATCTCGCTCGAACTTCCAACTGTCTAAGCCTGCCATTACTAGGTACGTTGAGCACGATGCATTAAGGTCAAAGGACAAGTAGAGTAGGGTTGGCATATTTCGGACAGCTAAGAAAAGACAGCGTTATATCACAGACAAACGAGCAGCACTAGATCGCGACTATGCAACCACAGATAGGCCCAAACACCACCTACTAAACGAGCCCTTAACCATGGCCCCACCTACTTCCGTTCGTGCAGGGCGTACGCACGAAGTACCGCTGGTTCTGGAGGTAGAGAGCGGACAGTGTCGACCATTACCGGACAAAGGTGAAAGAAAATACATAAAAAATCGCGGCTGCGGTTATCAATATATGACACATAAATGGCATCAAATGCATCACGAACAACATCCTTCTTACATCCTGCCTTTAGATTTGAAGATTCATCCAAAAATTGTGAAACAATTCATGAATACATTAAGTAATGCAAAACTACCTCTGAAAGTTCTTTACAAAAAAAATCTGGTTTATGCTTACAATAAGGTCAAAAAATTCCGGAAAAAATTCTAAAAATTCTCCATACATTCTAGTATGCACATACCAAATGAAAAAAATAATTCATCAAAAATTGATGCCGCTGTACCATAGTAATAATATTCATAAATCTTAGCTACCATGAAAAACCAGCTTCTTGAAAAAAATACGAAAAAGTTGCAACAGTTTAGAGCAGCGTTGTGCAGCTTCTGTGTGGATGCACACCACAAGAAATGAGATATAGGTAGTACTTACATGGCCCCTACCTCATGGCAAATGGTGAAAGATTACGTAATACCGTTGGCCGTATAAACGCAATTATGTGCGAGGCGTCCAGTAACTGCCTCCGTCCGATAATACCCTACCCTACTCTATACTAGGCAGTATCCGTACGTAATCGGATTATTCAGAATCTGAATAATAACAGCGCATGCGCATGCAGTGGATACCAGGCCTTCCTTCCCCCTCCCCCCTCAGAAGGCCTGGGGACGAGGCTACCAGTGGCATCAAGCTATGCCGTACCGCGCCGGGCTCCAAAGGAGGAGAGAGCGAGACAGAGCTCGTCGTCAGCTCAACAACGCAAGGACCAGCTAAGAACGTGATAAAGATAGACGTGTTGCTAACTGACTCTGACAATAGAGGCCGCTGAGCTAAACTGAATTAAATTTTCTCTTGACTGTTGGCAGACCGTGACTTTGTGGAGGCATAGATAGTATCTATGGTGGAGGCAACTATCATGCATGCAGCTGTATAATAGGGTTAGGTTATACGAGAGTGCCTACCTGCCATCGGAATTTCGCACCTAGCAGCCTAGGCTGCACGCGTTAATTAGGCTGCAGAAATCCAGCAATCCAGGGTGCCCAACTGCATGCCAGCAATTAACCTTCATACCCCACTAATGTCCTTCTGTCCTTCAGGAAGACGCAAATACAACCGTGGACGTCAAGTTGATGGGCAGTGGGTGTTTGGCGGTATCGAGAGGGGTACAACCAATGCCTTTATGCTGGTTGTCCCTGATCGTACCAGAAGCACCTTACTGCCCATTATCCAGCAGTATATTCGGTCTGGTACCACTATCATGTCTGACGAGTGGGCTGCCTACCGTGAAATTGGACCTATAATAGGCCTACACGGCACTATGAGACTGTCTGTTATTGTCTGCTTGGATATGTGTCAGTTGTCTTCATGATCTATTGTGCTATGGCTTTGTTAAAGTTTCCTCGAGTCGAGTCTCATCTACTGACGGCAGATCTAGAGACTTTCAGAGGCTCAGCTCAGGCTCGCCCCAAACAGGCCCTGCATGACACTAGTATAAATACGTTTTTTTTTTTTTTTCGCGACCAAAGAGGAAGGGTCTGGGATCGATCATCGGGACCAGACTATCGTGAGTTGACGTCAGACCATAAATGATTAAGACTGCGTTACGCAGTCTTAATTATCTATGGTCAGACTGTGTCTCTCCCTCATGATGGAAACCGCTAGTGGGCATACGCGGCTGACTGGAGCTCTGACGTGCATGGTGTGTGTGTGAAGTGTAGTGTTTTTATGATGGCACTGCTGTTCCGTTTGTTGTGCATACCCGGCTACTAGCCTCGAACCCAGGCTCACCTGGGTTTACGAGGCTAACCCGGCTGGTCGGTCACATGATCAATATCCATTTAGCTTAGGGGGTGGGATATGAGCCTCTTCATAGCGCGCGCCAGACCAGCGTCAGGCTATTTAGTAAGTCTGAAGTATTATGAGAATTTTTTTGTACATTTCTCAATTGGTGATAGCAATCGCTATCTTCTACAAAGGTATGATATTATAATAGCTAATATTATTAGGCCTACTAAACTTTATAAGCTAGAAAAAGGGGTAGATCTATCACAGCCAGTAAAGGTCTGATCGGCTCGTGATCATGGGACTCAGAGAGAGTCTCATGCCCCAACTGTATACAATAAAGTTTTGTCCCCTAACTCAGTATCTAGTGCAGAATTGTACATTTGCTAAGCATTGCCTAATAATTAATGCCTACAGCAGTTAGTAGCTCATACTGTAAGGCTGGGGACCCAGGTATCAGGTCAAGCTTGAATAACATTTAATATTGCCCCATGAATGAAGCCATTGCTAGCTGTGGAATTGGATCATCCACAGGTTTAATTTGATATGATAATATTATAGGCAGATCTAATGTGTGATTCCATAATACATGCAATATCATGATACTATATATAGTTATGAGGACTTTTTATGTCTATCAACTCCACACTATTAAATTCAGATACTTCCCTGCATGAGTACTATCAAGTGGTCTCCTGCCCACACGTTTGACCGCATGCATGTAGTCACGACATGAAAATATTTTATCTGCAGCCTGAAAAACTATAATACTAATTTATACTGTGCAGTTAATTATAATATTATATGATTCTTTGATTACTTGGACCCAGTTTGAAACTTATGTAATACATGCTCGAGCCTCTGATTACTCTAGTCCCTCAACCTATTATGCCTGTAAATCTCTATAGACGACTTAGGCATGACTGTTTAGCCCATTAACTGCATATGTTGGTGGTCAACGCTGCCATAGCTTTATACAGCGTACGATCGCGAGTGCATTTCTTGCCTCTCAGCTCGTCTACGACACCGTAAAGGCATTGAAGCTTCCGGATGTAACGCTCTCGGGCTGCTTTAGACAAACTGTCGGTGTACTTCTTGCTCATGATCGATCTTGCAAGCTTCCACTGGCATACTGGCAGTACACGCGGTATTGTCGCTTGACCACCAAAATGGCGGATAGCAACAGCTGCTATGCAGTTAATGGGCTAAACGGTCACGTCTTAAGTCGTTTATAGATTGGTTGATAGTAAGTATTTCAATAATTTGTGGTTCTTAATTATTACATTATTCACTATAGACTCCTCCCACATAATACACTATTCACTACACTCCTCCCACATATCCTCAAATCCGTACAGGCTGTTGTGTTGCTCAACAACTTGTTAACTGCTTCAGTGGTGAAGCATGCAGAAATATCCCAATTTCGTTTGGATTTGTTGAACAGTGTTGCCATTCTTCTGATATCTCAAGAAGCTACAGCCTGCCAGGTGTTGAAGAATGTGTGGAATGCAGATGTAAGTGATAACTAAGTTTTTGATGGTAAATTGAATATTCGGCACAAAAATAATACGAAGCAATTCCTCAGTTTCTGCTTCCCCCACCCACCTGCCCCCATCCTCATGCCGACTGTCAATGTCCTCCATAGTCTGTATACCTGTCATGCATGCTCGAAGTGAATCGGGGGAAAAAATGCTAGATTAGTATTTCTCTTCATCTGTTTTAGTGGCAGAATATCCAGAACTATAGTGGATTTCAGTTCACACAATTTAAAGCTTGAACATTCGTAATTTCTATAATTAACTGCAGAGTCTTGGATAATTATTGGGGGTGTCAAAATTAATTTTATTTGGTTAATAGTCACATACAGGTGCTATGTTAGTGAGCAGTGTGGCAGCGACCCCCCACCAGTGTCGGTGACCACGTTTGCTGTTAACGATGGAGAGAGGGTGTGTTGCAACGGCAACTTTACTTCGTGGGATGTGAGCAGCTCACCCACTAGTGGCTCATCATGTACTGTGTGCCCTGGTATGTATCAAAATAATTATTGTGTGTGATTTTGTTGATATTATTGACAACTTCGCAGTTGACGAGAAATCCTAGCAAATGTGAGTAGATAGCTGAAAAATATAAACATGGCATTGCATAGTGCTTATTTTGTATTTAAAGTCAGGATAATTTTGTATATTATATATACAACAAAAAATGTTTTTCAGAGCGACAATTTTCTTATATTATAGTCCGTGTCATTACATGAGGGCATGGATATGCGTCTTGGATGTGCCCGGTTGCTATGAACGCGCGGCGCGGGTGGAGAGAAAGTCCGCACTACAAGGCTCAGGATTGGTCAGAATTATAGGGCTGTATGTACAAAGAAGAGTGGCCTTAATGCCTCAGGCCATAGCTACAGCTAGAGACGTATTGTCAGCGCGAAAGCGCCGCGCGTTTCGAGAGGCCTGCTAAGCAGGCGCTAGCCACCGAGCCTCGAGTGAAGCAAGAGGCGAGGTCTGTTCTTTGTCATACCTGTCAGTAGTCCGATAACAACGTTCGAGCAGAGCAAGAACGTTGCCATTGCACATTTAGTTGGAGGGGTGTGGCCTCTGCAACCGCTTCCATCTGCGCATGCGCACGATACTAATGGGCTATGTTCGTGAGCATGTACCGTTAATAGATGATCATGCATGCTAGCCACATTATGTGGCTAGCATGCATGATCATGTCATTATCCCATGATTGTGACTTGTTAGAGTGTGAGATATAACGTGATCGGGGAAATGTCAACATCTGATTAGGTAATTTGACTTTCAATTTGATTTCTCATTAAATTTTGATTTGTTATTGGATTCCCTATTGGGTGTTTGTTTGCTATAGCATTGCACTTATCAGGCAATCAAGTTCAAGGTAGCAGTTGATTGTTTATCAAGTTCACACCTTGTACTACACTGGTATAGTGGCTGCACTATACTACTGTTGCACAGGTGCATGGTGCCTTTGATCTGTATGGCTTGTGTGATGTAGCATAACATTTGTAGGTAGGGAAGTCATGCTGGAGTCAGTGCTGACTCATGCTTAGTTGTACAAGTTATAGTTACAAGACCTTAATTGGGGTGCATGAGATGCATGGTCGAATGCACCCCAATTAAGGTCTTGTCCCCTGTACTGCGGAACGGTGTAAAATGGAAATGTTTTCACCCCAAAACGATCGTGTAACGGAACTGAACATGAACTTTTTATTGACAACTACTGTACATGTATATCTGCAGATATATATCCATGTTTACCCACCATTGTTCACGCTAATTGTGTATTTGATCGATCCTTTTTACCCAGCTATAATTATCGTACAAAGATACCTCGTGTGCATGTGCAGCAAGGGGTACATATAAAAGATTATTGATCTATCAGTTTATCACCATTTGTCATCAAAAAAATGGCCAGATTAAGGATTCCTTACACGTGCATGCATAGCATGGGGTGAAGCAATTGTTATTGTCCATTGATCTGCCTGTTTGTCTCTATTTTCAGCATAAAAGTGGCAATGGCCAGATCTTGAGATTTAGGCCCTCATATGCATACTGGATCCATAAAAACTTTCAGAAAATTAGCTTCAACATCATACTCATATCCCACATAAAATTTACCTCCACCAAAAAGATGCCTCCCCCCCTCAAGAAAAAGTACATTCCCATAAAAATAATTCCATCCATAATTATGACACTAATATATGAAGCCATATATCATCAAGGCACTGCCCGTGCTTTATATCCGGTACACGTGGAGCGTACTCAATATGGCCAATATTGTACGGACAATATTGGCCATGAAGCACTCTAGCGGGCTTTGATTACAAACTTAAGTTTTTGAAAGTCTAAAAGCACATGAAGAAGCAAGTATTCACCTTGATACTGTTCAGACTAACTTCTACACTGAATACTTGTCACTAAGAAGCTTTCAAATTGACAAAGGTCAGTATTGAAGCCAGTTTTTCACCGAATTTGATTGATCCGTTGTGTTTACGAGTCGCTTAGATGTCTAAATCTCCAGATATGGCGATTTTTATGCTCACAACAACAACAACAACAACAACGACACGACCGATTACTTTACCCCTTACGCATGTATGCAGGGTAATAATATACCTTCCATTATCAAAATATGGTGGAGGTAGCTATGTTTCACAGACAAGCTACTATTGAAGAGATAACAAGATACTACACACCAAGCCTATTGACAATGTATGTATGGCTACACAGTGACACAGTGTACCTGTGATTATCATGCTTTAATGATGTAGCACCTACAATATGTGATATTCAATTGATCGGCCTCTTCAACGGAGAAGTTGTGCTAAACTGGACTGCAGTACCCACCTGTGCTCGGTCTGTGCTCTACAATGTGACATCCAACTGTAGTACCTGTAGCCCTACTACTGCCAACTCAACAACAACCAACTGTCCCCTACCACAACAGTGGGCAGATGTTCTCTGGTGTGCTTTCACTGTTCAAAGCGCAATTTGTGATGGTAATCTCACTGGGGGATTGAGCAACCCTCTTGTGGTTATGTTTCAAGGTACATTAATTGTGTGTATAACATTCTGTATTAGTGGGAACTAGCTTCTAATCTATTCTAACAAGTCTATAATTATTTAATTTGTGATGATATTGAATGAGTGTCGCGGCCCTTGATTCAGATGTCTCTCTAGCTACTTATCAATGTCTATAGTAACCTCCTAGTTTAGCCATGGTCGTTTGCTAGTAAAGATCACTCAGTGATGTCTCTAGATTATTGTTTACTGGGTGCATAGGTGGATGCACAAAGCTAGTGGAAGTGTACTATAATAATAGTATACATGTAGCACTATTGATAGTATAATATAGCCTAGGTACTATTTCATGTAGATAGTCTACATATGTAGTGTTACATGTTTTATTACAGTATAGTGAAACATGCATATTCTGACCGGCTATAGGTAAACAAGTCCAGGATGGGTGCACAGGTGCATGAATTGGATGCAAAAGAACCCACATGCACCCCCTGGCGATGCCACTGAAGTTACTTGTTCCTGAATCTTCAGGCCCTTGAATTTGTAGTTCTCTGCACTCACTGCCTTGCCTGCAGCTATCTCTCTGCTCCATAAACTTGCTCCTTTTCTGTTTTACGTTGAAGTCTTCGCTCTATTGTACTTAGCTCGGAGACTCCACATGCACTGTATTGTACTATCACGTGTTACAACGCATACGCAATAAAAATTAATATTGCAGATCGTTGAAATAGAAGACAGGTAAACACGTACGGAATGACAGACATATGGCAGATATATAAACGGAGAAATTTGATTGACATCACTTGTGTGGGGCTCACTCAACTCACTCCAACCAAGCATGCCACGTTTCAGCACAAAACTGCAATTTATCGTACATGATTTGCGCTCGTAACCACACCGATCGCACATGCATATTCCAGGGTGGCTACACGTGTGCATACATGAGTATACTTTAGACCTTGGCTATGAACTGAGCCCAAAATGGGGATGCCATGGGCTGATATTCCTAGTGGGTCCTCTTTCGCGAGGGTATGGTACATAATTATATAGGGTGCCGGTGCACTGGTGTATGGATTGGGTGCATGCAGGTTGGCAACATTACAATTAGCAAAGTATCAAAACTATCATTAATTTAAAAAAGTTAATATCCTTCCTTCACAGAATGCAATGATGATATCATATATACATTGGTTCCACGTTCTAGATTGAGATTCGCATTGAGACTCCATCGGAGGACAAGTGCATAAAAGTCAAATAACTCATTGCTAGCATAATATCATGTTTGGAAGTTTTCAATCAACTATATGTGATGCAGTCATTGCTTCAATATTATTTTTAGTAGCTATGCAGGATAGTTCAGTCTTAGCCTAACTGGAAGGCCTTCTGACATTCATTCATGTCTGTATTGATAGCAGCCAAACTGTACTAAGATCATCACACACCCTTAATAATTATTGATGTTGATGTCTCATGTGAGATGTGTATCACGAGGCTTCTCTCTCTCTCCCTTTTTCGTCGTCTTCAGCTAGTAGACTAGATATTATCAAGCATACAATGGGAGTTGCTCTGCTAGGTGTGTATACCCAACCATAGGGGATTTGAGAGCTTTAGCTACTGCTGCCCATGTTGGCTTTGGAGTTCCATTACTTAACCAATCCTTGATAGTAGCAGTGATACAGTCATCTGGATTTTGATGGGTTGCTTTACCTAGAGTTCCAGGAGAAGTTCCTAATTTGAGGCCAATGTTATACCACTTTCAATTGATCTGGCTGGCCTCCCAAACTTCCTCCAGAACATCACTAAGATCATTAATACCAAGATAACCTGGAGAAATGTGTAATGGTAACTGTAGCATGCCACAATGGCTCCGTGCTGGAATGGCCATAGGGAGGCGCGCGCAACATCGGCGCAAAACGCGCGCAATAACGGGTTAACTATAAATATTAAATACAATTGCGCGATCGCAATATTTAACGTTATGATCGCAATAAAAATTATTATGCACGCGCGGAAAAGGAGACGCGATTATAATAATAGATCTAGCGATGTTAGCTCATCAATTGATATTGCAACTTCTCTTCAATTAATGGACAAAATTTAAATCTCCATGTGGTGATATTGCAACTTCTCTTCAATCAATTATTATGGACCAAGTGTAAATCTCCATGTGGTAACATTTAACAATCTGCTTTAATATAATATAAAAGCTATATTAAAATTAATAGTATAGTGATTACAGTCCCAATACATTAATTACTCCCATAGGCAAGAGTACGGATTACAGCTGTATTTGTACTCTTACTCTATAATTGGTACTCTTGCTATTAAGCCTAGGGCAAATTCTATAGCATACTATTAGCTATAATATGAGTTAGACACTGCATGTTTAGGTTTAGGAGGTTTCTATGTGATTTAGAAGACCGAAGAACTCTAGAATCCCAAGCAAAGTGAGGGTTCTATGAGAGCCCCGAGGTCTTCTATAAATCACATAGAAACCGACTAAACATGCACTGTCAGTGCACGTGTTTAGATCATAGTGGCTTTGTATTGCTAAGAGCCGGAGGGCAAAGGTTGTATATTAGGTGACTATGAAAATTTTGTAGGTGACTATGAGATATAGATGCCTGTCAGTAGTCAATCAAAATTAATTGCTGTATTTGTCACAGCTAACTAATCACATGTTTTAATCCTTGTACAATCACTGACAGTAGGGCAGCAACAGTATAGCTAATCGTATGCTTGTACTTGTATAGCCAAATTAAATAGCACTCGCTGTCACTCGTGCTTTTATACTGGCCATACTTGTACAAGTAAGAGCTCAGTTACTGTACTAATTACTGCCTTAATTGTACTCAGAAGTGTGTGATTAATTATACCAATCAAAGCAGATATAATAATATAATTATATACTAGCTAGGCCTATACAGTACATCTTCATTATACATGGTTGGTCTGCATGCATAGACATTAGAATCTGATGAGATATCTATACACAGTACACATGCTAAGAGATCACCTCCATGCCCAAATGGCTTTAGTATATACAAAGTACACATGCTAAGAGATCACCTCCATGCCCAAATGGCTCTATATACACAGTACACATGCTAAGCCTGAGATGACCTCCATGCCCAAATGGCTCTATATACAAAGTACACATGCTAAGAGATCACCTCCATGCCCAAATGGCTCTATACACAGTACACATGCTAAGCCTGAGATAACCTCCATGCATGCCCAAATGGCTCTATACAAAGTACACATGCTAAGAGATCACCTCCATGCCCAAATGGCTCTATATAAAGTACACATGAATATGCTAAGAGATCAGCTCCATGCCCAAAATTAATGGCTCAACACACAGGATTTATAATACCAAGAGATTATACCTCCATGCCCAAATGGCTCAATACGCAGTACGCATGCATAGTATACCAAGAAATCACATTTATGCCCAAATGGCTCTATGCACAGTATGTAATGATACTAATGGCTCCACACACTGTAGCTATATATACAATCATACTAATTATTAATAAGAGATCACCTCTATGGCCAAATGGCTCTATACAAAGTACTCATTAATATTTAATTTATACTAATTAAGAGATTACCTCCATGCCCAAATGGCTCTATACAAAGTACTCATATTATACTAAGAGATCAGCTCCATACCCAAATGGCTCAATTAACACACAGTATACAATCATATTATAATACCAAGATATCACCTCCATGCCCAAATGGCTCAACACATAGTATACGATCATAATAATTTATTATACATGTAATACCAAGAGATCACCTTCATGCCCAAATGGCTCAACACACACTGTAGCTATACGATCATAATCAGTGGCATCTCTAGGCAATTATTATGGAGCTTATTTTGTGTCAAAAATCATGAATTTGATTTTTAGAGTGAAATACCATGTGATCAGGCAATATCAACTTCAAATTTGATATTCAATTTGATTTTCTGCTCGATTTCAATTTGATTTTCAATACGATCTTCAATTTGATTTTTTATTTGATTTTCTGTTCAATTTTCGCTTTGACTTTCGATTGTTTACATTCCATTGTTCTATAACCCAGATCAGGTTCCAATGCTCATTTTCATGAGTGTAACACTGTCTCTCAACAATAATTTACTTGCCTGGTGACCTTTATTAATTTTTATTAGCAAGAATTAACCACTGTGAGGTTCCTATCATTCGACTTGAGAGCAATATTTCACTTCGGTTTGTGCTGCATTGAATGTAATAAAGGTCGATATGCAAGTTAAACTTAATTAATGTTGAGAGAGGATTGCACTCTAATGAAAATGACCAATGGAACCTGTTCTGGGTTATAGAATAATGGAATATGAAACGATTGAAAATTGTAATTGAAGATCACATTGTGAAAATCAAAATGAAAATCAAACGGAAAATCAAATTGAAAATCAAATTGAAAATCAAATCGAAAATCAAATTGAAAATCGAATTGAAAATCAAATCGAAAATCAAATAGAAAACCGAATGAAAAGTCAAAATTTAAACTACAAACAAACTGAAAACTTTATTTCACAGTTGATGTTGCCCGATCACATTATATTTCACATTCTAAATCAAAATTCTTATTTTTGACACAAAATAAGCTCCATAAATTATATTAACTTGTGACTGCATGGATGCAAGTTATCGAAAGTAACCGCACAGGTGGATGCATTAAAGCTAGCAGACGAGTGTACTACATGTACCTATTATAGCTATGTTACAGCTAGTATTATATTATGTAGAAAAAATTATTATAATATTATGTAGTGATGTATATACATGTACATATTACATCACTGGCTGTAGCAAAATTTGCATACTGTGACAGGCTCAACAAAACTACACAATGTCATGAATAGGATGGGTGCATGCACAGGTGCATGAATTGAGTGCAAATGAACCCACATGCACCCCCCCTGGCGAAACCACTGATCATAATTATAATACCAAGAGATTACCTCCATGCCCAAATGGCTCAACACACAGTAGCTATACAATCATAATACCAAGAGATCAGCTCCATGCCCGAATGGCTCGAGCAACACACAATAATATTATACAATCATAATATACATGTAATACCAAGAGATCATGCCTCCATGCCAAAATGGCTCTATACATGCACATAATATTATGCGATCATATAATACCAAGAGATTATACCTCCATGCCCAAATGGCTCCACACACTCAGTGTATAATAATACACTAAGAGATCTGATTCACCTCCATGGCCAAATGGCTCTATACAAAGTACTTGTATACTAAGAGATTAGCTCCATGCCCAAATGGCTCAACACACAGTTACTGTATATACAATCATAATAATATTATTATAATACCTTCGATCATGCATGCCCAAATAGCTCTATAGTATACACACTGAGACAGTATGCGATCATAATAATATTATAATACCAAGAGATTACCTCCATGCCCAAAATAATAATATATAATATGACTCCATGCACACACTGTAGCTATAATATTTATAATATATATACTATTAAGAGATCACCTCCATGGCTATACAAAGTACTCGTATACTAACTTAAGAGATCAGCTCCCCAAATAGCTCGATCAACACACAGTATACAGTCATAATATAATACCAAGAAATCAGCTCCTTGCCCAAATGACTCTATATATACGCAGGACATACTATTAAGAGATCACCTCCATGGCCAAATGGCTGCATGTATACACAGTGCAAATTAAATACCAAGGGATTATATCTCCATGCATGGTATTCCCAAAATTATGGCTGTATAATATAGACAGTGCAATTAATATTAGTACTCAGATTGTTCAAAAGTATCCTAAGAGTCAGATCATGCAGCTATAGTCTTAAGACATTCGCTAAATTTTCAATTCTATAGTGGAACAGCTAGCATACACTTATATCTGATTCACTGCATCACAGCTTTAATAATTGTGGTTAGTGGAACATCATTAAGTTTTATGTTCTCTAATTACCATATCAAAACCTTACTGTATGGGTGATCAGCTATTCTGTAGCTATTGAATATGACTTTAATCTTTAATCACTATAACCACCACTATTAATATAGCTTTCCTTTAATTTAAAGAGACTATTATAATATGGATGTAATAATAATATTATTATTAATAATAATAACTTCTGTACTCCTACAGTATAATTTTGCTCGTACAGCCAATAGCACTTGCTGTCACTCGTGCTAAATAATAATAATAATGTATTAGATAATTGTGACTGTATATATAAACCCCCATTATTATCACAAGTAGCTACCAGTGCTCTATGTACCACAGCTGCTATAGGACTATAAAATTAATTATACTTCCAATCTATAGCTAATCATATACCATTAATTACTACCAGTATAATTATCATACCTTGCATAGCTACTATAATATAGGACTGCTGCCAATATAATAATATTATAATATTATAGTATACATAATATACCAAAAAGAATAATAAATTTCATGCATTTTGAACAAAAAAGTTCTCTTACTATTCGTCTAACTTTAAACTAGGCACAGTGTCTCTGTAAAAATTAATGAAACTACTGTAACAATAATTATCATGTATATAGTTCATCCAGCTCTCTCTATAGAATCATGATTAATTACAAAAAACAACAACAACAACATCAAGAAAACAGAACTCTTATAAATGCCTAATCTGATCCCGGGCCCCGGATACTTTAATTCCAAATGAAAAGCTATTAGAATCTTTATATTGGAGATTAAATTTTTTCATTAGCAAAGTATTACCATTGCCTGTATTATAAGTAAGAAACTTTGATAATATTGAAGCTCTAAGTGATTCATAATATTAATTATTACGACATGAGTATTGGTACCTCGTTAAAAAGAACATCTTCTGCCATGATAATCCTGAACACTATACCCTCCCCAGAAGATAGATTTGTGCCAGTCCGTGGAAATAATGGACAATTTCAGGTGACATCCATCAGTTTGAAAGTAATAATTAACTATATATACCATGTCTGGTAGACAGTTTATTAATGGCCATTTATCCTGCGCGCGCAGTCCCTGCGAGGGGCCGGGGGTACCCCCAAGCGCACGCGCACGCGCGCAGACTTGGGAAGAGGGCATTGCGCAATCAGTATTGCACGCTAGCTCAGTGTGTTTTGCCAGGGGCGGAGAAATAGGGGGGGGGGGGGGCAGGGGGGCTTCAGCCCCCCCCCCCCCCCCCCCCCCCCCCCCCCCCACTTTGGAAACAAGGGGGGCTGAGCCCCCCATTTTATCACATGCCCATACTACAAAATTACAGTAACATAGTTCTGTCACAATTCTAGGTGTTTGCAAAGTGCTAAAGTAAAAATTGCTAGCGTAAAGTACCGATTATCGGCACCTAAATTTGCCCCGCGCATAACTTACCAGCAGAACAACCTATGATGATGGTTCTTGCACCAAAAGGTAGGTTTTTAACTCAATATACTATACCGCAAATCCAAGGCTATAGATACAGTTCTTCGCGAAACTATGGGCAGCACAGCCAAGGTATCAAAAAATCAGATATCGGCACCCCGTACGTATTATCGGCACCCCATAGTACTGCCTATACTCAATTATCGGTACCAGCAAGCTTTCGTGTATCTTGACACTTATCACTTACTTGGAAAATTCTGAAAAAAATTCCACAGGTTCCTTTCAATGTGCTCCACTAACAGTAGCGTTTAAAGAGAGTGAATCTTTCCATTCGCTACATAATAGCTAAAATTACATCCAAAAATACACCAAATTTTCTCTTAGATATGATCGGCGTTAGTCTGACACTTTGTAGGCTAAACTCTAGCTTCTGGCAATAGCCTGAAGCTATAGAACTCATAAATAGTAACTTCAAGACTCAGTGGAGACTACCAGACAACAAAATAGCAAAAAAACTCGATCCCAAAATTCGGCTAGCAAACTGGGGGTCGAAGGTCACTTTCTTGGGCTCTATGGGTCCGTTGCCACGCCTACATAACGGCTGTTGGCCTTAAAACGTCCTGTTTACTTCCCTTCGAGAGATAGCGCGAGTTTTTGTTCCAGGACCGTAAACGGGTCTGTAATTTCCCGTAAAATTTGCCGTAAACGCGGGTGCCGATAATATTATTGATACATGCCGATAATCGGTCGTTTACGCTACTAAAATCAGTCCAAAAATTGGTGCCAGATTGCATCAGAAATGCTCTCAGAGAGTTGAAATTTCCAAAATTTTCTGGGGGAGCATGCCCCCAGACCCCCCTAGGTGGGCTGTGGGCATATGCCCACAGCCTAACCGTTGTCACAAAGGTCTGAGCCCCCCCCCGGGCCCCACTTTTGCTACCTGTTCTCCGCCCTTGTTTGCTAGCTACACTCGTTGAAGCTTGATTTTCGACCAACCAGCTATAGAGTCTATCATAGCGACTATGCCATGTGACAAGAAGATATCGTTGGTGGGAGTGAGCGCGGTCAGGCGATGGCTCTCCCGAGAATCTCGCGGCAGGAAGCCGATTTGTGTATCCCCCCACCTCCATTTTCTCCTCATCCTATCTGTCAAGGGAAAGGGTCGGGGAAGTGTTCATAACTCCCTGTTTCCTCATCATTCTCTTTGTACATGACCAGTGACCCTCTATCGATTGAGTATGTGCTCCTGAGGTAGGATTGATGAAGTTTTGGGAATGATTAACCGTTTCATGGGAGTAGCCTGGGATTCGTCCAATTTCACGGTAGGCAGCCCACTCGTCAGACATGATAGTGGTACCAGACCGAATATACTGCTGGATAATGGGCAGTAAGGTGCTTCTGGTATGATCAGGGACAACCAGCATAAAGGCATTGGTTGTACCCCTCTCGATACCGCCAAACACCCACTGCCCATCAACTTGACGTCCACGGTTGTATTTGCGTCTTCCTGAAGGACAGAAGGACATTAGTGGGGTATGAAGGTTAATTGCTGGCATGCAGTTGGGCACCCTGGATTGCTGGATTTCTGCAGCCTAATTAACGCGTGCAGCCTAGGCTGCTAGGTGCGAAATTCCGATGGCAGGTAGGCACTCTCGTATAACCTAACCGCGGCAAATGCTGTTTGCCGTCCAGCCATTTAATATTCTGGATCACTAGCAAGTGACTCTTTCCGAAATCAAGGTGAGCTTTAATTAAAAATGGTTGAGCCTGTGCAGTATCATTTAAAGTGGATGTGGAGGAGATTGGTCATGAATGTTGACGGTTGCAGGGGTATAAACTTACACCGTAGTAGCTGAAAGTTTTGTATTAGCATTAGCTAGAATTGTGTATAGCTATGCATGCGCAAACGGACCGTACTCAACTTGAAGTTTGTGTGGAGCCTGACCTCAGTCAAGTTCACATATGGTAACTATGGGGTACAGGCAGCTACTGGTGTTTGTCAAATCTTTGAGCACTTGTGATCAGTCGTTAATCGAAACAGAAGCCTGGAGAGATCACCATGCTATGCTATAGGCCATATATACATGTAGGTGAGCTGCATGGGTGTTCTGGTAATTCTAGCATACAAATTGTATTCTGTGGGCTTTATGGCTAGGTATACCGTATTACCTCTAATTTAACGGATACCAGAAAAATAATTATTTTGGCCAATATCCGCTATAATTAGAGCACAAAAATAGTCGGCGTTCGAAGTGTCCGATAAATTAGAACATGCTTTCACGCATGTGCATGCATTCGGTCAAATGGACGTGCAATCGAGCAGCTGCAGAGATTGAGAAAATGAGACGGTACTTGGAGCTCCCTGTTCATGGTAGGAAAGAAAACAACTCGCCTCTTTCAGTACCACCAAAGATGCAGCTGTCCACTGCAAATTTTGCTCGATCAGTACCACGCTAGCACGAGCTGTCCAACGATGTCCGGATAATAATTAGAACAACAAAAATTCAAACTTCATTGACTGTCCGGTGTAATTAGAGGTAAACAAATAATTCGAAATGGTGTCCGGATAATTAGAGATGTCCGTTAAATTAGAGGCAATACGGTAATAAGAATTTGGACCAAAAAAAATTCCTGCTATACGGTATATATTGCTGTACAATGGCAGACATACTCTAATCAGAACAGATGCATTGATCAAACCTTTATTTGAATGTATATTTACGTAGTTATGACGTTGTGTGTTTGTGTATATAATAGAGTGCAAATAATTTGTCGAATGTGTTCTGTGTAAGGAGCCATTTGGACATGGAGGTGATCTTTTAGTATAGTATAACTATATAGAGCCATTTGGGCATGAAGGTGATTACTTAGTATGTGTACTGTGTGTTAAGCCATTTGGGCATGGAGCTGATCTCTTAGTATGCGTACTGTGTATAAGAGCCATTTGGGCATGGAGCTGATCTCTTAGCATGTGTACTGTGTGTTGAGCCATTTGGGCATGGAGCTGATTTCTTAGCACGTGTACTGTGTGTTGAGCCATTTGGGCATGGAGCTGATTTCTTAGCACGTGTACTGTGTGTTGAGCCATTTGGGCATGGAGGTGATCTCTTAGTATGCGTACTGTGTATAAGAGCCATTTGGGCATGGAGCTGATCTCTTATATAGCATGTGTACTGTGTGTTGAGCCATTTGTGCATGGAGCTGATTTCTTAGCATGTGTACTGTGTGTTGAGCCATTTGGGCATGGAGGTGATCTCTTAGCATGTACACTGTGTGTTGAGCCATTTGATTTCTTAGCATGTGTACTGTGTATTGAGCCATTTGATTTCTTAGCATGTGTACTGTGTGTCAGCCATTTGGGCATGGAGGTGATCTCCACTGGCGTCACATGATTCTATTGGAGGGTAGGGCCAGGGTACACTGGAAGCAATAATTTTATTATGTCAGGAATGTGCATAATAACATAATTCAATAAAAATGACAATCTATACACTTCACTTTAAAGGCAATCTGCGATCTTTAGCACTACAAAACTGATCCAATAGGTCATCTAAGCTCAGAGAGTTAGTGACTTCCTTTTCTATGTTACACAAAGCCAGAGCACTCAGTCTCTCCTCACGCATGGTTGATCTTAGCTAAGTTTTGGTACGGCGAAGCACAGAGAAAGATCGCTCTGCATTTGCACTACTTACTGGAACTATAAGATACAATTTCATTAGTTTAGATATCTCTGGAAGCATGTGGTAGCAGCTGTGCTCCAAAAACAAACTAATCAAGTCATCGACTGACTTCTCTTCATGACCACGAGAACACGGAGGTGAAATACTCTTCACAAATCCATACAAAACCATCAATTCACTTTTCAGCTTCTCTGATACGAATTCATCACCATAAAATCCTACTACTTCAGCTAGATGCTCTGCTTTCGGCTCTGGACAAGTAAAGGAGTCCAGCAGAAGAGCTTCCAATGCAGTTAGAACCGAGTACGAGTTTTCACTAAACCGTTGATTGATTTCAGAAATCAAAATGTCTAACATACTGTAGTAAGATCTCCTGAAATATGCTTCCACACTTGAATATTGTTCATTCTCTGCTTCTCCATCATCTATCCTACGAGGTATTCTGCGATGCCTCGGAAGAGTTGGTGGCTCCAATTCCAGCTGTGCCTGCTTTTCTGATGCTACCTTCCACAGACTTTCAAATTTTTGGTCATTTCTAAACTGAGAGAGGGTGCTGTAGGAACGCAAACGCAAACGCGATCCGACCGGAAGTACGAATACCGGAAAGAGCGCGCCGCGCGATCATTAAAGTAATAGAATATTGCGCGCTAATAATTATTATTGCGCATGCTGCTGTCTGACGCCTACGTAGCTGCAGGAGCTTATGCATATATAATATTATTATAGCATGCTTAGTATAATAATTATGTTATTATGCATGCTATCACGATAGATACTGTCTAGCTATGTATATTAAACTATGTATAGCTACGTTATAAGATCAGATAGTATAGAGAGGAGGTTCTCATTTCGTTAGGGACTAAACAAATGCGAGACAGCTATAGGCTGCTAGGTGCTGCTGCCTGATCATTAACATGAGATTGCGATGCATATTAATCATAGTTGAAAATTCTCATTTGCGTTAGAGAAAATAATACAACTGCAAGATGGTAGTTCAGTATCATAATAATATATAGCTACTTCACTCAAAAGGCATTTTAACCATGGTATTAGAGACTAACGCAACTGCAAGATAGACGATACACTATCACTGTCAATATCACATGTGATAGCTCAGTGGGAATTAATTTGGTTATCATTAAATTTGTATTAGAGACTTAATACTTCAATTGCAAGAGAGACGATAAAATGCCGTTGTTATAGTTCAATGTCACATATTATATGATAGCTACTTCACTCAATGATTTTAACTATATGGTTCTCATTTACGTTAGAGACTAATGCAACTGCAAGACGGATGGTAAACTGCCCTTGTTATAATAGTTCCAAGTCACATGTGATAACTATATATATCAGTGGGCATTATAACCATGCCATGGTTCTCGTAACGTTTGCGTTAGAGACTAATGCAACTGCAAGACGGATAGTAAGCTGCCCTTGTTATAGTTCAATGTCACATGTGATAGCTACCACTCAATGGGCATTTCAATCATACCGGTAGTTCTCATTTGCATTAGAGACTAACGCAACTGCAAGACGGATGGTAAGCTGCCCTTGTTATATAGTTCCATGTCACATGTGATAACTATTCTATAACACTCAGTGGGCATTTTAACCATGCCATGATTCTCGTAACGTTTGCATTAGAGATTAATGCAACTGCAATACAGATGGTAGGTATACGGTAGCTAAGCTAACCTTGTTATAGTTAAATGTCACAATGTCATGTGATAGCTACCACTCAATGGGCATTTCAATCATGATTCTTGTTTGCGTTAGAGACTAATGCAACTGCAAGACGGATGTTAAACGGCCCTTGTTATAATAGTTCTGAATCAATGGCACATAATATTATCATCATGATAGCTGTACTTCAACTCAATGGGCATTTAAACTATATGGTTCTCGTTTTCGTTAGAGACTAACGCAACTGCAAGACGGATGGTAAACTGCCCTGTTATAGTTCAACGTCACATATGATAGCTATACTTCAATTCATGATCAGTGGGTAGCTATTTAACCGTGGTTCTCGTTTGCATTAGAGACTAACGCAACTGCAAGATGATATGGATATGGTAAACTGCCCTTGTTATAGTTCAATGTCACATGTGATATAGCTACTTCAACTCAATGGGCATTTTAACTGTGGTTCTCATTTGCGTTAGAGACTAACGCAACTGCAAGATGATATGGATATGGTAAACTGCCCTTGTTATAGTTCAATGTCACATGTGATATAGCTACTTCAACTCAATGGGCATTTTAACTGTGGTTCTCGTTTGCGTTAGAGACTAGCGTAACTGCAAGACGGATGGTAAACTGCCCTTGTTATAGTTCAATGTCACATGTGATAGCTACTTCATTCAATAGGCATTTGAACTATACGAGAACCATGTTTACATTTGAATTCGAGACTAATGCAACTGCAAGATGGATGGTAAACTGCTCTTGTTACAGTTCAATGTCACATAATGATAACTATACACTTCAACTCAATGGGCATTTTAACTGTGGTTCTCGTTTGCATTAGAGCTAGACTAACGCAACTGCAAGATGATATGGATGGCAAACTGCCCTTTTTATAGTTCCATGTCACATGTGATAACTATACTATAATACTCAGTGGGAATTTTAACCATGCCATGGTTCTCGTAACATTTGCATTAGAGATTAACGCAACTGCAAGACGGATGGTAAGCTGCCCTTGTTGTAGTTCAATGTCACATGTGATAGCTACCACTCAATGGGCATTTGAACTATGGTTCTCGTTTGCGTACGTTAGAGACTAACGCAATTAGCTGCAAGATGGATGGTAAACTGTCCTTGTTATAGTTCAATGTCACATGGTAATAGTTACTTCACTCAATGGGCATTTGAACTATGGTTCTCGTTTGCGTTAGAGACTAACGCAACTGCATGACGGATGGTAAACTGCCCTTGTTGTAGTACAATGTCACTTGGTGATAGCTACTTCACTCAATGGGCATTTGAACTATGGTTCTCGTTTGCGTTAGAGACTAACGCAACTGCAAGACGGATGGTAAACTGTCCTTGTTATAGCACAATATCACTTGGTGATAGCTACTTCACTCAATGGGCATTTGAACTATGGTTCTTGTTTGCGTTAGAGACTAACGCAACTGCAAGACGGATGGTAAACTGTCCTTGTTATAGCACAATGTCACTTGGTGATAGCTACTTCACTCAATGGGCATTTGAACTATGGTTCTCATTTGCGTTGGAGACTAACGCAACTGCAAGACGGATGGTAAGCTGCCCTTGTTATAGTACAATGTCACTTGGTGATAGCTACTTCACTCAATGGGCATTTGAACTATGGTTCTCATTTGCATTGGAGACTAACGCAACTGCAAGACGGATGGTAAGCTGCCCTTGTTATAGTACAATGTCACTTGGTGATAGCTACTTCACTCAATGGGCATTTGAACTATATATGGTTCTCATTTGCGTTAGAGACTAACGCAACTGCAAGACGGATGGTAAGCTGCCCTTGTTATAGTACAATATCACTTGGTGATAGCTACTTCACTCAATGGGCATTTGAACTATGGTTCTCGTTTGCGTTAGAGACTAACGCAACTGCAAGACGGATGGTAAACTGCCCTTGTTATAGTACAATGTCACTTGGTGATAGCTACTTCACTCAATGGGCATTTGAACTATGGTTCTCATTTGCGTTAGAGACTAACGCAACTGCAAGATGATGTGAATGGTAAACTGCCCTTGTTATAGTTCAATGTCACATAATAATATGATAGTTATATACTACAACTCAATGGGCATTTGAACTATGGTTGTCATTTGCGTTCGAGACTTTGTATAACGTTACATGTGATAAGTACACCACTTATTGACAATGGGCTGTTTTAACTAATCATGATGGTCCTCATTAATCTTGACATTGTGCTAGGAACCAATGTAAAGTTGTTTTTATTAAATTTTGTGTTGGAGACTGATGTATTCAACTGCATTCAACTGCAAGACGTTATATAGGTGATAAACTGGTGTTGCATGCTATTGGTTTATGTATTAGTTTGAATGGATGTACAATCATGATTCATCTGCAGGTACTATTTTAGATACTTAATGTTTATAGTATACGATATTCTAAATACTAGCCTAAGGATAGGAATGTCTCTGGTGGTGTTCAACGGCTTCTTTGTATTCCAACAACTAGACAACTAGGATTATTTGTATGTCACGCCGGGTGTATCTGCTGTCGAAGGAGATGCACTCAGATCCACAAGATCGATTAATTTTGAACTTGGTTCAAAACCTTACTACTCTGCACTGGCTTAAGGGGAAATTTATTTGTAAACTTGGGATGAACACGTTCAACTTGTTATTTGGGAATGCGATTTATGTAAGCTTGTATGTCTCGTTCTGTGACTCCTGTAAAGACCCTGCAAATTGTGCGGTATAGCTTAATTTCTTGCATCTGATCCTTTGTATTTATTGTAATAGCTACATTTTGATGCAGCTGTCTACTTCACTAATTGTCAGTAGAAATTATGGTTTTGTTACCTGAATTTTTGTGCTCAACCATTACCCGCAAATCCTTTGATCCAGTCAGTGGATTACGAGTTCTGCGTATATATAAGGATACAAGACTCTTGCCCTTTATCTGATATACTGCAGAATCGTGAGTGTCTTGCTGCATTTTTGGGATTGACTCTCCCTCGAGGATCCTGATTAGTGAGTTATGCACTGCGGTAGAAATGCTGCATACAGTTTTGTAATTGTGGCCATGGTTTTCTACTGCTGGACTAAGAGGTTCTTCATCATTATCATCAGGAATCTACAATTGAATTTAAGGTGTGTGCAATTATTAATAATTATAGCTATAATAATATTATTATAGACTAAGACATTACATAGCTATAGTGTAGCTATAAATAATGTACTCATAGTAGCCATATGTACTACCAGGAGTACGTTACTAGGAGTATGCAACCCACATAGTAGTAGTACAAACATCTCTCATCACAGCTGCATCTGTACAGAATGTAACTCAGTGGTTGCAACTTAAGTACCTTCTAATGATATTCGAATTCAGGCCCACGTACAAGGGTGGTTGTGATGTCACATCTGGTACTACTATTGTGTGCGTTACACACTCCTGCCATGGTAATGCACTCCTGGTACTACCGAGTGCATTGCTAAAATTTTTTGCATACTTAGACTATAGCTATACATACATAATAATTATACTGCTTCCCACTGTCCATGCATGGTCACTAGCTGACTTATACAACATACCAGTGACCAGCAGGCATTAAATGAACGCTCTGGCTCAGAATGAGAGTCCATATAGAATCTTTTGTGTGATCTTCGAACGACATCACTGGCTAGAATGACTCCCAGGCTGAAGTGACTCCCCAATCATTCTAACCCAAGGATGAAATGACCGCCCCCAGGAGGAAATGACTCTCTCAGATATTAAATTGGCATTTTGCAGTTGTCTTCACATCCCTGTAGCTGAGCAGCTGCTCTGGACAATCTAGAGGCCCCTGTACATGCAAAAATGGTGTACATGATACAAAAAGAAGCCTCAGACTCCCCTAAATGACATTGAGTATTTGCCTCTAAAGCCTGAGCCCCTCGCTTTTGCTGAGCATCCCTCCCTGGAATTTTTTTCAAATTTTTGTGGTTTGATTTGCAAAGGTCAATGATCTCTTGAATCTTGACTGTCAAACAGCACCTAGACAGGGTTTCATCCTGAAAAAATTTTGGGGGAGAAGTGGGCGTGGCAGTTTCACTCATCATGTCCCACCTCCTCCCCCATTAACCATTAAGTTGTGTTCTTGGATGTCACTGAGGTACAGTGTATTAGCTACATGATTAATTTTCATCTTGTGCTCTTAAAATTTTGCACTGCAGTGCAAAAAATATGCTCCCCTCCTAGCTATATACTATCTCTCTCTCCTTTCCCTTTTCCTCCTTTCTTCCTTTTGGCCCCCCTGGATGAAACCCTACTAGCCATGAATAACACACTGCAAAATTTACTATCCAAATTTATTAAATATGATAGCTAACTATGGAAGAAGTAAAAAAAATTCATTGCAATCAAGAATGCAAGGTACCCAGAGAACCTTTACATCAGACAAAAAGCAAACTTTCGACGTAAAGTGTGCATTTGTGAGTGCCCAGACACTCAGAAACATAATATGCACATGGTGGCCTGTGATGACTGTGATCACTGCACATGCATGCATGCATGCATGATAATTATGGTTCCATGGCTACCTTGCATGCACCACAGAGTGATATATATGGTATAGTTAATAATGTTCAAACTGTGAAGAACATGAGTATAGCTACATGATATTTAATTTAGTATAGTGACAGACAATAATATTCAGTAGTTACATCGATTTTATAGGGGAGTCATTTTATCCTGGAGGGAGTCATTTATTCCTTAGGTAGAAATGACTGGGGATTCATTTGTACCTAGGTTAGAATGAAGGGGGATCATTTGAGCCTAGGCTAGAATGACTGGGGAGTCATCTCCATGCACCTAAGACACCTGAACACTGGTCAGTTTCTGAGGTAGTACCATCCAGATTGCTATCCATGATTGGACAAGATAGCTACAGAGAGGTAGCTACACAGTCACAAAGGCAAACAATCAGAGTTACTTCGGCTGCTGCTGCACAAGACTCGATCGCTAGATACGGAGATATCAATGGGTATACATCCAACTGCAAGTATGCATATAGATCTTGGTATCTCGTGGTACAGGAAGATACATGCGGTTGGCAATGCAGTTTAATTAGACTCATAGATGCGGTAAAGTTTGTGCAATCGTTAACTTTAATTTCTGACTGCATGTTAGTGACACATATTTAATTAGAATATAAATTTTACTCAGTTTAGTATACTATAGCACATCGATCTTAGAGTAGCTACCACATGCATCTACTCATTCATCATAACCACTAAGTCTTGTAATAATATTAGCTGATATGAATGCTTCAAGTTATATGCCCAGCATTGCATTGTCTATTTACTGCAATAATAAAATGTTGAAGTATCAGTATTTCCATGGTCACTACTGTAACATAATAATTATTAACAAGTGACTTTCACTACCGTTAACTGTGATAAATAATTATATTTTAACGATTATTATGCAGACTGAAAATTAGTAGATATAAACAACATGGCAGAAGCAGCTTTATACTATAGTTATCTATAGAGCTATGACTGAAAGACAGAAGCTGTGTCAGCTTGATAACGTATTAGCTGCAGAGCTTATATAGCCTGATGCATGTATGGTGGTTTAGTTGCATGACATTGTGTATTGAGTGGGCCAGGGAATAGGAAAATTAGGAGATTTAGAAAAACCAACAGTCTGAGAGTTCAGATGGATGAATACCGTATATTGGAGAGATATATTATATATAGAGGGAGAAAGATCAGCAAAATAATATGTGCACACTCAGTCTGATAGCCAGACTGCTTAGCTCTCCTGAATGCACCAGTTTTGAGCTAAATCTTGGAGACACATCTTCAAACTGCTCTCTAAGCACCTGCCAGTGGAGTCATCACAACCGATCTCTGATTCTCATCAGGATGATATTATGCTCTAATTATTGCATAGGAAAATCTTGTGTGAAGGTGAGTTCTCCTTACTCCAGGAAGATATTGAGAATCTTGAATTGGGTCGACTGCAATATTAATTATCTGCAATTTAATGTACATAAAATAATCAGAAAATCCAGTCACCATTTTCAACAACTAGAAATGATATCTACCTAGTACGTCTATTGCTGTCCAACGATCTTTCATGGTCAAAACACATAAATATAATAATTATTATATGTTCAAAAGCATGTAGAATCCATGACTCATATCATTTACCGCAGATTCTACTAATATTATTAATCTCTAGTTCTGAGAGTCTTCTTCAAATGTAGCTATGTATCTCACTCATATGTCCGAATGTCGATTACTGATGCAAGTTAAGTTTGGAGCCCCTACAAGATTGGAGAAGTTACGTAACTCCATGCATCGAAAGCGTCCAGAAATTTGCCCTGCATATATGTGCAAAAATGGAATGATCTCACTGGCCAAGGTGAGCTAAGTTATTTAGAATTATAACTGTTCCACATTCCAGCTCTCATATTAATACCATGGATCCTATTGGCCAAAATTTATAGTATAAGTAGGTAAAACATATATAGCTACAAGTTATAACTAATATAAGGTACTTAGTTACCTCCTATTGATCAATCAGAATAATTATACAGGAATATGTGGCCATGGCAGTAATAAACATTCCTAACCATCATAAATATTATCCATGCATCCACATGCAAACTCAAGAAGCTTTGCTGCTTCTATACAATAGTTAGAGTAATAGACACCGAGGACAAGGGATCTACAGTATTTAGCATCCCGATGGCCGTGAGCTGTGACACCCGAGCATAGCGAGGGGGTAGTCTGGCGAGCTAGCCCCTCCTCTTTTCTTGCACGCGCGAAGGAGGAAGGGTCTAGCAAAGGTCACTGTCTGGAATGCAATAACCGTGCGTGATGAACGAAGCCGCACGAACGTGTTTGAGTAGGCGAATTATCAATTACGTAAGTAAACAACGTTTGTGGCCACGCGGCTTGCTTCGCTGCTGCTTGCTGCGCTGAAGGATCGATCGCGCTAGCTGGAAGCGATCTCGTTCCGTTCCTCGAGCGTCAGTCGCGCCTTCCTTTCGATTGTCAGAGCGGTCTCTCAGCTAAATCGAGCTCCAGACTGAACAGGATCTAGAGCGAGTTGAGCGCCAGAGGCGATGTCCACAACTAAGAAGATCTACGTTCGTCAACCCAGTCCTTTCTGTATTGTATGCAACAGGATTATTTACAAAGAAAACGAAAGATATCGACTTTATAAGCTCAATGAAGAGAGACTAGGTTTCTCAACTGGACAGAAGACCATGATTGGAGATCTACTACAGAGAGTGGCTACAGAAACTGGAACCCTGTCAATTGTGGAAGCTCGATTTCTGAATCATGTGTGCAGTATTTGTCGAAACGTTTTAGTAAAGGTTCAGAAAGCTCAAAGACATCTTGAAAATGCTCATACAGAGTACTGCACTCGACTGAAACTAGCGCAGCAGGCAGATTTGCAGCCAATAACAACCTTACCAGGACCACATGACAGAAACACCCTTCAGCAGCCTTTCCCTCAGCTTCCCACTACTGTTCCTCAGGCTTTACTTCCCTCCAAACATGCCAGGCCACTGTTCTCACCTTCAGGAGTATCTCCAGCATGTAAACGGCCGTCTTCACATTCTCCTGCTATACAACCATCACGTTCCGGAGTATCTCCTGCAGCTAAAAGGCCAACTTTGCACCCACTAAGAGTTACTCCTAATGTATCTTCACCTCAAAGAAGTCGAGCTACCCTAGGTTTGAGGGATTCAGGTGATCGTCCTACAGCTGCCCGTAGTTTAATATTTAGTGGTACTTCAAGTGCCGTGCAAGAAGTGCGTGAAATCCGTGTATATACTGACCTTGATGATGACACAGATGAAGATATCAAGGTAGAGTATAGCATAATAATATTATACATGTATACAGTATACTAGACACGAATGTGCTAATTAATGCTATTCATTTCTTAAAGGTTGTATCAACAAGGAGCTCTTCACACTCCCGTGTGCTTCCAAAGAGTCTTCATGAAGTGGGAAAAGCACTGCTGAATCACAAGGATTTGGTATCAGCCGTTCTCAACTCCAAAGACCTGTATTCGGATACAGTGAACAGAATAATGGTAGACCTAACCAAAGAATGTGTGCATCTATGTGAAAAGAAGAGATTCTCTTCAATTCTTCGACAAATAAGCTCAAAGAATCTACAGGATTTTCAGTGGAGTAACTTACTCAACGAATGGAAAAAAGAAGCACCACTCTTGTATCGAATCTTGACAACAGTTGCTATACCTTCTTCATCTACCTGTCTACCAATAGATCACTTTCCGGCCGTGTGTGTGTCTGGTGCCATCCTCCTTAGGAGTAGAAACATACATATGAGTGCTATCCATCACTTAATTGGCTTAGTACTTTTTCACGGAAATCTCAGTAAAACCGTAAGTTACTTGAATTTCATCATAAAATCTATAATTATTATGCTATGTGTATACGTAATAAATAAAGGGAATTGTGAGGCTCAACCATATGCAATTGTGTGTATCACATCAAGCTATCCTCTCAAAAATGGATGAGATGGCCGCTGGCTTTGAGTTGAGGATTCAGCAATGGAAAGATTGTATAGTGAAGGAGCTACTTAGGAAGTGTACGTCTTTAAATACTGCTTACGTGTATGCTTATTTTATGTGCTTTACATGGTTATGTTTCATGTAAATGCAGGTGGTGGTGGTAGTGATATGGAAATAGATCAACGCATATTTGCAAGTGAGTGCTACCAAATCTGATCTGCATGGTTTAAGTACACTGAGCTACATGGTACTTGTGTATTATCCTCCTCTCTAGATTTGTATCAAATAATTGGGGATAATGTTGATCTCAGACAAAAAGCAAGTCAGCAAACTCTAGACAGCACGGGTGCTGATCATCACTGGTTTCACATGTATGCTGTATTGGACAGAGTGGATGGAAGAGACCTAGACATTGATGAGCCACAAGCAGACATCACATCATTGCCCCTTCAAACTTTCTTGCCATCTAGAGAAGACTGTGATTTCCTCAAAAAAGAATTTGCTGTATTGCTATCCCGCACCCTTGTGGACAAACTACACTTTCTTCATCCTTATAAGTATTGTATTCCAACCCATATTCCACATCGATACTCAACAGAAGCGAGCGAAAAGTCCGAGATTGTAAGTATTTCAATTGAGAATTTGGAACTAGATTTAAGTGTACTAACCATGAATACAGGTGCCTCTTGGAGTATTGACCAAATGTGAAAATAAGGGGGAAGACATGGTTGACATCCTTCATTATATGCATCGCTACGTCCCCACAGTATCGGATGAAGTATTTGTTCCTGTTCTTTTTGGTGGGGACCAACTTACAAGGGAAAGAGCCTATCACGCTCAAGATGCTAAGTTACAATCATCAACTCCTCTCCGTAAGCTGCTTGGTTTAGTTCCTAAGTGTGAGGACTGGCATGCCAGAACCAGCTTCTATCAGGTAGGAATTGTATTGAGCACAATGTAACTGGGGTAGCTACATTTGAATGTTTGATTTGTGTGTAGGTAATCTACAATCGCCTGTACAAGAAAGATTCAATTGCTGACAAAGGAACTTTGATGCAGCTGAAAGTTATCCTTAATCGTCAGTTACCAAGCAAAGTGAAAGATGATCCAAGTTCAGTGGAACGATTTCTCGACGTTGTATTGGATTCCCATATTGTAGCTGCTGCTCTTACTTTTTTCGGAATGGATAGTGTGGACAGTCAGCCAACTCAAAATGTTGATTTAGCTAATTTGAAAGAAGAGAAGTGGGGATACCTATCTCAAGTTCTACAAGCATTCATAGACCACTTCATACCAACCTTTGTTCAACAGCCAATTGTCATCACAAATCAAACACAATCAAACCAACCAGAACCACATCTGTCGACAAAAACAAAAAAGGGTGCTTCAAAAGCTGTACAGCCTCTCCAGAACAGTGCCGAGGAGGACTACATCCTGAACTATGCATGTAATGTGATGGGGCACATTCTACTGGCACGCAATTTTCGAGATGCATCAAGAGAAAATGATGGAGTAAGATCAACTAGATGCTGGAAATTTCTTTTACTTCACTACAGAGCAGAATCATCAAGGAGTAAGTATGCTATTGAAGCATTTCATCTACTGGCACAAATCAATGCTTTATTAAGCCCAAGAATTGCTCATGAGTTGATCTGGAACCGCACTGTAAATGTGAAGGGTGGAGCTGGAAATAATATTCCAATGGATCTTCATCTCGAACACCTTAATCGTGTGTTCAAGGATAACATCAACACATTTCGAGCACACATATCGGAACAAAGTGTACAGAGAAGTTCGAGGGCTATTGCACCAGTAAAAGCCATTTTAGAGGCCTTCGACAAAACAACATCTGTCAAGCAAGAGAGTGGTCACCACACTGATGCCAATATCAGTCGAGATTTCACTGTTGTACTACAACTACTCATAAAACAAACTATTTTCACTAAACAGGCTGGAAGAAGTCACAGTTCTTTCAAGACTATACCCAGAGATCCATTATCAAAATTTAAAGCAGATCCCAGTGAAATTATTGATTGGATGAAGAAAAGAGTTAAGGCAGAGGCTACAGACCAAGATCTTCGTTGTAAAAAAGCAAAATTCTAGTATTCCTATTTTTTTGGTAAACCGATCACTTATTTATAATTAATTTTTTATTTTCATGATCATAATACTGTGACATAAAAATTAATCTAAAATTTCATCAATAATTCTCATTATGTCTACTGAATAAAAATTCCACATAACACACATTTCTTCAAGTTCTTCTACACTGAAAATATATTCACAGTTGTCAACTATGGAGTCTATGACTGAAGAGGCTAAGATTGACTCTAATTTGGTGTCAATTGGTATGCCATCGTCTGTGTCCGCTGCTAGTGCTGCTTTTAGCACCTCTTGACGGAATGCTACTATTTGCTCCCTAACTTGCATACGCTGTTCAGTGGATACACACCTAGCTTCACCTTTATGGGTGTGTAGTCGATCAGGTGGTGAATGTATCGATTGAGGTTCATCACCACAACCACATGTCAATGTGCAATGGTCACAGCAGGTGTGTTTAGGTGCAGCGGTGTCAATGTGATCTTTTGCAGAGGATGGGAAATGACGAAGAAGCTCAACTCGCCTGCACTTGTCAGTACTTAATTTGCAGTACTCTTTCATCTTAGTTGTCACGTGACCAAGTAAGCAACCGGGATATTGAAATATGATAGCTTCACTAGGTTTACCATCCCTACCAGCACGTCCACTCTCTTGGAAGTAGTCATCTACATCTGTTGACGGACCATAGTGGATAATGGTACGTACATCAGGTACATCTACACCCATCCCAAATGCTATTGTGCAAAAAACTATTCTACAAGTTCCTTCAGTTGATACGAGACTCTTCAAAATTGCTTTCTTGTCATCATCATCAATGCGAGCGTGAAACATGGCAAATAATCGATTTTCAGTCGTTGGTGGACTGCCTAGTGGGTGGTAACTTTCCTCCTTCAAAACACTAATAAATAGTTTGTACAGATTCGTGCAAGTAGATATTGACCGGCAAAACACTATCACTCGATCGAGATTACAACGATTTACTTTCAATTGATCAACCAACCATCCAAATGATTTTTCCAGCTCTCTACTGACTCTGATAACAGAATAACGAATGTTTGGCTTGTTCGGTGATTTCGCTACAACAACAGGGTCTTTCATACACAGGTTTTTACGCACTATCTCATATACACTCTGTGTTGCTGTGGCTGTCAGAGCAAGAATGGGAGTTTCTGTTGAAAGAAATGACCGTAGTTCGACTATCTGGCTGTACAAGCATCGAAACTTTGGTCCCCTGTATTGAAACAACACAACCATAATCATAATACTAGTCAATACATGTATGTATGCCAACTAATGTGTCCAACATACCACTTAGCAATGCAGTGAGCTTCATCCACAACAACAGCAATGATTCGCGCAACAAACTCATCCTTCATGAATAATTTTCTGCACTCATTTTGGCTCAACAAAGCTTCAGGGCTTGTGAATATGAAAGATGCCTTATCCAGCTCTCCTTTTTCAGGTAACCCTCCTGTCAATTGGATAGCTCTACCCAATCCAGGTGTTTCATTTATTCTGCCTATTTGATCCTCCATTAATGAAAGAAGGGGTGCTACAACAATGATAAGAGGCGACTCTGACAGTCCTAGATGGCGTGAACATAAAGGCAGAAGATGGAATATCATCGATTTTCCATAGCCAGTGGGCAAGGTAACAAAAACATCCTTTCTTTTGAGAACTGCCTCAATGCTGCTTCTCTGATGATCCTTCAACTCCACACTCACTTCTAGGCAGGCAGATTTCAAGGCCTTTTCTATTGCCTTGTCAGTAGCCATCCTTGCATGCTCAACAAATTCAGTTAACCTCAATGGACAGTATGCACAGCAGCTTTAATAGCATAGCCTCGCATGCACACGTTGTTCATTAAACAGTCAAGTGCGTGTGCACACAGCTAGAATAGCGCTAGCGCTCACTACTGCATCGTTAGCAAGTCAGTTGCGTGTGCACACCATGTTTGCAATTGCCTTTATTAGCAAGTCAAGTGTATGTGCAGTGTGCACACAGTGCACCAACAGTTTACATAAGCGCACATGCACACAAACCACACTGGAATTTTGTAATTAGTTTATGCTGACCACTAGTCAGAATCTCACTAGTAATCTAGACCTAATCTAGAATCTTGCTAGACCCTTCCTCCTTCGCGCGTGCAAGAAGAGAGGAGGGGCTAGCTCGCCAGACTAAGCGAGGGGGTTACCAAGGGGACAGAGGGATGCTAAATACTGTGGATCCCATTGGCCGAGGTGAGCTAAGTTATTTAGAGTTTTACAATTGTTGCTATGGTAGTAGCTACAGCTATTTTCCTTGGAGCTCTCATAATACCATGGATCCTTTGGCCAAAATTTACAAGAAAGTATGTAAAACCTACACTATAGGTAACTAAGCTACTTAGCTAGTTACCTTCTATTGACCAATCAGATTACAGAAAAGTGGCAGTAAAATTCTGTATCATTTAACATTGCTGATGTGCATGTCATTGCTTTATGCATGGGTAGATTGTTCCATGTAGCTAGCTAGATATAGCTAGCTAGCAAGTCATAGACTGATTTGCATGAGGGAAGAAAGAAAGCTTCATTGCCATGTGCTAATCACTAGCTAGCTGCACGAGTGTGAACTAAGGCTGTATCTGCAGCCATAGTATTATATGTTGGTCGCATTTAATATTTGGTCGTCAGGGATTATTAGTACATAGATAGTGCTTAGCCATTGCATCCACGTTATTGACGACCATTACGTTCATGCGGACTTTTTATATCTTACTTCCGGTCGGATCGCGTTTGCGTTTGCGTTCCTACAGGGTGCTGAGTATGGATTTGGTACATGTCCTTGCATTTGCTCGTGAGAAAGTCATAGTCTTCTCCTGCAAGTACTGAGAGAGAATATTAATCACGCTAAATACAGCATCCAAGCACAGGACTATGAAGAAAAATGAAAATGTTGATATTGACTTCAGCAGTGAAGCTGCATCAGCCCCAGCTTTGCCATCCTCTTGTTCTATATCTTGCAAAACTTTAATCACGGCATCATATAGGTCCTTTACAGCATGAACAGCTCGATAACGTGAAGCCCACCTAGTTTCACATAGATGCTTTAGTGTTGTAGGTGGTTTTGCAGTATTGATAGCCTTTTGGACAGCCTCAAATTTACTATGCCTCTTAGCTGATGCTTCAAGGAAATCATACAGTGCATTCACGCTGCCTAATGTATTTCTTATTAGGTGATCAGATGTACAGCTATCTTGCAGAGAAAGATTGAGAAGATGGCAATAGCAATGTATATATATCGCACGTGGCTCTAATTCTTTGATGCGAGTTGCTACCCCTGAGTATCGTCCACGCATGTTTGAAGCACCATCATATGCTTGTGCTCTTAGCATGGTCAAGTTGATTCCAAGCTGACTGAGAATCTCCTGAATTTTAAGGCACAATGTTTCACCGTCAGTTGTAGCTACATCCCAAAATCCTAGAAATCGCTCTTGAACTTGTAGTTGACCAGTTACATATCGCACACATACACTAAACTGCTCTTTTCTGGAGATATCCATGGTTTCATCGGCAATAAGTGCATATGGGCCAGCCTCTTTCAACTCCATGACAATCTGTTTCTGAACATTAAGTCCAAGTAGTTGAATCATTTTGTTCTGTGATTCTGGACTGGTGTAATGAAACGACTTTTCAAGATGCCTCTTTAATTCAGGAGAATCTTTTGCTATCCAGTGAAGAATTTCTAAATAATTTCCCCGATTACTTGATTGCTCACTCTCATTATGGCCACGAAATGGAATATTTTGCTTACAGAAGAGTTGAACTATTTCAAGAAGTTTCCTTACATTTCGTCTATTCTCTTGGACCTCTTTGCGGTACTGCCGACTGAGCTGCTGTGCTACAGAGTCACCAGCAGTTTGCATTCTTTGACCTTGTATCCAATGAACATAGGAGGTTTTGTGAAACTCAGAGCTTGCATGCTTTCAGAAGGAATTAGGGCATTCTTTCCAGTTTCTGTTACCATGGATAATGAATGATGGATCAGATCGAGTTCCTGACATATGACTACCCCTTAGATGACAACAATAGCAAAATGCAGCATCTAGTTCAATGCTGTATTCCAACCAATCAAATTCATCATACCACTTTTCATGAAAGGAACGCTGGCGGCTACCTTGTGACCGCAATGGGTACTTCAGTCCAGGTAATTCCTTCGCACGTGGTCTGAATGGTCCAATCTTTATATTGGCTACTGAAGGACCACGACCTGGATCTGATGCTTTAACAATGGGTGTATCCACTGAAGATGTATCACCCTCACTTGAAGCACACACTGCTGAGCTGACCTCCAATCTACTACTACTGTCACTGTGGATAGCTGCATCCATTTCAACCGATGATGATAAGCTCTTTGCCTCCGAACCTGATTCAGCACTGGCCATACTATCTTGATCAACACTGGGCTCACGTGATCTAGACGACTCCACACTGCACTCGTGCGACCTTGGTCTGTAAATATTAATATCAGCATAAACCAAGCTTTATTAAACACAAAATCTTACCTAACAAAGCAGTCCAACGTTAGCTGATCCGTCTTTTTACGTTTTGCCATTTCTGCACATGAAGAGTCACAGCTTAGCTATGCTAGTCGATCACATGCTAGGTCACGTGATCGGTGTAGCCCAGCTTTAATCAGTGCAGTATAGCTTAGCCTAATTACAGGCCGATAAGTAGGTAGGGCCAAGGCCCTAGTGGCCCCACCCAAACGACGCTTTTGGTGATCTCTTAGTATGCGTACTGTGTATAAGAGCCATTTGGGCATGGAGCTGATCTCTTAGCATGTGTATTGTGTGTTGAGCCATTTGGGCATGGAGCTGATTTCTTAGCACGTGTACTGTGTGTTGAGCCATTTGGGCATTGAGCTGATCTCGTAGCACGTGTACTGTGTGTTGAGCCATTTGGGCATGGAGCTGATTTCTTAGCATGTGTACTGTGTGTTGAGCCATTTGTGCATGGAGCTGATCTCTTAGCATGTGTACTGTGTATTGAGCCATTTGGGCATGGAGGTGATCTCTTAGCATGCGTACTGTGTATAAGAGCCATTTGGGCATGGAGCTGATCTCTTAGCATGTGTACTGTGTGTTGAGCCATTTGGGCATGGAACTGATTTCTTAGTATATGTACTGTGTGTTGAGCCATTTGGGCATGGAGCTGATTTCTTAGCACGTGTACTGTGTGTCAATTGAGCCATTTGGGCATGGAGGTGATCTCTTAGTATGCGTACTGTGTATAAGAGCCATTTGGGCATGGTGCTGATCTCTTAGCATGTGTACTGTGTGTTAATTGAGCCATTTGGGCATGGAACTGATTTCTTAGTATATGTACTGTGTGTTGAGCCATTTGGGCATGGAGGTGATCTCTTAGTATGCGTACTGTGTATAAGAGCCATTTGGGCATGGAGCTGATCTCTTAGCATGTGTAGCTACTGTGTGTTAATTGAGCCATTTGGGCATGGAACTGATTTCTTAGTATATGTACTGTGTGTTGAGCCATTTGGGCATGGAGGTGATCTCTTAGTATGTGTACTGTGTATAAGAGCCATTTGGGCATGGAGCTGATTTCTTAGCATGTGTACTGTGTGTTGAGCCATTTGGGCATGGAGCTGATTTCTTAGCATGGTATATATACTGTGTGTTGAGCCATTTGGGCATGGAGGTGATCTCTTAGTATGTGTACTGTGTATAAGAGCCATTTGGGCATGGAGCTGATCTCTTAGCATGTGTACTGTGTGTTGAGCCATTTGGGCATGGAGGTGATCTCTTAGTATGCGTACTGTGTATAAGAGCCATTTGGGCATGGAGCTGATCTCTTAGCATGCGTACTGTGTGTTGAGCCATTTGGGCATGGAGCTGATTTCTTAGCACGTGTACTGTGTGTTGAGCCATTTGGGCATGGAGGTGATCTCTTAGTATGCATACTGTGTATAAGAGCCATTTAGGCATGGAGCTGATCTCTTAGCATGTGTACTGTGTGTTGAGCCATTTGGGCATGGAACTGATTTCTTAGTATATGTACTGTGTGTTGAGCCATTTGGGCATGGAGGTGATCTCTTAGTATGCGTACTGTGTATAAGAGCCATTTGGGCATGGAGCTGATTTCTTAGCATGCGTACTGTGTGTTGAGCCATTTGTGCATGGAGCTGATTTCTTAGCGTGTGTACTGTGTGTTGAGCCATTTGGGCATGGCGCTGATCTCTTAGTATGCGTACTGTGTATATAGAGCAATTTAAACATGGAGGTGATCTCTTAGTATGTGTACTGTGAGTTGGGCCATTTATGCATGGAGCTGATCTCTTAGCATTTAGTAGCAGCTACCATAGCAACATAATCTTCAACCCCAAATTGTGGGATAGTTAGAGGTGATAAAGGGTCATTAGTATGTTAACGGGTCAGTAGTGACTACTACCAATTTGAAAATAGTTAGATGTTGGTTTTGCGTATTCTACGAAGCGGCAAAGAGATGATCTCTTAGCATATGTTCTGTGTAGAGCCATCTGGGCATGGAGCTAATATCTTAGTATGTGTGCTACGCAAAGAGCCATTTGGACATGGAACTGATTTCTTAGCATGTGTACTGTGTGTTGAGCCATTTGGGCATGGAACTGATTTCTTAGCATGCGTACTGTGTATATAGAGCCATTTGGGCATGGAGGTGATCTCTTAGGGAATGCGTGAAGTTTGACCAGCCTAACTGGCCAGAGATAATAACATGCAGATACATACTTGATTTTCAAGATTTAATCATAGATATGCTCCATCGAGGCCCTGAGTTTTCTCATAATTACCTTATAGGTTTCATCATAATTATACCTAATATCACAAAAAAAAAATTGCTACTGGGGATGTAATGTGTAGCTATTTGATGTTAACATTGTCATAGTTTTATCTTTGAATGTACAGGCACACTGGTTCCTGATGACATATTGACTTTGATAACCTTCAGCCAAGAAAATTATTAAACTTTAATTCTGATATGCATCATTTTATCCATTAGTATGTACAGTGGAACCCCGCTTAACGGACACCCTTCAACGGCGGACACCTGCGATATAACGGACAATTCTGAATGTCCGGATTGTATTTCCATAGACTTCAATAATATATTCAAACCCTCTGAACAGCGGACACCCTACTACTCTGTATAACAGACACTAATTTTGGTCCTGTTCGAGCCTGCGTAGTAGTGAACAACCTCGCATAACGGACAGTTAGGCCACACCCATCATTAAAATCGGTCGATTTCAGTAACCAGTAACTACAGTAAAGCCTAAATATTATGTCTGAAATTCCTACTTAGGAGCTGTCAGTTGACAGATCTCTCATCAATACGGTCTTTTTCGTTGTCCTCAGTAGTGCTTTATCATAGCTGGCTGCGATTGTAGGAGGGGCGTTGTCAACCACTAACCCCTGAGCTAAGGACACCTCACTACAGCGGACAAAATTTTTGGTCCCAATGGTGTCCGCTTTAGAAGGGTTCCACTGTATATGTAGTTGTAGCTATATATATTATAATATACCATATAATTATCATACTGATACTGGTGTTTTAATATTTATTTTGACTGTAATACTATACTATTCATGATAATTATAATGCACATCAGTTTCTGATGACAAAGTGACTTCAATAACCTGCAGTAGAGAACAGCATTCACTGTACATCATGAACTTTTTTTATGCTGTATAAAAATTATATATACTCTGATATAAGGCTATAATATAGCTGATGTTTTTAATACCGGTAATATTATGTATTATGATATTATATGCCAAAAATACTTCCTTAGACTTCAGTTTTTCGACCATTAGTAATCAGTTTTAGTTAGCCCTCAGTTTTAGTTCCACCCCCTCATATGATCATCGTCATTCAGTTTTCTTCCGCCATCAGTTTTTAGTTCAACAGTCAGTATTTAGTTTTCCATCAGTTTTTCAGTTCTGAATGTCCAATGACTATGCAGTTTCCATTCAGCAACAGTTTTTAAGGTCATGTACCTGTATCAGTTTGCAGCCCTGCCCCCTCACTTGACCAAATCTCATACACAGGGGCTGACACAGAGGGGGTGGATAGGGTGGCTAGCCACCCCCTTCACCAGTTTTTATGCAACGTAGTATATATATAGGAGATGTCCACCATTATTAACCAGCCACCCCCCTTTCACCAGTATGATTTACTATGGGTAGCCACCCCATCAGCCACCTTCCATGCAAATTTTCTGGATCAGCACCTGATACATCAATACGTACCTGCATTAGTCATTTACCCATTCTGCGATCCGTAATCCGATTTGGAATCGAGATCCGGGATATGGACAATTGAAAACTAAAATTTAATACTGACTGTTGAATTAAAAATTGACGGCGGAAGAAAACTGAATGACGATGGTCACATGAGGGGATGGAACTAAAACTGAGGGATAACTAAAACTGATTACTAACGGTTGAGAAACTGAAATCTAAGGAAGTATTTTTGGTATAAAATAAGCTCCATAATCATAGAGTCGGTAGACTCTATAAGTAGGGATGGCCCGGATATGCCATATATGTAATACATTACAAAAAAGGAAATAACTCAGAGCAAATAAAATGCTAAGATTTTTAACTTTCATATTCATAATCTACATCAAAATACCTATCTATCAAAACCCAAACCGTCCATGGAAACAATCGGGTATACCTGAACCAGCTGTGTAAAGAAATCATAAAAAATGCAAAAATCTCAATCTTCTTGTCTTCTACTTTTCTCGGGCTAACTCGATATTGACAGGACTTCTCACCTTAGCTTGAGTATAAATCCACTCCATTTTGTAGCGCGCACGTCTGTGGCACGCTAGTTTAGTTTTTATCAGGACAGCGATTTAATCGTGGGCGTGTACAGCGCATTCTGCGAGTGGGTGTGTTTGATTCGCCATTTTGTCATTAATACGCATGCTCAGAATGTGTTGCCATGGTGATTGCCGCGAGGTCATGTGACTGTAGTCAGCGGCGCGTACGACATTATAGGCCGGCCAGTCCAATAGTACAAGGCACTAGCTAGCTAGCTAAGTGTGAGCGCTAGCGCGCTGGTGGCTAGGCTAGCACGTACACTGCGCTGATTCAATCATAAATACAAAGGTTCAAGGAGCGGCCATTCCTCGGGTGGTCACTCAGCAGTCAGTCAGCTCAAGAAGAGTATCATCGCTACTAGGTCTGACAGCTTCTTTGTCAGCCTGCCTAGACACAGGGGCGTGCATGGCTACTGATTTTCCGCGCACGCGCGAACTTTGGCACCTAGCTACCAAAGTACACTGGAGTTGAATGAGCAAGCCATGTAAGATGGCATTCAGTGATGAATTACCCTGAAAGCAAAAAAAAAAGGAATAGAAACAAGTATAAAAACAATTGAAAGAATTGATGGATGAAGTAGGGATGGCAGGGTCAAAAAGTATACAAACAAGATTTGTAGCGATAACTGCATCCACTATACATCCCTATGCTTGCTTTTTGAGTAGCTATATGCATGGGGAGCAAAAGTAACCGGTAATAATGAGATGAATCAAAACTGAGCCATCAGTGATAGGGGACAAAATTTCTCCCACATGTAAGTCTGGATAGCACAAACAAGTCGACATCAATAGGTGCATGATAAGCAAGTGTAGGGATGTATAGTGGATGCAGTTATCGCTACAAATCTTGTTTGTATACTTTTTGACCCTGCCATCCCTACTTCATCCATCAATTCTTTCAATTGTTTTTATACTTGTATTATTATGTATATTTATATAATTATTATGTATGCTCCACCAAGTATTGTTGTATTATATCTGGTGCAGGCTATAATAATAATATTATTACACTTTTTTTAATGTGCGTAGCGAATATCCCTGCGCACTTCTTTAATGTGCGTAGCGAATATTCCTGCCAGTTAAGTTTACGCATATGGAAGGGGTCGTCAAAGTATTCGGTAATTCCGTGATCACGGAGTTAATGATGCGGCCGAGCCATTCCAGCACGGAGCCACTACAGCACGCTACAGTAACATCATGCAGTGATAATGACAATAATCATCTTATAGAATCACAGCAAACAAACCTACCGTATTTCTTCTAAAAATTCGGCGAAGCTAAAGCAATATTATTATTTTCATGCTGAATTTTTAGAAGAAATACGGTAACTGTATTACATGGGAAGATTTTACGTAAGAACTTTGACCTTATCAGTGGCGTAGCCAGGGGTGGGCCTAGTAGGGCCAGGCCCGACCAACTTTGTTCTAGTAATGCTTACTACTTAGCTAGCCATTGATCTTGTCAGCCATTTAATTCTATGAGAATAGGGCATAAATAATCCAGATTGTAGGCTAAAGATTGAGATTCAGCAATGTTAATTTGGGGTGTGGTCAAACTTAGTGCTACAAATGACGATTTACCATATTTGTGCCCTACCAGATTCCTAGCTCTAGCTACGCCACTGGACCTTATGTAAAATCTTCCCATATAAAGTAACGAATGTAAACACTGGGAATAGCTACTTTACATGTGCATGACGTAAAATCCTCCCATGATTAGATCATGGCAGAAGTCACATAAAATCCCACCATGATTAACCCAAGTGAGAAGTCACGTAAAATCTTCCCATGATAGAATCATGGCAATTTTCCTACTTTTATGCAGCATGCTTCTAGCAATGTCATTTATGATAATTTGAAATTGTCAATGTATCTTCATATAATAGTTTTAAACTTAGTATACAAGGTTATAATTATTTTTAATTAGCTAATTCCTATATTATATCATATTTTTACTATGTTGTGCTGTCACCTCTATTTTTCTTTACTGGGTCCACTTTATATTAGCAGTAATTGCTAAATAATGTGTATCCCATGCAAAGGCATAAACTATTATAGACAAAAAATTATACACTAAGTAGAAAAAAAAAAGAATTTAATGTAATTAAATAATGTTTGAGACTCTGGGAAGCCATTCACGACAAACTATTGATATGAGCACGCAGAATGGATTGCACCTGGAAATTTCTTGGAAGCGGAATTTTGATTCACACCTTAATTAGAATTAAAGATATCACACTTTAAGTGTTTCCCCATATTATGTTTGTATAGGGAAGCCATGCGTTTGCAATGTTTTCCGCCCACGCGCGCACATCAACGTGACGACCATTACCCACTTTGGTTAAAATTGATGTATAGGCTGCCTGCTTGCATTGTATGCCTCTACTATGCATCCAGCTCAACTATGTGGTGGTTTTCGGACATTTTTTTTCTGCTTAGTGTTCTGGTCTCCTTGAAAATTACACACTAAGCACTAAGTTACACCATATGATAAAAGAATTTCCGTATGAGTAATGTAATGTAATGTAATGTAATGTAATTAAATAATTAACTTATCTGCTTATTGCAAGGGTTTTACGAGATAAATTTACATGTACAGAGAGAGGAAGGAAAATCTTGAATAATGTTCCAATTGGAACTTTTAATTTCGCTTTCGTATCCAAGTAAACGTGAGTTTTAGTGCTGGAACGCGGAGGGAAAGTCCCGTATTTCACGTACGGCCATAGAGTCTGTACAAATTCGATCGCAGGCTATGACGCGTTCGCGCAATCGCGTACTTTAGCAGGCCAAACGAGCATACCTGCGGGTTTGTTGGAGGTCGCGCAAAGGTCACCTTAGCGGCTAATGAACGAGAGGCACTAAAGGCCTACGGTGATGTCCAAGCGAAGCAATCGACCCAAGAACGGCGCTCAGCCTAGCTACACGGACAGGCAAAGTAGGCACTACGTTTAGAGTCTACGTCTGGGAAACTAGGTGGTCAAGTCAAGTTCAGTGAAGCTTACCATGGAGAAACTTTGAGTTTCGAGGTAAATAAACTTGTGTATGTAGCTACTTATCTATACGATTTGTTGCATACGCTTGGCAATGACCAGGCCAGTAAGTAGGATGGTGAATCACTGAACATGAATGGCGGACTCGGGCCTGTTCTAAAACTGAAAGCGTTTACTAGCCTAGCGACGGTGCTAGTCTTGCTAGGCCCACCCTCTGTGCCATAATTACAGTATAATAATATTATGTTTGCAACCTTCTGCCACCTCTGCGTGAGTGTGCATTTACTGTGTGCCAGTACGTTAGTAATTATTGTTTGCCTGATACTGGTCTACACTATACTCACCATGATTAATCTAACCCACACACACACAGCAGCACTCTACGGCGATTGTGATGACTCCGAAACTCTGATGAATAAATAATATTAATCATAGATAGTATAGCAGTACATTTGTGATGTTATATATGTATTAATTATTATTGTTATTGTAAATAGAGTATTACTGATTGTACATACATGTAGGTGCTCTGTCTTGGTTGCAATTATAATAATATTATCAGCAGAAAAATAATTAGGCATGCAGTCACAACCAGTCAAAACTGCATTTTGGTGTAATAATTAAACTCTGAGCTGCAGGAATCAATGGCAGGTTCAAACCACTAAGGTGCATGTAATTAGTGACTGTGCTTAATAGCTAGCAATATTATAAATATTTACAATACTGCAGCAATCCACATTCCTGTTGACCCTGCTTCTACAGCATTTGATATCTATAATACGAAGCTGAAAATTCTAACAGCAAACTTAATCGTAAGTCTAGGAGTCATTGTTAAGTTCTGGTCGATATAATAATTTACATGCTATGAGTGATGTAATAATCATTATTATTATCATGATATTACCGTATGCACTGACTGTTACAGTGAACTTTCATCAGCTGAAGGTACGTCAGAGGGTATAATGTCCATGGATGCTAACCTTGATATTGACTTTTCTACAGACTGGGATACATGATCGAATATAAATAATGGTATATGTGACTCAACAGCAAATTATCAACAGCCTCTTACAAAGCGAATATATACTGGCAATGTGGTTGTGTTCTCTGGAGTAGGTTATCATAATTCTTTTATCTTATGGTGTGGTTTGGCTTGTAGTTAATTAAAACACTAAGTAGAGATTTAAATAATAAAATAAATAAATAATTAAATAATCTAATTCATGGGGGGTTTGAGAGCACTTGGCGGGATAATTTTTACATGGGCACGCAGAATGGGTCGAAACTAGAGATTTGACCGGACATTCACACCTTACAATTAAAGTTACGGCCCTTTGAAGTTTCCCCATATGTTTGTACAGGGAAGCCATGCGTTTGCAATGTTTCCGCCCACGCGCACATAAACGTGACGACCTTTACCAACTTTTGACAAAATTGAAATTTAGGCTGCCTGCTTGCATTGTATGGTTCCACTATGCATCCAGCTCGATTATATGGTGGTTTTTGGACAATTTTTTCTGCTTAGTGTTCTGGTCTCCTTGAAAAAAAAAGAATTTAAATAATTAAATAATTAATGTAATTCACAGAGGATCTGGGAGCACTTGGGGAGATAATTTTTACATGGGCACGCAGAATGGGTCGAAACTAAAAAATTGATGGCGGGAAATTTTGATTCACACTTTAGAATTAGAGATATGGCACTTTAAAGTTCTCCATATGTTTGTATAGGAAGCCATGTTTGCCCATAAAAAAAATTACGGGCGCGCGGGGTACGTTGACGACCCTTTACCAAACATTGTATATAATATTATGGCTATTTTGATGCCTGCTTACATTGTATGGCTCTTTCATGCATCCAGCTTGACTGTGTGGTGGTTTTCGGACCATTTTTTTTCTGCTTAGTGTGTGGTCCCCTTGAAAAAAAAAAGAATAAAACTAGAGCTCATAGAGCACAATGTCATACCCTGCGTGCCATGGCAATATCACCCATGGCCATGCCTCTTGTTAGAGACCTCTATTCTTTGAAGTTTAATCTCTTGCTACTCATGAACTTTTTCGTTCCCTTCTGAGATCCATGATCACAAATGACATTAATTTTTGCTAGAAGTATGCTGTAGAGCAGCTCGAGCATGCACAGTAGACACCCTAGAGCAGCTCGAGCATGCGCAATAGACTTCATGTGGTACTACTAACCTAGTAGGTGGGCGTGTCCGACATACTCGCACAATTTGTAGCTTCCCTGGATCTCTTGCTACCCATGAACTTCGTTGTTCCCTTCTGAGGTCCACGATCACAAATTTTGAGCTGGAAGTATGCTGTAGAGCCGCTCGAGCATGCGCAGTAGACTCCCTGGAAATAGAGAGCAGCTCGAGCATGCGCAATAGACTTTAGGAGGTACTAGGTGGGCGTGTCCGAAGTAGGCGTGTCCGACATACTCGCACGATTTGTAGCTTCCCTGGGTATTGCCTAGTGTTAAGAATGGGACAGAAGGTGTTTTTTCGTTGTCTTACATCATTTTATCCCATTTATTGATCCTATTTTTGCCTAAATGTTGAGATTTGCCGATTTTTGTGCTGACAGACGACAGACAACAGACGACAGACAAACCGATTGCTTTACCCCCTGCTGCGCATGCGCGCACGCGGGGTAACAATGGTTCTCAGAAAGAATGAAAACGTTCGTGAGTAACAAGAGAATAAACTTCAAAGAATACAGGCCTCTAAGAGATGTGCATGGCCATGGGCAATATTGCCATGGCACATGGGGTAGCCGCTATGTGCTATATGAGCTCTAGTTATTAATCTGGTTGGTTGTTCTTTTAAGCGGGCGCGGGATTCTGCATATACCTCACTGTCAGCTATCTAGGCCAAGTGTATAGCTAGCCTCGTCTCTAGTCTCCCCGATCTTTTTCTCTCGCCACTTGCATGACACACAAGTATATATAATTTCCCACTAGGCCTAGTACGCATGCATGCGCTATATCGCCGTAGGCGGGTGTGGCTTGCATGCCACACCCATGGGCGCGGCGTACCGTCCTAGCTGTCACCAAAAACGAGGCGACGAGCTAGAGGATAACATCGGCGAACTTTAAAGCGGTTGAAGATGTTACTCCGGCTGAGAGTAGTGTTGCTTATCTGTATTATGTCAGTGATACAGCTGGCGGCTGGGATATCGATTGCCCCAGGTGACGAGGAAGGATTTTGCCGGACGTTACAATCTACTCGGGTGGCTCCAGCACCAGGCTATGCGCCCAACATGAGAGTACTGATGGACACTTGGAACTACCAAAATCTCCCTCCCCCGCACATGGGAGCTGTGTGGGACCAGGTGGACAATGATACAAGGAATAACGCTTCAATAACGACAAACGTAAGTTCAGTAGTTCTGTAAAAACGGGATATTTTGATGTTAAATATTTCCTATGCAGTGGATTCAGCAATCCAACACCGCTTGCCAGCAGACTACCCAAGTGTGCGGGTTTGTTGCTGGTCCTCAGAGTAACTGGTTATTAACGCAGCCCATCAGCAGGACCGTTGATGGATCTCTACTATCTCAAATTAATGTACTGATAGAGTATGAATTACGGAACTGTGATGTCAACCTAAACTGCCAGAGAACGTTTAATACGTACGTACATGAGACATCATTGGCTACTGATGCTGCTAGGAGAAATATCAGTAATTATCGTCAAAGTGCGGAGGGTTTCCTCTGATATTACAACTGGTGATAGAGTGAACGCAACTGGCAAGGGGTAAAGCAATCGGTTTGTCCGTCTGTCGATCGGTCGTACATACATTGGCGTATATTGCCCTTAGGCCTAAAGGGAAGATTTTACGCCAGTGTTCCCCTTAGACCTAAAGGGGAGATTTTACGCCACGCTCGCCGTTTTGTACATAACGGGGACATTTTACGCAAGGTATTTTGGCGCATATCTGCCCTTGTGTTTGAACATTATTATAATATTATAAAGGGAAGATTATACGCCAACCATTTGAGTGGCGTAAAATCTTCCCTTTAAGATACTGAACAAACACAAGGGCGAGTTTATGCGCCGCGATCTCGGCCGTTCTTAGCGGGGCTGAGCATGCGCAAAGTATCCTACCGAGTGGCGTAAAAGCTTCTCTTTATGATACTGAACAAACACAAGGGTGAGTTTATGCGCCGCAAACTCGGTCGCTCTTAGCGGAGCTGAGCATGCGCGAAGGATCCTACTTTTGTGTTAAGTGGGTTGTCCAGTTCTATGACGATGATGACACTACTGAGGTATCCTTTCCAGACAAGGAAGTGAGACTATGCGAATAGCTAGCTAATTCATTTTTGAACGTGAAATTACTTACTATTAGTGCACATCCTCATAATCATTGCATCCATTTAATTACTATGGTGATTCTACATGCAATTTCTGAGCTAAATCAATCTGATTAATTATACTTTGATTTTTTTAATAATATTATTATTATAGTACATGCAGAATAATTGGTCATATAAAATTTATATTATATTATTAGCTGCGCTATGTGCGATTCATCGATAGCCCACCAACAATAATTGATTAATGAGATTGGATCAGAAACTCCCTGCTCAGCCCTACTGGTATAAATAGCTAATTATTATATAATATTATATATCACAAGAGTCACCAGAAATTACAATCGGTAGGATACTTTGCGCATGCTCAGCCCCGCTAAGAACGGCCGAGATCGTGGCGCATAAACTCGCCCTTGTGTTTGTTCAGTATCATAAAGAGAAGCTTTTACGCCACTCGGTAGGATACTTTGCGCATGCTCAGCCCCGCTAAGAACGGCCGAGATCGTGGCGCATAAACTCGCCCTTGTGTTTGTTCAGTATCATAAAGAGAAGCTTTTACGCCACTCAAATGGTTGGCGTATAATCTTTCCTTTATAATGTTATAATAATGTTCAAACACAAGGGCAGATATGCGCCAAAATACCTTGCGTAAAATGTCCCCGTTATGTACAAAACGGCGAGCATGGCGTAAAATCTCCCCTTTAGGTCTAAGGGAACCACTGGCGTAAAATCTTCCCTTTAGGCCTAAGGGTAGCGATTCCGGACGATCGACCTAGGCGCATAAAAGCAGTTATAACTCAGCAACGGAGGGGATTGACAACAAAAAACAAAAATCATAAGATAGCTTAGGAAATTCTCTTTCATTTAAGCCTCGAAACAAGCGAATCGGTTGAGTACACGCCTTGCAGATTTAATTTTTAGCTCTATGGAAAAATGTATGGAAAAACAATAATTGGCGCGTAAATCGGGCACACTTCAACCTTTCAACAAAAAACACATATCGCTGAATAGGCCTCACCGAGTGGAAGCTATCGACACCTTAACCATATAAATTGCTATTGCCGCCAGTTTGCACCATCGAGCCGAAAAATTAGGCGTCCGGAATCGCTACTAAGGGCAATATTTCTTAAAATACGCCATTGTCTACATAACCCGTCTGTCGTTGTCGTCGTCGGCACGAAAATCGCCAGATCTCGAGTTCTAGGCGTCTGTGCATGCTGTAAGCACAGATATCGGTGAAAAACTGGTTAGTACGCGCTTCGAATTTCTCAAAACGGCTTACTAGTGCTACAAATCGTGCATTTTCTGTTCAGCATGCCTGTGGTTTATCGACCACACCCACTCTTTTAGCATAATAGTCAGGGGCGTAGGCAGGATTATTGAAAGGGGGGTTACATTGGTAAGCACGCGCGCGAAATTTTTAGACCACGCCCATTTTTAGTTAACCACGCCCACATTTATGGCCGCGATCGTGACCTAGACCTCGAATATGGACGGTAGTGGTCGTTTTCTGGTATGCAATATTTAGAGAGGAATGAACTGACTTTGTCCTTTATGCCACAGAACTAAAGTAAGTGATAACTATTAATATATATAGAATAATAGGCCGTCAAAAGGGGGGTTCGATCGAACCCCCTCGAACCCCCCCTGCCTACGCCCCTGATAGTATGCGGATGCGATTGCACATGCTCAAGCACTGTGTTGGAAAGGGTAGTCACGTCATGAAACAAGCTACATATATGCCTCAGAGTGTTGCAATACTACGCTATAGTGGCTACAGAGCGCGCGCGGGGTATATGTGCTCTACAGAGCTAGCTCTAGTTTACATCTGGAAATGGTCGGCGTTCGTTCGCGTTTCCTACATACGTGAATTGTGTCCGTGCGCAATCATTTATAAATTGCGCGTCGAATACTTCCGAGGCTCCACTCATTCCTCTGCAGCTGCTGCGCGTGCGGAAGTACTGGGTTCACGAGCTAGCTAGTTCAGTGTGATGCCACACCCAAGGGCGCGGCGTACTAGTGCCACAAAACGGATTCAGAGTATTGCAAGGAGGTGAAGAGAACATCGGTGAACTTTAAGGTGGTTGAAGATGTCACTTGGGCTGAGAGTAGTGTTGCTTGCCTGTGTTATGTCAGCGATACAGCTGGCGGCTGGGATATCGATTGCCCCAGGGGACGAGGAACGAATACTTTGCCAGGACTTACGATCTACGGGAGCAGCACCAACACCAGGCTATGCGCCCAACATGAGAGTATTGATGGATTCATGGAACTATCGAAATTTACTCCCCACGCGCATTGGAGCTGTGTGGTACGAGGTGGACAATGATACAATGAATGACGATTCATTAACAACAAATGTAAGTTAAATACGGTCAGGTATGTAAAGTGGGATGATGTTAATATTTTCCGTATGCAGTGGATTCAGCAATCAAACTTCGCTTGCCAGCAGACTGTCCAAGTATGTGGCTTTGTGGCTGGTGCTCAGAGCAACTGGTTGTTAACACAGCTCATCAATAGGACAGTTGATGGATCTCCGTTATCTCAAGTCAGTGTACAGATTGAGTTTGAACTACAGAATTGTGATGTCACCCTAAACTGCCAGAGAACATTCAATACTCACGTATATGAGACGTCGTTAGCTACTAATGCTGCTAGGATAAATATCAGTAATTATCGTCAGGTGATGAGAGTTTCCCCTGATATTACAACTGGTGCTAGAGTGAACGAAACTATTGTCGTGACTTTTCAAACTAATGAACCATTTTTCTACTTTGCTATTGAAGATGAGAGAACCTGCATAGTAATCACTCGAATGATAGCTTTTTATAATGTTTGTTCAAGTCAGACAATTGAGTTGGTTTCTGCCCCTGAAATTATTGCTCCAGCAATAGGATTTACCAAAGTGGAAGGAAGTTGTGCCAGTAATGCAGAGACAGAAGATGACAATGCTCCCAAGTTAATCTGTTCACCAGATGGAACATGGACTGTGTTTGGCTCAGGCTGTCGATGTGCACCCGGCTCTGGTTTTGTGAATGGAAGCTGTTCATGTGAGTTATACAAGACTACTATATTATAGTACATATAGGATATTTTCGAGAAGTCCAATTTTAATGGCTTTTGCGGATCAGCTACTGATTCTGTGAAAATTAGACCATGAAATGAACACTATTGTACAGTGTAATAATGGGCATGATTGCACGCATCCACAAGAAGTTTGAAGACTAGCCTTTCATGAAAATTGGACAGTGCGAAGATTTAATACTGTGATGGTGGTGTAGTGCTAGCATCATACCTTAGGCATTTGGATATGGGTAACAGAGTATGTATAGGCTGTTATAGTGCTATTGGATGGTTACATATTGAAAGTTTGTGGTTCATGGCTTAATGTAATGTGATACTCTTGTTTTGTCCAATCTTCCTCATACAGTGTGTCCTATTGGAACGTACTCGTCCCCTACCAATAGAAATTGCTCCACGTGCCCGGACAACAGTGTTAGCACCATGGCTGGGCTACGTCAATGTACTTGTGATGAAGGCTACTACAGAGCAGCGACTGGGGAGGAGGACCTACCATGTTCATGTAAGTACTCGCCTTATTTATAATTATGTATTCTGTGGAGTTCATTGAAAACACTTTGTTTAAAAGTCCTGGTGATATTTACTGACCACCACAGCTTCTTGACAAGCTCTCGATCAATATTAGACAGAAATTGCTTCATTTCTAGGAGACTAGTGTGTGAGTCTAGCTTATAATTGGACCAATAATATTTATCACTGGTCATAGTAGACTATCAACTATACTTATTGGCTTTAGGCTTTATTTGCATGCACTAGTACTATAGATCTGCTGATCTAGCATGCACATGTGTTGCACCATCAACATTTCTTTGAAATGATACTGTTTAGAAAAACATTGTGTGCAATTATGCATAATATCATGCACTTATCAAGACTCACGCTTTTTATGATAACTGTTATAGTGTTTATCACTAGTCTAAGACTCCTATTTACTTAGTGTACTGGTATTGGTAGAGCACTCATGGGTGCTTAATCATCTGGCCCGATACTATGGTAGTCCTTATGTAATAGTTGTAATTATCACAGGCGCGCGCGAGGGATGTATGGCATTTACTGTGCGGAAGCCTGAGGGTTGAGGGCAATATTATTATTATACCATCATGCATCCGAGTGCACGTAATATAACTATTTTAGATTCCGTGGGCATAGCTACCATGGATACGCATAGAACACTAGAAAAACAGGCTCATCTTACTCGAAACAGACACACAAAGCTGCTCTCCAAGTCAAGCTCTCAAACGTCAATCAAATTTCTAAAAGTCTCATGACTGAGGGGTGTGATCAAAATTGACATGACCGGCAATCATCGATGTTAGTGTGTGCAAGTATCAGAAGCAAGAAACCTAAGCTCAAGCTGTTGCTTACCGTATACACGGAAATATTGGCGAGCATTTAATTTGGCGATTTTCGCCGTCGAGCCGCCCACAAAAATATTGGCGGTTTTAAATTTGGCGATTTTTTCCTATGCGTATAGGCCTAATATATTGCGATAGCGCGAGAAATCATTTAATTTGGCGATTTCTGCGCCGATCGCCAAATCGCCAAATTTAATGTAACGCCAATATTTCCACGTTTACGGTATCCTAGAAACAGGTCTCTAGAAACAGGTCTACGCATTTCCATACTATTAAAAGACTTTAATAGTAGCTATGCAGTAAGCATACCTATCAATCGATCGACAACTCTGCTAGGTGGACTCCGCCCTTCTCATCACACCACTTAGTAGCTACTTTGATGTCCTGCCCCCATACGTTCTTTGATACAGTTTTACAGAGCCTTGAGTCGCTGAGGGACTCTTTGATCCTGGTACTGTTTTGCTTAGAGTAGCACTGTGGTTGCCTGTAGCAACTCATATTTCACTGTGGTTGCCTGTAGCTATTACCGTAAAGTAGTAAGTAGTAAGTAGTAAGGAATTAGTAAGTAGTAAGTAGTCTTTAATATCGATCAATTTAAATCTACAAGTCGCGGTCGATCACCGTGAAGATACCCGCGCTTAGCGAGCTAGCATAGCACAATAAGTCAGCAGTGGCCGACTCGAGGCCCTTGCCTTGCTTTCGAGCGTACACAGAGTAGCCGCTCGCCCTCGTCTCCACGATTGACGGTACCAGGAGTCAATCAAGAAGATAGTCCCACCCATCCACCCCACCCCCTAATCATACAATACACTGTCATAATACTGTATGGAATTGTTTACTAAAATCAATATTAGCTAATGTCCAACTAGCGTAAGTCATCAATAGTCGACCACCTTTTATTGTCGACCGATATCTACTATACGGTGGTCTCGGGTGTGGTCGCGTTTTGCCATGCACTATGAACGTATGGCGATGGTATTGATTTTGTGCATCCTTCATGTATAAAAGTTTCACTCGATATAAAAACTTGATATCTACCGTATAATCTGGTTAATAAGCGCATGCGCTTATAGCGGTAAACGGAACGACAGTATGCGCTTAATAAAGGATATGCGCTTGTATGGCACATAACCACGCCCACAAATGTTTGGGCACGTGATGGATGCGAGGCCCGCTTGCGCTAGTGCTAGCCGATTGAGCGTTTTAGCGTTTACAGCTGCCGCTCAAGACGACCAGTGCTGGCGATTTGTCTGAAACTCGATCTTCTTGCATGATATGGCCATCATTTCTCCAAGGATATCTGGACTCCACATACTTTCCAGCCGGTCAAGGTCAGGTTCATAGAACGCCACGCCTATTAAGCGCATGCGCTTAATAATTAATAGCTTGTATGAGAAGAGAGCATCTGCTTAATAAATAATGTGCGCTTAATAACCAGAGTTTACGGTATGATAATACACTGCAAAAACCGGTGGGTCGTATCAACCTAAAATGGGTTATCTGAGTTGCACTTGCTTCTAGCATATGCGAGTCAACAAAATGCTGACAAGAAATCATCAGATCCTTTCCTTCATTTGCCATTGTTACATGATAGCAATTGTTTTCATAGTATTGATCAGCAATCACAATACTGCAGTCCATAAATTAAATTTCAGTTCCGAAAAAACATGTGAATTATTTTAAGGTAAGTCACGTTCTTAGAGTGGATGATGCCAAGTATATGTATAGAAAGTAGTATTGTGCTTATCGATCAATACTACAGAAACAATCATTATCATGTAACAATGGTACTAGGTGTACAAATTAAAGAATATGGTGATTTCTCATCATGCAGCATTTTCATGTGACTAGAAGTGAGTGCAACTGAGATAACCCATATTAGGTTAATATGATCCAATAGTTTTTATAGAGTAGTAAGTAATAATCATGATGAAAGTATTATTTTAAGTATCTACTACTTGCATGCACATTTATTATAAAAATCGGCGATCGGTCGACATTAGTGCTGTTACAAATTACTGGGCGGTCGACAACAGGTGGAAACGGTCGCCAATTCATAAAATCATGGGTCTAGCATACTTGCTCAAAGTGACCTGCAGAAACGAGAGTAATACATGGTAAGTGGTCGTTTAATAGACAAATGAATTATCTACCGAATGGAGTTTGTTCGAGGTTCATAGCATATACAGAGCCCGAGTTACAGTCCCGAACGTCTTAGGCGGTCGAGAGTTGATGACTTACGCTATCTAGCGTAGGCCGCCAATTATCGGCCTAGGTTTGCCCCTTTGGACGGTCATGCAGACATTGGCATAAAAAAGGAATTTTTTTCTTGCTGCATAAAGAGGAAATTTTATGCTTGCTGCATAAAGAGAAATTTTTATGCCAAACCTGCCTTGCTGTACTGTAACAGATAGGCAGACTTTTATGCGAACAAATGTGGCATAAAATGTCCTCATGAAGTTGAATATCACTAAAGAAAAATGTTTATGCCAAACATCACACTTAATCTCAGTGGCCAAGTTGACCAACTAATCCAAATATAAAGTCAAATATTATTGTTCTCGCGATCGGATGTTGTTTTCTGATGTCATAATGCCACTTATTTCCTGTTCCTGTTGAAGTTCCCTGCACCAGTTGGCCATGGATCTGTTGTTCTAAGCGGCCCTGTGCAACCAGTACGGTCCCTTCTTGCCTCACCCATAATAGCTATTGATCATAAATGACGAGTATATATAATAATTATGCATAACCGGTACTATTGAATTTCATAATAATTATTTAAATCAAGTGCACTGTATAACAATAATATAGTGGTAAGTTCACAGGAGAGAATACAACATGATCAGGGATAAGTATCATAAGCACTGCATGAATCAATATCATATAATTAATTAATGTGATTTAATACTGTTAATAGACTGAGTATGATTCTATAATAGCTTATTATGCATGTGTATGAACTCAAAGAATAATATTATTAGATGAGGCGCACATCCTCATCATGCAGGAAACTTGATAATAGTAGTTTCCTCATCATCACTATAGCTAGGTAGCTATTAATAAGTAGCGGGGGGTTGGGTTTAGGTAATCGATTGTTGACGAGGGGGTTAGGTTTCGGTGATTGGTTATTGACGAGTTCGAGGGGTTTGGGTTTCGGTGATTGGTTATTGACGAATTCTAGGGGTTTGGGTTTTGGTGATTGGTTATTGACAAGTTCGAGGGGTTTGGGTTTCGGTGATCGGTTGTTGACGAGCTCAAGGGGTTTGGGTTTCGGTAATCGGTTGTTGACGAGGGTTAGTATTATGGGTTTAAGATGTATAAATTTTGCATGCAGAGATACGTAGCCCCGCCCCATTTTCATTTCGGCATAAGGGCTCACCTACTCGAGCATTTATTATGGAAAAATTTTATGCCATTTACACAATATAACCATCTATGATATGAGAAACCCCTTTAATTATTGCATTTTCCAAGCTTGGCATAAAATTATCCCTTTAAGATACATAACATAATTATTATACAAAAGGAGATTTTATGCCATACTTATTTGCATAAAAGTCTGCCTATCTGTACAGCAAGGCAGGTTTGGCATAAAATTTTCTCTTTATGTAGCTAGCAAGCCACACTTGGCATAAAAATTTCCCTTTATGCAGCACGAAAAGTTTTATAATTTTATGCTATACTATGTACAACCGTCATCCGCCAATTATCGGCCACGCATACCCATTATCGGCCGCCCATGCATTTTCATATGCTCAATTATCGGCCGGCAACATGGATTACATCATAGCTCATTTCCAGTGCAAAATGGGTATTGCGCAACACCACCACGGTCTTTAGCACCAAAAAGTACCTCTTACCAGCTGTATTTGTGATTATTCTTATGTTACGATTTTCACAGTGTCTAGAGTGCCGGCAAATTTATGTACAAATTTATATTGCCATATGCAGGAGGGGGCGGGGACTAGGGCTACGTAAGAGTACAGTATTTTATATGGACTTACCGGCACTATAACGCTTAAATTGCGGTGCCGGTACTGGCACTGTAGACACAGCGTACAATTCAAGTTTGTATGTGCTTGATACAAATTACAAATAATGCTAAATACACCATTCTAACTAGATTCTTGGAAGCTAATGCAGATATTTTCACACCAGAGATGTTACCTAGGCCAGACAGAATCCTGAGGCAGTCTGAAGACCAACATACACCTAGTCTCACAAGAGTACACAAGAAAAATCGGTTAAAATAGTGTTATTTACAATCTTGCACCAAATATACGAAAGAAAAACACTTATCTGGTGGTGAAATGTTCGTAGAGATGATAGAGAAGACTCCAGCCACCATCGCAGACCCTTGAGCGGCACCAACGATGGCGTCATGGCAGCCTATACTCCAGCCACCATCGCAGACCCTTGAGCGGCACCAACGATGGCGTCATGGCAGCCTATATCGAGGCATAACAGTCCACTGAACTATTAAGGGGAGTGGCACGGGGCGGCGGCCACGGAAATTATCCGTACATCGTTCGTATACTAACCGGCCGATAATTGGCGGCGTACGCTATGTAGACTGGCAGAGCTCAACAGCAGCAGCCCAGTCCACTGCCTTGAGCTGTCTGAAGACTCAGAGAATCTAAGGGGGGGGGGGGGGGGGGGGGGAAGAAGAGAGAAAGAGACAGATGGAACGGGAGGAGGGGGGGGGGGAACAGACAGACAGACAGACAGACAGACAGACAGACAGAGAGAGAGAGAGTGAGAGTTAGAGAGAGAGGGGGTAAATACCGAGTTAAATTACATGGACATACATGTACATACACGGATAATTTGACATGTATGTTACTTGTACAGCTATGGAGGAGGATGAAGGAACTAGTATCTGTGCAGCAAACTTCATAAACAGCTACTGAGAAGACCTTGTCAATATATCAGTCTCAGAATCACTAGCTGTTAAGTCAACAGCCAGTATCCTTGTTTTTTACACCCACACAAACCCCAAGCTCAAATGTGCCAGCTTGTATACATACCTGTCCCACCATATACGATCTGATGCAAGACTAGTCGACTCCGAGGCTCCCTCCTCATGTTTGTCGCCGGCTCTAAGCCAGTCACTCCCTTAATTCTCTCCTTCCCCCTCCCCCCAATTTCTACAAGTAGCTACATCATACATGTACATGCACGCATAGATATGTACACATGCACACACACACACACACACTCCTCAATATGCACACAAACTCTCCCTGTTTGTTGTCCTACTATTCATGTACCTTAGCTTTCCAAATCTAAACGATGAGCAGACTCATCCTCACAGTGAGAGTATCACATCCAATCGGTTGGTAGCTACGGACTCACAGCGCTGTACAGAGCCTTTCAAAATCACATTTTCTCTACAACAAAGGTAAAGCTTTTCACAACCTTTGTTATTTTGCACCGAGGTAGAAACTACCTAGAGACACCACTGCACCAGCCCCGTGCCGCCAATGGCATGCATGTGATCATGATGGTAGTCTGTCTATACCATGAGCATGATGAATCTTCGAATGAAGTTTTGACTTGCATGAAGGCTCGCCCCACACAGATGATTTTCATCACCACTAGTAACCCAAAGTTGGCTACTGACTGAAGGGGAGGGCTGAGGAGGGGGGGGGGAGTTTTGGGAGACATGCACCCTTACGCTGCTTGTGGCCCTAATTCAGCTGCCATTCTGAAAGGACAGATAGCTATTATTTTGAGTCACCACTTAGACTAGCTTGTAGAATAAGAATCAAGTTGGAGTTAGAAAATCAGAATCCACTTACAAAAATTAATAAGAATCAAGTCAGAGAATCAGAATCAAAATCAAAAATCAGAATCAAGTTGGAGAATCAGAATCCACTTACAAAGGATCTATTAAAACAAGAATCAGGTCAGAGAATCAGAATCAAAATTAAACATCAAAATCAAGTTGGAGAATCAGAATCACATCGGAGAATCAGAATCAATATCAAAATCGAGTCAGAGAATCAGAATCAGGATTGAGTTGAGGACCGAAACGAGTGCACTTCTGGGCCACTGTAGATATTAATAAACACCGCTCTCGAATAGACACTGCACAAACTTAGGTGATGAAATAATAGTAATTAATCAAGCCACAGCAGATTAGAAAGTGTAGTCTTTCCTATAGAAAATGTAGCGGTACTAGTCTTTCCTACATGTACTCAGAAAATGTAGCTGCGGGTAGCAGTCTTTCCTAGATGTGAGTGCATGTAGGAAAGACTAGTACAGCTACACTTTCTAATCTATTGTAGCTTGATAGATGCTAGAGCTGAAGACAGAATCTGATAGTGCCAGGCTACATAATTGCCCGTAGTTGTACTCAGATTTAGTCAAACGAGATATGCAGCAGTTTTAGTTTGTGGTAGCTAAACAGACACACAGTGAAACAAACAACTATACCGCAACTCTTCTGGCACATGCACCCCGAGGGCAAACAGTATTGAGTCGTGACTTGTGTATGCTACAATTTAGGTGTATTTGCATAATTATAGCAGTATACATGCATGTGTACTCTTCCTTTCTTTTCTGTTATACTCTTGTGTAACAACTAGACATAACGTTGATTTGTGAACATTATTATTGCTCTATTTATGGTGTGTGAACCATAATTGGATCTGTGTGTCTCTGTCTATGTTCTGTGAACTCTGGCTGCTACACAACAGCCCTTAAATTTCTGATTTCTATAAAATAGGGCTAGCTCTCTGTATGAATGAGAACTGCAATATCATTCTGCATAATAACTTCTGCGTCTAAGTTGATCCCTACGTTCCGCGGAGGCAGAGCGTTTCATCTGGTGGCAGGGGTGGGATCATGGCTGAAGAGGGAGAAAATACTGAGGGAAATAGCAGCCCTCCACCTACTCCCCTTGTTCCTGAAACTGGTCGTGGACGACTAGTGGTGGCTACCCCCGATACGATGCGGATGAGCCAGAGACCACCTATGCGGTTTTCCAGCGGGGCTGACCTTGAACTATGGCTAAAGAGATTCGAACTATATGCAAGACAAACTTCGATCCCAGATGCGCAGTGGAGCAGGGAACTCATTTCATTGTTGGAAGATGAACCTTTCAGAGTTGTTGTGCAACTAGGGTTGCTGGAATCTACTGATTATTCCACGGTAGTGGAGACCCTGCGTCATCAATTTTCTGCAAAGGGAAATGAACTCGAGTGGCAGCACCGGCTACAGACGAGGACTCAAGGATCGGGTGAACAGCTTGTCGAGTACGCAGGAGCCCTGCGTGTGTTAGTCGACAAGGCGTACCCTTCATGGAGCTCGGAACAACGACAGGAGGTGTTGAGAAATCAATTCATTCAAGGCATCGCATCACCCTCGGTCCAACTCCGCTTGATGCGGGATATGCCGGCTACTCTAGATGACGCCCTGAAGCTTGCTATTCAGTTGCAAACAGTGGAAGCTGCACAAAAGAGATTGCATCAGGACATGCACAGCTCGAAGGATGCTTTGGTGGTACAGCAAACTAGCCCTGTGGACACTAATCCTGAACCTATGAATGCGGTATACTATAGTGATAATCGTCCTAGTGCAGACGCCAGCAGGAAAATACAGGAGCTGACTAAGGAAGTGCAGCGTCTCTCAGATGAGCTGGCGCAAATGAAGGGGAGACAATTTCAACCTCAGCAGCGAGTTGGCACTAGGAGAGGGATTACCAACTTTGCCGGATCCTGCTGGAGCTGTGGTGAGCCTGGACATGTGAGGAGAAATTGTCCAACATCCCGAGGCCGGGGCAGAGGTAGGCGGCAGGGGACCATGGAGAATGCAGCTACCAACAATTCAACCCTGGTGGTCGATGGTTTTATTGGAGGGCGACGGGCTAAAATGCTCGTCGATTCGGGATCAGCAGTTTCCATTCTACACCAAGAGATTTGAAGAGAATGTACTGCCACGACAACTGAATCCCAGTTGGATACTGCAGTCCCGCCGGTGGTTGCAGCTAATGGAGGAGCCCTAAATATTTTGGGACGCACCAGTCTGGTGGTTGAAGTTGCCGGACTAAAAGTCGAATTTTCATTTCTGGTGGCAGAAAAATTGACGCAGGAGTGCATCCTTGGTGCAGACTTCCTCCACACTCTAGAAGACGGCTTTCACAACTCCCAATGGTCTCTTCCAATTTAAGGTCATGCCATTCGGCCTCAGTAATGCACCGGCAACTTTCCAGCGTCTGATGGAGAAAGTCCTAAGAGGTCTTCACTGGTCTACCTGCTTCGTTTACCTCGACAACATAATAGTCTTTAGCAAGACGATTGAAGAGCACCTGGAGAGATTGGCCGAGGTTCTAAGCCGCTTGCGAGATGCAGGCCTGAAATTGAAGCCCACAAAGTGTCACCTGTTCAAGAAAAGTGTTCATTACCTCGGACATGTTATTTCTGAGAAAGGAATTGAAACGGACCCCCAAAAAGTCAAATGCATCAAGGACTGGCCAACTCCCATAAGCAGCAAAGAGCTCCGCCAGTTTATCGGTTTGGCCTCCTATTACAGGAAATTTGTGAAAGATTTTGCCAAGATTGCAGCTCCTTTATATGCCCTTGCAGATAAAGCAAAGGTATGGGTGTGGACTGAACAGTGTGAGCAAGCCTTCAACACACTTAAGTACTGCCTCACCTCCACACCTATCCTGATACTCCCAAGATATGACCAAGAATTTATCTTGGATGTGGATGCCAGTGGAGACGGTCTAGGAGCTGTGCTCTCCCAGAATATTGATGGCAAGGATTGCGTTGTGGCATATGCCAGCAGGACCCTCACAAAAGCTGAGAGGAAGTACTGTGCCACCAGGAGAGAGATGCTTGCTCTTGTCTGGGGAATCCGCCAATATCGCCCCTATATCTATGGCCAGCCATTCACAGTCAGAACAGACCACAACGCACTTAGATGGCTACAGAATTTTCAAGACCCAGAAGGTCAAGTGGCCCGCTGGCTAGAAATACTCTCCGAATACAACTTTAAGGTGATACACCGTCCAGGTCTGCGTCACGGCAATGCAGATGCCCTGTCACGATTGCCTTGCAAGCAATGTGGGAAGCACACAACTGAGGAAGAGAAGACAGTTGATCATGAGCAGGGAGTAGCAATCGTGTCTGAAGGAGACAGCACGTGGTGTCCTAGGTGGTCAAAAGAAGAAATTCGCACCCTGCAGGAAGCCGATCCTGGCATTAAAGCAGCCATAACTTGGCAGAAGGGATCATCACCAGAGAGCTTGCCCAAGGGTGAGAACGTGACTGTACAAATTTTGTGGCACCAGCGCCAGCAGCTGTCGCTCAAGGATGGCATCCTATTCCGACTGTGGAAGGATGTTCCCGGCGGTGGGCTTAACCAACGGTGGCAGCTAGTTGTACCGCAACGATTAGCGAGAGATATTCTCACTGAACTACACAACTCGCCAGTTGGTGGCCACTTGGGAATAAAGAAAACCCTGGAGAAAGTCCGCCAAAGATTCTACTGGGTGAAACAAAGACAGGATGTTGTGCAATGGTGCCAAAGCTGCCCGGTGTGCGCTTCACGGAAATCACAACCCAAAAAGTACCGAGCACCTCTACAGCCGATAACAGCCAGCAGACCTCTTGAAAAGGTTGCAATGGACATACTGGGGCCCTTGCCAGAAACGGAACGAAAAAACAAGTATGTGCTGGTCATCGGGGACTATTTCACGAAGTGGACCGAAGCGTTCCCCTTGAAAGACATGGAGGCTACGACAGTTGCCAAGATACTGGTACAGGATTTCATCTGCCGCTTTGGTACACCTGAGCAAATTCACACCGACCAGGGACGCAACTTTGAAGCCACACTCATAAAGGAAATCTGTTCCTTATTGGGAATTCAGAAGACGAGAACAACCCCGTACCATCCACAGTCTGACGGGATGATAGAGAGATTTAACAGGACACTCTTAAACATGCTTAGCACGGCCATATGCAATGACGACAAGGGTTGGGATTTGCAGTTACCAACAATTATGCTGGCCTACAGAACCAGTGTTCAGGAAACAACCGGTACCTCTCCATTTTTTCTCATGTTCGGCCGCAATCCATGCCTGCCTATTGATGTAGAATTTGATCTACCCTTTGAAGAAACTTACACTGGTACAGAGGCATACCGTAAGACACTCCAAGAAAGACTGAGCAATGCATACAAAATTGTACGACAGCACACACGAGGCGAACAAATACGCCATAAGGAGATGTATGATAAGAGTACACATGGCGTTCCTTATGGAGTCGGAGATCGAGTATGGCTATACTGCCCCGCAGTCCCTCGAGGACACTGCCGGAAGTTCCATCGCCCGTGGAAGGGTCCCTATACAGTCCTGAAACAAATTGGTCACCTGTGCTATCGAATTAGGGATGATGCACACCCTCGACGTCGTGTTGTAGTGCACTTCAATCGGCTTAAACCTTATTTCGAACAGCCCAATGACGGCTCGACAGTGGCAGGAGATACTGATACTGCTCTGTCAGCTCTGCCCGATCATGATCCTGATGCGGACGTCACCGGCAACACTAGTGAAGCTGTTGCAGACACAGGTGAAGGCCTCGGTGCTCCCAGAGAGAGTGTGGAGGAGGATGCTGATGGAGGGACCACTAGTCCAAATGACAGACTTGACCAGAGTGTGGAGGAAGATGCTCATGGAGGGACCACTAGTCCAAATAACGGACTTGATGAACCCAATGAACCTCCACCGAACACCTCACCAGCAAGTCCATCACCTATCCTAAGAAGGTCGTCCAGGATGAGAAAACCTCCTGCTCGTTATGGGGAGTGCATTACTTATCCAGATTGTTATTCCTCGTCAAGTGACTCTGACTGAATCCGAGGTCGTATTCCTACAGAGGGGGAGCAGTGTAACAACTAGACATAACGTTGATTTGTGAACATTATTATTGCTCTATTTATGGTGTGTGAACCATAATTGGATCTGTGTGTCTCTGTCTATGTTCTGTGAACTCTGGCTGCTACACAACAGCCCTTAAATTTCTGATTTCTATAAAATAGGGCTAGCTCTCTGTATGAATGAGAACTGCAATATCATTCTGCATAATAACTTCTGTGTCTAAGTTGATCCCTACGTTCCGCGGAGGCAGAGCGTTTCACTTGCTTAAGTAGTAATACATTTTGCTGTGATGCATTCAGAAATGGGTATGTCATGTCATTGAGCAAGCTGATGACGCTGATTGACTGTGTAGAATGTGGCATGAAACCATAATATACTTTCTTATAATATTATTATTATTGTCCAGTACATCCTATTAATTCTACAATAATTAGCTAGCTACTTCTCTTTATTTTATCAAAGACCTTAGGATTTTGATCACGCTCACAAATTATTACATAGCTAGCTATGTGTGTGTGAGAACTGTCCAAGAGGTAAATAGCATTATTAAATATTGCTGCTGCTTCCCATTATTACTTTGCTTGTGATGGATAGATCTACATAGAGCCAGTTACATGTACAAAGATCAAAACATGAGATAGTTTAGTCAGGCATGAGCATGCACAACCTCTGAACCTCAGTCCAACAATAGTAGACCATTATAAAACAACTACCTCCTTTTGCTTCTGATCATGTCATGTGCTGCTTCAACTATGTATACTTGAACTCAGTATTGTAGTAGCAAAGTAGACTGTAGGGATCGTAGTGTCCACCCAGGACACTAATGTAACGGTAATATCAAATTTTTGCTTAGCTACCTACCATCATAATCAGTGAGTGCGTTAAATTTTGCAATTCTGTACATGTGACAAATCATACACACCACAGTGCCTCCCCCACCACCAAAAAATATTCATCTTTATGTCACATCAGACAACTCCATAATATTTGTGACCTGGGACCCTCCAGCAACGACCCCTAGTGATCGTCCCCTCACGTACAGTGTCTACATTGCTCTTGATGGTAGGGAGAGATTTCCTGTGGTAGAAGGTGTCAATGCTACAAATTACGCCATCATGAGTGAGTCTAAATGTATAAGCTAAAGCTAATAACCTTCTAATGCCAGATTTATAATGAATGTAATACGCTATATTCTGGCGTGTCCACAACTGCATTTTTGAGGAAAATACTCATAGTTACATGGCCTACTTTTCTGCGATATCGAAAATCCATCCATTTTTTTCGCTAATACGATGTAAAATTAATTTCCAGATTTTTATACGGTAAGGGTAATGTGCCAATTATCAACATACGGTTTTCTCCCTCGTGTGCTGTTGCTTAGGAACGTTGCCTGAACTTCAAACTTGGACCAAAAGGTAGGGCATCACCGGGCTACAAGTACGAAAAGTCTCATGGGGCTGCTAATAAAAATGCGTCTGCAATGGCATTTTTCGTTTATACTTGCGAATGCCAGTTATCGACAGTCGATACTATAATATTATTATCAGCACACTGTATACTTTCAATACAATAATTAGTCTACGGTCAATTATCGTCACTTGGAGCTTTGTCATCATAGTGCATGCAATCCAAGAGTAAGAAAATTATACTAGCAGGTGCATAATCATGAGTTCTAACAGGAGTAGATTAGATAGGAGTGTTGAACTACAGTACAAATGTAGTAACAGCTCTACTCACCTACATGACCTCAGTTTCATTTATTTGCGTATTATGTACATCATCCTCCCAGAACGCGTTTGCATGTAGTTCAACACTCCTATCTAATCTACTCCTGGCTCTAACTACTGTGTTCATAGGTGAGCTTGTTCGATCTTTACTGATTTTTCAAACTTGGCAGAAGTGCCTTGGGAATGGTACCATCGCGTCTTCGCCCCTGTATTGAGAAAGTAAGACACTGTGAAGGTAATCTTATCACATATGAAGCAAAGCTTACCTTCAGAAGTCCAGCCTGAAGCAGAGAAGCGAGTCGCAATCGACCGCGCGAAGTTATTTATTAATGTGCCACGCCTACTTCCTATGCTAAGGCTTTATATATGTCGATAATCGATACCCGTATTTCCGATAGTAGGTACCTGTTGGTAATTGGCACTTTACGCTAATGACAGTGGCTTGTTATAGGCTGTGGTACATATGAGCTATAAGTTGGCAAGGTTTAATGATATTAATGTTAATCATTAATTTTCATAATAATACATATCCTTGTTTTGTAAGAAACATCAAAGACCCCAGATAGCGTCTGCTATGATCCCTACACCCTTGGCTGCCCAAGTTATAGTTAGACTAAAGCCTTGAGTGGTTTATTTGCCTCGTGGTTTAAATGCCCGCCTCTCGCGTACAATTCAAATAAATCATGATAAGGCTATAAATATTCGCTCGCTAACTTTGACAGAGCTTGTGAACGTCTTGATGAGACTGACTGGGACTCATTATTTGCTTCAAGCGATATGAATATCTGCTGGTCCAATTGGAAAGCCAGATTCCTGGAAGTTAAGTCATGATGGAATGTATCTCCCTGTCCATCCTTCGGTCTAGACAGAACTTGCCTTGGCTTACCAAGTCTATCACTCAGGCAATCCGACGTTGCTCTCCAATGGTGCAGAAACCAATGACAACTGTGAAAAGGCATCTCTCCTGAACAACGTCTTCTACGACTGCTTCCACACCAAATCTCCTCCACTTATAGTTACTCCATCATCCCTGCCAATCTCTTGTTGCCCACCAGAGCTTCTCTGCACTGAAGCTGAGATCTATGACCTAATTGTTGGACTTAATCCCTCCAAGTCCACCAGCCCAGATGGCATTTCAGAATCTGCGAAGATGTTGAGGGGTACTGTTGATGCTGTGGTGCCCAGTCTCACTTAATCTATCCTTAACCACTGGATCTTTTCCTGAATTGTGGAAACTTGCTCGTATTGTTCCTATCCCTAAGTCAATGGTTATGTCCGCACCCTCCAATTGCCGTCCTACATGTATCTCCATCTTGTCTGTTATGAGCAAGATTTTGGAGCATCATGTCTACCAAATCTTGTCTGACTTCCTTATAGTATTAACTATCCTTTGTCAGTGAGACAATGGGGATTTCTGCCGGGAGAAGCACCGTATCTACTTTGCTAACTGTGACGCATGATTGGCTGCATCAATTTGAAATGGGAAATGAAGTGTGCTCTATCTTCTTTGATTTGAAGACAGTGTTTCCCACCGCCTCCTACTTCATAGACTTTAGGAGATCGCAACTGACCCGTACATTGATTTGAAGTTACCTTACCTGCTATTCACAGGTAGTTGTTGGTGGTGGTGAGCAGTTGTCTCCCATTGTATCATGGATCTACAGTTCAGAATCTTTGCTCTCCTTACAACCTGCCAAATGCTGCCATATGCTTATCTCCAGGAAAAAGACCTCCAACTTTCCTCCCCCTTCCATCACTTTTAGAGGTACTCCTCTTGCATCGATCTCATCTGTGAAATACCTGGGTTTGCAGATCTGCTCCGACCTGTCTTGATTCACCCATGTGGCCAACTTATTAAAGCCCGGAGACTCATTAGCCTTCACTACCGACGGTTTGGCAAATATGCTGACTCGGCCACTCTCCTCCAGCTCTACAAGTCGTTCATTCATCCCCATTTGGAGTATTGCTCAGTTATTTGGAGTCCCTATCTCCTCGGGGGACATTGAATCGCTTGAGAAGGTGCAGCGTTTTGTTCTCTGGGTCTGCCTCAAAAATATGACCTGTGACAGGGATCACTAATCTTGTACCGTAAATTTCAGGTTCGTTGTCCTACGGTCCAAATATGAGATTTGCGCGTGCGCAGTAGAGACCACAAAAATTTAAAATGAGCGGGTCCTGGCGCCCACATGTACACGTACATGCACAGTACCGGTATACTTTGCACTCAGGATAGTTGGTGTATTAAAACGGGAACGATGGCCCAGTCGAGATCCCAGTTGACGCCTAATGTTTCAGCTAACCAAGCTGCTTACAGTGTCTCGATTGTTGGTAAGAAAGTCACCGTGAACACGGAAGGAACTTCTGTTGCAAGCCAACCACATTTGACGGTTCAACGTCCTCCCGTTCAGATTGGTGGATCAAGAAGACCTGTTACCATCACCCCGATTTCTGTTAATACCGGTACACTACCATGTAATGTCTCTACCATTCCTACGTCGCCCACTGTTATCGAAAAGGTACTATTAAAAGCCGTTTCAAGGGCAGGAAAGACTGGATTCAAAATGTTTACCTTACGCAATTTTGACTGTAACAAGATCAGCTCACGTGACGATTTAATTCGTGAAATTCGACGTCAGCTTCTGGGGGATATCATACAGAGCGAATTTGACGTTGGATTTGTTAGCAGTACCAGTGTCATCAGTATTTGTAATCCAGCAGATCTTGCTGAAGTTTGGATGGACATCAAGAAGGGACACAAAGTTGTCCTGTGGTGTGATGGTTTAAAGGTCAAGTCCAGTAGCAGCACAGCGGTCACAACCAGACGGAGACCAGCCAGAGAATCAGATGGGGATGAATCGGATGAAGACACAGATGTGGTGCAAAGAGGTCAGAAGAAAAAGAAGAAACTATCTGCACAAGAAGAGAGGGAGGAAAAGGTAAAGCGTACAATTCAGAAGCTCAAGGAGAAACATGGCTCTTCATACACCCCCATGCAAATACGCATATGGAGTGAGTCAGTTGTTGGTGGGATTCATAGCAGTTTAGTAGAAGCACCAATATCATCAATGTTTACCAGGGCTGGCAAAGGTGACAGTGTAAAAAAAAGGATTCCTCCATGTCAGAAGCGCTTACTCAAGCTGTCCTCACCATTTCAAATGCGTTTACCCCTCGGCCAACGTTTCCTTCGACTTCTTCAAGCCAACCAATGGGAAGTAGTCCCGCAAAAGTTGTCGAATCACGTTTCAAGTGTTACAAGCAGCTCAGCGATCTAAATCAACTCAAGGCATCCGGTATTATATCAGAAGTAGAATATGCTGAAGAAAAAGAATCCGTCATGTCTGTCTTGAGGAAACTTAGAAATAATTAACTTACTGAATTAACTTAATAGTTTAATACATACTACAATAATATTAACAATTAATGATGTGTTTCAGAAAGTGTACATGTACTTAATCAATGTATCCACAATGCTGCATGTATCCTACACAGTCTTGAGTCGTCACCATACCGAAGGCCATTGCCAACAATGCCCTGGTAGCTGTACTTACTTGAAACAGCCCATCATTCGCCTTGAGAATGCTCTTAACCTGGTTGAATAATTCTTTCAATGGCATCAAGTCTGGTGAGTATGGTGGTAGAAAAATACCATAGATCTGGAAATTTTCGTGTAAAGAAACTTTCGTATGATAAATTTTCGTATAAAATAATTTTCGTAGGAATGACCCCTTACCGCATTAGCGATAATAGTGCATGCTAATTTTCGTAAGATTAATTTTCGTAGCCGCCATCGACTACGAAAATATTCTTACAACGAAAATTTCCAGATTTATGGTAAGCTTTGCACATGCAACAGTCTCTATGTGGTGAACAACAGGACCCACATGGTGAATAGCAGTTGTCCATTATCACTACTGACCGTGTATTTGTGCCATTAAATGGGTTTAAAATCGGTAGTAGGGTTTCTGTAACAAATTCTTCAAACCTGATTCCATTTACAGAACCTTCCATGATGTGAACATCATGCAAACCTTCCAACGACATCACTGCAATTCCGGAGTATCTCACACCACGAATCAAAAGTCGGTGATCTCTGGGTGGAATGCCTCGGACTGAATAACCGCATCTTCTTTGACCGTTTCTTCGATTGCTCCCAGTTTCATCGATGAAAACTAGCATAGCAGGATCATACAATGTCATAGCTATTTCCGCCATGTACCTAGCCCTGTACACATCAGAATGCTGTAGGGCTACATACTGAATTCTTTGTCGACTGCACCCCATAAACTTTAAGGTTCGACATATTGTAGATACACTAATTTCCACACCAAACATATCAAAAAACTTGCGTTGAATTTCGCTGAGATAAATCCCCGGACGCTCCAGGATCAGCCTCAGCAAAATCAGCTGTTCATAGTCACCCATTAGCAGGTAGGATCCGTAACGGCGACGTCTTGGGAAAACATCACCGGTCTGCATAAACAAGTTCAGATACCTAGTAACTGTTCGCGCTGAGACATTAAACAGCCTGGCAACAACATCTGGAGAAGAGTTGAAGGTGAGTATGGCCCACACAATTTGCCAACGTAGATCAGTTGAGTACGGAGGAGCCATTCCCGTGGTGATCGACGTCCGGGTTATTTCGCACTCACTTTTCAAATGTACTGACGCATGCGCATAATGCGGCTTGTCTGTGGTGCTATGTAAGCATGCACAAACTTCGAACGCGACAATGAACCTGAAAATTACAATACACTCAGAGTGGTGTTCTTGCTCTTGCAGAGAGGCGATCTCGTGCTAGGCTATGCAATAATATGATATTTAATATCATGACTTAGCCTTGTATCCTAGGTAACAGCCATGGTATAACTCCCATATACCCCAGCCTTCAGGCATTATAACTCCCTGCCCCTGATAATAGTCCAATAACATAGTTGCACTGGCATACCAAGTTTGTATTGTAGCTACTAGATTTTCACTAGCTATAGCCAGTAGCTCCCACACATAATACAATCACTAGGAGGGTTTCAGCTTGATAGACTATTAAGATTGTCATTATGATAGAATCTAGCTACCTGCTACTCCAACTCAAATACGAAAAAGTAAACAGTCTGCTGATTACACTAACCAATCATGGTCAAGATATTAAACAGATAAACTATGTTTGCCCAGGATACACCGTTCATATACCACCTTCGCTCTCGGGCTACGCCCTCGAGCTCAGGGTGGTATATGAATGGTATATCCTGGGCAACCATAGTTTATCTATTACGTATACATCTCACAATTTTTCCTGGAGTTCCCACTGGAACTGAGGGTCATCCACTATAATAATTGTTTCTCCCATCCCCTGCAGTTCAGAAACATATTTGTGAGATCTAATCAATTCCAGAATTCCTTTTTCTTTCCTGGAACTATCCCATTGTGAAACTTGTTATCCCACATCACTGTCTTCTCACCCACACTCTCTACCTATATCTCTCGTTTACCATTAGAATAACTATTTTTTATCTACACTACTTTTATTCTGGTTTCATGCCCACATTAGCTACTCAACTATTCATGTAACCACTGTATACTATCTACAGAAATTGTTAGTTACAGACGAAGACTATATCCAATCATTCAGCAAAGGGTGCCAAGTAATTAAAAGGGCCAAATATGATAACCTTTGTTCATAGCTGCCTCCAAGCATTATTCAGGGTATACTCTTTAATATCCGTTAGTGTAGGTGTGGTTATCTAATTTTGTTTATGACAATAATATTGTTGTATGTACAATCATGTAGATCTTCTCCCAGGCAGAATGTACACTGTGTTTGTGATTACATCCACCAGCTTTACTGGTCAACTACCTGATGATGTGTTTTCCGCGTTCTCTGTCTCTGACAGGACGACTACCTCTGGGTCCAGTGCTGGTACCGTAGCCAAATCATTTTCATCAAGTGAAATTGCAGTAGCGGCTATTATCCCATCTCTCTTTGCACTATTCCTTTTACTAGGTTGGATCGCTGTCATTATTGTATTTGTTTATAAGCAACAGATTAACAAACAAATATCCAACAATAGTGCTGATGGGGATAAAGCTTATTACAGCACTGTAGGGCCACCTTCACCTCAGGATTTGAATATTAAAGGAAATATTGCCTATGAAGAGGTCCACTGTAAACCTACAAAACCAAAGGATTCAGGCTCTGATGTTCAAAAGAATATTGCATATGGAGTATGTGTTCACTGAAGGAAATAGCTGGCTATTATACTAACTAAGTGATTGACAGTCATGTACAATCATCCTAGACCATTTATTGGGTTTTCAGTTGTGAATCAGATAGAATTGGATATTTTATCCTTGATAACTTTCGCTTTCAGTATGCTTCATGTACAGTATTAAAATGTGCAGTGTCTATTGACACCGACAGGTGGTGTCAGCAATAGCCACAAATTGACTATTAACACTGATTAGTCCATCGACCCTGTACTGTACACATAACTCAGTCTGGGTCTATGTTTATTAAACTGTCATGACTGTCAACAGCTCAGGGAGCTTCAGCATATTCCTGTCAAGTCTGTGGTGTCACCAGTTTAGTATTCCAGCAAGGCTAAACTTATGTAAGGAATACTGTACTATTATTAAAGTATCAGTGTTTGAGCATGAACTTTAATAGGCCTACACTGTGTCACGGTGTGTGTGTACTGCTCATGACATTGTGGGTGTGTATGTGTGTGCATGCATAATATGTGTGCTTGTGTATCATGGGATGTGTATGCGTGTAGGTTTATATTATACACGTGCATTTGGCCATTCCTGCTACGTCACACTGGACAAAAAGTGAAATTTCAGGAGTATTAAACTAGATACATACTACCACATACATACCTTGCATCTGGTTTTCTTCAGAGTCAGTGCATGATATAGGCATATAGAGGGAAGGCACCTGCCTACGCAGGGGTGGCCAAGGTGCTGAAGGTCATGGGCCAATATCTCAATATTGAAACACACGCCAGGGCCATTTCAGTACATCACCAATATAATACCGGTAATATAGTACGATAGCTAGCGACGTGTGCTGTGACCCACCTGACTATAGCTACATTAATGGAATTAAAAGTTGAGGTGCGGTAACGGGTTGACAGATACCGTAGAAACTGGTTGTTAAGCGCTGCTCGCTGTTAAGCGCATACTTTTTATTAAGCGCATAGTTTTGTGCGAGCTTTACCGCTCTTTGTTAGACGCACATGCCCAGCAAGCCACCTGAACGACGAGCGATCGGTTACACAAGCCCAGAAAGAAGGCTAGAAGTAGGCTGGAGGAGAAAACGTCGAGAATTACGCTCTCTGGTCACTCCTTGGCCATCGCTGTAGGCCTTTCTACCTTCGATACGTTCTTTACGCACGCCCCGCCTACCGTGTTTTAGCACTTTTAATTAAGCGCATGCTTCTTGTTAAGCGCATACTTTTTATTAAGCGCATATTTTCTTGCTGCCGCGTGTTATAAGCGCATGCGCTTAACAACCAGTTTCTACGGTATTAAGTTAATCACCGATTGTATTTCAAGCTTGAGGTAGTTATACACTTAAATCAAACTGTAAGGCCAGCTGTTTCGAAGGAACACATTATTTCAACAGTTAACAATTGAAGCTCCATTAATTATTTTCATACACAGTATATCTACTAAGCAGTATGATCATGGATACATGCAGGCCACGTCCGTTTCAGGTAGGAGTAGCTAGAGTACAGAAATTATTTCATGCATAATACAACTACTGTCAGGGGCCACAAACGGCCCCTGGGGCCGCATTTGGCCATTCCTGCTACGTCATGATCACTATAATAACTGAAAGCCTCTGTGACTATATTTAAGGTACCATTAAATTGCGTGGGCGTGAGGTGGGGGATATGACACCTAAACCACATCAAAGTCATTAGTGAGGTGCATGTTGTGTAACCACGCCCTTTTAATTGCACAGGTCTCAGGGGTGTGGCTGCTAGAGCCGGAAGTGTTCATTTAATATCCTCCATGGACCGGAAGCCGAGCCGGAAGGGAGGGGCCAGGCCACGCCCAAAACAGCCCCACCCTGTTCCCCAAGGACCACCATTCTCAATCAAGTGCCTACTAACCACCGGATGTCCACCGGAAGCCCACAATCAATCCCAATTAAAACACACAGCTTCCTCAAGGCCAAAACACGCACAAACACTTGGAGGCCGTTCTGCCACACCGCCCACGCAAGAGCTCACCTCATTTCCTGTGTGGGCGGAGTAACAACACGTCATCGCAACCACATCCGCTTCAAACCATCGTCAGCTTCCGTCCAGCCGTACAGGCCCCTCGATTGCACCGCCGTACAGTGCCTCATTAACAGACATGGCCTCACCTTTGACCTCCTACCACGCCCCCAAAGCCTCCTCGCGGGGTTCAAAGGTCACCACCGCTTCCGGGACACGCCCACCTATCGCCGAGGCCAAGTCCCAGGCGCCGATATCCAAGCACTGGCCCGTGAAGCCACGCCCAATCAGAAGCAATAAAACCTGCATTAACGCACACGCACACACTCCACACAGTGCCAGGAACACGCCCACACGCTTAATTAGGCCTAATAAGCTTTTTTTTTTTTTTTTTCTTTTTTTGTCGTTGCGGTTAATAGTTAAGAAAGAATGCTTTGATCTTGCTTTGATGTGGGCAATTACCGGCCTTTTCTTCAGGGGCCACTTCCGGTCGCTAATTACACGCGCATAATCATCCCTGGCCGATTCTGGACACGCCCACCTTCGACCAAAAGCACTCGTATGGCCTCTTCGGCCACGCCCCTTCTCGATTCGCTAATTGAATTAGCCATTCCTGACGCTCACGCCCACGCAATTAAATGGTACCTTAAGGTACCATTAAATTGTGTGGGCGTGAGGTGGGGAATATGACACCTAAACCACATCAAAGTCATTAGTGAGGTACATGTTTTGTAACCACGCCCTTTTAATTGCACAGGTCTCAGGGGTGTGGCTGCTAGAGCCGGAAGTGTTCATTTAATATCCTCCATGAACCGGAAGGGAGGGGCCAGGCCACGCCCAAAACAGCACCACCCTGTGCCTCAAGGACCACCATTCTCAATCAAGTGCCAACTGGCCACCGGAAGCCCACAATCAATCCCAATTAAAACACACAGCTTTCTCAAGGCCAAAACACACACAAACACTTCAAGGCCGTTCTGCCACACCGCCCACACAAGAGCTCACCTCATTTCCTGTGTGGGCGGGGTAACAACACGTCATCGCAACTACATCCGCTTCAAACTATCGTCAGCTTCCGTCCAGCCGTACGGTCCCCTCGATCCCACCGGCGTACAGTGCCTCATTAACTGACATGGCCTCACCTTTGACCTCCTGCCACGCCCCCAAAGCCTCCCCGCGGGGTTCAAAGGTCACCACCGCTTCCGGGACACGCCCACCTATCGCCACGGCCAAGTCCCAGGCGCCGATGTCCAAGCACTGTCCCGTGAAGCCACGCCCAATCGGAAGCAATAAAACCTGCATTAACGCACACGCACACACTCCACACAGTGCCAGGAACACGCCCACATGCTTAATTAGGCTTAAGGTACCATTAAATTGCGTGGGCGTGAGGTGGGGGATATGACACCTAAACCACATCAAAGTCATTAGTGAGGTGCATGTTGTGTAACCACGCCCTTTTAATTGCACAGGTCTCAGGGGTGTGGCTGCTAGAGCCGGAAGTGTTCATTTAATATTCTCCATGGACCGGAAGCCGAGCCGGAAGGGAGGGGCCAGGCCACGCCCAAAACAGCCCCACCCTGTTCCCCAAGGACCACCATTCTCAATCAAGTGCCTACTAACCACCGGATGTCCACCGGAAGCCCACAATCAATCCCATTTAAAACACACAGCTTCCTCAAGGCCAAAACACACACAAACACTTGGAGGCCGTTCTGCCACACCGCCCACGCAAGAGCTCACCTCATTACCTGTGTGGGCGGAGTAACAACACGTCATCGCAACCACATCCGCTTCAAACCATCGTCACTGAGCTTCCGTACAGCCGTACAGGCCCCTCGATCGCACCGCCGTACAGTGCCTCATTAACAGACATGGCCTCACCTTTGACCTCCTGCCACGCCCCCAAAGCCTCCTCGCGGGGTTCAAATGTCACCACCGCTTCCGGGACACGCCCACCTATCGCCGAGGCCAAGTCCCAGGCGCCGATGTCCAAGCACTGGCCCGTGAAGCCACGCCCAATCGGAAGCAATAAAACCTGCATTAACGCACACGCACACACTCCACACAGTGCCAGGAACACGCCCACACGCTTAATTAGGCCTAATAAGCTTTTTTTTTTTTTTTTTCTTTTTTTGTCGTTGCGGTTAATAGTTAAGAAAGAATGCTTTGATCTTGCTTTGATGTGGGCAATTACCGGCCTTTTCTTCAGGGGCCACTTCCGGTCGCTAATTACACGCGCATAATCATCCCTGGCCGATTCTGGACACGCCCACCTTCGACCAAAAGCACTCGTATGGCCTCTTCGGCCACGCCCCTTCTCGATTCGCTAATTGAATTAGCCATTCCTGACGCTCACGCCCACGCAATTAAATGGTACCTTAAGGTACCATTAAATTGTGTGGGCGTGAGGTGGGGAATATGACACCTAAACCACATCAGTCATTAGTGAGGTACATGTTGTGTAACCACGCCCTTTTAATTGCACAGGTCTCAGGGGTGTGGCTGCTAGAGCCGGAAGTGTTCATTTAATATCCTCCATGAACCGGAAGGGAGGGGCCAGGCCACGCCCAAAACAGCACCACCCTGTGCCTCAAGGACCACCATTCTCAATCAAGTGCCAACTGGCCACCGGAAGCCCACAATCAATCCCAATTAAAACACACAGCTTTCTCAAGGCCAAAACACACACAAACACTTCAAGGCCGTTCTGCCACACCGCCCACACAAGAGCTCACCTCATTTCCTGTGTGGGCGGGGTAACAACACGTCATCGCAACTACATCCGCTTCAAACTATCGTCAGATTCCGTCCAGCCGTACGGTCCCCTCGATCCCACCGGCGTACAGTGCCTCATTAACTGACATGGCCTCACCTTTGACCTCCTGCCACGCCCCCAAAGCCTCCCCGCGGGGTTCAAAGGTCACCACCGCTTCCGGGACACGCCCACCTATCGCCACGGCCAAGTCCCAGGCGCCGATGTCCAAGCACTGTCCCGTGAAGCCACGCCCAATCGGAAGCAATAAAACCTGCATTAACGCACACGCACACACTCCACACAGTGCCAGGAACACGCCCACATGCTTAATTAGGCTTAAGGTACCATTAAATTGCGTGGGCGTGAGGTGGGGGATATGACACCTAAACCACATCAAAGTCATTAGTGAGGTGCATGTTGTGTAACCACGCCCTTTTAATTGCACAGGTCTCAGGGGTGTGGCTGCTAGAGCCGGAAGTGTTCATTTAATATCCTCCATGGACCGGAAGCCGAGCCGGAAGGGAGGGGCCAGGCCACGCCCAAAACAGCCCCACCCTGTTCCCCAAGGACCACCATTCTCAATCAAGTGCCTACTAACCACCGGATGTCCACCGGAAGCCCACAATCAATCCCATTTAAAACACACAGCTTCCTCAAGGCCAAAACACACACAAACACTTGGAGGCCGTTCTGCCACACCGCCCACGCAAGAGCTCACCTCATTACCTGTGTGGGCGGAGTAACAACACGTCATCGCAACCACATCCGCTTCAAACCATCGTCACTGAGCTTCCGTACAGCCGTACAGGCCCCTCGATCGCACCGCCGTACAGTGCCTCATTAACAGACATGGCCTCACCTTTGACCTCCTGCCACGCCCCCAAAGCCTCCTCGCGGGGTTCAAATGTCACCACCGCTTCCGGGACACGCCCACCTATCGCCGAGGCCAAGTCCCAGGCGCCGATGTCCAAGCACTGGCCCGTGAAGCCACGCCCAATCGGAAGCAATAAAACCTGCATTAACGCACACGCACACACTCCACACAGTGCCAGGAACACGCCCACACGCTTAATTAGGCCTAATAAGCTTTTTTTTTTTTTAAGTCGTTGCGGTTAATAGTTAAGAAAGAATGCTTTGATCTTGCTTTGATGTGGGCAATTACCGGCCTTTTCTTCAGGGGCCACTTCCGGTCGCTAATTACACGCGCATAATCATCCCTGGCCGATTCTGGACACGCCCACCTTCGACCAAAAGCACTCGTATGGCCTCTTCGGCCACGCCCCTTCACGATTCGCTAATTGAATTAGCCATTCCTGACGCTCACGCCCACGCAATTAAATGGTACCTTAATTAGCTTTTTTTTTCAAGGGGGCCACACACTAAGCAGAAAAAAATGATCCGAAAACCACCTCACAGTCGAGCTGGATGCATAGTAGAGCCATACAATGCAAGCAGGCATCCAAATAGCCATATATACGATGTTTGGTAAAGGGTCGTCAACGTACCCCGCGCGCCCGTAATTTTTTTTATGGGCAAACATTGCAAGTGCATGGCTTCCTATACAAACATATGGGGATACTTCAAAGGGCCGTAACTTTAATTCTAAGGTGTCAATCAAAATTTTCTCATGTCAAATCTCGTGTTTCGACCCATTCTGCGTGCCCATATAAAAATTATCTCCCCAAGTATTCCCAATCCCTCCAAACATTATTTACTGCAGAGAAATCTTTTTTTTTTTTCCTACTTTCAAGGGGACCACACACTAAGCAGAAAAAAAAAATGTCCGGAAACCTCCACATAGTCAAGCTGGATGCATAGTAGAGCCATACAATGCAAGCAGGCAACCTATACTTCAATTTTGATGAAATTGGGTAAAGGTCGTCACGTTTATGTGCGCGCGTGGCCCCGCCCCTCACGTAGCGCGTGGGCGGAAAACAATGCAAACGCATGGCTTCCCTATACAAACATGGATTTCCAGGTGCAATCCATTCTGCGTGCTCATATGAATAGTTTGTCGTGAATGGCTCCCCAGAGTCTCAAACATTATTTAATTATTTATTATTATTTTTTTCAAGGAGACCAGACACTAAGCAGAAAAAAAAATTGTCCAAAAACCACCATATAATCGAGCTGGATGCATAGTAGAGCCATACAATGCAAGCAGGCAGCCTATACATCAATTTTGAGTCAAGTGGGTAATGGTCGTCACGTTGATGTGCGCGCGTGGCCCCGCCCAAATGCATTGCTTCATATGGGAAAACTTCAAAGGGCCATAACTTTATTTCTAAGGCGTGAATCAAAATTCCCCTGCGTCAAATCTCTAGTTTCGACCCATTCTGCGTGCCCATGTAAAAATTATCCCCCCAAGTACTCCCAAACCCCCCATGAATTAGATTATTTAATTATTTAAATATGCTTTTTTTAGTGTATAATTTTTTTTTTTTTTTTTTTTTTCAAGGCGACCAGAACACTAAGCAGAAAAAAAATTGTTCGAAAACCGCCATATAGTTGAGCTGGATGCATAGTAGAGCCATACAATGCAAGCAGGCAGCCTGTACATCAATTTTGATCAAAGTGGGTAATGGTCGTCACGTTAATGTGCGCGCATGGCCCCGCCCCTCACGTAGCGCGTGGGCGGAAAACATTGCAAATGCATGGCTTCCTATACAAACATATGGGGTAACTTCAAAGGGCCGTAACTTTAATTCTAAGGCATGAATCAAAATTCCCCAGGATCAAATCTCTAGTTTCGACCCATTCTGCGTGCCCATGTAAAAATTATCCCCCCAAGTGCTCCCAAATCCCCCATGAATTAGATTATTTATTTAAATTTGCTTTATTTTTCTACTTAGTGTATAACAAGGCGACCTGAACACTAAGCAGAAAAAAAATTGTCCAAAAACCACCATATAATCGAGCTGGGTGCATAGTGGAACCATACAATGCAGGCAGGCAGCCTGAATTTCAATTTTGTCAAAAAGTTGGTAAAGGTCGTCACGTTTATGTGCGCGCGTGGCCCCGCCCCTCACGTAGCGCGTGGGCGGAAACATTGCAAACGCATGGCTTCCCTGTACAAACATGGGGAAACTTCAAAGGGCCGTAACTTTTGATTCTAAGGCGTGAATCAAAATTCCCCAAGGTCAAATCTCTAGTTTCAACCCATTCTGCGTGCCCATGTAAAAATTATCTCCCCAAGTACTCCCCAACCCCCCAAACATTAATTAATTATATAAATGCTTTTTTTTTCTACTTAGTGTTTAACTTAGTGTTTAATTTTTTTTTTTTTTTCATTATTCATTGTATAATTTTTTTTAATAAAAATAAATAAGATATTAATTACATTAAATTCTTTTTTTTTCTACTTAGTGTATAATTTTAGTGTGTAACAAGTGGACCACACACTAAGCAGGAAAAAATGGTCCAAAAACCACCACACAGTCGAGCTGGATGCACATACAATGCAAGCAGGCACCCAAACAGCAATATGCACAATGTTCGGTAAAGGGTCGTCAACGTATCCCGCGCGCCCGTAAAATTTATCCCGTTTGCCCGTAAAATTTTTTTGGCAAACATTGCAAGTGAATGGCTTCCTATACAACTTCAAAGAGCCATAACTTTAATTCTAGGGCGTGAATCAAAAAAGTCTCTCGATCAAAGCTGAGCCATTCTGCGTGCCCATAATATTATAAAATTACGGTCCCAACCGCTTCCCAGCGTCCCAATAATTTTTTTTTCTACTTAGTGAGTAATTAGTGTGTAACAAGGCGACCAGAACACTAAGCAGAAAAAAAATTGTCCAAAAACCACAATATAATCGAGCTGGGTGCATAGTGGAACCATACAATGCAAGCAGGCAGTCAATTTTGTCAAAAAGTTGGTAAAGGTCGTCACGTTTATGTGCGCGCGAGGCCCCGCCCCTTACGTAGCGCGTGGGCAGAAACATTGCAAACGCATGGCTTCCCTGTACAAATATATCCATATATCGCCATTTTTGCATACAGGTTCTCCCTCAATTACATCTCTCCTGTTTGACAGAAATACTACCACCCTTACCTGTACCTCCACTGGTAGTCCTACCACTGTCTCTTGGAGGAAGAATGGCATCTGAGTTGACCTATCTCTCTATGAGCAAAGCCAGAGGCTGGTAGATGCAGTGCAAGCTACCTACCACAGCGTTCTTTTCAGTGATAATATTACTAACTTTGTGGGTATCTTCACCTGTGTAATCAGTAATGCTAGAGTCTCAGTTCCAATTCAATCTACTTTGGAGCTAAACGGTAAAATTTAATAGTTGATTGTTTCATCATTCCCTAATAATTCTTGTGTCTATGATAATTATAATGTTATGTAGGTGTATTAGTAGTTCACGATCAGTTCAATGTTGGTGAATCAGCGAATGTTTCATGTAAGAGTGATTCTCCAGCTACGATGATAGAATAGCTGAGAAATGGGATGGTAGTGGAGAGTGCTGCTTTCACTGGCATCCAGCAACTGGATCTAGTGTTCTCTCCGGTCAATGATAGCATTCATAACCAGGTCTACTTGTGTAGGGTGACTAGAGATGGAGAAAATGGAATGATGGTAACAGCAGCACAAAATTTTACTGTCAATGTTGATGGTAAGATGATGATGGTATTGCTATGATAATCTTTATGCACCTCTCAGTAGTACCTTAAGGATACTTTTGTTTGCGGGTACTAAACTTAGCGAAAATAGCGATTTGCCTAATTTTATAATACTATTGTACCCGCGAATATTAAAATTTTCAACATTTTCGAATAAATAGAATGTTAATTTTGAAAAAACCACTAAATAGAGTACCCACTAAATGCGCCATTTCTGAAATCTGCTAAAATTTAATTTGTACCGGGGCCCGCAAATAATCGTAGCTCTAAGGTAGTTCCCCTTGCATGCCCCTTGATGTGATTACATAATTATATCTTGTATTTGTGCAGTTCCACCTAATGCGATCACTACCACTGTTAGTAGTTCAGGCACAGCCACAGCTGGGGTAATCTACAGTCTGACCTGTATTGCATCAAAGACAGTGAATGATTTAACTAACTCTCCCATTGCCACTTGGTCCACTGGGGGAGGGGCTATCTCCAATGCAACTGGAATCACTGTATCTACCATGACTTATTATAGTGAAGTTACCCTTTCAACACTGACCTTTGACCCACTGAGAAGGTCTCAAAGTGGACAGTACAGGTGTGATGGAATTTTGACATCTCAGGCTCTGGATGAACCACTAAGACCTTCAAGGATGGTGGAGCTACGTGTGAAAAGTATTAAATAATTTTCAGTGTATTTTGATACTCTTTCTTTTCCTATTACACATCTGCTCTTGACTCTATGCAGTAATTATGTAGCTGTGTTTATCATCATCCTTTCTTCCAGTCTAAACTCCTGATGTGGTCATCACTGTTCCATCGGGTCCTCTGTTTGCTGGTCGTATAGCTCCTCTCACTCTCACTTGTACCATCTCCATCAACTCTGCCACTGATACTGACATAGCCATATCTACTACAGACATCACTTGGCTGACGCAGAGAGGAAGCACGCGATTATTCAACGGTGATGCAAGAGTGACCATCTCTTCAATAGCTGGCTCCAGACCATCATTCACCAGTACCCTCACCTTAGATCCTCTGAACACAGCTGATAACACTACCTTCACCTGCCAAGCTAGAGCAAGATCTCCTACTGGTGTATCAAGCTTTGTCATTGCAAGTGAAGTGGGAGAAGGAGCTGTCTCAGTCATTGTTAATTGTGAGTGTAGCAACAAACCATTAATTTTAAGGACATAGTATTATAGGCAATTTGCCCTTGATATTAAGTGTATGTGAGAATTATTGTTGATCTTGTCTCTGCAGCTCCCTTCCCTCCAACTGTGAGTATCAATCCTTTCGATCGCTTGGAGATGGCTGGACAGCCTCTCACACTGAACTGCTCAGCATCAGTACAAGAAGGAATCAGAGGCAGCCCTGTGCTGACTTGGACTAGGAAAGACGCTAGTCTATCAAGTGATGTTACCTCAGTACCTCCTCTCCTCTCCTTCCCCTCCCTGCGGACTAGTCATGCTGGGAGATACACCTGCACTGCCAGGCTCTCCATCCCAGAGGCTGGGGTGGATGTCTCTGGAGACAGCACAACAAATATTTCTATTCGATGTATACTTTTATGCTAATAACAATTATTATGGCACTGCATTACATAATAATAACTTTGTTTTGTCACATGTAGTTACGCCTCCACCTCCCATCATCTCTGGATCTCCAAGAAACACCAGTTTCTTCCAAGGTCTGGATCTCACTTTAACCTGTATCATCACTCTGGGTAGCGTGGTGGACACTCTAGTCACAGTACAGGGAATCTGGAATAGGAATGGAATTGAGCTGATGAATGATGGAAGAATTACTGTCAGCTCATCAAGGAGCTCACCTCCATATGCCATCACTCTCAGATTCAATCCCTTGAATGTCACTGATGCTGGAACATACGAGTGTCATGTGACTGTAACTCCTCAAGACTCTACCTTTATTTCTACTGCCACCATATCTAACTCGAGATCTATCAGTGTTTCTGGTATGTATAATATAATTGTCTCATATACATGTATGATATTTCCCTTACAGAGTTTCCGACTCAAGTTGCTGATGTCACTGCTGAAGGCATCTCCATAGCTGGATTCTCTGGCTATACACTGATATGCAGATCCAACAGGGAGCCTGACCTCCCACCTACATCCACTATAGCAGTGCAGTGGCTTGGTCCAAGGGGAAGTATCATCAACAGTGGAGAGTTGGTCCTACCACTGATGCTGGTCTCATAAGCAGACTGTTCTTCAATAGGCTCTACACTTCTCAAAGTGGACCCTACATCTGTAGAAGTCTTCAAACCATACCTGGAAGAATTATCAACCATCCTGAATCTGTGATGTTCTCTGTTCAAGTCAAATGTGAGCTCTCAGTTCATGTAATGTAGATCTATAAGTGATTATCTTTATCCACAAATGCAGTGCCTGCTCCTATTTCGCCTTTGACCTTCCATCATAGTCACACCACAGCCCTCAGTGCTGGCACCTCCTTCTCCCTCACTTGTATCATTATCACTAACTCAACTGGAGTGGATATGGATATTGAAGTGAAGAGTAGCATCATGGGCAGTGGAATATCGGACACTGACCGAGTCACTGTTTCCCCACAGCCGGTTTCAGTTGGTGAAAACATGTTTGAGATTACTGTGACATTCAGACATCTTCTTGAAACCGATACTGGTGCATATAGCTGTTCAGCCTATGTAACATCTCCACCATCACAGCCAAATGTGATCACTAGTGACTCTACCTCTGGCTCAGAATCTATCAATGTTGGCCGTAAGTGTGGCTACTAAAAGTCAAAGTTGATAATTATTATGACGTCTCTGTACTACCATTTATTCTGTAGCTCTCCTAGCTCCTACTGTCTCTGTTTTCCCTATCCAAGGGATATCTATTGAACCTGGTGGTCAAGATATCGTAACCTGCACAGCTCATTTTGATGAGCACCTAGCAGAGAGACCAACCTTGGTGTGGGAATTCCCGGGAAGTGATACTGCTACAACTGTAGGTGACCAGTTAGGGATCCACGGCACTAGCTACAACTAGGACGCTGACTTTTAACAGCATACACACATCCCAAGCAGGTGTGTATACGTGCAGAGCTACTATAGATATACAAGGAATTGATTCTCTGAGTCGGTCAGCCAGTCTAACTGTCCGAGTTCAAGGTAAGTTGACAGTCCCAGAATGTCTGCTGCAATACAATGTCTACCCCACTACCACACAACCAGCAGCAGGTCCCAGTGCAGCTAGCTCATCCTCTGACAACACTGTGGCCATCATAGGAGGAGTGGTCGCCGTTGTGATTGTGCTAATCATTGCAGCAACTACAGCCATAATAGTTGCTGTGGTACTCAGATATCGAAGAGCTGAATTCAGTCCCAACCAAAAGTGAATCCCAAATTCAATACATCACTTCTAGTATGTTTCAATTAATGCTGTTACTATGCAGGCCCTTGCCGCATGAAGCACCAGGAAGTGTGATGTTGAGTGATCTGTCTCCCAGTAACAAAGAGAGAGAGGTTTATGAAGCTATTGAAGCTGATAATGAGTACGAGATACTAGACAAGTACAGTCAGGCTTATGACGATATAAAAATTCCACCTACGGCTAACTTGCCAAAACCAGAGGCCGATGCAGTGAAGCTGTAATCATTTCCAGTGGCTGGAGACTATGAGTTCACACAGTGCCCAGCTTATGTCACTGTGGAAACCACCAATGTCGTTGGAAACACCAGTAAATCTCCTTCGATTCAACCAACTACTGCACAAGGTGATCAATGACAGTCCATGATTCATCATGCAAATGTAATATTTACTAAGTTATGGATAATCATACCAGTAGCTATAGCTAGCTAGCTATAAGTGATTTTGTAATGAGCTGAATAGTATAATTTTTGTGTCATGATCAGCTGTTTATATTAGCAATAACTGATAATTTTGTTTCTATGCACAATCTGTGTAGTATTATTGCTATAATAATAATAATAATAATATAATATGCATCAAGCATACAATGGGAGTTGCTCTGCTAGGTGTGTATACCCAACCATAGGGGATTTGAGAGCTTTAGCTACTGCTGGCCATGTTGGCTTTGGAGTTCCATTACTTAACCAATCCTTGATAGTAGCAGTGATACAGTCATCTGGATTTTGATTGGTTGCTTTACCAATGGAATCTAGTGTACCAGGAGAAGTTCCTAATTTGAGGCCAATGTTATACCATTTTGATCTGGCCTCCCAAACTGCCTCCAGAACATCACTAAGATCACTAATACCGAGATAACCTGGAGAAACGTGTAATGGTAACATCATGCAGTGACAATGACAATAATCATCTTATAGAGTTACAATAAACAAACCTATGTTCAGTGCAGATTTGTTTCCATCAGTAGGTACACTAGCCCCATCATGATGAACCTCTAAAATAATTGGAAGTACATAAAAGCATCAACAGCTGAGATCAATCTTTAGCAATATTAGCTACCTTTGTGGCTAAACCAAAGATGATGTTGTTCAGAAATTTCGCTGCAGAGTCGGCGATCATTAGTGCAAGTCAGAAGTCCAGTACTGGAGACAGTTGCAGGATGTATGTCAATGTCGTCATGCTTCAAGCAAGGAAAGGCAACTTCCGGAATCGAATTCTTGTAATTCAGTTTCTGTGATGCTTTTCGTATACCAGTAAGGATTGTCTCACGAATATTGGGACATTCCTCTTCACATATCTGACGTACTTTATCAAGATTTGCACCCTCAGGGGGCTCAATAGTAACATGAAAAAATGTAGAGAAAGAGTCACTAATTGTAATGCAACCTGGGTTGCCACCTGGAAGTTCAAATTTCACTTTATTGCGGGATACCTGCACAGGGCAGCGATTCTCTGAAAGAAGCTTCCATTTGAATTCAGTAATAAGGGAAGCTATGAGGAAGCAGTACACTCCAAGTTTAGGACCACCTTCATAAAAGTAAAACAGAAGAGGTGAAACTATCTGGAAGATTGTATCTGAAAAGATGCTATTAGGTAGATTTTCCTTTTTAAGGAGGCAGGGAACAAGATATTCACCTTCACCGACTTCAGCCATAATTCTCAGGTGTTTAAAGAGTGAGATTAGATGCTCCTTCATAAAAACTTTCGGAATATAATGTGACTTGAATTGTTCAAGTATCTCTGCCGTCACAATACCACATTTCACAAGTTTCTTTTGTGCTCCAAGTAAGTGACTTTTTGGCTTAGATTGTAATGATAAGCTGTGTATCACAAGCTCAGTAATTTTATCGAGCAGAGCTTGGGCATCAATGAAGACTATATTTGGTAGAACATCTTCATAATAGAAAATAAGTTTCAACCCATGAAGGTATTTTAGAGCAGACTTAAATGATTCCCATGTAAAATTGTACGTGGATGCCACTTTAAAACATTCCTCTTTACTCAGCACTGACTTTCGTTGTTCTTTGGACATTCGTTGAAGACACATTTCTAAGGGAATATATCGAAGAGGTATCTTGATAGGCTTCACTTTACGTAATTCCTCCATTACCTTCTCTCTCAATGAAGAAATGATTTTTTTATCATCTCTATTTGGTACCCTAGCATTAATAGCAAGGAGAAGAGATTGTCCTTCAAGTTGGACAATGTTATCCTCTATTTCTTCCGGTATTATGTAGCGTAGCTTTTTTTCTTTTCTTTCTCTATTTTCCTGCGTGCAATTATGCTCCAGGTCCTTATGAGTGCCAATAAATACAATTTTTGGACATGTGTGGCGTTCACATGTTGATTGTAGTACCCTCATGCAGTGGTGTAATGTCTCCAAGTGGGTGAAAGGCGAATTGAATGGTTCTCCAACACGCTCTCCGTTGGTGTAGTACTCCACTAATGGGTAACTATCTAGGCTTTCGTTTAGCTTGACTGTAAGTATGCCAAACATGGTATTATGGATAAATACAGGAAGGATCTCATGGAACATAGGTTGGCCTCCTGTATCACTGATGTCAAGTAAATCTTTGTCATTGAGATCTGATCTTTTGGATCCTGCCTGCATTCGACCTAGGAACTGCCTCTTCATAGCACGACGAACACACCATGTTTCTTCCCTTTGCAAAGTATCCCTCATAGACGACTGTCTTGTGGTTTCCTTTTGAGTAGGTTGTGAAGAGATAGCTTTGTCAACAGCATCAGTTGTGGCTACTGTATTGGTTGGTTGTGGTGATTTCTCAGCTGTTGCTACTAGCATGTCTGAATAGTGGTCGTCAGTGATACGTACAAATCGATTATCAGTCACTCCAATTTTACAGTGAGCTACAGTTCTGACTGGCTTTTTCGCACATGGGGTGCTCTCTCGAGCTGATGGAGGATCTTCTTCAAGGAAAGCTGCCAGGATATGTGTTTTACCAGATCCTCCAGTTCCCAAGAGCAAGACACTACCATTTCGTATCCACACTTCACCCTCTATCATAGCAGTATCAAAGCTTTGTTGTGTTCTCTCAGTAACTGTATTGAGTTATATTATATTTTTTGTGACTAGCTACCTTTTTGATCCTCCATCATAATATTCTGCTTACCTTTTACATAAGTATTCTCCACTAAATCAGCTGGTTGATGAAGATTGAACCAGCGGAGTATCCCAACAATCTCTATCCAAGTGGGGCAAGGGTGTTGATGAACATAAATATCTAGGTAGGCCTCTTTCCTCCGGGTGGAGCTTTGGTAACATTTTTCTATTTTGTCTATCTCAAACAGTGACAGGCTTAAAAATTGTTTACCTCCAAGCTTGTCTACCATCTCAGGATCCAGTGATACAAAGAGTTCCATTAGCTTCTCAGTAGTGATAGTAAGGTCTGAATAATATTATTATAAAATCAATGACATTGTGTACAATATTATTATTAATGAGCTGTCAGTATAATAATACACTATAATTTTTATTATTATGCAGCCACTGGCTAAAACATAAACCTCACCTCTAATTGGGAGATATACTTTTAAGTTTTCAACTGCAGCCATCTGATGATGATGGTATAGTGCTGAAGCAAGTCGTTCCCAAGAAGCCCATGGATAACAATTTACATACATATCAACAGCTGCATTCTCCTTTTCTAAGTCACTAGAGTACTTTCCTGAGCTTAGAATTTCTTTCAAGGCATTACGCAGTACTAAGATCTCCCACACTTGCATCTTCACTTTTGGTTCCACACTATCCATAACATGTCTGACATTCTTCACAGTTAAAGTGGGGTCTGCATGAGGAAGGGAGTGATGGAATCATTACTAGGTGCAAAATCATAGGTATACAATGTATATAGCTAGTCTAGATAAAATCGAATCGAGAAATCCATATATTCAATTACAGTGATCCGTATAGCTAATGCTTCTTTATGGAGCATTTGTAACTAGCTATATTGCGTGAAACTTTAGCCTTGTCATGAATTATTCTGAGAGTTTTCTAGCTACCAGTAACTGATACTCATAGTTTCATATTTCAAGCACGATAGTACAGTCATTATTGTACATGCATGACATTGTAGTGATCTGCATGTGCGGTGTGTATTATATTATTTGTATTACATACTTTTGCATGCTGCAATTCTAATTAAGTGAAAAGACCATTTCAAATTTATGTAGCTAGCTACTAGCACTAGGGAATCAGATAGCTGTTATGTAGCTATCTGATAGAATTTGAAAATAGTGAATTTGAATTAAGTGGGCTACTTAGCTACACTATACATTGTATTAGCAAGGGCTTATGGATTTGGTGTTAGCTATGGGCAAGATTCAGAATTAAATTTTGATAATAGCTTAATAGTGAACCATAATAGGTAGCTAAAATTTAATGTTACCAGTTAACATATATGATTTAGATTTCATTGCTGCAGAAAATTCGTTTTTGTAGTACAGCTCTCCAGTAAGTAGCTTCCAAGAAGCTTTGGGATGGTAGTTCACATAGTATTTTGCACTTGCAAGTATCCTTTCTGCATCAGTGAGGATCCCTTCCAGCTGTGATTTTGGAATGCCTAGTGCACAAGTCAGTTTCAACTTGTCTCCTTCTATCATATTCAGTATTTCAGTAACATTGTTCACTGTTATAGAAGGATCTACAGGAAGGTAGTAGCCGCAGTAGATAATGGATAAATGACTCTTGGGTTTGTGCATGCATGCCTGATATAAAATAGCTACATTAGCTACCAGTAGGGAATGTTATACTCTATTATTGCCGGTGGAAAGTAGCTACAGTTACCAATGTACTACTAGGCCTGAGCCAAATAGCTATTTGTGAATAATTGTTTGAATAATAGGCAGTTTCTTGAAGAAATTGAATAACGGGCTTTTCAACTGCCCAAGGAAGTACTGTGCATGCACATTCAGAGTATGCTTTAAATAGAAAACACTGTGCCATGTGAGTGTGGTTAAATGGAGAAATCACTGGTCCAGGAGCAAACAGCCCAGACAATTAGACTAAGTCCTCAATCACTTTTGGAAGTACTTAAAGTTCCTTGAGCCTCAGAATTTCTAAGTACAAGAAAAGAATGTAGCTACTACTAGAATCCATCTAGCTAGCTATTTGCCAATTTGAAAATGTATCTGTACATTCTGATTACATTCATGGTTTCAGGGATTTTGTCAGCTTTTTTGGAGTCTTAGTTGCTAATACCGGTAGATGACTTTCTCTTGAATAGATACTAAATTAAGTTTGAATTTAAAGTGAACTATGCGCCCCCCCCCCCCCCCCCCCCAAATGCATGGGAGATCTTCTAATGCTGTATTTTACTCAGTTTCATCGTAAGGAGCACAGATACCACAGATATCAAAGTCAAGGACATATAATATACTATAGACGCCATAAGCCCTTGGTTGTACAAGTATAAAAACAATTGAATAAAATTGAAGAATGAAGTAGGGATGGCAGGATCAAAAAGTACACAAACAAGAGATAATCGTATCTATTATACATCCCTATGCTTGCTTTTCTCAACTATTGTGCACCTATTAATCATGGTTGACGTGTTTGTTGAGTGCGGTATGTGGGAGACATTCGTGCAGGCAGGTTGTTCCCTAGTTGTCACGATCGTTCGGGTTTATCAGTTTGATTCAATCGGATTATTACTGGTTATTAATTTTTTGCACTCCTCAAAAAGCAAGCGTAGGGATGTATAATAGATACGATTATCTCTTGTTTGTGTATTTTTTGATCCTGCCATCCCTACTTCATTCTTCAATTTTATTCAATTGTTTTTATACTTGTTTCTGTTCTTTTTTATTGCACTTAGTGTAACTTATCAATGCCATCTTACATGGTTTGCTCACAACTTCTGATTAAGTGGAAGATGGGAGGTGCGCAAAAATCTTTGACACGCCCCTCATTAACTTGCGTTCTGATCAGTTGAACAGGATGACCGTGGCCCGGGGAAGAAGGCTGTTAGGCGCCCCAAGTAGTGATGATGCTTTTCTGCTTAGGGAGAAACTGACCAAGTTCTAAGTTTTTAATACTGTTGGCAGCAGCTAGCTACCCGGTATATTTTTATGATCTGTACGTTTCAAGTAATACCGCTGCTCGAACCTTACGCCTTCGCCGTATGATAGTATGATCGATCCAGCGTAGTACTAGCGCTGCAAGCGCTAGTAAGTAGTTCGGCTATGCCTAGCGCCTTACCGCTCCTCGAGCCTTGAACCTTCATATCCCGGCATGATCGGTCCAGCGCGCCGTTGCACGCGTTAGCGATGTACAATCATCGATCATGCATCTGAGCTATACGCTAGGCGCCTAGGGCCAGACGCTGTCACATGACTTCACCATGGCAACATATTCCGAGCATGCGCATTATATCATAAAATGGCGTATCAGACACACCCATAACGCGCTGTACACACCCACCATTATGTAACTATCGAGATAACGCAAAAATAGCGTGCCGTGGACCTGTGCGCTACAAAAGGAACTGGATTTATACTCAAACTAAGATGAGAGGTCAAGGCAGTCTTGAGTTAGCCCTGGTAATGAAAAAGAAAGAAAGAAAGAAGAAAGAAAGATTGACAAATGGCCTATTTTTTGAACATCTGGTTCTGACGTGTACAATTGTTTTGATGAATGATCTTGGTCTTGTTAGATGCACAATTTGCTGGAGATTCTGATTTTCACACTTAGAAATTTCACAAAATTACCTATTTTGAGATATTTGGGTATTTTTAATGTATTACATATATGGCATATCCGGGCCATCCCTACTTATAGAGTCTACCGACTCTATGATAATATAGGGTTCTTGGTGATATCAGCCAAAACAACCATGACAACACGATCAATTACTTCACCCCTTGTGCATGTGCGGGGGGTAATTAGTTACTAACATTAATTATTTTCATCATGCATCATGGCTAATCTGACTTACTGACCTGATATTGGTTCAGTGTATGCTTTGATTCTTTCAGTCAGATGACCCTCATATGCCTGATGTAAGGCATGAATAACTCTTCTCCATGATGGTGGATATTCACCCTTTCCACCTAGAAATGCCTCCACCACAGCCTTAATACGAGCCTCGTCTGAACTATATCGACATCGGATGGCATGCAGCTTCTTTTGATTTTCATTGTCCCAACTGTACCAACCCATCAGTTTCTCTCCCAATTTACTCCATCTCCTTGCTTTCTTTACAGCCTCAAACACGTTGTCCAGTGTGAGAGGTGGGACTGCATGAATTTTTTTAGGAATTCGAAGTTTATTATTGATAATAAGCATTATATTAGAGCTTCTCCGATCCTGATTCCACCATGCAGCTTACTTTTTATAAGGGAATGATTGTGCATATTATAGCTAGTCAGAACAATCATAGCTAGCTAAAGGTTACTATTTTTGATTAGCTAATATTTTGATATTTCTGCAGTTTGGCCCACAAATTTTGTACCATAATTTTTCCATGTGCACTATTATAGAACATTTAATTATATAGCTATAACCGAAGCAACTAGTATTGGTGTAGCTATATTTAATTTATAAGATATACATATAATTCATACAGTAGCTATAATGTTATTATACTATCAAAGTATGTCTCATGATAATATTATAATAATATTATTGTACAGTAACTATGCAACAGACACGTTAATACCTGATAGATGTGTAGTAGAAGCCATTGTGAACTTTTTTATAGTATAGCTACCATAATAGCAAACTTCTCAAGCAATAGTCTATAGCTAGCTTGAATTGCATCGATATATCATGAGTTGGGTTGTTGCAATGATATTAATATAGACTCTTTGAATTTGATTTACTGCACCGAATATACGTAGGGTATACACATAGTCCTGTTATCTCAACAAGAAGCTTAACGTGGGCACTATAGGCTGTGTACACGTAATAATTATGCATGGTAAAGGTTATTATACCATGCATCATTACAACATAGTGATTGTACCTATTGCATGCACATTGATCTACATGTGCATGCATGCATGCATTGCTGTGTGTCTCGAGCATCACATCACTGAAAGTATACATGCATGCATGCAATAATGATGTTTACACTGACACCATGCGTGCAAACACGACGAATGTTTGATTAAATTTATGGTCTATCACCAAAATTATGTTTGATTTTATCACCAAATTTTGGTGATAGACCATAAAATCAAACATTCGTCGTGTTTGCACGCATGGTGTCAGTATAAACATCATTATTGCATGCATGTATACTTTCAGTGATGTGATGAGACACACAGCAATGCATGCATGCATGCACATGTATAGATACTGTTTTCTCATCGACAGTTGCTTTTATACAGTTATTATAATGAAAGTAAATTGTTGCATGTATTATATAAACCAAGAAGATTGTGACTATCCAAGGTATTATAATAGTACACTGTATTGCTGCTAATATTATTATTAAGTGATATGCACGCAGCTATAATAATAAAATTAAATGGTCAACCAATGCAATAATGTTACAACGTAACATTGTGTAATATAGCTAGCTGCATATTGTATGACTCTTATAATATATTATAATGTCATAATATATGATTTTTTTAGTTAATTTTTATGGTAGCTAGCTAACAATATCTTTAAGGAATAATAGTACCATAAGCCTGGGACTATAAGGCAAGTATCATGTAAACAGGCGATTGGGATGTGACAGGAAGACGAAAAATTTCAGGACCACGCCGGGATGCAATTGACATCAAGCTGCTTGCAGCATATCACAGTAGAGTCAAACCACCTCAGGCTACATACATGTACTCCACTGCCATCATGCAGGGCCTATATGTTGCATGCAGTTGGTATAAGAGTGTCTGACTACATGACACTGTTACAGTATAGAATTCAGACAGTCCTGGATACAATCCCGGCTTGGTCTTAAGATTTTATACCCTGCCCTTCATTAGCTACTCAGTCACCTGTTTACAACATGCACCTGGCCAAGTTAAAAACCACAAACAGTAACTGTTACTATTAGCTTAACTTGTTGTTTACACTGACACACTAAATGGACTGCATGTGTACACAAGTGCTCTACCCTTGCTATTTTTCGATAATCGGAGTACTCCTGGCGATAATGAACAAACTTTAAGATTTTAGACTAAGTCTGAGACTCTTGTACATCATAACACTAGCTGTTTATTACAATAATTGTATAATAGACGTAGTTACTGTGCAGTACTATACTACTAGTCAACACACCATTAGCTAAGTACAGTAATGTATAACGTTGTTATTATTGTATAGTGCTGGGTATTTAAGTTGGCTGTTGGAACTACATAGCTAGCATAATTATTTTCTGGTAAGTGCACTGACAAAGGATAAAAGTTTAAGAGATGGTGAACTTAGCACTTGCTGTAACTCTACCAATAGTGTTCACCGCCATATTTATTTCAATTTTGTATCTGGCAATCACATATTATGTGAAGTACAAACGATATGGATTTTTCTGTTCACCTCCATTTAGTGAACTATATGAATTTTCGAGTGTCGATGCATCAACACAAATTGCTACATTCGTGCCAACTAAAGAAGCTGAGGAGTGGGCACGCAAGCATGGAAAACGTTTCAATCATTATCGAGTGAGAGTTCAAGCCAGGAGAATATTCTTTCAAGAAGATAATACACCTTATATTCAGGGAGTTTGGCTTTCAATTAGCTGGCTAGTGTGGTCTGGATGGGGCGTTTCGATAGCAGCACATTCCGTATGAGTCAACAAAGGAAGAACAGGAAACTCATTCAATTATACAATAACAATATTACTGGTATAGTGTGTGCAGTATAATACAGTCTCATAAAATTTAATAATAATAATATAGTTCTTTTGCATGATCAAAAGTAACTGTTACACTATATATAAATGGTGTATATAATAATGATAATAATATTATTGATTATAATCTGTGCAGGCCATTTAATTCAATAATAAAATGGAATTACAGTGGTACAGTCTGCATGTGACACTGCATGAATACAGTGGAACTTCTCATAACGGACCCTCCCAGGAACGACCACCCACTATATAACGGACAACCGCTATGGAACGGATTGAATCTGCCATAGACTTAGTACATTACGAACCTCCGAGGAGCGGACAACCTCTCAATTTTCTATAACGGACGGATTGTTCGGACCCGATTGAACATCTCAGTATAATTTTACTTCTAAATAGCGGACGGCCAGGAAGCCACACCCCTTTTTTGTGGCCAGTGACGTAATCATGATAGCCTAGCCAGGCCCTTCCCCCTTTGTAGGAGGGGTGCTATCTTGAAGGTGGGTCTGGGGCAAGACTAATGCATCAATGCATGATACAATTCAAGTGTATACACAGTACTTAAATTGAAGTAGACTCAAATCCAGCTCATATCCTGCTTTCCTGTTGATTCTTTCTCCAGTCACCTCTGCAAACGCTAACTAGCTATGTAGCTATCATAATGTGTAGACTATATTATATTAGTATGTATATTGTCTCCGCTTCTATAAAGGGACAACCTCCATATAAAGGACAAAAGGCCTGCTCCCAAGGTGTCCATTATTCGGAAGTTCTACTGTAGCGACATTACACATCGTACTATAATAATAATATCATGCGTAGCTACTAGCATGCATACTAGCTGCAAAGCACAATAATTATTGAAATCAGGAGTACATTTATAAGGAGTATGCGGAGTTAGTGTAGTAGCTACAACCGTCTCTTTCCATATTAATTTTGATATCACAGAATATCATTAACATGCACCCATATGCATGCACTAAAACCATGAGCTTTGAATGTTTTGTCTGCAGTGTCCTAGGTATCAGTGTTTTGATAGTAAGGCCCCAATTCCTTGATTATTAGTTTCTCATCAGGTAGTTTCCCAACATACCATGCGGGCGGGCGGGTATTACCATTATTTAATTAATGTTGACCACAACTTATGCAACACTTGAAAGGCACATAAAATGCATGGTGCTGCCTGAGCAAACATTGCTATTGGCACACACAAACAGTATACTAGACTCACAAAAGTGGCATCAAGAGTGTCAGTCTTGAAAGTAGCATGGTTAGGCAGTACACAGATGCTTACCAGAGCCATAGCACCCCCCTAGCTCTTCAACAACATTGTTGCATGCACACGGTCGGTCACGTGATTGTCCACACCTTTTATTACGTCATTGGAATGCACTAATGAAATAATGGTGATAAATTCTAACTTGAACTGGAGCTCTATAGAGCACATACCCCGCCCGCGCTGCAGCGTCGGATGTCAGAGCATATCAATGGTCAGAGAGCTCGATGAGCGAGCAGCCTGTTGACGACCTTTACCTACATATGGTGCCAGGTTGTGCGCATGAGCAGAGAGCACATAGTGGGCAGTGTCCATAGGCGTGGCCAACAAAATGCAGCATTTGCAACGCTCGTGGGCCTTACCAAACAATTCGAAGCATACTGAAGCCAGTTTTTGGGCGATATTGACGGATACGTTGTATTTACGAGTCGCTCAGATGTCTAGATCTCCAGATCTGGCGATTTTTGTGCTAACAGACGACAACGACGACAGACAAAACCGATTACATTACCCCTTGCGCATGCGCGCGGGGTAAAAATTGATGCGGGCGGTTGATGAGAAACTAATAATCAACGAATTGGGGCCTAAATAGCAGCGCTAGCAGCTGCAGCTATACAGAATGTGACTCTGTGGTTGGCCCAATCGTCTTCAAAATCAGCCGGGTAATGTTAAACATTCTCTTGTAGAATTCCAAGTGCGTCTCGTTTGGTTTGAGGTCTTGAAGGGCGACCTGCAACACGTATAAACTGGTGTCCACGATTAGGTCACATTTGCTGAGCTCAGCAGGCTAGGTGTCATGAATGTGGGAAAACCCTCTCGACATCACGCAAAGCCACTCAAAGAGCCCGCTCTCGACCCTCAACTTGATGCTGGGGTCCTGGAGACCTTCAGGTACCATTAAATTGCGTGGGCGTGAGGTGGGGGATATGACACCTAAACCACATCAAAGTCATTAGTGAGGTGCATGTTGTGTAACCACGCCCTTTTAATTGCACAGGTCTCAGGGGTGTGGCTGCTAGAGCCGGAAGTGTTCATTTAATATCCTCCATGGACCGGAAGCCGCGCCAGAAGGGAGGGGCCAGGCCACGCCCAAAACAGCCCCACCCTGTTCCCCAAGGACCACCATTCTCAATCAAGTGCCTACTAACCACCGGATGTCCACCGGAAGCCCACAATCAATCCCAATTAAAACACACAGCTTCCTCAAGGCCAAAACACACACAAACACTTGGAGGCCGTTCTGCCACACCGCCCACACAAGAGCTCACCTCGACTCATTTCCTGTGTGGGCGGAGTAACAACACGTCATCGCAACCACATCCGCTTCAAACATCGTCAGCTTCCGTCCAGCCGTACGGTCCCCTCCATCGCACCGGCGTACAGTGCCTCATTAACAGACATGGCCTCACCTTTGACCTCCTGCCACGCCCCCAAAGCCTCCTCGCGGGATTCAAAGGTCACCACCGCTTCCGGGACACGCCCACCTATCGCCGAGGCCAAGTCCCAGGCGCCGATATCCAAGCACTGGCCCGTGAAGCCACGCCTAATCGGAAGCAATAAAACCTGCATTAACGCACACGCACACACTCCACACAGTGCCAGGAACACGCCCACATGCTTAATTAGGCCTAATAAGGCTTTTTTTTTTTTTTTTTTGTCGTTGCGGTTAATAGTTAAGAAAGAATGCTTTGATCTTGCTTTGAAGTGGGCAATTACCGGTGTTTTCTTCAGGGGCCACTTCCGGTCGCTAATTACACGCGCATAATCATCCTGGCCGATTCTAGACACGCCCACCTTCGACCAAAAGCACTCGTATGGCCTCTTCGGCCACGCCCCTTCACGATTCGCTAATTGAATTAGCCAATCCTGACGCTCACGCCCACGCACTTTAATGCTACCTTAAGATGGACGGGATATAGATGTGCTGAATCAGCATTACGAGCCCCTCCCACTTCAGGAGACAAGACGAGCCACTCCCACTTTAGGATTACAGAGCTCGGTAATCTCATCGTATACTAGAATTTCAAGATTTTTTCTTGCCAGCGAAGCAAGCGAATTTTCGTGACTCTGTAATCGACGCATTCCACGTCTCAGTGAAGTTCTTTCGCGTTGACCTCTTAGATTGTCTATATCCTTTTTAATACCATTTCACGCCAAGTGTATTATTAAAGTCAGGAAGGTAAATGAGTCACTTGAGCAAGTGATATGCCACTTATGTAATCGGGGGGTTATTTTTTGTGCAGTGTTTAAATTTTTTATGGACTTCCTAATGTGTCTATTGCTTGGGGATCTCTCCTATTAAAAGATGTAATTTTTAAAATTTACCTTGTTAGCACTATTACTAGCCTCGAACCCAGGTTCACTTTCGGGGGGAGGGGAAAGAGAGCCTGGTAGACACTGTCTCGCAAAGTTTATGGAGCAATTTGTAGTATAATACGCTGGACACTATCGCTACCACACGGTTGGACATGTACCGGGACAAGGTATACTAAGCAGCCGAAGTCAATGAAGTTTCAAGACTCGATATTTCTAAAGACTGTTGTATGAAAGACTTCATTCGCTCTATCTCACTTTAAGCAAACCTTCACGAGCCTCAAAGACCTGACAAAGTCCCTTCGTTGCCGTTGGACAACCGCCTTTATCGACAGTCCCGGTTGTTCACCAAAAAACTTTCACTAAAAGTGAGTAGCTAGAACTCCTTGTAGCTTCTTTATTCTTCCTCTATCAATGTTGCTCACTTGTGACAGCTAGACTTGTTACGAACTGCGGCCAACAAAGACGATTTTTAGGCATACTTGTGGGGTCAAGGTTCACGTTTATGGACTGATAAATGGACAAAATTACGAATTTCCAGGATTTCTGGGAATTTTGGCGCGTGCGCAGACAGTGTGTACCAGGCTCTCTTTTCCCTCCCCACAAAAGTGAGCCTGGGTTCGAGGCTAGGTACAATACGCTGGCCCTATAATTGGATATACTTGCAAATTAATTAGTCTTGATGATCCATAATACAGGCTGACTCATATTAAAAGGGACATCTACCTTATTGATGATCTGTACGCTAGCCGCGGTGGAGTGGAGTGATAGCGAGAGATAAACATCTGCGGTTTTGTTCTTTCTAGACTTATGAATATCGTTGGTCTGCTGGTGGGTCTATCTGTCGTCCAGGCTCCGCCCAACCTTCTCCCTGACCAATCAGATTGTTATCTGATCAGCCACGCCCTCCTATTTTTACTTTTCATCAACGATAATATTAATATCAGCTGATGTGTGATTCGTGTGTTGTGTGGTGGGCGTGGTTTGGATCACTCCTGCTCGGAACATCCTGGTTGGTCATTGCCCTGTGTCTCATCATGTCTGGAGATGTTGAGCTCAACCCCGGACCTATCGACCAAGGTTGGTCTCTTAATAATGCCTGCCATCAGTGCCGTTCAATAATGATATTGATATTAATTTTATAGAAGATCAAGAGATTCTCTCTAAAGTGGATGGCACAACTTTGGGTATGTAATTATGTGATGATATTTTTTATGAAGAATCGAGTGATTTTAAGTAGCTGCTGCATAGGTAGCTGAACGTTTCGGGAGGTATAATTTTTGTTATTTTCGTGAATGAGCACAGTATGAAAATCAGACCCCTAAATTATTACCCCGCACACATGCACAAGGGGTAAAGCAATCGGTTTGTCTGTCTGTCATCGTTGTCGGCACTAAAATTGCCAGATCTCGAGTTCTAGGCGTCTGTGCGTGCTATAAGTACAGTCGATCGGTAGACATAGGTGAAAAACTGGTTTGTACGTGCTTCAAATTTCTCAAAAAGGCTTACTAGTGGTACAAATCGTCCATTTTCTGTTCAGCATGCCTGTGGTTTATCGACCACACCCACTCTTTTAGCATAACAGTATGCGGATGCGACTGCGCATGCTCAAGCACAGTGTTGAAAAGGGTCGTCACGTCATGAAACAGCTACATGTATGCCTCAGAGTGCTACGCTACAGTGGCTACAGAGCGTGCGGGGTATGTGCTCTACAGAGCTCTAGTTGCTATTGTACTACGTATAGTGAGTACGTCAGTGAAAATTAAACCAGCAAGTCATATAAAGATCAAATACATCCGCGAAAATTAAATCCCTCGTGCTATATATATATGGCATAAATATTGTGTGAGCTGATGAACACACTTGTTGACAATATTATCATATTTATTGTTTTTTCTTACCAGAGGAGGATGACTGGAACATAGTGATTGATGAGTGTAGCTCAGTGTCTGCTAAGTGGGAGCAGGTCAGTGGGTTCCTTGGACTCCGTCTCTCCATCATCGACACCATCAAACAGAACCATCCTGGAGACAACGTTGGCTGTTGGAATGATGCCCTCAAGCACTGGATCAAACACAACTACAACACAAGCAAGTTCCATGAGCCATCGTGGAGGTCTCTGCTCAAAGCCATCACTAGGGTCGACAGGGCACTCTTCAAGAAATTAGCTGCCGAGCACCAAAGTAAGCATAAAACTGAGTTCAATTTATAGTACATTTTTGAAGAGAAAATTTTCATTTATAGCTCTTGCAGTGAGTGTAAGTATTGAAGTGGATCATGTGGAGAGAGACATGGTGAGGTCGAAGGTGTCAACAAGTGATATCCAAGAGTCTAAAGGTTAGCTATGCAATAACTCAGCAGTTACTTTCATCAATGTGTACTGTCATTTATAGATAGCAGTAATGCTGTAAAGTCACCTGATGCTGGTACACAGCCTGCCAACAGTGGAGGGGCTACAGTGGAACACCAAGGTGTGTATTGTGCTTATGAATTTCTTACAAACTAACTGTATTACATGTGCATGAATCTACATGTAAAGGCTTGTATGATCTGCCCAATCTACTATTATTTGTATCATCTTGAAGTTCGTGTTTTATCATCTCAGAACCAGTAACTGAGTCAGACCCAGCAGTACCTTCTATATCTGTTCAACAGAAGGAGCAGCTTTGTGAAAGACGATGCTTTGAGTCCGAGCAAATCATGTACAAATTTCAGAAGCTTTTCACGGACACAAAACGGTCACTACGAGGGAAAAAAGTTGCAGTTGATGAGCTAGTTGGTCATTTGGAGTGCTTAGGATCAATCAAACCAACATATGTAGATATTGGTCGATCTCCACTGCGAAGCCAGCTACCAGGACTAGCTGACGCTAAGACTGTCGATGCTGTCATGTCCGTTGTCAAGGACTACTGTTCATTCTTCAACTACCACATGGTAGAGCGCATCATTGATGAATTCGGGACGAAGCAAGACAAGGAGAACATGGCCAGCTACAAAGAGGACTTCACCAAGTATGCCGAGTGCTGCATTACATAGTGTCCTCCAGAGGTTGGGAAAATGAGTGAGGAGGGGTGTGCTAACGTATTCGTAACACTGGATGATTCGTTCGACAATTGCGCCATCAGTCACCTCAATGTATTCATTGGCAACTTGCGGAAGATTCTGAAGATTCCTTCTACTGTTGCACTCAGGCTATGCCGCGTTAATCTCGGAAGCATCAAGCTGATCTTTCAAATCCCTCTTTCTGTCCAACAAGCCATCTTTCCTCTCTCTAGTGAACAGGAAGCAGAGTTATCCAGCCTAGGTGTCGTACAGCTCTACTGTGGGGACTACCAGTTCACTCCACAACAGACTGAGGTAAAGTTAACAGACCCTAGTGGATGAATTTGTTGAGTAGCTCCATTTTTCTGTGTTTCCAGGAAGTGGCAGAGGAGCCAGCGACTGATGGAGACTCAGACCACACTGATAGTGGGGCAACTGTCAACAGCAAAAGCGCATGTGAGTTACCAGTGATTACATGTTGTACTCTGCATGGATTGTCCATAGTTTTCAATGTATTGAAGATCTGGGAATGGGCCTGGGAATGAACCTTCATTCCGATTCCACAATCATGTACAATAATAATATAGTATGGTATGTAGCATTATAACCACTGGATGTACAAACCATTGCCCGGAGCATAGCTACCTTTAATATCCCTCCCCCCTGCATCTTTCAAATTAGAAAATGATAAACATCTATTTATCCTTTAATTGGGTGAGCCTAAATGATACATCCATACATCTAGCTGGCAATATAATATATGACCGTCCACGACCATATTGTGCTGGATATCAATCTGAGATACAGGCCTATTTAGTTGCCCAAGGTGATAATTATCATTTTTCACTTTTTGGCATAGATCGATAGTGGAATCATTCCTCTACACAAAAATCTGCTTCGTAGCTTCTAGTCGGCCGTGTAGCTAACATTGACCGTCCATGATACGGAGCCGTTGCCATAGTTGCAGGTAGGCAAGTATGGCAGCTGCACAGAAAAAGCTCTCCAGACACTTCTTTCTTCGATTTTGTGTACTAACAATAATTTATAGACACGCTTATCTTTTGGTTCTTTTCCATCGAAACGTTGGCTGCTGCTTTCTTTCCAACGTTTTGGCCGCCATCTGGCTCTTTGACTTAGTGGGCGTGGCCACGTACTTTGCATTAACAGCGAGTATACGGACTTCTGCGTGCAACGTACGTAGCATTGTGCTTGCTGCATATTTTTAATACGGGCGATCCGGGTACATTTTGGTTCATATCTCCATGACTACACGGGCTAGAGACTTCCAATTTGCAGGAGCAAAAGTTCAAAGGTTGTACTTGGTAATGGTGGCCTTAACTAAAAATCGGTTATCAGCGCAATATGGTTGGTTTTGTCATGGAAGGTCACATAATATATACGAATTGATCATCACATGAAATAGCTTAGTATGGCTCTACAGACATGTGATATTGCAAAATACCCTAAACTCTGGTTATTAAGTGCACCCTGCTATTAAGCACATTATTTATTAAGCGCATGCTCTCTTCTCGTCACAAGCTATTGTTTAAGCGCATATGCTTAATAGGCGTGGCATTCTATGAACCTGATCGTGACCTCAACAACATGTTGGAGTCTGGAGATATGATGGCCACGAATAATGCTGTCATGCAAGAAGATCGAGTCTTCAGACAAAATTTATTCGCCAGCACACGTTATCTTGAGCAGCAGCTGTAAACGCTAAAGAACTCAATCAATCGAGCCAGCTAGCACTAGTGCTAGCGGGCCTCGTATCCATTACATGGCCAAACGTTTGTGGGCGTGGTTATGTGCCATGTAAGCGCATGCTGCTGTTCCGTTTACCACTATAAGCGCATGCGTTTATTAACCAGACTCAGAGTATATGGTAGTTTGTATATTGCATATTCAATACCCCATAATAATTATTTTAGTGAGTGGTATGCTGTTTTTGGGTGGGTGTTTCAGAGAAACTAAACTTTACTTGGCCTATCAAACTATAAACAGACTAGTGTCATTCAGGGCCTGTATATGAGCCTAAGTAGCTATATAGCGGATGTGAAAAAATATTATTAGCTGAGTGCAGACTTGAGCTCCAAGATTAGTTTCTCTGACACGCCCACCCATAAAGCACCAAATTATGGGGCATTAGAATATGCAACTACAGGTAATGCTGAGTTGTCATCGATGGCTGCTGGACTGGCTGTGGGAAAACCTGGGGATACTGCCTCCATCAGTGCTGACTCAGCACTAGGGAGGAGCAGTGTTATCACTGGCACTACAGCCGGAATGACAAGATTCAGTGAGGTGAGTCAGATCACTGACTGCTACTGGTCTGGGCTGTTCTGATGTTCCATATTCCATTCCCAGGATAATATTATGGTGGGCAGAGAATTAGGTGATCTTGGAATGGGAATGGGACATGGTGCATCGATTGAAAATGAACTATTTCAAGCATCAGGCAAGGGAGACCTGAAGAAAGTAAAAGAACTTGTTGAGGAGAAGCAATTTGATCCACTGCAGAAAGAAGGAAAGTTTGGAGCGAATGCTCTTCACTACTCAGCTCATTTTGGACAACTTGGAGTGCTGAGATATTTCATCGAAGAAAGGGGATGTAGTCCAGCAAGTCAAGACAATCGAGCAATGACACCTCTTCATTATGCAGCAGTTGGCAAACATCTTGATATAGTCCACTATTTGGTTGCTGAGCAGCAGATGGATCCACTATGTTGTGCTGACAATGGCTCTACTCCACTTCATGCTGCTTCTCAGGCTGGGGACATTAATGTCGTGAGATATCTAGTGAATGAACTAAACAAGTTTCTTTCACTCACGGACATAGTCACTAGTAGAGGCTTTAATGGAAAAGCTTCTGTCCACAGCGCTGCTTTGAATGGACACTTGGAAATAGTTAGGTTCTTCATCGCTGAACTAAAGTGCGATCCTACTATTGCTCTACCTGTCGAGTATCAGGGTAGGACTACTGGAGTTGGAGGTAGAATTGCTCTTCATCATGCTGCTCAAGGAGGACATCTGCACATCATCAAATACTTAGTAGAACAGTGTAATTGTAATCCATCGCACTTGGACAGTGAGGGAGTAACACCGCTGCACATAGCAGCTCAGTGTGGTCATCTTGAGGTAGTGCAGTACCTCACCCTGGAGCAGCACTGTGACCCACTGTGTACTAACAAGAATAGTAATACTCCTCTTCATGTAGCCGCCTTTGATGGCCACCTTCAACTGGTTAGGTTCTTCATTGAAGTGCTCCACTGTCCTCCCGACGTTAGAGGATGGTTCAATGTGACACCACTGGACGCTGCATGTAGCCAAGCCATGTTGTACAATATTTGGAGTCCATTCGTCCTAAACTTCAGTGAATTAATTTGTTGTGTTCATTTATAATAATAGTGTGTATATAATTATACAGAAATCTTCGCGTGTCTGTCTATAGAATATAATTATAATAATATTATTGATTAATTTTTTTGATGATTAATTATTTTGAGACTAAACACAAAATTAAAATAATATCACTAAACACTCATGCAACTATGGCAATCCAAACATGATAAAATTATCAAAATTCAAACTCAAAAGTACAAATTTGCATTATTATGGAAGGTGCAAAAGGTCAAAGCTGCAAACTCAAGGGTGTATATAAAAGTACAGAGCTGGATATGGAAGGGTACAAAAGGTCAAACCTGAAGACTCAAGGGTGTACATAATTAAGACTAGAGTCAAGGGCAGTCTATAAGCGGCCCTTGCTAGAGTCCAATACATGTGCTAGCTAGTTTATGGGCATGGTGCTTTAGTCAGTGCATCCACTCCTTTCAATCCAGTTGGTTGTTCCACATCACTCTAGCGAATTCACATTCCCAGGCAAGGTATCTCTGAAATTAATTCTGGAATGGACTGGTGTAACTAGAATGTTTGTGAGATCTGTACATTTGCATCCTTGAATTTACAGGTTTGACCTTTTGCACCCTGCCATATGCAGCTCTGTAGTTTTGCACCCTTGAGTTTGCAGGTGCACTTTCCATATGCAAATTTTGTACTTTTGTACTCTTGAGTGTATTTATCGTACATTTGCACATTTGAGTTTGAAAATTTGATATATAATTTTGTCGCATTTGGATTGCCATAATAATAGTATTATTATTATGTATGTGCAACTATGCCCATGACTTGGCAAGCAAATTGGGGATGTGATCCCTCTAAAGACGCAACATTGTATATATATATTATAGTCTCACTGACCAACCACCTACACCTGGATGCACCCCTTGCCTTAGTGTAGCTTAGCCTCGTCCCCAGGCCACTCCTATGTTTTGAAAACGTGGGAGTGGCCTGGGGATGAGGCTAAGTGTAACTATCAAAGACTAGTAGAGTCACTACCAAAATCATTATTACAGTGATATTATTATAGTCAGTGGAATAACAATTACAGTATGGTGTTTTTGGAAGTCAATATTATTAGCTTATATACACCAATCAAATAAGCTTCTATAAACAAGGACATTATAATTATGTGGCACTAAACAAAACGTGAAGGACACCTACCTACCTAGCTAGCTATACCCTCTTCTGCGTATTGGAGAGAGCTTCTTTGAAAGCATCCAGTTTCTCTTGAATCATGCGAACTTGCTCTGCAGTCAAAGAAGACAACGTTAACTGTAAATTATTGGATTTATGCAATTCAATGTAATGATCTTCGTTGTATTATCCCAAAAGTGACCTCCACTATGAAAATAAACCTCCTTAGATCATCACCATCTTGCACAGACACTTTGCCTCACTCTGCTACAGTTTAAACTCACTGAGTTGTTCAGCCTTGTCCACTGCGTCTCCTCTAATGAGCTCCCTCTTCCTGTCATCACTAGTGGCTATCGAGTCAAGGATGACCTTAACACGCTGCTCCAACTGGCGAACTGTACCGGTAGTTAAAATTAATATTATTACAATATCATAAAAAGTTCAGCTTAGGCCTATTCTTCACAACCAGTTCCAAGCCTATAGCCTAGGGAAACGATGTCTGCTTTGGCTAGCCAAAAGCACATAAAAGGCACGGCCACTTGGAGGAAGGGTTGCATGTACATTTATAATGAAAAATACTGTTACCTATTGTCCACATACATGTACATACATACCTTCTCTGTCAAGTATTTGTACCCTGAGTGTGTGGGAGGAACTCTTCATCACCTGCTCCACTCGCCAGAAAAATTCCACCTCTGGACATGAGTACTAGGAAAACAAAGCGTGACATGAGAGTATTAAATTTTGTGAACACTGATTGTCAACCACTGTTCTTTTTGACTTGTGAGTAGCTGATGGCTCACCTCTGGGCTATGTTGTCTCAGGACATATCCTCTCTGACACTTCTGGGCGGCCTGCTCAGCCTGTCTCAGAAAGTGAAGGTTATAGACATACTTCCAAGTATACACAACCTACAAGTGTAAAACAGTACAAAGTATTAGATTGTGGCATGTTGTACATTCCTTCTACTGATATTAAGAAGTATTACCTCATTTTCCGATACTTCAAAGCCTCTATTCTTGAGGACCCTTTGGACTGTCAAAATTTCATCAGTGAACAGCTTGTTGGGGTGTGACTAGAGCAGAAATAGAGTGTTTCATGAATAATATCAATGTCACGGGAACGACCCCGTACCAAATGGTTACATGACCAGTATGCGGTAATGGTCGTCACCCACTCAAACACATATGAACTGACATGTCAGCCTTACTGGTTCAGCATTGAGAAACTTGGTGAGCTCCTCTGCAATTGCTTGTCTCTTTCCCTCTATTTCTGACTGGGACCTCCATCTCAGCCAGCGGTCATAGAATGACTTTGGACCAACCAGCTTGTTCAGGTTATCTTCTGCCGACCTGATCTCTTTCTTCACTGCAGAGGTCATGAACTTCACCGCAGACTGCCACTGCTCTGCTGATGGGACATCCTTGTCATCCAGGGCAGACATCTGAACATATTTCTATACACACACACATACACATGTGGCACATTAGAAATGAAATTATGTGCATGGGTAAGTTGAGAAATATACATGCATGTACATGCAAACTTTAACTTATACAGGAACATACATGTATACAAAGAACTGTAACCGACAGTGGGGTCACTGGGGTGGTGGGTTAATGAGCCAATAGGATTGCATTTCAACAGTAAATTGCAGAGAGTCTATCCCACTAATCATTCAGTGAAACGCAATTAAAATTTGCACATAAGCTAAAGTGCTTAACTGCTAATTAGAAGTGGCCTGGAGATGATACCAACACTAATAACATTACACATGTTGACTGACCAGCTGGTCGACATTGTAGCTCTCCCATCGGTGCTCCTTCCTGCTGATTCTCTCAATCTCCTCCCTGAGTCCCTGGCTCAGGCTATGGAACCGGTTCCCTCCCTCAGCGCTAGCCTCAAGCTTATTGTGCAGCTCATCAAACATCGTGTCCGTGCCAACCTGATGGGAAGGGAAATTGAGTTATTACAGTAATGGGAGATCTGGGGGAGGATATAAACAGACAATGGGGACGTCACTGGGGACTCACTTCTGCACAGAGCTTGCCAAGGGAAAGACTGTCAGCCCACTTATGGAGACGTATGTCAACTGCTGTATTGAATTCACTGTATAATGGCAGAAAAGAATAATCAATGCGGAGTATGGAGTCCTCCTCCTCTCTCCCTTTCTCTCCCTCTCTCACTCTCTCTCCCTCCTCTTCTCTCCTTCCCCTCTAGCTCTCCTATCCATTTGTCTCTTGCCCTTTCCTCATAATATTATGGCTTGATCCCACAACACATTGCAGTCACCAACCAGTCACAAGACTGCAGGTGAAGTATTACATAATATTATGTTCACTCACCCTGGAGATCTTCCCTGAGCTGCCTCCATGAAGATATCCAGAACCTTGGGTGCCATTTTGTCCCAGAGAGTGTCCATGAGTAGCACCTCCCACTTTATCGGCTGCAGAGTCTGTAGACTGGCCACCATGTTCAGAATGTCTGCCTTGCAGAGTTCAAAGAGGTCGTCTCTGTCCAATGTTCTTCCTCCTGGGAACCTGTTTCTCCACTCTGCCTCCAAGTTGTAGCGAAGAGCTGCAGTGTCCAGACAAGATCAAAATTAATAATAAACAGTTTGATATTCCATAATACAGCTAATACTAATTTTTTTCTCAACTTATTCTCAGATAGCGATCAAGAGAGTGGCTATACTCAACAACACTGTAACATTGAGGTTTTATTCTTTTCAAAGCAAACCTCGCCAAACAAAGATAATATTTTCCACAGTTTTTGTTTTATAATCAACATTCCCCCTTCCCAAATCAAATTTGCAAACACTGAATATACTAATCTTTTAAGGCTAACCCTGTAATTGTGTGTGTAGCACTACAGCAATTAAGGCTACACTACCAGCCACCAACCACTAGCCACCCTGCACCTGGCCATGGGTAGCCTTCAGCTGGGCCATGGGAAGGTACATTACGTAGTACTGGAACCTGCCTAGTGACCAGACCAGGCCTGTGATAAACTAATCAGCTGAGATGTTGGTCAAACTTACTCGACGGTAGGATGCTTCACATATGGGTACCTCCTGCACTTGAGTCAGCTTTCCAGGTCAGTTAGTTTATCGTGGTGTTTGATACATACCCTGCCCAGTATATCCAACCCTCTACTACACTAAACAATTGCACATGTACAGTGTCATGTACCATACATAATTTGTGAATTTTTCAATTATTCAGTAAGCGTAAAGTGACAAAAACATTTTATGCGAAAATACTGTACTTGTACATGTACTTGTACTAACTTACATGACTGTTACATTGTATACAGCTAATAATTGGCGTACAATTAATATGAACGGTAACATTGTTACATGAAAATTTCTAGCACATAATACTTTACGAATGAAATTAGCATAATATATATCTTACTCTTGAAGTTGAGTGCCTGTTCGTTGATGGAGTCCCTGACCATCTTCCAGAACTCATCAGTCACTCCATTCACCATGTTCCTCGTTGACAGCTGGGACTCTCGAAGCATGCCATTCCTGCCGTGGGGTTAGTGAATGTCATTGATATAATACACAATGTACGTACAGTATTATTATATATAATTGGGTTCTGAATCAATGTTACTCTAACCAGTCAAAACAACCAGCCGGAGCTCTCATGGTTCAATAGTACAACCAATATAGACTGATATCAAAGTGAGTGCAATTTGTGTTCATCACTCCTACAATGTATATACTAGAGGTGCACACACACTTGGCACAGACAGCCAAAGATCTACTCTCACAATTAGACATGAAAGAGCCTCTACTAGTTACCGCCACGTGCATAATGTCTGCATACACATACACTATAATACGTAGACAATATAATTATAATTATATGCTATTACCAGAACTATACGGTAATATTATGTACATTATGTATAGACAACCTACTGGAATAGTTTAGACTTGGCAAAGTATTCTCTTTCATAGATCTGAATCTCACCAATGTCACTCCCTGTGTTGCCTGCAGACCACAAATTGGATTACGCATGCAGTGAAGGTTGGCACACACCCAGTCAGCTGATCAATGTACAAGTGTGCATGTATGGCACGTACCTTTCCCAGTGACCACGGCATAGTAGCCCAGAGCCTTCATGGGAAACAGTCGACCATCAAGGATGGACAACATCTGAATTCAAAGTACACAAATAATAATATTTATGCTATCACCACATGTGTAATATTATACATGTAGATGTATTATGTAAACATACAATATTATAATAGTAAATTATTATTGTTAACACATGTACATGTTATGTGTACTTCAGATACATACACGTAACAATAATAATATTAAAATTTGTGCACACCATTGTATAGCAACAAGAATTATTGCGGTTGATTATGCTAATGAGCTTGCAAGCAGTTCAGCCGTATATACACCTGTATACACACGGAAGGTAAGTTTAAATTAAAGTTACCCTGTCTTGCTTAATGCCACTCTTCTCTGCCAGGTCCACCTTGGTCAGAACAAAAATCGTACGATGCCCTGTATGAGGCAGCAAGACACACATAATAGTTATCTGCCAGTAATTGGGGTGCATGAGATGCATGGTCAAATGCACCCCAATTACTGGCAGATAACTATTTTGTTGGTAGTTGACCTCTGTTCATCATTGGCCTACTTTATGATGACCCAACCCCTTCCCATAGCCAGCAAATTGCCTATAAAAACTTTGGTTGCTAAGCAACTACCAACAAACCACAATGTACATGTACGTACAGCTGGAGCATACAATATAATGCAACACAGGACTGGTTTACTAGCAAAATTAGTATTGAATAATCATTTAAGCCGTGTTCATTGACCCCCATATCAAATTATGGAATGCTCTCATGACTAAACCAACCACTCTAGGTAGTTACCACATACTATATACACTAGCTATAGCTGACCTTCAGGGTCCATCTGGCTGACAAGGTCAGTGACAATGCTTCTCTCAGCATCCACCGCCCCATCTGCAGCAAACAGGGAGGGAGGGAGAGAGGGAGGGAGAGAGGGAGGGAGGGAGGAAGGAGAGATATAATATGGTACAATGAAACAATTAGACCTCTCTCATGATACAGTATGACTTTGCCATTGTTGTGCACAAACATCTAATAAAAACCAAATCATGCACATTGCCCCACACGGCACATTCCATTTCCCGTTTATCATAACATTAGTGAAGTAATGTATAGATGGATGCATAATTTTATTATAGTATGACATTGTGTGTTCTGTAGGCCCATTTCGAGTTCTTGTATCAAGAACAATTATCTAGGATTTCGTCCAACCTAACTCAACAACATTCACACCAAGCCACTCCTAGAGCATAATGCACCAAGCAGCTGGCTTAATACAGTGGTAGCAGAGCGGCTCCAGTGGGCTCCAGATGGACCAGAGAGAGAGAGAGGGCTCTGCAGTAGTGCTGCTACTATGCTACAGTGGCTACAGAGCACGTGGGGTACACTGTATGTGCTCTCGAGCCTTTTAGTTTAAGAGATGTTCTAAAAAAGGCTCGACTATCATATGCCACTCACTAATAATGCCTTGACCTCCAATTTGGCAATTTGTATGGTCAACGAACAATATTATGACCTTTACCCTTTGCACATAATAATCATTATGCAACGGTAAAAGATTATTATCTGATTACTCCCCCCCCCCCCCCCCCCCACTAAATACTTATTATCAAGAAGCTAACCTTGTATACACATGATGATGGCGTTGGGGTTCTGCATGTAGTGCCTGCAGGGCAGAGAGAGAACAGATAGGGAGCCTCTAAAACGCTCCTATTTAGTCTGAAAACTCACAACAAGGTCAGTGCTAGCACTATACAGTAATCACATAAGCGCATGCACAAGCACATGTAAATGACATGTATAATTAAGTACATGTAAATGTATGTAGCATGTACATGCACATGCATGTGAGGATGTGGTGGTGGATGTGTGTGTAGTCTGCACATGTGTTTGCCTATAGCTTCCCATACGTCACTCGTTAAGAGAGCTTAGTCACAACAGGAAGGAGGGGTCACCAACCGACACACACACACACACACCGGAGATTATCAGCTCTATTCTTTAATATTAAGATTAATACCAGTACATGGTACCATTTAACATTCGGACTATGGTGGTAACAGAATCTAGACTCCATAGACTAATTATGGCATGACATTTTGTACATCATTAATGTACATGCATAAAGTACCTGCACATTTTGATAATCTCTTCCCTTGTGGTAACTGCCATCCCCGTGGTTACAGTCTGGAAATGTAAAGCAATCTACTCAACATGTCTACAATGCTTGCATGTATACTACAGAATAAGACTTAATTATGCCAACAAAGCATACCTCAATGTAATATGCAAATTATAGTACTACTTCTACAATATCACTCCTGACCCATAATAAGAAACATCATTATTACATACAGATTACACACTCTCATACTTTTATATACGTAATGTATTAATTTATTGTATAGACAATGAGGACTTTGTGTGCATACACTGATAATTCCAGGGAGGTCGACAAGAACCATTCTCTTGAGCTGAGGGCCGTAGACGGTGAGAGAGATTGGCTGAGTGCTAACCGTCTTCCCTCCCTCAACGCTCTTCCTCATCTGAGACTCTATCTCCTTCCTCAAGCTCTCTAGGTCTTGCTCCTTACTGAGGTCATACACCTGGGGAGAGAGAGAGAGAGAGGGGGAGAGAGAGAGAGACAGACAGACAGAGAGAGGGAGAGACAATAAGTGAGTGAGAGAGAGGGAGAGAGAGGGAGAGGGAGAAGCAATAAGTGAGTGACTGAATCCTGGAAATCAACATGGTCTTGAGCGAAATTTATTTCTCCCGAGTTAATAATTACAAACAGGATATGGTGATCTTCACCACATTGGCAAACATTTCTGTAATTATAAGGCATAGCAAAAGTTATTCCTGCAGAGCTACATGTATATACTTCAAATTCCGTTACTTGCTCAACCATAGTGCAACTGCTGTTTATGCTCACGTACCCTATTGCTGTCCCTGAACATGGCAATGTGCTCTGGCCCCTCACTGAGAGTGACCATGACTGGACTGCGGGTCATCATCTCTCCACCTCCTCTGGGGAAGATCCTGGCATTAGCAACCATCTCCAGCACACTCGTCTTGCCAGCACTCTGATCACCAACTACTACAACCTGCAACAGTTGTAGGGGGGAGGGGGACATCAGATGGGGAGGAGAAGGGGAGAGGAGGGAAGGGGGAAGAAGACAAAGAGAGGTAGAGGATGGAAGAGAGAGAGAGAGAGAGAGAGAGAGAGAGAGAGAGAGAGAGAGATTTTCATGAGTGTGTCAATCACACCCTATCATAAGCACCTACTTGAGGAAGAGTATTAACAAAGCCATCTTTTCGACTCGACTTAGCTTCAAAATCAGTCAGAAGGTTCAACACATCGGTGTACATCTCAATCAGAGATTGCTATGCATGTACATGAAGACAATCAACAGTTGATCATAACAACAATTAAGCACATGTAGAGCTAACATTACCATGCACCACTACGACAAAGCAAAGGGAACCTTGTAGTAACACACATGGAATATAAACCATGAGCAACAGTTGTTCTAGGTAGCTACTGTTACCAAACACATATACCAAGAAGGAAGAACTCCTCAACACATGCAATCCTGTCACTCTATCTACATGTATGAACTGAAATCAGCATTACACACGTACACACACACATCAATCTCCATATATAACAATTAGCCAAAATACTGGTAGTTATTGGTCATCGCCTAGCAACCGAAGATTTTATAGGAAAATTGCAGGCTACCAGAGGGGCATAGGCAGGCCAATGATGAGAGAGGATCATGCATGGGCCAACAAACTAGTTACAAGATCATAAAATCGACTTATTTATAAAACATTGGGAAATTAGCAACCACCAATGTCGCCATAAATATATTATACAATGTACATACATGTGCAATATCAGGAGCTCCTGGTAATATGCATGGTAATCATGTTAACCTAAAATAATATAATGCACATGCATGCATGTACTGCAGTGTCATCATTACATACCATCTTTATTCGAATAGAAGCCGCACCCTGATTAGCAGCCGCCCTCGTATAGTAGCCGCACGCATGCGTGAACACAATTAAGTGGGCATGAACACGATCGCAAAGCCATGAACAATCGTTAGTTCAAGGTAAAACACATGGCAGAAAACGTCCTTGGCTTGGTTCTGCCGCTTATTTATCGATCATCTATCTCTTACATTCGAAAATCAGTCCTGAAAATCGAGTGTGTTGTGTCAATGTCCACCAAGAGGCGCTCCAAATTAATAAAAGCTGCCCTTGAATAAGAGCCGCCCTCGATTAGTAGCCGCACTCCAGCAAGGCTGAAATTAATAGTAGCTGCTGCTAGTATTTGAACAAATACGGTAATACCCAATACTATTACTACATGTACATGTACATGTACGTGAATTCATGTTCATGTATAAAAATCTAAAGGAGAAATTAATGTAGTACGTATACATGCATGTATATACAGTGGATTAATAGAGTTAACATTCATTCCCTGTCATATTTTACATAATATGGATGTACATATTATGGTACTCTAGATCCAGTGAGAAGACAAAGCTATAATACCTTTCTCCGTGTCCTTATCTTGCTGGGGTCTACGCCGGCTGTCTTGGCTAGCTCCTGCTTCAGCTCATGGTTCTCCTTCTCCAGCGCCTGGACCTTGGCCTGGAGCTCCCTGATCTCACTGGTCAGCAGTCGGTCCTTGGCCGTGCTGAAAGATGGAGGTGCTGGACCAGTTCTGGAATGGATTGGGATGGTAAGATATAGTGCATGTGTGAGTGTGTGTTTGTGTGAGGGCTGGTACACATGATATCGCGTGTTGTACATGTACAATGTGTCAATGTGTCATGCATTGTATGCGATCGCCTAGCAACGAAAGTTTATACAATAGAGAATGTCAGTTACAAGATGAATGTAGGTGATCATATAATTAACAAATTAACGATACTACGACATTAATTAGGATGCATTCGACCAAGCACCCCATGAACTCTGATGTACATGTACATGTACATGTAACTATTATAATAATAATATTATACCTTTATGGCCGTTGCCCAGCAACCACAGTTTTATAGATTACTGGAGGGCCTAGGGGTGCTGGTGATCACAGATAAAGTGACAAAGGGGATAATGGGTCAACAAATAGTTGCAAGACCTAATTAGGGTGTAATCGATCATCATGCCCTCGATCTGATTAAGGACTTGGTTGTAACTATTATGCATGTACTACATGTATGCATGTGTGTGCACATGCGTACAATATGTATATGTAAGTGCATATGTATGTGTACGTATGTGTGTGTGTGTGTTATATTCGACCCCAATTACTATCAGGTAACTACATGTATTTTGTTGGTAGTTCACTTCAGTTCATCATTGGCCTACTTTATGATGACCCAACCCCTTCCCATAGCCAGCAAATTGCCTATAAAACTTTGGTTGCGTAGGCAACTACCAACAAATGTACATGTAAGCACATGAGTGTGTTTGTGTATGTGAAAGTGTTTGTACACACAATAATCAATATTCAAACAGTAACAATGATTCTATAGTTACCAAGATAATTAAAGTATACATGAGATTTTGATCTTCTATAGTGGCTTAGCTATAGAAGATTAATTAGCTACACGTGTGTACCTTACGCTTCTCTGCTGTTGCTGCTGCGGCTGTTTCCCCTCCGGTGTGGATGGCTGAGAGCTCCTGGAGGTCTTTAGCCAGTCGGAGAGTGAGTCCAGTCCCCCAGCCATCCTCTCCCCCAGACGAGACGGGTACAGTCTCTCCACCCACGACAACTGTTCAACCGTCGACTTCATCTGACTGTAAATCTACAAACATACACAATGCAAAGTTGTCTTCTACGAAAATTATGTACAGCAGGCTAGGATTAGTCAATTAAGAATTACATGTATATCTTTGGGGGGGGGGGGAGGGAAGTAGAATGGAGGAAAGGATAACTAAACAAGTACTAAATAACACCCAAATTTGTGATTTGGGACTTAAATCCATCACTTTGGCATGTATGGGATGTAAAAACACAATGTATGATGTATGGTACCGGTGTATGCTATGACTTCAGGCACGAGTGTGAATACAGTGCAGCCATACACCTGGACCAGGAGTGAGTCATCTCTCGTGACATTGTACATGTGGACCAAAAACATTCCAGCTCTTTGAGATGTAAAGTATGTTGCACTTTACAATCAAAGCAGCTTTCTCATGCACAGTGCCTACACAAATTAGAAAGGGATGTCGATGTGTATTAATCTACCATGACTTCATCATGACATCATCGCTACATTGACAACCTGACTATTTTCCCTCTTCCATTCATACTCACCACCTACTTGAAACTAATTAGCCAGGAAGCCAGAGCCATTAGGGACATATGCCTACAACCATGAGCACATCTGTGTAGGGACACTGACTGTCCAAGTCCGCTCCACTATAACTCACCAATATGTACATAATGTCCACCATAATGTAATTAGGGTAAATATGAAAGGTGAGGGGGTGGCAGGCCAACTTCAAACGTGGGAACAACAATTGCATCTGTTTGTTTTGGCCCAAACTGTCATCACTGGAAAGGGTAAGTGGTTATGGTAAGGACTGTGGGTTGGTTATCTACATGTAGCAATAGATTTTGAAATGCGGAAGTACAGATAGCTCATTGACCAATCACAATGCTGCTCTTACTGTCTTTAGAACCAAGACAGTTGTTCCTTCATAAAGTATAGAAATTAGCTTCTTACACAAAATCTGCACAGTGTCTCAGCAGTTTGTTGCAGGTACGTAGCTGTAGGGTCGATGCATGATTGAGCTAACTATCAATTGTACTTTGGGCTTAATTTGTGCAGCTCAGTTCGGTGCAACAAGTCTCTTCAGCCCACATGGCATGCAGAAAGTGTGGCACTTGCCATACTTGGCTGTAAGAATCTGGCCTGGGCGCTTACGTATACCCCAGGAGTGCCGATTTATGCTGTTAAAACAAGCATCCATGTTCATGATATAGCATAATGTTATTAACTTTTGTACTGAGCTCTATGTGCGTGGGTATATACTATTGCAGAGGAATCCACATGTATTACTGTTTGGCTAGGTAGGTGCATGCTGACAAAAATTCAAATGAAGATGTTTTTATAATCTAGATCAATCGGGAGTTGGTTTACCACTCAGGTTACATCATCAGTGATTATATCTCTGCATGTTATTGATATCAGTGCAGTGATACAGGAGATAATGCATGATCACCTTTAATAATAATTAATCAGATAGGGTCTGGGGTAGCTCACTAAAACTGACCGGATAAATAAAAATTGCAGTGTGGCAGCTACTAAATGCTCGCTACTAGTCTGGGGGGGGGGGGGGGGGGGGGGGCAGTCCCTTCACAAGAGGGAGGGGGAAGGTTCTGGCTGGTGTCATGCCTATATGCGAGTTGTTGTAGCGCTTAGCTGTTACGCTGTGTGTGCAAAACTGAACTTATGAAGATCTAGCACCTGGTTGGTTAGAGCGAATGGTAGGGACAGTCCCAACAAATTATTAACCAAGAAGATCTGGCACCTGATTGGTCAGCTTGTGCATTTGGGACACTCACAGCCCCTAGCCTCATACCAGGCCCTGTACCCAGGCCCATCCCGCGGCCTGGATACAAGGCTAGTACAGCCCCATAATGTTGGTGATGATGTGGAGCAATCTGATTGGGCTGCACTCCTGGCTGCAGCAGGCACAACTCACGTATAGGCATATTAAACACCAGACCCTTCCCCCTCCCTTGAGCTCATGTGAAGGGGCTAGACTAGCTCGCTACCTCCAATGACTTACGTAAATGAGTGCACCTCCAGATACTCCTGCAATGACCAGCAGCGTGTAGAGCTTTCTCCTGAACCAGCCAGCCCCGGCCTTTTTCACTGCACCACCCACACTGGCATAGTGCCTCTGGTGCTGGAGGCTGGGAGGAGGGTAGCGGAAATAACCGTCTTCTGGGTTGAAATGACTCTTGAAAGTGATGCCAGATGAAGAGCAGAGAAAGGCAGGCACTCTGGTTCGACATGCAGCTGCAATATGGTGTCCCTGGCTGCCTGCTATACGCAAGTAGGCAGCCATTGCCTCATGAGCTCGATACAGCAGTACAGCCTTCACTTTTTTTTTATTTTTCTTAACTTCGAGTAAATAGATGCACGGAGTGCAATGGCAATGTTTTACGGCCACACGTGGTCACCTGACAGCAAGTGACCGGTATGTCCAAAATTGTTGTAGGCATTCGCCGGTTTATACACAAAGTGATTAGTGCTGCAGACAATACTAATGAATTTGCACACTCGAACCTATTCATGTGTTGCAATAACGCTAATAGGGGGTGCTTTCACGGGCTTCTTACACACAAAAACTCCAGATCGATTTGCAACCGGTGTCCTCTTGAGGAAATGGTTTAGAGCAGAGTCTGTACGACCAACCCCTGGGTAAAACCTACACGTTCAAGTGTGTGTTTGCGCTCCCAGAAGTTTGACAATCTACAAGTATAGTCTAGTGAGTTTTTACAGTTTTTAGCTAAGCTAGCGATTTGAAACTTGAAGTGATCAAGGCGAAGACTGATTTCGCCTGCAAGTGTCGTGAATCAAGAAAAGATTTGGGAGTTGACACCGGCCTCATGGCTGCTATGTTCCACGTCGCGGTAAGTGAATGATCATGAAGACTGGATGCAGTTCTGTACTGTACTGTACTGTGTATCTGTTTGGCCACTGTGTATTGATTGCGCATGTGTAGTAGCAGCAAGATAATGTCCCACTGTGTAAACTGACCTAGCTACAGTTGGAAGATTCTCTTTTAGTCGCGTATCAAATTTCCCTCATTATGCACGCTGAGTCTGTGTGGCTTGTGGGCCCTTACTGCCAACATCTGTGTATCAAATCTCGCGCCCCAGCTCCCTGGATACACACACACATACACACAAAGCCTGGGTACGTTCTGGCCTATCTACTTAGGCATGCATGTAAACCAACAAAGTGCCCCGAGGGTGCAAAAAAGTTTAGGCAGCTAAAGTCTGCAGGCGCCATCCCAAACTGTCGACAGCTTAGCACTTTAGCTCCTACGAGGTGTTGAAATAGGCGCAGAATTGGACACCTGAGTCCGCAGGTCGATCGGTGGCTTGCTAATGAAGTTTACTGGGGTGACTTTTATCGCCTCCCCTCTAATTGGTCATCAGCACCTGCAAAATAGTCCCCAGTTTATCGACGGAAGGGGTCAAATTGTGTATCGCCTGAAAACGTGTTTAGTTTGACAATCGAATGAGAAGATGCAGGCTATACAGCCAGAAGTGGTAAGTTGTCACAAAGAAATGAGTAGCCAAGAAAAAGTGTGAAGCAGTTTGTCTGACAGAAATAATGTGTGTGTTTGTGTGTATGTATGTGGTGTGTGTACAGATTGTGTAGGTTTGTTAGTGGTGTGTGTGTAGGCCTATGTGTGACTATGAAGGAATTCAAAAGGGTGTTACTGGACATAGGTATGAACATTTTCTGTCAAAAGTGTGAAAATGTGTACCCTCCTATTGTATGATATGTGCTCAAATCATGTCTGTTGACATACTGCGTGTGTGTTGTATTTGTCAAGGCATCATTACATTAAATAGACATTTGATGACGTGCTCTCGTGCATGTTCTGGCATACTGTTTGGTGCTCTGGCCTGAAGCCTTACTTCACTATCAAAATACTTTTCCAAACAGTGTGTTTGAATCTTGCTTTATTACAATGTGGAGCCATTAGTGGCTGGACGAGATGGAAGCCCTTGGGAAGATTTCTTTCTCGGACTTTGTAGTGATGTTTGTAAATGGACTGGGGCAGGAAGCCAGTGTATACACAATCATAATATACTGGCACCTCCCTGTAGAGGCATGTAGGTTAGTAGGTAGGTCTTGGTAGGTCTTACTTCTTGCCCTGTGTAGGTGATCATGAGTGAGTAGATGGCATGTATGTGAGGAATCCTTGACTGGGTGGCTTGCTGTGTAGTATATTTGATGAGTAAGAGTGGAAGTGTGTGTGTGTGCATGTGTAAATCCATTTAAGCATTTTTAGTGACTTTGATCTATTAACTAATTTCATCTTGGGAAACAACTGTCATAATGGAGTGGAGTATGAACATGAACAATTGTTCTGCCCCTCGTGGGAATTAGTGATCCTCATAACTATAATTCAAAGTATATCCAAATGGTAGTCATTAATGTATTTGATGAAAGAGAATTTCCCTGACATTTGTAGCCACCCCCCCCCCCCCCCCCACACACACACACAGCCCATAAATGATAGAAGGAAAGGGAGGGGGAGAGATGTAAAAAAAGAGAGAAAAGTGCATGCAATTTACGTGTGGCGTACCATAAACCCAAATTCTTCCTGTTCAACATCATATATGATACGTGTGCGTTGTGTAGATTCCGCCCCCATCCCTTTGCCTCATCGCTTGCCCTCCGTAGCCAGTGAGTGAACTATTCCATGCTAACGCTTACGTGTGTTGGAGTCCGTGTTCCGGTACAGCTGAATGCTTTGTAGTGAGTAATTGGATCATGTAGAAAAGTGCCTGATTACCTGGCAGTGTGTGCACTTGTCGTGACAGAGCTTTCGCACACACCCTTCGGTTGGCTAATTTGTAACCTTGTACCCCAGGCATGTCTAGCTCCGTGCCATCAGTGCCTTGTGTTTCATTTGTGCTCCGTTGTGCTAAGATAGTGTGTTGTGTTTGTATAGCTTTGTCGTCCTTTGGGGCCAAGTATTGATAGTAGCTTCATTGTTGATCATGTATGGAGATAAATTTGTATAATAATAATATTATTATTATTACACTCACACATGAGCACTTGTGCACGTGTACACAGATAATCACTACTTTCATGCATGCATGGTCCTAACTGATTTATGTGTAATCTATGACCGTTATGTGACCAACTCCCTCAATACTCTCTCTCTCTCTCTCTCTCCTCTCTCTCCACCCACAGCCCAGTCCTGCCCCTGGCCCTCCCCCCGGAGGTGTGGGGCCTCCTCCTCCTCAGCCAGGCTCCGCCCGTCCCTCTAGTTCCAATCCCTCGGCGGCTGCAGCTGCTGGTGGGTTCAAGTTCTCTGTCCCCGAGACACTAGATCACATCAAGGAAGAATTTGGTTTTCTGCAGTCTCAAACTCAAAGGTAGGCCAGCTAACCTGTCATTACAGTATTATAATTATTTAACCATTTACAATCATGGCATTGTAAAAGTCAACAGTAGCCATCAAATTCGATAGTCTTGAATTGGTTGCTTGCACATAGCACTAATAAGTATTCCCTGAAAACGTGGTATATACCCTTTTGCTTAAAGCTGTCCAATAGTGGATTACCTGTGTGTCTACAGTGTATAGGTAGGTTCCTTTGTAATTAATTCTTGTACCTGTGTATGTGTATTAAGTTAGTGGGTACTGTCGAGTGCTGATCATCAGATGCAGTTTGAATGCACTTTTGTTACACATGTGTACAATTGACACACATAAACACACACACAACACACACACACACACTTGTTGGTGCACACACCCATGCAGTGCCAACAAACGCTCTAGTGGTTGGCCCTCTCAGCTCAGCCAGCCTCCTGCTGGATAGTGCTGCATGCCTAGGGTTTCTGATAACTTAAGTGAATTAGCCAGGCCACATTTCTCATCACTGCCAACCATATAACCTGTCCATTGGGCCGCATGTGGTGCAGCCCTATAGTGGACATGCCTGCATAATCTCCCCCTACAAATGAGGCAGTGAGGAGGCCATACCAGCCCAGTTCATCACCATGGTAACTCGTGGAAGTGCAACGGGTTAAATGGCTCTATTCCTAAATAAACAGGCGTAATTACATGTAGTAATGGCGAGTGCTTTAGCACTAATGTGGGCGTACTTCAGTCCTAACTTTGTAGTACATGTGTAGACTAACGAGTATTAGTATGACAGGGGTTGACTCGCTTAAATGTACAAGGAACTTGAGTACATATTGTGCACAATTCCATTTGCCTACATAATTGAGTATCGGCTTCTGTCTGGCCGTTAACATAGAAGCGTTTGATTTGCATCTAGTGTTAACCGTGAATTTACATAAGCCTAGTGGTTACTAATGATAGGGGCCAACTCATTGTGGTAGAGAGTGTGAAGAGTCGTTTGAATGAATGTTTATATCCAGGAATGCGGTGTGAGTGTGCGTGGGTGAGAAGACACGAACAAGGAAAACGTAATTCCCCTCAGCCTTGTGTTGGGTTTTACTCATCTCCTTTTGAGAAGCTGGCTTCACTGATTCCTTTGATTTCATCCTCTCCTTCCTGTTTGCATGTGCCATATATAACTGTGTACCGTCAGAAGAGCTGGACTGTAGTGTACATATAGTTTCATGCCGTGTACGTTGGGCATTGCAGTTAGGATCTAGACATTATTATTATAATTAGATACTGTTTAGTCAGTTTCTATCGACTTCAGGGCTCAGTAGAATCCTCTTCGCTTTACTTGGGATCCTTCACTAAGCTCTTCGGTCTTCTAAATCACGTATAAACCTCCTAAACTATTATAGTGCCCATGATGTATCCACAGTGTCACTGTCACAATCTACAGCCCCACTACAGGATACTACACATGTATAAATCCATACAAATGAACATGCCCTCTCTTGTCAATGACTAGACTGGGTCTAGTGATTAGTTTGGACTTGAGCAAGATAAGGTAGTCTGTTCCACACTCCTGTGGTATAGAGATGACCCTAATTGATGATGACAGCTACTCCTGGGACCAGCGGCTATCCTTGCTCCCAGATTCTTGTAATAACTATGCAACATTGTGCATGTATAAGTATTCTGATATTTAGCCCAAGTCACTAGCGAGTCTCGAGTGTTGGACCCTGGCATTTGAGCCAGGAAGTAATCGGCGGCACAAGCCAATGTCTTTGTCGGGCGTGACTGATATTGCAAGTGAAAGGTGAGCCTGCTCCACTTAAGGCTCTCCACTGCCAGGAAGACTTAGAGCAGTGGTACTGTCTGGGAACCAAACACCATATTGGGTAGGCTGCATCAATGGAAATTCAAATAATTACTGACCCAGTGTTCAACTTTCATGTGATTAAGTTAGCATACTAATACAAAATTCTCTGTTATGTAATATAATAGCATGCAGACATGACATTGGCTTAGATACATACAGGCAATTGCATGAGGCTGCTACCTGTCAGTGGAAATTCGGCTTGTGAGGGTGTGGCTTAATAATTAAAGCTACGTACAGCTCCTTATTTATAGTCCCAGAAGTGGAGTCTCATTTCTTCATTTGGTGATTTATATAGCTACCTAATTTATTTGATTGCGTGCATATGCCTTAAGATTTAATGGCTGTTTTTTTAAAATTTGCACACACTTTGAACAGCCTCAGTAAAGGTTCTATCTAGAATATAAAATGAATATTGAACACGTGTTTGCTAATTGATTGATGGCTTCCACAATTGTTGACATATTACTGCAGGAATGCTCCTGCACTCACCTCAGGATCTTGAGTCAATCCTTATATAATTTGTATGTTGGATTACCATGCCCCCCCCCCCTCTCTCTCTCCCTCCTTTTGCTTACTTATACATATTCATATTCACACACACCTAACATTACAGCAATCATTGTAAAGGTACCTGTACGTAGGTGTCGCTAGCACTTGTATTTACATAAGCGCTGCACACTTTTTGGCAAACATTGCTCTGATTGCTCAGTCATTGAGTCGTGCATTATGCACCTTGATCTCCAATAAAGTCCATTTAGTCATGTGCCCCTCTGTCAAACTACATCGCTATCACATGTCCTGTACTGTAGTTGTAGTGAGGTGGATACTATTGTCTTCCCTGTGGATGGAAATGATGCATGCCCATGTTACCAAAAGATTGGGCATAGGTATTTCATTATGTGTTTTCATTGACCTTTTATGCCTGGTGTACCAGCTAGTGTGCCATCAGTCCCACTTACCCAATGTACATATAGAGTGTGGTAGACTACTCCATTAACTTATCATTACAGTAATTTTGGCCATGATTGACTGCCTTTACCATAGAGTATACTGTACATACGTACATCTTTGATATGGAAATGGTTATTTCTGCTTGCCTTTTATAATTAATGCACAACGTTGTACTCGTATAGCTTTGGATAATGTTTGTACTACCTACCTATACATGTATATGGATAGTTTTATATCTATCCGAAGTGATACATGCATACACATACGTTTTTCGTATCTCTCCTAATCTTCTATCTATACATTGTACATACATAGGCTGCCCTGCATTTGCTGATGCACGGTACTGGCATTTCGTATTATTGTGCAGACTGTAGTAGTAAGTAACCCTTAGTGTTTTTATCAGCTGCTTGCCAATTGTGTGTCCAGGCTACTCCATACATTGACTAGTAGACCTAGTACTACTTTAAGGTGCAGCTGCAAGGGAGTAGTGATGTGTTGTAGAGTTGATTTAACTGTTGTCCTCTATTGTCTGCAGATCAAGATTATAGTGGCTTGTAAATACTACTATATTATTTGATGTCCTACAAATGATTTTGTGGCTGAGTTTGCATGCACCATCTGATTGGCGATTTAGAGGATTTTTTTATACCCACCAAACAAACATCTGAATTAGGCAGCTCGGTCATCTTTCTGTCTTAAGGGGTAAGTGCAATAGAGAAATTGTCAGGGGCACTCCAGATCCCTCTCATAATGTGCATGTGAGACATGTACCTTAGTAGATACTGTAGACAGCTGTGCATATTATTATTATAATGCATATAGTATTCATTTGTGAGTATATTATGTCATTGAGATGGCCTTGCTGCTGCTGCTGAGCACATGGCAAAAATTCGCTAATAGCTGGCAAGAGATACACCTGCTGCGGATTCTAATGCTTGCCGTTTTGAACCTAGCACCGAGTCAATTCTTTGAAGATTCAAGAGCCCCTAATTATCTAACTTAGCTAGGAAGCAATCGGAAAAGTATAGTTTTGTTATTTTTCACTATTATCAAAGCATTTTGAGATATTTACTTTGAGATTAATAGGTGTGAGTCTTAAGGTGGAGCTTTGAGACCAATATAGGTGATAAACATATGACTTAGTTGTAGGTTAGACTAATAGGTAAAATTTTGAGCACAATAATTATTGGGTTAGCTATAGTGAGAGGGGGAGAGGAAGAGAGAATTAGAAAGAGACAGTGATCTGAGCTAAACAGTGGAGTTGATCCAGCAGCAGTGTGCCTGTGGGCTATTACACTTTGATGAAGAGTAGCACTCTGGTGTGGGAACATGTTCCTACTCCATTGTTTGTATTCTGACATTCCCTCAGGATCCTGTCAGTCTGTGTTGACCAGCAAACACCCTCTTTGAAGCTCTATGGCTGGCTCATTAGCTCATAGACCATTGCCCTCCAACCTCTCACTCTGCTCTCATTCTTCACCTTTTCTAATTTACCTGGGCCTGGGAGAGTAGCTAGATAGTGGATGTTGTTTCTCTGAGTTTGTTGAACCCTAAGTGCCTGGTTTGATCCTCCCACTTGATTGAATATCTCCTCCTCGCAGACAACACTGGCTTAATTAAAGTGGAGTAGACTTGTATGTACACATAGCTGGATCTGCTTTTGAACTAATAAAACTACATGATTAATTCTCTCTGGACATAATGAAACCGAAAGATGTTGTTTAATCTGCTTGTGAAGCTTATTGTACTTGTGTACATATAACACACTCTACTCTATTACAATGTGTACATAATGAGCACAGATCTAAATTATAGGTCAAGATGATTACTACATTACTTGAAGGACCAGGATGAAAGGGAAGGGTTTTAGATAAGCTGATTTTTTTTTCTGTTTAGGGTATAAAATATCTATTTGCCCACACCATGGCAACATGGAGGGACGGAGGGAGGAGAATAAGGCCAGAAGCTTTCATATTTTAACAAGGAAGAAGGGATTGGGGGAGGGAGTAAGGGAGGGTGGACAGTACGCTAATAAAAACTATTAAGCTTTTATTTTTAGCGTACACAAAGAAGTGGCATATCTCACACTCATTCTTCAATTCTTTTGTTATCTTTGGCCATACCTTGTCCTCACTCTCCCTAACATGCCACAAAAATTCTCCACATTCCAGAAATGCCCTGGGCCTAGGTAAATGAACAGCTTCAGTTGTGCAAATCTGGTCTCCCCTCGCTGTGGTCTAAAGCGTATTCATAGTTATTACTAAGTGGTGTGTTAGGTATGCTGTGAATGCCAGTTTCATTGGCTGGGCTTAGCTAGCGGTCACTAGGAGAGTAAGGCTATACACACATACACAAAGGTGGAGGATATTCATAGGCAGGGTGAGCTAGCTTAGCTGGCTTTGAATTCCATTAGTGATCCTGTGGGTGTAATTATTGCTAGACTATGATTGTGCCTGTGTCAACAGATAGTAGAGTTAGAGTAGCTGGTTGTAAGACCATTCATGAGCCTCTAATGTGGGTTCATGATGTAATAGTGTGCTCACGCACTAGGGATTGCCATATTTAGAGGTATAGCCTTGACCATGTGCCTTCTGTGTTTGCATGTATAAATTAATACACATGGATGAGGTACAATGTAGATTGGGTGAAGCTGTGCGCTTGTGTACATTGTGCATGCTTGTGTGCATGCACAATGCTAGTCCACTAATGAGCATTCCATTCCCATCATGTGACCCCCTGGCCAGCCTCAATGCAACACAACAATACCACCGTCTATAATAGTTATGCCGACACCTGCCTTGCCCCATCTGTAGGTGTCTCTGCAGAGGAAATCTCCTACAGCTACCATTTGCATAACTGCCATCCCACTCTAGACACTCCATTCGAAATCTTTGTGTGTATACGAGCGAGGCGGCTCTAATATTATAGCTATAGCTAATGTGGAGCAAAAGGAGAGGGAGGGAAGTATATAGGCAGAGTAGGGGGGAGGGCAGTAAGCCTCGCTGTTATAGATTGCTGTCTATGCCCACAAAATAATATTATGTTAGAGTATTTTTCAACCATTCTGTGTATGCTACGAGAGGAAGAGCATGTGTAAACTGATCATTGCTGTTACATCACTGTGACCTCTCATACTTATTGTGTACTTATTACCATGCATGTAATCTGTTTTTCAAATGTTGTTGGTCTATATTTAGATGGATGTTGCTTAATGTATTGCAACGACAGACTCAACACACTTTTGAGTAATCCCATTAGCTAATGACCATTTGCTTACTGAAAGCCGCAGCATAAAATGCTTTATCAGCTACCTGCAGCTACATAATAGCTACATAGTACCTACATACTTGTAATGTAATGTACATAAAACCTATTTTCCCGCAGTTCCTATTCCTACTATAGTACAGTTTGTAGGTTGTAGCAGGAGGCACACTCTAGCTGGTGTTGTAGCCTTGTCCCCTCATGATTAGATAGACGCACTCGAGCTCCCAGCTTTGTTTGGATTGTAATTGATCTTGTTTTCGACATATTACAGTTTTAGAAAGTCTGTTTTGAAATGCCCATGGTAATTTTTTTGGAAATAGTGTAACTAAAATTTAAAAGAACTTTAGTTTGTTTACTATTAAAAGTTATTGGGATATGTAGGGTGTGTGCAGTATATTAAATAAACATTCTCGGTATTAACAAGAAGCATCAAAACACTGATCAGTAATTATAACGGTTATCTATTATCCTTTCATATTAAAATTTACACTGTATGTGCATTCATCATTCGAGTGTACACATGGTAGTTCCAAACTCAAGGTTATGTATTACACTGTTTGCATGATGGTGCATTGGCAATCACATACAGACATACGCTACTATTAAACAAGGGATCCTAGTATAAATGTTTTAGTGGGTTTATCTTTAATGACTTTTAGCTGTGCCTAAATATAGACTGCAAGCTGGTTGACCTACAAGCTGTTTGTGAGATGGCTAAATGTAGCTAGTGTAGCAGCAAGAATGCATTATTACTGCATGCTGGCAGCATGTGTGTGGTTGGCATGCCCTCTAGCAATGTTAAACATCCTTTGCCGTAACGATATTCATGGTTAATTTGACGGCCCAGTAACGAGAATTAGTGGTGCTGTATAAACACTAAAACAGAGTGAGTGTCAGTGAATTTGGTTGGGAGGGCCGGGGGAGGAATGAGAGGCTAGGCATTCATAGGCAATGTGAATAAGTCTGCTGCGTTTTCATAGTCTAGAGTTACTTTATGAATATTTTTGTAGGGATGGGATTCATATGACAGCATGTGTAAGGTGATAGTTTGTGTAAGCTGTGTAGCTATTGGGCCAAGGTCAAGCGAGAGAGGGTGGTCCACCGATCAAGATATGAGGAGGAGAGGGAGGAAGGTGGGAGGGGGAAAGGAAGAGGGGGGAAGAGTGAAAGAAGGGGAAAGAAGGGAGAGGGAGAGAGGGAGAGGAGTGAGGTAGAAGGGAAGGAAAGGGGAGATGCAGTGAGAGAAGGGAAGAGAGAGAGGTGAGGATTGATACTGTGTCTCCAACAGCTGCTGTTATTGTTTGCTTTCATGTAAACTGTTGTGAGAGATAAGCTAGGCCAACAATAGCAGGTCTGCCTATGCACACTGTGTGTACAAACCCACACGGTGATACCCCTCTACAGTTTGTCCCCCTATCATAACTGTTTGGGTACAATCCAAAAACCCAATGCTCTCTGTAGCTACTCAAACCACTGATCTGTTTTGAGGCTCGCAATAACTTCCCCGCTTTCTTTCACGTTTTTCTGAGGGTTGGCCCAGTGAGTATTGGCCTTAACTTGTTGCTTATAATTTGTGCACGTTGACTGGCCGGCCGCAGACTAGAGCACATTCTAACAGTTTTGATTCATCAGGAAACTGTTTTTGTTGAGGCTGCCCTTGGGTTGTTTTGGTGTAGGCCAATTTTAACAGTGAACACTTTGGATGTACAATGTACCAATACATGCAGTACAGTATGTGTACACGTGCATACAGTCACTTTTCTGGGAACTCTGAATCGCTTACACACATTCACGCTAGTCTAGTGTAAACACAACGAGAATAGCTACGTAGTGAGCCACGCTCAAGTACATATATACCTGTACGTCATGCGTTGCATATAATCAGCCTGGCCAGTGGCAGGCACCTGCTCTGCATCATGCAGTGTAGAGTAGCATGCATAGCTTGTGAGATAATTTTTAACCCTCGGCGCATGCGCGAGGGTTACTGTAGTTGGTTTGTCTGTCTGTCTGTCTGTCTGTCTGTTACCACGCTAGCTGCTACATACCTCGTTTGCGAGTCCAATTTGCGGTGTTGCAAGGTTCCTTATGGCGTTCCCCATTCATGATTTGTGTGGATTTCTCCGAAAACGCTTTGTTCGCCAGTTTTGGCGTCATTTGCCGATTCTAAGCTTCTTGATTTTGCCCGAGTTAGCGATAGGATGACTTAACGTATAAATAGGTTGCGCACTATATACGGTATATACGTCTATAGCCCTCAGCGCATGCGCGGTTGCATCAATCCCGCTCCTCAGTCCACCAACGAGCTTTTGACAATCGTGGCTTCTTTTCAGTTCTAAGCAGCTTAGCTGCCTGTATTCTTGTGGTACCATTTGACTCTCTGGCTTGTATGCATGCATGGAATTACAGTGTTTGAAACCAAGCGAGTTGCGCTAATATTGGACATGCAATATTGCTCAGTGTACTTCAGTCTTGTGCCAAGGCTTTGCATCATATGCATAGTCCTTCTAGTTAAGATATAGCTAGCTAAGTCCCCAAGAATCGGAGGTTAGGCTACAGTGAGGAAGGTTGAGTTGACGTCAACACCACAGTGTGGAGTTCGATACAACACGCTAGGGTTGTTGCTGCTATGAGCTGTTGAACCGTCTTGAATAACACTGCTGTGCAAGTATAACATTAGTCTCATCCCTGTCTCGCCCTGGCCCCAGCCCTTTAGCTGCCCCTTTTCTGCATGCAACTGTTGAAGCATATAGCTTAAATGCCATGCAGCGCGCCGAGGGTTTTGTGCTCGAGAGAGCTCTAGTTAAATCAGTAGCCATCATCAGACTCCACTCTGCCATGTGACGTCTGGCCAATGATAGGGAGCTGGGGGCACGAGGTGTCTCAACCTATGAGGTTTTCATGGGGGAATGTGCACACTCACTCTAGCCCAAGTGTCTCTGGTATTGTTCCCTCTCTCTTTTTCTCTCTCTCTCTTCCTCCATTTTTCCACCTGCGTGCCCTCAGTTGTGGTTATTGCCAATTACACAATCCTTCATACACTTGCGCATGTACAATGAACTCTTCTACAGCTGCTCTATGTATGTTGTGTGTAGTGCGTGCTGTCGTTATGGTAACCATAAACATATCTGGATGGCAATGTTTTGCCACTGTCTCTTCTGTACGTGCTAAGGTTGGGGTCCAAGAACGACAGGACTTTATTCTATGCGATTGCCGCCTATCATCATCTTTCAGTCTAGCGTGTACTTGCGCACATCGGTTTATGATCAAACAAGGCTAATTTTCAAATTGATTGTAATTTTGGTGCAGCACGCCAACTATTTCGGCAAATAAATAAGCACAGTGTCCGCCCTTGCTGAGACGTCTCAATGGCATTATATCACACTGTTTGTATTGGAAGGCCTGAATTGTACGAGTCTGTTTAGGAATGTCAGGTTTGCCGAGAATTTGACCTTTAGCTCTTCGTCGCATTCCTGTGTCAGTTGTCTCTCTCACAGGCATGCACACGGCCAGTCGGTTACTGGATCTAATTATTCAAACAGTTGTGATCAATCGATCGATTGCTGCAAATATCGGTGCACAATGGGCAGTCTATTATTTCTCAAGTGTGGGGCTGCCCTGTAGCAACCAGTAAAGTTCAAATTCCGACACATTTTCCCGCTTTTGAAAGATGTGACATGTGATACATTGGCAGTGGATTGAGCTAGCAGCCCAGCCTGAGTGGAGGTGCTGGCACATTCTTCCCTAATCTGTTGCAATAATCCAAAGAATGCGCTTAGCCTAATTGAAGCGATTGACCTTGTGATGTAAATATATGCAAACACAGATTAGAATTGTGCATGCTCACACCCATGGCCATGGCGATATCAACTTGCATGCATAACTACCAGTATTATAATAACACTGTTACGTCTATATACGCTATTTGGAGGTGGATCATTGTACGCCTATATATACTTCATTATGCACAAGAGCTTACAATACTGAATGATTGTGCATGTGGTATATTTTAAATATACATGTGTACTATCCTTCAAATTAGTACATGATTATAGTACTTATACATAGCCACTGTATTCAGACTGTACTAGCGCATGGTAGTTGCCTAGGATAGAGTTGATAGGCTTGAAGGGAGATTGTTTTTTAACGTGACATGAACTTTTCTAAGGAGTGCTTTTGGTAGTATAGTCGTTGGCAGGCCGTCCTGTACTTGGCCCGCCTGGCTGTTTATTTCACTCTGGACACAGTTTGTCATCATTGAGAGGTTTGTTTTGTAGCCAGTCTGCTTCATGTCAAAAACTGGTCACGCTGTGCGGAGATGAAATGATAAAAATGTATCCAAAGTTATTAAATCCTCGCCCTAGAGTTTAGTAAACTCCATATCGCCATGGAGCCCGTGCACCCTTCATTCATACACTATGCACATGTTAGTATGTTAATTATTACTATGTACTCGGCTTTTTCCCCTGACAGTGTAATAGGCTGTCCCAATTACCAAGTAATGCAAGCTTTCTCTCTTTTACATGTACTTCCAGCATTAGAATCATGTGGGATGTGAACAAGAGAGGGCAGAGGGCACTGGTTGATAATAAGAAGCAGCTTGGGTTCACCGTGTGTGTGTTTTCATTATACAAAGTGGTCTGCAATTAGAGGCATTATGGGACTACCTTTGAGCCCACAGATTAGTGTGGTATGCCTTATTAAGCTATACGCTCGGTCAAATTTATGGGCAACAAGTACTCATACACACTGATGGCTGCGTATTATATTATACGTGTATATGTACATGTATATGTTTGTCATTGTATTTGGTAGCACTCTTAGACTAGTGCTTGGTCTTGAGTGGAGTGTATGCATACCATCACTTGGGAAAGGCATGCCAAGGGATGATTATCAGTGAATGGCCACATCATAACTGGCACTGGGGTCTAGTATACTGTGGAGTTGTGTGGTATATTTGGCGTGTGCGCGGCCAATCACTGCATGCTTATAATTATGTATACACGTGATACCATGGTGACTGAGATCATACAAACCAAGTGCTAGGCATCTAAACTGAGTCTGTAGGCATTCTTTATTGGGTGCATGTAGCAACGACGAGGAACAATAGCTCTACCTCAGTTCGCTATAATAATTATAACTACTGTCCTAGCTACTATTATAAGGATTTGTACGTATATAAGAGATTATGTATGGTATATATGGCTGCTCTGCAGTGCTGCATTCTGATTGGTCAGAAATAATTACACCCTAACATGTGACCACCATGTGCTTTATAATCGTTACATGCGTCTGTCTACTGTATGTCTGTATTACGCGAGTTATGAATGTGCAGTTTATATTGTTTTGTATGAGCATGTGTGCAAGTACCATCAGTTTGTGTGCATTAGGCCTTTGTTTCGTAAACTATACACACGGTGTGTAGTACATCTCTTACTTGGACATTCATTGGTTGGTTTGCAAATCTCGATGGCCAGTGCTTTGTCGTGCTAGGTGCAGTAGGCTGGTGTTTTCGATTCAACGTTTCAGTAGTTATCATCATCTTTTGATGACTCTGCTTGTCTTCTTGGTTGTCTAAACTCACTGGATGGGTTTTTCCTTCGTGCTCAGCGCTGTTTTGCTTAATATTCTACAATAAAGAAAACAAGGAAAGCTTTCGGTTAAGAGAAAGACTAAAAGAGAAAGAGAAAGGGGAGGGAGAAAAAAGCTATTGACAAATGTAGAATAGAGGAGAATTGAGAGAGATAGAGGGAGAGAGAAGGAGAGAGGGACAGTGCTAACTGGTATGTAAAAGGAGATTTTTATTGTACGCCTAAAGATAGACTGGTTAAAATGTGAGACTGAAAATTAGCTGAATAATGAAACAGAGATGAGAATGGGAAAGTCAATCTGCTGTAAACAGTTGGAATTGTGAACAAACCCCCCGAGTTAATGTTGCATGTTATTGCATGCTGGCTGCTCCAACTGGTGATCTTTCTGCTCATCTGTTGACTGTTCCATCCAAAACTGATTGATAACCTTCAATGTACTGTTGACACAAATCAACAATCCCTGTCTTTTAATGATGGGTGTTGTTTATGCAATGAGCAGACCCGGTGTGCTGACGACCATTACCAGATGAATCCATTGCTCTATGTCAACACAGGGTTGTGGGTTGTTTTCATAATCTTACGAAAAGCAAACAAGAGCAACAAAACTGACAAAAGTTGTCATAAACAGCTTATGCAGTGGTTCGGCTGAGTAGTGTCAATTTATACAGCAGTGTGTTTGATCTCTTATCATATACACGTCTGCATTTGCCTATGTATACTCAGTATTACTAAATTCACGTGTATGTAGTTATAGTACTGTATAAACGGACCTCATGTTCCTCTCTCTCTACACACACACTCACACATGGACACTCAGTCTTAAGAGAGAGTTGGAGAAGGTGACTAATGAGAAGAATGAAATCCACAGACATTACATAATGGTAAGTAAGAAAGTGCAACACTATTCTTAATCAAATGTAGCATTGTAGTCACACGACATTATTAATTTGCCTGACCTGCTTGTGCATTGTGGTTGGACTCAACACCTGACTGACTTGACTGATCTACGCTTACAAAGCAAATTGTTAATCAGTCTGTTTCAGAACATGTGCATTCTAGTGTCTTGTGAGCAAGAGCTACTATTACATTATGCATGAGTTAAAGCTCATGGTTGATCATTATGATGAAATAGAAATAATTCTTCATCTACCTGCACAAAAATTACCAGATAGCAAACAGTAAGCATTTGAGCAAGTTGAATGTATCATCAACCTGTCAAAAGTTGTAAGAATTTTATGATGTCAGTAGCTGAAGCAGGCGTTCCAAACACAATTACCATCCTCCCAGATATGGTGCTCAAACACAAAACAAATCACGCATTGCACGATTTTCATTCCCCAGTCTAGATGAGGCGTGGAGAGAGTTATTTAGCACATGAACTGCTCGATGGAAAATCTCCGTCCTTTTCAAGGCCACTGGGCACCAATGCCAGTGAGCTCAATGGAGTGTGTGATGGGCTAGTTAGCATGCCTGCCTGCCTGCATGAACACACAGTCACACATCATAGCACATTCTGATCAAATTGGAACTGCAAGTGTATGTACCGTGAAGTATAGACTATTCCAAATAATATACATAATGTGGTATTTGCTCATGAAATAGTCAGCAAACAGATGAATTCAAGTTAGAGTTTGTACTTGTAGCAATGATTAATCAATCAAAAAGGACATTGTAATAATTTTGGATGTATTATGCTACACAGTGAAGTAATCATTCTGTTGTTTTGATTGTTAGACGATACTTTCATGATCCTCTCCGTGCATTGTCCTAGGTTAGCCGGGGTGGACTAGGTGGAGCAGTGGCAGGTGGTGCCATGCATTAGCTATTGTCTCGGGCTTGATTGTCTTGCATGTTTATAGTAGCTTGGAAACAAACTGAAAAACCACAACTCGGATTTAATTATATCTGATAGCAACTGTGCATGCAAGTACAATATTGCACAAGTATGTACACTGTAGATGCTTCAATATTGATTGAGCTATAAGTTTGATTCCATTATTAATATTAGCCACCTCGGAGATATACACGCGTCTATACCTGTATACATATCCATGTATGTCATGTGCATATTATACCTTCGTTGATACACACATACAGTACTATGAGATGTCATATGGTCTGAATGTGGAGATGCATAAGCAGGTAAGTGAGGAGTACATAATATTATACGAGCAACTTTGTGCATGTCTATTTACTTTCCTCCTCTTCCCCATAGACGGAGATAGCAAAGCGTCTGAATGCGATCTGTGCTCAGGTGATACCATTTCTGTCCCAGGAGCACCAGCAGCAGGTGGCTGCAGCGGTGGAGAGAGCTAAACAGGTCACCACCAGCGAACTGCACGCCATCATTGGGGTGAGCCAATTCCACATGGTAATGGTCATCATGGTAGAAAGTGTTTGTGTGTGATGTGCATGCACGGTCAGTATAAAATTGATATTTTCTCCATTTCATTGGCTCAGTATGCCAAGTTCATTGTATATAGAGTAACTTTCACTAGATGTGTTTTTGAAGTGTAGATACATGTAGCCTGTAACTCTACTGATACAGCCATAACTAATTCATTTGTATCCCACATCCAGATGAACCAGCAGCACTTTCAGGGCAGTGTGATGCCTCCGTTCATGCCACCCTCCCTTCCAGGGGGAATCCCCCCTCCTGCCTTCAGTGCCCCTGCTCTCCTGGCAGCCGCTGCCTACCAGCATCAGAACACCAGCCATGGGCCACACCAGAAGAAGGAAGAACAGAGAAATGGAGATGACCAGGTCTGAATTTTGTGTGGTAGCTTATAATAGTAATGGCATTAGCAAAAATAATAGTAACAAATATGCTTATAATGAGTGGTAAATGACATGGGTGTTTAGATATCCAATGTTGTATGTCTATTTTATGTTTTTGATTAGGCTCGTGCCCCTTCTGGTAGTCCTCCTGACCGGCCAGGGCCGTCGTCACTGAGCAACCACACTGGGTCAGCTGCCGGTGTGAAGAGACCCAGGGAGGAGGACAGCGATGGAGAGAAGAGCGACAGTGAACTACAGGTGGTCGTGGACGATGACAACACAGACCCAGTCTCCCCAGCAGGAAGCTCTTCCTCCAGTGCCTACGACAGGGAGAGACACCACCAATCAGTCAAGAGGGAGAGACCATCCACTCCTAGCTCTGTAAAGAGCGGAAGTGTAAGTTTTTTAACACCTGTGAAGATCTTATGAGGGAGAGAAGAGAGACAGAAAGGGTGGAGGGAGAGTGGGGAGAGATTGGGGCTGTTAATTTGATTTGTGTGTAGATTATGATTTTTGTCCCTTTGCAGGATAAAGGCGGTCCCTCTCTCCAGCGCTCCAACTCATCTGGCCCTAGTCCGTCTGCTCCGTCTTCCGTCTCTCTTCCTGGCCACTCCCAGTCCTCCTCCTCTTCCTCTCACCCTCCTGCCGCTCAGCCTGCTCACGTGGCTGCCATCCCCAATGGTCCAGTCCATCCCTCCACCACCTCACCCAACAATGTCATCCGACCTCAACTACCTATACGTATGTGAAATCTTGTGGTTTATAGATTTGACCAGCTTTCCATACCCACCTACATATACATTCTTCTCCATGCAGAGCTTCCCCCAGGCTCCCACCCAGCTGCCCTGCATCCAGCCCTTCGCCCTCCTACCTCGTTTCCGAGTCCCTTTCCCACGGCTCCCTTTCTTCCCTCTCCCTTCCCCTCTGTCGATATTCACGCCCTGCAGCAGTTCCCCTCCAAACCTATCATCCCTCTCAGTATGTCCAATAAGTATTGTGAAGTTATGTGATGGCATTACCATGCATGAATATTTGTTTTGTGGTTGGCAGGCTTCACTTTCTGAATACGACACCTGCATGATTCTAGATTTATAGTTTGATGGATATAACAACTAAACTTGCATAAGCATACGTTCCTATGAAGTGGTTTAGATCAATTGAGCTCCAAAGTGATACATTTTGGCAGTTTAGAAACATGATTTGGTTATGAAATTTAAACATTTTCAAAACTGGTTTGAGTTCCTAGTACCAGCAGTGTTTAGATAACAGGATGCTGTTTTCAAATTTGGTTCTTCTTCCCTCCCGCAGGTATTCCTAATGGTCGCCCTACTGTACCAGGGCACATCAACTCTGAAGTCTCTAGTAGAGTACTCAACCCTCCGGCAAAATCGTAAGATCTTAAAACCTTGTATTTACACTCATGCTATTACATCTCTCCCTCCCTCCCTCCCTCTCTCTCTCTCTCCTCACTCCTTCCTCCCATTCCAGGCCCTACTCTGTGCACATAGGTTCTGATGGTCAAGTACAACCAGTCAACTTTCCAGTCGATGCAATCTCAGCACCAGACCTTCCTAGAAGCATACGCAATTACTGCACACTATCACACAATGAAGTAGTGTGTGCTGTTGCCATTAGCGATCCTGTCAAACACATCTACACTGGAGGAAAGGTAGTACCCTCACTGTAGCTGGCTTTTTGGCTTTTTTTTTATGTCCACTGTGTCTTTGTTTGGTTCAGGGCTGTGTGAAGGTGTGGGACTTGCAAATGGTACAGGGTGGCAGTAGAACTCTTAAGACACCAATCCACTCTCTCGACTGCCTTGGAGACAACTACATTAGATCTTGCAAGCTCCTTCCAGATGGACGGACACTCATCGTTGGAGGAGAGACTAACACACTCTACATGTGGGACCTGGCAGCTGTAAGAAATGCAATTAGTATTTAAATATAATAATTGTGTATTTTTACTTGCCTTTTATTTGTATATACACTCACAGTCTAGCCCAACCATCAAGGCTCAGCTACCATCAAATGCAACAGCATGTTATGCACTAGCAGTCAGTGCTGATGGAAAGGTAAAATTAATACTAGCAACCTTCTCGACTTGGAAATACTTTCACTTGACTCATTTCTCTCACCCACACCCCTCTCTCTCTTCTTCCCTTCCTTCACCTTATGACTCTCTCTCCCTCATCATCCCTCAGGCTTGTTTCAGTTGCTGTAGTGATGGTAACATTGCAGTGTGGGACCTCCAGAACCAGTCGCTGATCAGACAGTTCCAGGGCCACACAGACGGGTCAAGCTGTATAGACATCTCACCAGATGGCACTAAGCTGTGGACTGGCAGCCTGGACAACACAGTGAGGTGCTGGGATCTAAGAGAGGTCAGCCTTGTCATGTGTATAGTTGTCTGTGCATCCATTGAGGCCCAGCGTAGTCATTTGTATCTACTAGTATTTGGTTTATGTACATAATATAGTTATCATGTATAAACTCTATCTGGTACAGGGTCGTCAAGTGCAGCAGTATGACTTCACGTCCCAGATCTTCTCCCTTGGCTACTGCCCTTCACCAGGAGAGTGGCTAGCGGTCGGGTAAGTATAATCATGTAATTATATTTCCCATTCAGCCACAGACGTGTGAAATGTACTATTAATATTATGTATGTTATGATGATTTTATACTGTTATGAACCCTTGACCATCTCCCCAGTAGCTGCACAGTGTAATGGTGCATGTGGTAAAAGGTCGTCAATAGAATGCGTACACATCGATCGATGCTGGCCCCAGAAATCATGGAGATGGCGTCTGACTCTAAGATCGACTGTCAACCTTGATAGCGACAGGTTTCGATGCTTCAATCACAGAGACGAACTCGACAGCACAGTATTCCTTCCAAACTTCAGGTTGGTCGCGCGGCTACGGTCTCGCGCGGGCCAGCCCCTTGTGACGATGCGTGCTATATATAGCGCAAGGCTAGCTTTATTTATCCACGGCATTACGTAAGCCAAGAAAACACGTGAAGTTCAACCAACAGTACTTCTCAGAGAAAGTAGCGCTCACCTTGTAATCTATTCGCTGGATACACGCGTAAGATACTCTACATATTTACTGACTTTCAAGTCCCAGAAAGGCTCCAGCGAGGCCCTGGATTTTTTCATAATTACCTCATAGGTTGCATCATAATTTCATCATAATTTCATCATAGATTACACCACAATTACCTCATAACCACAGAAAAGTAAATTGCTACTGGGGAGATAATAATAATCTCATTCCCTATAGTATGGAAAGCAGCAATGTTGAGGTGATCCACATCAACCGTCCTGAGAAGTACCAACTTAACCTTCATGATTCCTGCGTGCTCTCCCTCAAATTTGCTCACACTGGCAAGTGGTTCATCACAACTGGAAAGGACAACCTACTCAATGCCTGGAGAACACCTTATGGAGCCAGCATATTCCAGGTCAGATAGGTTATGTGTATGGATACCGTAAAAGCTAAGATGTGAATACATTAACGACAAAAGCATGCATGTATATGTATATGTATATAGGAGAAAATGGGTAGCTGTTAAGTTTAGATAATAAATTCATTATGAACTTAGTTTGATAAGCTTTAAATAAGATGAACAATTTTGCCGTAATAGCTTGATAGCTCAACAAACATCTTCAAAGTAGTGGTGACATTTCAATTTTGGTGAGCACCAAGTACAATAATAATTATTATATGGCCATGGCAAGTATTCAGGGGAGTGTTCCTACACCGTACAATGTCATGTAAGTAGCTCTATAATCATTATTATGCTCTTTTGTTACAGATGAGTGAATCCAGTTCAGTATTGAGTTGCGATATTTCAGCTGATGATAAAGTAATTGTTACCGGCTCTGGAGACAAGAAGGCTACTGTCTATGATGTTATTTTCTAGTTTTCAGTAAGTTTAAAAGAGAAGCATACATTAATTTACTTCATGATAATAATACCGTATCCTCCCGAAAATAAGCCCCCTCCCTTCTTTGACCCTCAAGTTCTTGCACAGGTATGTTTGCCTCGACTATAAGCCCCCCTCCCACCAAGTAGACTGCACACGTACACGCGCGCGCATGAGCGCGTACATACGTACGTAACCCCGCCCTTCAATTGACTACAAGTACAAAGTGTATACAGTGGTGGCTTTCAGAACAGCCTGTTTTGAAGTCATTCTGTTATGCAGGCATTTCTAGCTTGGCGAAGACACTTATGAGCCTATCAAGATGCTTTTTGCTTTCCTCTGAAAACGTATAGACACGGAATAACCCCACCGCTGATCGTTGTCTGTTGCCGCCTACTTGACAGGTCATCTCGCTGCTGCTCTTTTGGAGAAAAAAAAACAGCAAACTCTGGATATTTTCCGCGGTACATGACCAATGATGGTGTCGTCCTTCCACACGGCAACAGCAAATGGATCGTGATCGTTGTCCAAGGGGGGCTTATATTCGAGGGGAAGTGCATATTCGAAAATAAGCCCCCTCCCCAGTCTAGGTCATGTCTACTGCTGAAAAGGGGGGGGGGGGCTTATTTTCGGGAGGATACGGTAATACTATTATCTTAGCAATAGTGATGTTAGATTAATTCTGTGAGACGTCTTTTTTTCAATAATGATTATCATGACATTGTTCATAAGCATGCATCCCGGAAGTATTGTAATAACTCCATCTTATGTATGCAGGTCTCATCATTATTGCTATCTGTGAAGTCACTACCAACCCCACCATATGTCACTATTAATGTTTCTGTTCTATTATAGTGTTTGTATGTATAATAATAATATGTTGTCCTACACAACTCAAGTTTGTGTCCACAGTGTATGTAGCTAATCTTTTATAGTATACCGGTAATTATTCTAATGGACATCGCAACACCACAAACACACTCATACTATATACACACTATTAAAATTTATGAATCCTTCATTCAACCTCTTATATTGTAGGACCTATTAATGCTCTTAATATTATGCTTTCTTTTCGATCTGTACTAACAAATATTAAAATTAATTTTGTTGATTTTGCTATATACCAGTATCATTAGTATTAATTCAAGAGAAGTGTATACTACAGATTGGAGGTGTGCATGCATTTATAGGTTGTGCGTGCACCATGGTACGTAGCTTAATTACCTATTGTCAATAATAATACATCCCCAGTAGCAATTTATTTTTTTGTGATTACGTTATGATATAATACCGGTATAACCTATGTTGTCATAATGCTAAAATTCAGAGCCTTTACAGAACACCTCTACTATAGTTCTGAGACCTGAAAATCCACAGAATGTCATAGATTAACTTACATACATATCCAATGAACAAAATAAAGGCTGAGTGCTATACTTTCTCATGCAGACAAAATTTAATAGTGCTGGCTGAACTTAAATTCACTCATTTTATTGGCTGATGTAATCCTGTGGATTAATAAAGCTAGCCTTGAGCTGTAATTATATAGCACGCTTCATGCCATGACCGATATTATGAAGTTTTGAAGCTGTACTAGCTGTCGAATTCATCTCCTGTGATTGAAGTCGAGAGTCAGTCTTGGACTCCATCTCGATTTGCATTTGAGGCACCGGCATCGATGTGTATACAACCTCTTACCACATGTACCATTGGAACTATGCAGTTACTGGGGATGTGGTCAAGTTATTAACAAGCAATAATATTGCAATAATAATAATCATTATGATTGCTACTATTGTGCAATTTTGTCAATAGCAATGGAGAGCCATTAATTTTACTTAAAGTTTGCTGCTGTACCCTTCACTTCGGCTATGTAACAGTCCTAGACTGATCGACTACCTTGTGGGTACTAACATTAATACAATATTTCTGCCACAAAATTGAAAAAGAGAAAATTAAATTTTGATTGGTCACACCATTTTGATCAGATTCTGACAACCCTGCATGCCCACTAAATTTTATAATATTATTATGTACAAGGAGTGAGCTCGCTTCGCTCGCTCACTCCTTTATCCCTGTGCTACTATTGTGCATGACAGTGTGTGCTCGACGACTTTTACCTACTATTAATTTTGTGCGAGTGACTATTGAGCTAGCGCACGTGCACATCCTGCCTAATCATGTGACTTTGTCAATCAGCTAGCTAAAGAATTCGTTGCTTGCATGTCTTGTAGCTTCGCTTGCAAGGGGTCCCAAGAGAAGACCCCTATATAGAATAGAATTGCCTCCCTCTGGAAAACACCTAGTATGGGCAACATAGACTCCAGAATGTCACCCTTTCGCATTCTCCAGGCCGCCATATGTAAATGTACAGTTCAATCTAATCAGTTTTGCCCTGCCATTTTTTTGAAGCAGCTCACTTAATTAGTTGCTGCTGGGCCATAGCCAGCCGTGTCTGTGGGCTGTCTGTTGTACCACCCCAAGTCCAGCAACGCCGAGAAAGGAGAAAGAAAACTTTTAGCTTGGGGTCGAATCGCTTCCAGTCACCTCCCGCTCGTACGCACGCACAGACAACTGTAATCTTAGTATATTGATATTATTATTATTATGGATCGAAACTGCTATAGAATATAGAGTTAATGGTTCCCACACCCATAACATCTGTGCAATCAAGCCTTAAAATTCTGCCAGGGATATTGCTATAATACCAAAATCCGACAATCCGGGACACTAGGCCAAGTTCCAGGATAGTTGATAACTACGCTTTATGCATGATATTGAAGGGTGGGGAGTTAATTATAACACATTTGAATTCACCTACGCCGTACTCATTCTAATTATTCGAACATTCTAATAGCCGAAATGGCAGGTTTAAGTAATTTTTATTTCATTAAATATCCTGATTTCTCACCCATTCTAATCAATCAAATGGCCACATGGTGATCTACGTATACATGGCAGGATCTCGAGATAACTCAGAGTTCAAATACCGCTAGCTTTTAGAGACTTCCACATTCATTAAAGAGCGTGGCTACCACATTTCGGACAGTGTCTGGCGATCATCATTGCGATCGCTTTTAGAGAGCTCAGTGATACTAAAGCTAATAATGATATTAGTTGGACATCGACTGCTGCTTCTTCGTTTCTAATGCTTTCTCTATTATTCTGGATCTACACTCGAAGTAGCCATTAGCCGAATTTATTTACTTTTCTATTTAACATCGAATGACAACAAAAAAAATATTATTTTTGGCTATTCAGATAATTACAGTGAGTATGGTATAATATATCTCATCATGCTCTATCCGATGATGAGCATTATCATAATAGTACACAAGTGAATCAGGAAAAAAAAAATAATAGGCTAAGCGTTCTTAAATTCAATTCAGTACCTATCGCAATGCTTCTTGAATCTCTTTTGCTAGTATTTGTTGACCACAGTCATCCAGTAGTTCAATGAGTGTGTTCCATGAACAAGGTTTCACTCCATTCCCCTTCACCCAGTCCTGGAACATGGCCTGGCAACATGCTTCAGGATCACCACGGTGCTTGGAGTCAATGATGTCCAGCTGCGATCCAGCCTCATCAAAAGTCCAAGAGAATTCCTAAGTCTCGCCAGTTGGGTGCCAATCTCTTGATAATTCGAATCCTCTTCCCTCTAGCTGCTCTCAACATTGTCATGATAGCTTGGCTAGTGTTGGTGTGCCATCTAAAGAATAAAGAACCAATTCAATTTAAACAGCCGCAATAGAGGTAAACAAAAACATACCTAATATGGAAGAACAGGAGGGAGCAGGTCTGCTTTGAGTTGTAGTACCTATTAACAGCTTTATAAACTAGTGTTTTTGTGCCCAAAATATCTTCTTTTTTTGAGGCACCAGCCCACACACCAAGCAGAAAGATACCCTACACAAGTGTGCACCCTTCATACATGTGCATAGGTGATTTTGATTCTTTGTGCAGATGTTGATGAGCTTTGTCTACTTTTCGTTGATCCTTGGCCTGGGTCTGCATGACTACCGAAAGGGGCTCGCAGACGAGCAGCAGGAGTAAGTTGACATTGACCTTTGCCCTGGTGTACAGTAGCTACTATTGACTGTGTTGCTCTTGGCGTAGGTTGTACTAAGAAGATAAGGGAGCTCGTGTTCAGAGAGAAGGCTAGAACAGAAGTGGCAGCATGATGGCCCTCCCTCCCTAGGGCCTGCTCACTCAACCAGGTATGTACTGACTGACAAGTACACTATGTGCATGCACAGCAAACCTTGCCCCACTAGTATGCTTGCACTATAAGTGCTGTGTTCTGTGACAATACTATATTGATTGTGTTCAATAATTAAAATTAATTAGCATTATTACCATAGTATCGTGAAAAGGGGCACATGAACAGTATATAAACAATAAAATATTATGTATTGAGGCATGAAACGGGGGGATAGGTGGACAATCAATAGCTCCCTTTCGCAAGGCTACAGCATTATGGTCTAATCAAACTCTATAATAATATTAAGTACAAAGTTATAGTAAAACTCAATTTTTGTAGCCACTCATCCTTGATCATTAAATGCAGAGGGATGATGAGAGGTTACAGAGGGTGCCTATATCAGTGTTCATTTCAGGAGCTTGATAAAGAAGGGGCAGAGGCATCCTATATTCAGTGAGATAACGACAAATTCTGTTAACTTAAAGAGGGGGTCCCACTTTACATTTAAATGGAGGAAAAGCCCCAATATTTGTAGGGGGAGAGGGGACAAAAAGATCCCCTAGCCTGTTCCCTGAAATAAACACTTCAGATAGGTACACGTATATATTATCTGGTATGATGGTAAATTTTTGAGGGGTCGAACATTAACTTTGATTAACCATACATGAAATTGTGCATGTCTACGAAAATGAAAGCCATGAAATAGTAAAGATTGCCTATCCACAAAAATTGAACCTCTCAAAAAGTTTAGCTATATGGCAATAAAAATATGACACCAGGACGTGACTGAATATTCATGAACTACATGCCGACCTGACTCCTGCTGCAAGGTCATCAAGGTTACAGTCCTCCAGTAGTTCAATGAGTTTGCACCATGAGCAAGGTCTAACTCCATTCCCAATGAGCCAGTGTTGGAACATGTCCCTACAGCATGCCTTAGGGTCATTGGGGTGGGTGGCCTTGATCAGTCTCAGCTTTGAGCCACTGCTGTCGAACTCTAACAGGTCCCCGAGACTCTGCCACAGAGGGGCCACTGATTCAATGACCTTGATCTTCTGTCCTTCAACTGTTCTCAGCACCGACAGCTTTCCAAGGGTTGGAGTAGCATCTGTGTGTATTAGGGAGAATGGAAGGGAGGAATATGAGAGAATAATATTATTTCCAAGCTAACTGAATCATACACAGTAGATCTACATGTAAATACCCAGGGTTAATTTCATAATATTTTGATCAAGAGGGGGCAAATACAAATCTTAGGGGGAGCACACCCCCCCACCCCCCCGTAAACCCTGCATACCCATGATATTATACTTACCCATTGCAAGGCGTATTGATGGTGAAGGTGCAGTACTCTGAGAGGTGCTTTGAGTGGAATCTGGAGAGAAATGACAATTCAAGTTAATCACAATTTAGCAGCTTCACTTAGATAACTGGGCATTAGAGAGAATCATCCAGGACTCACCGCACAGTTTCACAGCCTTATCTCTAACTTCCAGCTTACTATTAGCAGTTTTGAGCATTGAACAGTAGTACAGCACTACAAAACTGGGAATATCTCTAAAGTGCTCCAAAACAGGCACCCTTTCTCGGAGAGCTGCACAGTTTCTTGGTTCTAGTTAGAGGTGACTCTGTGCATTTCTATGCAGCACCTACTTTATGGATATTACCGTATACTGTATTACACAATACTACATGTCCATTGAATTAGCTACTATAACGCTAGTTGTCAAAGTTTATCCATACACTACTGCATCGATGTCCTTCCATGAACAGTGAAACAAGTAATATTATTCTTCATGCTGACTAAGGTCACTGTCACCAACTAGTACTGGTGAATGATCACGCTTGTGCTCTTGGAAAACTTTGAGAAACATTCTAGTAATAGCTACTTTGCAGCTCTTAGGTACTGCCCTAACTTAGGCACCAGCTTACCATTTTTTGGTTATGCTTCTATAGCTTAGTGTCACAAATAATTATTAAAACACATTTCCTTTTTCTGCTTAGTGTGTAACTTCCCACACAAACAATAAAATTATGCACATAGACTGAGAACAGACCAGTGGAAAGGTAAACGTTCCCGTTCAAGATAGATCAGCATGAATCCTGCTCATGGTTAACAATCTGAGGATATAATGAATGCACAGGAGTACAGAACCCTCACCGCTACATGCATGCATATAATATAGCTGGAGATGTATCGCATGGCTCACTGTGTATACTATTAAATGGCAGGAGTATTGAACTACATACCCTGCACCTGAACAGGGTTGTGGTACTACTAAACTAGTACATACCCTGCACCTAAACAGGGTTCTGGAACTACATGTAGCTATTTTCCTTAGAGTCAGTGATCTAAGAGTTGGCGGAAGGCACCTGGCTCTGCCACTATATATACTGAAACCCTCTGTGACATACTTCAACTGAATTATGCACTTGAGAGCCACTGCCTGTTTACACTGTCACTGGATTGACAACTGACCAGCAGAGCACAGAATGACAATCAGTCATGTAGTTGAGGTAGGTGCCATGTAAACACAGACTGGCAAGTTGCAACAGCTGCACACTACTAAACCACTGGGCAGGACTTAACATGACCACTCTTCCTTTATGCTACGTATACCTAAAATGCGTACTTTCTCTATGACGACCCTTACCATTTAGCAAAGGAGGGTTGCAACGGACGGACGGACGGACAGACGGACAAAAGTCGCCAAACAACTGCAGTAACCCTCCGCCTACGCTTTGCGGCGAGGGTTAATGAGGGATCTGTATCCACATGCAGAAGCAAGGACACAGGCAATGGTGGTCAACGTACGAGCATGGTTTAATCGCATTTATGCATAGAATTGAAGCTTAGTGTTGATAAAAAGGCAATAATAATTAATATAATATTAATATAAAGATCGATTAAATAAATACCTATACATACTAGCCACAAACGTGGTGAGCCTACAACAGCGACAATCGAGGTGGTTCCAATAGCGGATGGCAAAAGCAAGTTCAAGATATATTATGCTAACAGCAAGAGTAAGACTACTAACTGATAAAAAAGTCAGCTATGCGTGCACACACTGGTGTTGAATGTACACAGGGGCAATGACATCAGGCCTACATACATGTATAGCGGACCTGAGGGTCTCCCACAGGAGAAATTTACCTTTCCACTTGCCTGTATACACATACAGCATACATACATGCCATTAAAATGTATATATATAGCATAGTAATGCTATTACTTTTAGTATCCCTTCCTAGCCAGATCCGGTGCTGCTCAGTGAAATCGCTACATACTGATGCAGGATGAAGGGTACACGTCAAAAGCCCACTACTTGAAATAGTAGCAGGGTGTAGGTCACTAGGGAGATGCTTTGAGCAAGGAAAAGCTACTGCTGGGATTGAATTGTTGTAGTTCAGTTTGTGTGAAGTCTTCTGTATCATAGAAAGAATCGTCTCACGAATACTTGGACAAAGCTTTTCACGAATCTGTTCAGCTTTAGCGATGTCCATATCGTCAGGAAAGTCGATGCTCACATGAAAGAATGTGGTGAATGAATCAGTTATTGTAATAGCTCCAGGATCATCTCCTGGAAGCCTAAACTGGACTTGGTTGCGTGAAACTTGGACTGGGCGATTATTTTCTGTCATAAGCTCCCACTTGGCTTCAGTGATGAGAGAAGCAAGGAGGCAACAGTAGACTCCAAGCTTAGGACCATTTGGACCAAAGTAGAAGTGAAGTGTTGCAGTGATTGATGAGGTATCGGAGTGAGGTAAGGGACGGGGCACATGTACGCGGAGAAGACAGGGGACGATGAATTTTCCTTCACTAACTTCAGCAATTACACGCTGGTACTTCAAAACCATGACTAGCTGCTGTTGCATGAATAAACCTGGCACGTAATGGGAGTTAAACTGCGAAAGAAGGTCAAGTGTAACGAACCCATATGCTTTGAATTCCTGAAACTCCTTGATATCCATAGAAACAGATAGCTCATGCACTGGTTTGGATTGCATAGAGAGACTGAACTCAACAAGCTCAGTGATCTTGTCAAGGATGGTCTGGGCATCAATGAAAACCACTTCTGGAAGGACCTCTTCATAATGGAAAATGAGCTTGAGACCATGGAGGTACTTCAGGGCTGCTTCAAACGAGTCCTTTGTGAAATGATAAGCAGCTGCTTCTCTAAAGCATTCATCTTTGCTCAGAATTGCTTTGTGCTGATACTTTGCCAGTCGTAAAAAGGCATTTTCCAAGGCAAAGTACTGAAGGGGAATCCTTTGTTGTGGTAGCTTATGTAATTCCTTTATCATCTTCTGCCGCACATACCCTATCATCTTGCGATCGATATCTTCTGGTGTTTTGACATTTACACCAAACAGAAGCTCTTCATTGGAATGCTTATAGTACAGAACACTTTGCTTCAAATCAGGAGGAATGATTTCTTGAAGTTTTCGATTCTTTTCTTCTCTGCTTTCATCCAGACATTGCTCCTCACAATCTTTGTGAGTTCCGATGAACACAAGCTTCGGGCATGTGTCTCGACTACAAGTTGACTGAAGGACCCTCATGCAATGACGGAAGGTCTGAAGATGTGTATAAGGAGATGGGAATGGCTCTCCTACCGGCTTGCCATTGCTGTAATAGTCTACCATGGGGTAGCTATCCAGCCTTTCATTCAATTTCACTGTGAGTACACCAAATGTTGTATTCTTCACAAAGAGGGGTAGCACTTCGTGGAACATTGGTTGTCCCCCTGAGTCCTTCATGTCAATTAGATCTTTGTCAATGAGATCTTCCGATCGCTTTGGCACCAACTGCATTCGACGAAGCAGTTCTCTCTCGAAACCACTGGGATGGGACTGAGGTGACTCCTGCTTCTTTTCTGGGATGAAATCTGGATCTTCCTGATTGGTAATGTGTGATTCAACCTCCTCCTTAGACGATACTTGAGTACTAGCTGGAGCACTTTTTGGTATTTCTTCATGTTGCCTGGGATGAATTGTAGGGAGAGAAGTCGTTGGTTGCTGTGATTGTATCAACTTCACTGTTGTGCTGAGCATATCAGAATACTGGTCATCTTGGATTCGAATGAAATAAATTCCCTCCACCCCTATCTTGCATTGAGCTATAGTTCTCACTGTTCGTTTAGCGCATGGCGTGCTCTGTCTTACAGATGGAGGGTCTTCCCGAAGGAAAGCATGAAGAGTGTGGGTCTTTCCTGACCCACCAGGACCCAGGAAAAAGACACTACCATTTCGAATCATTAGCGTTCCTCCCTTCATGGCAATGTCAAAGTTGTGCTGTGTTTTTTCAGCCACTGCAAAACATAGAGATTCATGAGATAGTGTATGGATATGCAGATATTTAGCTACAACAAATAAGTATGATTATTGTCACAATTATGGGATGCATGAGCTATAATAACAGTACATGCTCAGAGAAAATCTAAACAGCATCATCTCCCTAGCTGCCTATCAAGACTTCCCGTTAATCCAGTGCACACGCGCAGATGAAAGCAACACAAACTTTGAACCAGGTCCTATTATTACGTAGGCCATGCCCCTCACCGCAGGCCAATAAGAAGTTTGCAATGGCGACATTCTCACTCTGCTCGAACGTTGAATCTACCACCAAACTATTAACAGGCATGACGCAGAATACACCTTGCCTCTGGCTTTGTTCGAGGCTCATTGGCCTGCTGAGCAGGCCTCTTAAACTGTGCAGCGATTCGTGCCGTTCATTCAAAACTACATCCCAATGGCTACCCTCATTTGACATGTGCACATAGCACTACATTTATGAGCCTTCTGAAGTTGTGGTAGAGTGCAACTATTGTGCCCTTAAGGACGACAGGGACTGCTATAAGAAAGATGATAAAAATTCTTCATCCACAGTATAATTATAGTATACCGTATTTATTTGAATACTAGCCGTGGCTACTATTAATTTCAGCCCTGCTGGAATGCAGCTGCTAATCAAGGGAGGTTATTATTAATTTTGGAGCGATACCTCTTGGTGACATTGACATAATAGGCCCGTTTTATTAACTGATTTTCGAGAAATAAGCAGTAGAATCTGGTCAGGCAGCAGCAGGGACGTTTCTGCTACATTTTTGCATCAGACTAATGATCGTGAGTGGCTTGCAATCATGGCCTCACCCATTTAATTGTGTTCGCACATGCATGCGGCTACTATTCGAGGACAACTACTAATCTGGGTGCAGCTTCTATTCGAATAAATACAGTAACAATTTTTATAAACTTCAATGATGATAATTATCATAGATATTCTAAAATTAATTTTGGTTGCTTATTATCGTATTCGCTCAATCAGATGCCGCGGCTACTATTTATTTCATCACCCAAGTTTGTGCGGTGTTTACTTGAGAGCAGCAACTATTCTAGAGCGATGTCTATTAATACCAGTAGCTGCCAGAGAGGCAATCCTTAGAGAAACGGTTGATTGATACCACTCATCTAGGAGATTCTGGGCCCTTTGCTGGTGGAACTTGTTCTAGAAGACTGCTAAGTACTTATCGTGTACCTGCCATCGAGAACAAGTCGTGAGGCATGTCCACGTCCTGTGTGCTTCTCGAATAGTAGGTGTGGCGCGGCTACTATTCGAGAGCGGCGACTCTTTCGTTCAGCACTTCCCGAGGTGTGGCGACTATTTGAGAGTGGTGACTAATCAAGAGCGGCGTCTGATCGAGTGAATTCGGTACTTGGTATAATAACGCTTCAGCTAGATACATCAAATTCCTTTTCTTGTACCAATTATTATTCAGCATAAACAAGTATGTTTGATGTCACAATCATGGAATAATGTGACTGAACACTACTAACAGCATGCTCATCTATAATCGAGTGCCAGTGTGCATGTGCAGATGAAAGCAGCACCGAACTTTGAACCTATGGTGTAGACCACCCCCCTCACTGCAGCCCAAGAGCAGCTGCTCAAACTCATCGTGTAATGGCGATGTTGTCATTCCACTTGAACGTCGAATCTACCACCAGACCATGACAAAGAGCAGATATCGTCTCTCGCTTTGCTTGAGGCTCAGTGGCCTGCTGAGCAGGCCAATCGAAACGCGTGGCGCTTGCGCCGCTCACTCTAGCTCGAGATCGAGAATGCATCTCTACGGCCCCTAGGCCCTGGCAACCTCGTTTGTGTACACGGCACAACAATTCTGACCCATCGCGAGTCTTCTGAACTTGTAGGAGAGCGCATCTTTTATGCCCTCCAGGTTGTATAGGACATTGACTATAATATAAGAAAATTGTCACTCTGAACAATATTTTTCGTTTAATAATTAGCATGAAAATTATTGCCGGATCAAAATTTTACCAAGCCCACCTAGCTACCAAAAAAAATTGGTGGAATAAATTTTCACCAATGAGGTAAAGGTCGTCATAATATCATCTATGCAATCTTTAACACAGGATAAAAGACTTAGCGTGATAAAGTTTTCGCCAATGAGAGCAGGTGCCGAAATTGACAAAAATTTCTACGTATAAAGTATATTATAGCTATTTGAGCCTGCTAATTTTTTGTAGGCAATAAGGGGCATTGATCTGCTTATCACCCAAGATTTGCTGTCGTAGTTGGGGACCATTCACGTTAACTTACCATAGAGTCTGACTGCAAGAAACTATGGACTTAAAATTTAATTTCAGAGGCGATTAAACGTCAATACTAAGTTGGCCACATCCCACATCTACGATCATCGATGTGCAGAGTTTGCGCACACATGGAGAAAAACCTGTCTACTAGGAAACAGCAACCAGGAAAAAGGAATTGAGCTGCTTGATACAGATAAGCCGCTCATTGCGCCTTTTTGTTAGTAGTAAAACGAGAGAGAAAGATTTTAATATTATGTGCTTAATTCCTAGAAACCTGTGCCTATGGTATTTCTTCTATAAATTTGGCACCTCTAATTATTCAACACCCATTTGCGAATTATGGAAAATAGTCTCCAATTTTAAGCATACATGTGCATGGTAGATTCTCAACAGGGAGATCGAAAATCCCGCTGTAAAGGCTTTGTATTGGTCTCCCTCCCCAGACGTTTGGGTTGCCATGCTCGCAATCCCATGATTAACTTTAGGTTCTGCTGTATACTCTGGTTAATAAGCGCATGCATTTATAGTGGTAAACGGAACGACAGTATGCACTTAATAAAGGTTATGCGTGTATATGGCACATAACCACGCCCACAAACGTTTGGGCACATGACGGATGCGAGGCCCACTAGCGCTAGTATAGTACTAGCGCTCGATCGATCATGGAGCGCTTTAGTGTTTACAGCTGCCCCTCACAAGATGATGAGTGCTGGCGATTTGTCTGAAACTTGATCTTATTGCATGATAGTGTTATTCGTGGCCATCATTTCTCCAAAGATAGCTATCTGGACTCCACATACTTTCCAGCCGGTCAAGGTCAGGTTCATAGAATGCCACGCCTATTAAGCGCATGCACTTAATAAACAATAGCTTATGATGAGAAGAGAGCATGCGCTTAATAATCTGAGTTTACGGTATAATAATTATGAAACACTGGCCATTCATTGAGAAGATTTATCTTAACATTTATGATGGATAATAATCCCAAGTGTACTTGCTTGATGGGATAAAACACTTAATATTTAAATTATCCTTTTAAACTAGTCACGAACTTTAACTATGCTTATATCCTATTACTATTACTATGTTGTTGCTAAGTAGTATATACACCATAATGCACTTCCTAGAGACAAGCAGTGCAATATGAACATCCTCAGGTAAGCCACAAAGTGCAATATTAAATACTGCAGGCCTTGAATAATAAACCGTTGGTAGTAACAAAAGTAAAAAAAAATATCAACAGAGTGTTATTCATTGTCTCGTGAGACCAATGGAGCATATGGCAAGAAGGGTAGAGGAAGATCCCGATTCGAAGCAATAGGAGGAGTCATCAATCGATCATAAGTCAACACAGTAGCCACCATACATGCATACCTAGGTAAGCTTACTGCATAAGCTTGTTTATAGGATAGTCAAAAGCTCAAACTTCATTCCTTGGGTTCTGAGCTTAACAATGGCATAGTTCATCGTGAGTTGGATGGCCGTAGCCAGCTAGCTGGGTTTGACCACACTCCTCAGTCACGAGACCCTCAAAAGTTTGATTGACATTCTATAGCAGCTGTGTGTGTCCATTTCAAGTAAGACGAACTTGTCCTTTCCTTCTTATTCTATGCGTATCTATGATAGCTATGCCCACGGGATATAAACTAGTTATATCATGCACTCGCAGGATGCATGGCTCTCAACACTTGGACATAAGTGCCCTCGGGCTTCTGAATCAGTGAATAAATGCCATAGCGTAAGCCGCCATTTATCGGCATGCAAATTTTCCCGATTTGTAACTCCCGCCAGGAATGACGTATGAACTTGGTTCTTGCACTGAAAGGAAGCTCTTGACATAGGCTTTCATTAACTAGAATCCAGTGAGGTAGGCCCTATTAATCAATGAGCTATAAGCGCTAATGTGCAGACATGAAAATACCATTTATCAGCAACCGGTACGTATTATCGGCACACCTATTCTTTTCCATAATGGCGAATGCGCCATTTATTGGGACCTTGGCCTTCTCGAGCCTTTTACTGCTGCCTTACTTGCCAGAAAATTATAGAAAAAATACCCCCAGATACTTCAGAATGTCCTCTCACTATATCCATGGACACTTTATTATCTGGTAGATGGACTGGAAATGCGCGCGCCGCGTTAACGTTAACGTATGGGCGTGACGTCATTTCCGCGGATACCATCCTCGTTACGGTTTTGACGCTAGTAACTGTGGCGGTGTGAAGCTAGTAACCACATCACTAGCGTCTGCAGCATCAGACTCTTCGACCTCATTAGCGGCTCTTCAAGTGCGGTTTGGAATCCTTTGTGGGCTGAGATAGTGCGTAGGTAAGAGTATGTTAATATGAGGCCACAGTATTAATACTAATATCAAGTTAGTGAGGTAACAGTAGGACTTGGACACTTTGTGTAACGTCTCTGCAAAGGCAGAACCATTCCATAGACTCTAGCTAATAATTTAGTGTAGTGCACATTGGTCTGCACTGGGAGATTATATTTTTTTGTAATGCTTGCCCCTCTTTCAAGTATGCCGTGAAAAAGTTCCCTAAGGCAAATGGTCTTACTTTGTGTAACCAAATCATGGAAGCTATAGATTCTAAAGTTTAGTTGTCAATTATTATAAAAGAAGTAACTAACATCCTATACTGGGAGATATGATTTGCATGATTCTGACACATTCAGTGACTTCAATATTTGCTGTTTAAATAGGGCATAATGCCAAAGGTTAAAAAGAACAGAAGACATCTGTTTGACAGGAGGAAAAATGACACCAGGAAAAAACCAGCAAAGAAAGCATACCTCCACCTCCTATCCCATTGAACAATCCCACTACTGATCTACAACAGCCTAATGAGGGAGTACTGCAAAGGAATCACCCCAATTCGATGCTTTCGTTGCTTTATGACCAAGTTAAGGGGCAGAATATTGACGAGTGGACCACCATCATCTCTGAAAGCTCACTGCAACTTTTCACTGTACTGAAGGAAGCTAAGTGTCAGCCTAGGATAGAACGTTCTGTGACAATTTGTTCAGATCTCTCATGGCATGTTCATGTGTGTGGTCAGCGACTGAATCCTGCTGACTCAGAAGTATTTTCTGACCTATCGCAATGTGTCACTGATATACGCTCCCTGTTGTCTATACTGCAACAAGTTTCATCTGCTCTGATATGTGCCGGAAACCCTGATCCTAGTTTTATAGATCTTATTGAACGTGAAGGGGGAAGCTTTAGAGGGGAGAATAAGGAGATTGTAGCAACACTTGATGACACATGCAATGTAACAGTGAGTGGATGCAGATATGAACGGACGATCAGAACGCGGGAGTGTGACCTCTTATATCGGCCTTGCAGTACTGGTGAAAAGCGAGTGAGATGCCAAGGATGCAGTCGTTTCAGGGCACATTTACGAGTAAAAAGAAGCAGGCGTAACAACTCTGATCCCTCATCATCAACAGCAGACAACAACCATACAAGTTACAATTATTTGAACAAGGACGAATTGGTGGAGCGATTGAAGAATGTACAGAAGTCTAGGAAGGTGATCAGAAGAAAGTATAAGAGATTGGCAAAGAAAGTGATTAAAAAGGAAGGAGTAAAGATCAGTGAAGAAGATGAAAGTGATATACAGATGTTGATAGACGAGGTTACACCAGAGATCAGAACGAACTACGGCCAAGATTCTCCACAGTATGTCCTTTGGCAGGAGCAGAAGAAGTACAACTCACTTCAGAACAAGCGTCAGATGCGTTGGCACCCACTTGTTATTCGGTTTGCACTAAATCTCTTCTATTCCTCCAGAGTAGCTTATCGAAATGATACAAGCTCTGGCTTTCTGGCTCTACCTTCAGAACGAACACTGAGGGACTACACTCATTGGTGTTCTGCTCACAGTGGTGTGCAGTTCGAGTATATTGAGCAAGCGAAGAAGGTCATGTCTCAGGAAGGTGTGAGTGAGAATGAGAGACAGTTTACACTACTGTTTGACGAGATGAAAGTGAAGGGTGGACTAGTGTTCCGAAAAAGCACAGGGCGACTTGTTGGATTCTGTGACCTTGGTCAAGCCAATCACGAGATTGATTGTCTCTTTTCATCTCCTTGTGAAGGCAGTGGTGGTGATCCAACTCCTCAGTTAGCTAAAAACATGCTAGCATTTATGATCAGGCCAATCTTCCGTCCATCGCTTGCTTTCATGATAGGTGCATTTCCCACTATTCAGTTGACAGGCTACAAGCTTTTTCCGATGGTCTGGAATGTCATTGAATGCCTTGAGCTCAGTGATCTACCAGTTGTTGCAGTGACAGCAGATGGTGCTTCTCATAATCGGCATTTTTTTCACCTCTGCTGCTTGAGCGAAGATGGAAAAAATCACCCATTCCGTTCGTTACCAAGAACCCATTTGCAGAGAGAGATGTGTACTTTTTTTGTGATCCCCCACACCTGATCAAAACTGCGAGAAACTGTTTTATCAATTCATTTGCTCACAAGATGTCTCGGGAGCTGAAGGTAGCTATACAGATTGCATGATAATTATTATTATTGTATGATTTTATACATTAATTTTAATACACAGAAAAATGGTCACACAATATCCTGGAAGCACATTGAAGCGTTGTATCTTTTGGAAGCAGACACAAAGACTCCAGGTGTTCGGCTATGCCATAAACTTAAGCGTGACCATGTATGGCTAAACTCATATTCAAAGATGAAAGTTAACCTTGCAGCTCAAGTAAGTAAAATAAAAGGCTAGGCTATGGTCATGTATGCATCTCTCTGTCTCTTGGTTTCAAATTCATTGTTTATTTTTATTTAGGTGCTCAGTGAATCTGTAGCCAGTGCACTCCAGTTCATTATCAATGCAGTAATAATTGATATCGTACACATGTATCGTGTATTGATAGTGTTTATCAGGAGCTATCTAAACATTATGCCATGGTGATAACAAGTTATGTTGCTTTCTCAGTACCAATATTTTTTAGTGTCTTACGAGTACCACGCTCAAAACTTTTATGGAAGATAAAGTTACATCCTTGCACAAATGAGTGGGCTCTAACCGTGATCCATGTACGACATACTTCCTTGAGAAGTTCCATTTTGTGCTCATCAAGCTGACATCCTGGTATTGGTGCTATCAGTTCCCTCCAATGTTTAACTACGTTATCATCCAGATAGATGGCATCGATCAGAAGTTTGTTGATGTCTTCTCCTTGCAATGCCGAAAGATTTCTCACGTTGAGATGTTGTCTCGTTATTTTCTCCACCATCAAGAGCAGTTTGTACACCTATAGTAATATAAAATATCATAATAGTTCAGATATTATTATTGGTAACTCATGTATAGTTACCTCAGGTTTCACATGGTAGAGACCTCCTCGATCAATTTGTTCGCTCCATGCTTTGGTGTAGTCTTCCACTGTATCATTACATAGAGGCTGATCTTCGCACTTCATTTCGCTCAAAATTTTCACAAAATAACGCCATTTATTCTTCACTGCACTGCTCGCATTCCCTTTTCTGTACTTCTTCAACAGCTTCACTGCAACGTAGCCAGACATATATCGGACAACGTTCTCCTCTCTCTCTGAGATATTGATGTTGCTCTCGTCAGTGATTTTTGTAGTGGCTGCTTCTTTATGCTGTTTCGTTCAGCTATGAGATGATTAAAACTGCGATCCAGCAAAATCTGTAGACTCTGCCGACTATACATTTGCAGGCTAGAAGTTATGCTTGAGCTCTGTATGAAGACATTCAACATATCTTCACTCAAACGTAGCTTATGGAACATTGACCACATTCTATCTGCTCCATTCACTGTTAACGGCCCTCCTTCTCCAGGTAAGCATGACTCCAGCATTGAAAATATCTCCACTGCAATCGTTGATTTCAACTCTTCCTTTGATTTAATAATGTGATCAAATATCTCTAAAAGGAATGTTCCTCGACTAGTGTGCGTAAGTACTGTGTCGTTCTTCATTTCTGCCAGTACTTTGGCAAAGGTGGTTAAGTATTTCCTTTTTGCATTCATTTCCTAATAGATGAGTTTATAGGTATGTACACTTAATTTTGGACAATGTTACTCTTACAGATAAAGCTGATAGATTCCTGGTGCTTTATACGGACCAAACTGTAAGTTACATGTAGCTATACAAAAGGATGGCATTCTACATGTAACATCAGATTTCTGGTACTGTACGAGAATCAACTGTAAGTTATATCAGCTTACCTTACAACTCTTTACTAAAATACATTGAGTAACATCATCATATTCATCATCACTGCTAGAACTAGTGTAAATACTACTAGCCTCTGAGCAATTGTCGTCACTGGTGTTATCACTGTCGCTACTAGAAGAGCTAGCTTCGGATCTGTAGCCTCCAGTGGCCATTTCAGCTCAGCTGCATACCGGTGAAAAATTCGTAAAAGTCCCACGCTGAATTAGCGCACCTATATGGCATACATTGCGCATTGCGCGCGCGGTGACGTGACGTCACTTCCTCGTAACGCGGATAGTGCACGTACAATAATTGAACGTTTCCAGTCCATCTACCAGATATTATATTGTCCATGCTATATCTCTCTTCTCATATCGATCGCTTGCATCGTCTTTGAACGGCAGCCGTGAATGTGTTGATACTACACGTAAAATCGATACTGGAGCCGTTTCAACAGTATAATAAATTCGCGAAGGACTTGGATGTATTCTAGGCATCAGCCTCCACCTTAAGAGCAACTATGACGGAATAATAATCTTTCTAGCTCTTGCTAGGCCACGGTAAAGCCGCCATGAGCTGTTCTCCCTGTAGACGCCAGATACTTCATCCGATTTTGATCGAACTTGGTATAGAGCTTCTTCGCCACGCCTTCTTGCCAGTAATATCATCCTTTTCTTCCTGTTTACTTTCCTTGGTGTGCAATGGCCATTGAAAGTTTCAGGTCCGTAAACGCTTCAGCGATGTCCGTATAATCCCGTAAAATACATCATAAACTAGATGCCGATGATTGGCACGGGCGGTGCCGATATATGGCGGCTTACGCTACATCCCTCACACCTGTGGTATAACTATTACCTATACCTTTGCAAAAAAGGGCCCATGAGCGGTGCACATGTACATTGGCCCAGAGGCTAGACTGGGGCAGTGTGGATTTATTTATATTATGGTTGGTCACGGATAAAATCTGGCCAATATTGCTCCATGGCCACCCGAACAAGCCCTGGTAAGATATATGGCTGCATTACCTTCACTTGCCAGTATATATAGTTTGCAATGCGCATGTGTTCTATTACTACTGGCAGACAGTGGTCAGTATAGCTGGGGGATGTTAGTAGTAGAGTTTATTTAGTACCCACTTAGCTTACACTTTTCACTTCTTTGTGCTGTCGTTTGTGGTAACTGCACCGCTAGCTCTGCAGCTGCTGTGCTTGTGTAAGCTATGCCAAAAATATGAATGTAAGCTTCCTTCATTTGCAAGAGCACTTATATCTGGCAAGGACTACACATACCGTAAAGTCTGGTTAATAAGCACATGCACTTATCACTCTCGGTGGTAAGGAAACATGTGCCTATTAGACGATGTGCATGTGCTTAATAGAGAGTGAAGTTTTGGCCCCGTCCACTGTCAGCACGTTCGAGCACCCAATCATAAAGCCAGCAAGTTATGAATACAGTGATTCTTGGAATAAACTCCGTAATAGTTCATGGGTGCATGATCTGAAGCCATCACTGGAAGAAAACAGTGGAAAAATAGCCGACTTCTTTCGCGAGACCATAGAGTCCAAACCCGCCTCAGTGGAACATCACAGTGTTGAGTATAGCTGATCTTGTGCAGCTGGCTATCCGAAAATTGGGTTGGTAAATTAATTCTAGCCATGTAGAGCATGCTTGATCGAAAGGTGAATATTACTAGTCTTTATTGGGCGCGTGCTGAGCTTATTAGACAATACTTAATAACAGGAAGGAAGCATGTGCTTATTAAAAAATGTATGCTTAATAAGCTTGTGCGCTTATTAACCAGACTTTATGGTAATAATATTAGTATTATACAATGTACATATGCATCATAATGTCCAACCAATAAGTGGTGATATCCAATCACACTGCTGACATTAAAAAGTTTGTCACATCATCAACAAATCACTACAATCCACACTGTGGGGGTGGGCCGACATTCAAGGTATCAGTGTCACACTTAGACTCGAAAGAGCACCCATGTAATTTATCCACGGCATCTTCATATTTCGAATAGTATAGCCACGGCTACTATTGTTTTCAACCTTAAATTTAAGATCGAGAGCAAGGGCGGGCAGCCGTTGACAGCAGTCGTATAAAGTGGGCCTGGTTATGACCATTAGCAGTGCATGATCGCTCTTTTGTGCTGAAATGATACTAACAGTCTCCAGAATTAAGATATTATCTCTGTACAGATGTAGCATGTACAAGGTTATGTGCTCCAACACAGCTCTGGGGTATTTTATGCCGAATTCATAGATGTATAGCTAGTGCACTAAGTACTCACCGATCACGTTACAAATCCCTCAATGTACATGTATAATAATATAGTGCATACCTTCAACATAGGTATTCTTCACCTCTTCAGCCTGTTGGTAGAGGGAATATTGCTGTAGAACCTCGTTAATTTTTTTCCATGATGGGCAAGGATGATGGTGGGCATATGTATCCAAATAAGCCTCTTTTCGTCTAGCCCAACTCTGGTAGCTCTTCCTAATCTCCTCTAATGCAGATTTAGGTAGACCAAGGAACTCTCCAATATCAATGTGAAAAGCACCACCCGGATCCCCTACTGATTGAAATAGCTCAGTAAGTCTGTCAGTGGTAAGAGTGAGATCTGCAAAGTCAAGTACCATGTTTATTCTAATAGCTATAGAATTTAAGCTAAAAAATTATTTTTGTGCAATAATCTGGCAAATGTCTTTACAATCTACATTAAGATACATTATGAAAGTCATAGAATGCAAATTCTCTTGCGCTAATAAAATATTGCGTTCTATTAGCATAAACACGGTAAACAGTGAATTATACTAATGAATACATACAGTCACAACATTGCATAAAGTATCTGCAAATTTTGTGGTCATCAAATTTGAGTTAAATACTGACATGTACATAGCAGATCCAGGAAGCTAAAGGAGCTTGGTCACCACCCTAGGCCCCAAAGGTAATAATAGACACTAAGTATCTACCTAGATTAGGCTCCCCCTTAAGATAAGAAAGCTTCACTCGCTAGCCTCGTTCAGTTTTGCAGCAATGATGTGTTTCAATGAAAAGGATAGGGTCATTAACCCTCATCGCATGTGTGAGGGTTATGATAGTCGTTCTGTCTGTCTGTCTATCTGTTACCATGCTAGCTGCTATATACCTAGCTATATATCTAACAAGACAACTGGCTCATCACTGATCAGTGCACAGTGACAGGCTGACTTGGCTGGCATGATAGTCATTGATACAGCCAAGGAGGCTACTGAGAGGGAGAGCTGACTTGATGTAGGCACCGCCATGAGTGTGGAGTTTGGTTCAATACACCAGGGTTGTTGTTGCTTTGAGCCATTGAACCTTAAACAACACTGCTGTGCTATAACATTAGTCTCACCCACAGCCCTCATGCAGTCCTTTATCCTTTTCTACGTCCAACATTGAAAGTGGGTAAAGGGAAGCTACTACATGTATAACATTGTATTGCCGCTGCCTGCTTGTGCAGCTAATGCCATGCAAAGTGCCAAGAGTTTGTGCTCTAGAGAGCTCTAGTTTTTACCCCGTGTGCATGCGCAAGGGGTAAACTAATTGGTCATGTCGTCGTTGTCGTTGTTGTTGTTAGCACAAAAATCGCCATATCTCAAGATACAGGCATCTAAGCGACTCTTAAGCATAACGAATCAATCGAATTCGGCGAAAAACTGGCTTCAGTATGCATCAAATCAAGGGATACGGTCCATGAGCGTCACAAATAGTGCCTGTATGTTGGCCACCGTAGCCACACATATCGGCAGTGCCCATCAATGCATGATGCATGCCCATTGTGCTTTCTGCTCATGCGCACAGCTAACACGCATATGACTGGTAAAGATCGTCGATGTTCTAAATAATGCTCGTGAATCACTATGTAAGATAGCTATACTATTATCACATATAGGTACACTGAAGTTCATGTCTTCCTAGTCTGGGCTAGGTCTGGGTGCAGAGAGTGCTGTTTCATGTGTCACTGGGACAACTAAGCAGCATAATTTCCATTAATATTTCTCTCAAGTTCACAAAATTAAAGCCATGTACCGAAAGTAAATCAATAGATTACGTAATGTACGTGTGGGGTATGTGCTCTACAGAGCTCTAGTTTTATGTGATTACTTTACTAAGCTCCAGATCCAGAATCTTCCACTAACTTGTACACAAGATTTACATTAACTACCCACACATGCGTGCAACGATAAAGCAATTAGTCTGTCTATGCATTATGACTATGCATGCTCGAACTCAGCATGGCTCCATGGCTGCCCAAACTGCTCCTAGTATAGTTTGCAATGCGCATGCGTTCTGCATGCGTTCTAATACTACTGGCAGACAGTGGTCAGTAGCTAGGGGATGTTAGTAGTAGTAGTTTATTCAGCACCCACTTAGCTTACAACTTCACTGCTCTTATGCTGTGGTTTGTGGTAACTGCACCTCTCAGTGATCTCTGCAGCTGAACAAACCTGTGTACTTGTACATGTGTGCTTGTGTGCAAGTAAGCCATTGCTGTTGCCTTCCCTTGCGAGTATACACTAGTCTTATAATTACATATATTTGACTGTACTGCACATGGATATATATATATATATATATAATGTCCGACCAACTGTTGGTGATGTCCAATCAAACTAGGATATGGTCTGACATTTGTCAGATCATCAACAAAAAGTTATAATCCACACTTCTAGGTTCGCATTTGACTGAGTAAGTACATGTAGGAACATTAGTGTGGATTCTGCTGAAAACACTTTGTTTGCCTGTTTTGGCGTCATTTGCTGATGGTAAGCTTCTTGATTTTTCCCCAAGCGGCACTCAATATTCTATTTATATGTACCGGTATACACATACGCTCTATGCGGTGTGCTCGGTGCATGCGCGAGTTTTAGTGAAAGCCCGGCCCACTGAGTGAAGCGTGTGTCTTGAGCTCACAGTGTTCAAAGTCTTTCTGGCGGCAAAGTCAGTGTCGTTCTCTACTGTATATTATATAGTACTATATAGTCTATGCCTCTACTTACTCACGCCTGCTCAACCCAAAGGTTGACTACATAATGAGCAAGTTTCATTGTCGATCATTACCAATTTCACAAAGAACCTGATTGCTTTATCCCTTGCTGTGCATGCGCACGCAGAGTATCAATCACATTAATACTTAGGCTCAGTGCACTTGTGCTGAGCATTTTGCACCATAGTGTTATACTCACTTGATGTCAGCACCGTAGTGCAAAGTTCCATAAAACAGCCACCATGGTTGTTACTGCTATTAGCTTGATCCTCAAACAATACCGCTATGCTAGCTATAACATTGTATTGTCATTGCCTGCTTGTTCAACTAATGTCATATGAAAACACCCTTGGCTTGGTTCTGCTGCTTATTTATTGATCATCTATCTTGAAATTCAATCCTGAAAATTGAGTCTATTGTGTTCGTCATCAAGAGGTGTCGTTCCAAATTAATATAAACTGCCCTCGAATAAGAGCCGCCCTTGATTAGTAGCCGCACTCCAGCAAGGCTGAAATTAATAGTAGCCGCAGCTACTATTCGAATAAATACAGTATCATAGAGTCGGTAGACTCTATAAGTAGGGATGGCACGGATACTCCATATATGTAATACATTATAAATATCCAAATATCTCAAAACTGGTAATTTTGTGAGCTTTCTAAGTGTCAAAATCAGAATCTACAGCAAATTATCTATCTAATAAGACCAAGATCATCCATCAACTCAATTGTATATGCCAGAACCAGATGTTCAAAAAATAGCCATTTGTCAATGTTTCTTTCTTTCTTTCTGTTTTCCTGGGCTAACTCGAGACTACTATGACCGCTCACCTTAGTTCGAGCATAAATCCACTCCATTTTGGAGCGTGCACGTCTGTGGCACGCTCGTTTTGTGTTATCAGGATAGAGATTTAATTGTGGGTGTGTACAACGCGTTTTACGAGTGGGTGTGTCCGATTAGCCATTTTGTCATTTAATGCGCATGCTCATACGGTGTTGCCATGGTGAAGTCATGTGACCGATGTAAGTAGCGCGCATGCGCCAGGACCTTGCTCGATCGAGCGCTCAGTGAAGTGTTAATATGGTGGCTACTTACCAACAGTAAGCTTACTGGCCTGTAAAATATGCTCCCGAAATAGAAGGCTTTTGTCGCTACTTGGTTCTAAACAGCCTTCTTTCAAGAGTGCCGGTCAGCCACCTTCAGGATCGAGATAACGAGGGGCGTGGCTTCATTCGTAGGTCAATCTAGACGCTGGTTACCTGAGCTGTCTCGAGAACCCCACTGATGCATGATGCAAAAGAAGACGTCCTAACTAGCTATCAAAAGACTGCCTGGCATTTGCACTTACAGGAGAATTCAAGTTTGAACACACGGTGTGTTTGGGGCCCAGTGTACTATAGCAAAGGCTAAGATCACACAAACATGCTGAATCAGTAGTGTACTTGCTTCCCTATAAGATTATTATTAAATATTGTATTATTGTTGGAGCACAGTTGGATGTAGCTAGGTCCAGAAAAAATTTTGAAGTTGTAGCTAGTTCCATGCATTAAATTTTAAATATTAAACAATGAATAGGCAAACTGGTCACCATGGTACATGCCTCTGTCCCCACGAGATTAGTCAGCTAGGTGACATTGATAAAAATTAGTGACAATCATGAACTATCAGGCCCTGAGGGCACTAAAAAAAGAACAATAACAAGTATAAAAAACAATTGAATAAAATTGAAGGACGAAGTAGGGATGGCAATGCCAAAAAATACACAAACAAGATTTGTAGGGATAACGTATCACATCCACTATACATCCCTACGCTTGCTTTTTGAGTAGCTGTGCACACACATATTTATATATTTATATATGGGGCACATGCATGCAGGAATGGAAAATCAATACTGTATACCCATGGATCAATTAGCGATACTTTACATACTGAATCAGAAGTGTATGATATAAATTATCGAGAAAAGCAAGCGCAGGGATGTATAGTGGATGTGATACGTTATCCCTACAAATCTTGTTTGTGTATTTTTTGGCACTGCCATCCCTACTTCGTCCTTCAATTTTATTCAATTGTTTTTTATACTTTATAAGTATACAGTTTAGTTCAGCTGCGGAGATCACTGAGAGGTGCAGTTACCACAAACGATGGCATAAGAGCAGTGACAGTTGTAAGCTAAGTGGGTGCTAAATAAACTACTACTACTACGTACCATCCCCCAGCTACTGACCACCACTATTAGAGATGCATGTGCACTGCAAACTATACTGGCAAGCGATGGTAAGGCAGCCTAATGTCTGAACAGGAGCAGTTCGGGCAGCCTTAGAGCCATGTTGGTTGGATTTTAGCCGATGACCAACCACACTGATATATTCATTAACATGCATTACATGACCGCAAAACACCTTTGCATTACAGAAATGGAATAACTTACGCCAATGCAGTAAAGGTCGCCATATTATCGTCTAACTGGGGCGAGCCTGAGCGAGCCCCACACTAAGCAGTACACCGAGAAAACCGCTGTACTTATGTATGTATGTTTGTATGTAGCGATACGTCAAACACGTGCCCACTAGCTCACAATGCATGCGCAAATTATCACGGTAAAGATCAATATCGTCAACGTTTGCTGCGCTTAACTCTAAATATAGTTCACCAAAAGATGCTGCTTGCATCCATTCGAGTAGACTGCTAGAAAACAAGAAAAGGTAAGGCATCAGTACAAGTATCTACAGCAAATTGAAGGCTAGGCCTATAATCTGGGTGCAAGGACTACGTTATAATCTAATTTCAGTAGCTAGCTAGCTGTACAATTCTGTAGCCACATACACGTAGTATAGTCAAAGTAGCCTCAGTGGCAAAACTCCAGACTTACTTGGGATGAATCATGCATGGTACGCAATTGTTATTTGTACTCCTCATCCATATAGTGACAATAGACAGAATCAGTTGAGCAATCGATAGCTGCTTGTACTGTATGTACTATGGATCGAAGATAGTAGAGGGGGCATCCCAATCCTCCCCCTCTACTATTAAAGTCTCTTTTATAGCGAAGGCTTGCCCCCTCGATGATTTACATCACCCTAGTGGGTAGTAATATTATTAGAATAAAACTTCACCAGTGAGAGCAGGTAACAAAATTTATCTATACAGTAATATCCCTATCAGATTTGACACCAACAAGCATTACTGAAAATCAATTATAATAGACTTACCTCTAGGAGGCAGGAATGTCCTTGCCTGCTCTACAGCAGTCATCTCATCTTCTTTGTACAGCTGTGAGGTGAGGTGTTCCCAGGAAGACTCAGGATAATAATTGACATACATATCACTGCAGGCATGTGTCTGCTCTCTTTCACTGGAATGGCTACTATAAATCTCATCAAAGTACATGTACACTCTGGTCTGTTGTTCATAGCCATGATATATTATCTCGAGCACAATCTCCCACAACTGTCTCCTGTCCTCTGTGACCTTCTCCATCACATCAGTCACATTCTCCACTGTTAATGAAGGGTCTACATGAAGATTAAAGATTAGATGTTCAAACCCAATAAAGCCTCCACCCACTCCTTCAACTTCAGCTGTTTGTTAGATTCATTAACACTCCCAATTCAGGCATTCTATAGATAAGTTGAAATCGACATGGGTTTTTGTTGATTGCAAACTATAAATTTATATAATTAAGGCTAATTACCGTAAGCCTCGTAAGGCAGGTGTTGTAAATAGGCGATTGAGAAGTGAAGGGATCGAAGAGAAAAAATTTCAGGACCAAACTGGGATTTGAACCAAGGACCTTCTGAACTCTAGTCAGATACTCTTACCAACTGATGCTTGCATTTACAAAACACAATCAGAAGTGTGTCTCTATGGCTACCATCATTTGTACTATATGGCACTACAATTCCGACCAACTGTGTGCCTTTTCAACTTGTGGCAGAGAGCATCTTTTGTGCCCTCAGGGAAGACACGACTACATAAGAAAAATGTCACTCTGAAAACATTTTCATTGAAAAAGTAGTACACTAAACAGCCGTTAAGCAAGCAGTCCAAAACATATACCGTACCCTCGCGAAAGAGGGCCCATGGGCAGTGCACCTTACATCTGGCCAAGATTGGGGGATGGGCCGATATTCGAGGTATCAGTATCGCATTTAGTCGCGAAAGAGCGCCCAGGTAAGTTACCCACGCTATCTTCATAATTTGAATAGTAGCAGCACCTACTATTGATTTCAGCCTTATTCAAGCACGCTTACCAATCCAGAGCAAGGGAGGCCACGATACTTCACCATGTGTCGTTGACTGCAGCCGTATTAAGTGGGCGTGGTTACGATCGCTAGCCGTGCACGATCATTCATTTGTGCTGAAACGTGGCGTAGAGCTAGTTAGGCTTAGTATTACGGCTGTTTAGCAGGTTACTTATCGATTTTACATAGATTATTCGAGGTTCAGTCCTCATAAACCGGCCATTTGAGCTACGATTTTTACACATGGGCGCATATTCGAGTAAACACTAGACCTTAGCAGGAAATTGAGCCCAAAGTGGGGGGTGGGCCGATATTCCGTAGTGGGCCCTCTTTCGCGAGGGTACGGTACAACCATGGATAATATAATAATATTATCCATGGTACAACCGTTGCAGATCCAGGAAGTACATCCGGTGGCACATTCCAGAGCTGCAAATTTTTGCCGTTTTTATCTATTTTTTCATACCTGTCCTATCTAGGTCATCCTTCACTTCTAGGACTCCAAACAAAGACCAGAAGATAGAGTAACTCTTCTACTTTCTTCTCGTTCAAGTCCCATAACCCGGAGACATTCATGAGCTCCGCAGCGACCGCTCTTGTGTTGCTCTACAATATTATTATAAGACTAGAACAAAGTTTTTCTAGCGATTCCAGAGTTACACGGCATCAAAAATCGGAAAATTTCAGTACAACCGCGTGGTATTCTCCACGTCTTCTCGAAGTTTTGTCGAGTGTCTGATGATTTATCCAGTAAATGCCAAGGAGGGGAGTGCTCTCCAAGTTTCTAGGCAGCAGACATCATCATTCAAATGGTTAGTTTCTATAATTATTCAAACTTTCAAGAACAAATCTGGATGGAATTGTTTGGTATAGTCCAGCGTGTGTGAGGCTAGCCTCGAACCCAGGCTCACTTGGGATTCAAGGCTAGTGTGAGGCAAGTACCTAACTTTTGTATCAGGTAAATAATGAAGTCCAGGGATGAGCCTTACCAGCTGAAATGGCTAAAGAGTTTTAATGTACCTGTGCCATAATCAGCCGACATCGAAGCTGAAAAGCACAAGTTCACATCCATGGAGGTTAAATATGCTAGCACTTGTCCCACCTGTCTCACTCTCTCTCCCTCTTTTTCTTTTACTCTCACGTACACAATCTCTTAGGTGATAATCAGCTATCGATGAGTATGAGATGGTGAGAGGGGGGAGTACTGGAGCTCGACCACCAAAGAGAAGGTGCTGCCTAGGCCTCCTCAGACTTAGCTTTTGTTTTGAAGCTATCTTCTGAGATGCTGAGAGAACTAGCTACTCGATCTAGGTCCTTGCACCTTCGCTGTGGCTACTTGAGCACTTTCTCTATCAACTGTAGTTGTCAATGTGTGATGATGGCATAGGAGACTGATTGTAAAAGCTTTAACAACCTTCTGCAAACCTTCAAGAAGGCCTTTGATGGCTGCACAATATCTTTGTACCACCTAGAAAGTTTTGTCATTGATTTATACGTATTTTATTCAATGTTTCTATGGTGAATTAACAAAATTTTATACTATTTTTAACAGCGTGTAACTTTGGAACCGCTCAATGGAAAAACTTCGTTTCAGTCTTATATTGTAGAGCAACACAAGAGCTATAGAATGGTACTTGAATCATGGGAATCCATCCTAGGGAACCAAAACGTGCCACTTTTTACGTGAGGTACTTTTTGTGAGCGCTTGAGAGTAGCATGCACAAAAGCGGTCGCCGCGGAGCGCATGAATGTCTCCGGGTTATGGGACTTGAACGAGCAGAAAGTAGAAGAGTTCCTCTGTCTTTTGGTCTTTGTTTGGAGTCCTAGAAGTGAATGATGGCCTAGATAGAACAGGTAAGAAAAATAGATAAAAAACGGCAAAAATTGCATGCACTGGAACGTGCCACCGGATGCACTTCCTGGATCTGCAACAATTGGACCGCTTGCTTAACGGCTGTAAAGGACTACGGTATAGCGGGAAACTTTCGAGGGAGAAAACTTTCACGAATTTCGCGATTTTTCCGCCATCTGCGAAAGTTTTCTCCACGAAATTTTACGCATGCCGCACCCATTATGCAACCAATTTTAACATTCCGCGAAAGTTTTCTCCGTGAAATGCTCCTTTCCTACCGACCCACGAAAGTTTTCTCCCTCGAAAATTTCCCGCTATATGGCATTTATGAGGGCTACAGTCCAAATACTCAAGATATCATTGATAAAAACATTCATATCACTGTAGAACCGCACCAAGACTGTTTATGCCAATATTATGCTTCTGCCCCAAATGAATACTAATTCATCCATTTATGATTGTGGCCATATTCTATTTAAAGGATGCCAACAAATTGGAGGCAATTTTTGAAGTAGCATGATCACACAACGATTATAGTAACCCACCATTTTGTTGAAGGAATGGCCTTGCTTCCTTTACTGCTTCCATTTCACTCTCAACATACAACATTAGGACAAGATGCTGCCATGAAGATTCAGGTTTGATGTCGACATAGACATGAGCTAAGGCATATGTTTTCTCTTCAGCAGTTGAGTATTTTAGGTAGACTTCATCAAGATAAGAGGATGGAGTGACATAGTCCCACCTCAACACCCGCTCCCACACCTCCCTTCTCCTTCCCTCGTCTGATGTCACTTTCCCCATTACTCCAACTAAATTCTCCACTGTCAGAGTGGGATCTGAAAACACAGTTTGTCACAATACAACGTATACATAATACTTAGATCATAGCTGTAACAAATACTGCAATTTGATTGGTTACTGACAAGTATCTATATCTCATAGTGACCTACAAGCTCCTCATAGTCACCTGCAAGATTTTCATAGTCACCTACAAGTTTTGCCCTCTGGCTCTTATATAGCAATACAAAACTATATGATCTAAACTTGTTAGACACTGTTTAGTCGGTTTCTATGTGATTTAGAAGACCTCAGGGCTCTCATAGAACCCTAGCTTCGCTTGGGATTCTAGATGAAGTCCTTCGGTCTTCTAAATCACATAGAAACCTCCTAAACAGTGTCTAACTATTATTTAGACATCAAGGACAAGGGTCAATAGGAGGTAACTAAGTAGCTTAGTTACTTGTAGGTTTTACTTAGTTACTTGTAAATTTTGTCCAATGTATTATGAGAGCTCCAAGGCAAATAGCTGTACTACTATAGCAACAGTTGTAAAACTCTAAATTATAACTTAGCTCACCTTGGCCAATGGGGTCCACAGTATTTAGCATCCCTCTGTTCCCTTAGTAACACCCTTGCTATGCTCGGGTGTCACAGCTCGGGGCCATCGGGATACTAAATCCCATAGATCCAATCCAATTACCGGAAAGTGGAAGTAAAATTCTAATTACATGTATTGCTATGATTATTCATCTTCCCCGCGTACAGTGTATGAAGGAAAGAATAATTTACATGTTGATAGTGCCAACTCCATAAATAAATTATAATTAAAGTATAATATTATACAATGCAGTTCTTATATGGGCATATACGGCAATTGGTCAGGAGTAGCAGATTAGTGTTGAGATTAAGCAATTAATCTGGCCATAAAAATAGCTTAATCAGGATCAGGTATCATAAATTAGGGGCATAACTAATGGTTAAAGACTCATATATTTTCTGTCGTTTGAACACAGTGAATTAGAAGGAAAATATTCTCTTATCGTTTCTGTGTATGCATGCATGCATTGTGTCTGAGAGATAATTGTTTGTTGTCACAGTGGAGACGCTAGGTTGTGTGTTTATGTTGCATGCATGGACCGTTTGGCTCAGCTGGTGGGTATTTAAAGTGGATGCTTTGAGTAGTAGTCACTCTCTCGGCGACTCCTATTCGCAGTGCAGAGTAGTTTTTGTTGGCGACTTCATTTCACAGTGCATCAAGCAGCTTCGTTTTCATTGGCTAAGTTCATCCTATTCTCTAATCCCGACGATGACCGCTCCAGGTAATCAAGCTTCTGGTTCCGGTGCTGCTGCTCCAGTTCTATCTGCTGGCCAGATCTCCCAGGTGCTTACTTAAGTGAAGGATTGCCTGCGTGATGAAATGCAGTCATTGAAGAGAGAGCTGTCTCAAGAGAGGGAAGCAGCAGATGATAGGCTCGTGAAAAGGATGAGGATGGAGAAAGGCCCTACTTTCAAAAATGAAAAGCAATTCCAATTCAATGCTACCATCATGGATAAGATGGAGGAGGCAACTGCAGCATTGCAACAGATTCCACCGGCAGTGGAAAAGGCCAAGACAAGCCTAGAGGAAGGTATGACTTCTCTTAAAACTAGGCAGAAGCATATTAGAATTGCTGATAGGTCAGAGTATGGTTGGGCTGCAGTGGAGGAATATGTAGAGGATGAGTTGGCAGATGGGGAGGACGACGAGAAGAGAATCCAGAGAGCAGATTTTAGGGCTGGGAAAAATCTTAAGTCTGTCAAGGGAGCTAAAAATAAGAAAGGGCCTGGCCTTCAGTCTGGCAAAAAACCTCAGCATGCTAATGCCCAGGCTGGAAGAGGGCCTTCGACCAATGGGACCATTGCGCAGCTAATAGCTGCATTATTGCCTACAATCGATAAGATGTCGGGATCCTCTAGTGGCATCCAAGCAGGCAGAAGCCTGCAGCAGCTTGGCCCTTGTTTTATGTGTGGAAAACATGGTCATTTACGTAAGTAAGTCTTGCCTTGTTGCTTGGCACAGCAAACAAATGAACATACTGATATTTACTAATTATTGTTAATTATTGTCTGTAATAATAATTAATGTTTTCATTTGCTCATGTTATTTTACCTGTACATGTGGTGTTGAGCCATGGAGGCATGTTTCTCCTTGAATTGTAGATATTTCTGATGTATGGGATGCTGTTTTGTCTTGCTGTTGGGATGTGTGTGGTGAGGATGGAAGTAAGGGGTCCTCAGGCAGCGGTTTAGTGGAGCATTACCTTGAGAATGATCAAGCGGATGATACTTGCCCCAAAGATCAGCCCTTGTCAGTGAAGGGAAGATTGCGGGAGCGTTCCACTTTTTGGGAACAGGATCTAGAGGCCTCTCAATTTGTGCTGGACATAATCACCAGTGGTTACAAGCTGCCTTTCATTACATGTCCGCAGCCTATGATTGCAAAGAATCATCGCTCAACAGTTAAGCATGCTAAGTTTGTTGAAGAATCCATTGGTGATTTAGTTCATTCACATTGTGCACGGGAATCGATGTCCTGTCCAATAGTGTACAGTCCACTCCATGTGGTTGAAAATGCAAAGGGGAAGCTTAGGCTGGTAATTGACCTCCGTTATGTCAACCAGTTTCTGATACAGTGCAAGTTTAAGTATGAGGGCCTTGATCTCATTTCCTCCTTATTTAGGCAAGGTGATTTTGTTTTTTCCTTTGACCTCGGGTCTGGCTACCACCATGTGGACATTCATGAGGATTCACAGCCTTACCTCCGTTTTTCCTGGGGTGAGGGCGTCAGGAAGAAATTTAATCTTTTCTGTGTACTCCCTTTTGGCTTATCTACTGCTTGCTATGTGTTTACCAAACTCCTTAGGCCTTTAGTTAAGCGTTGGAGATCAATGGGGCTATGTGCAATTGTGTACAGAGATGACGGTATCTGTGCATCTGCCTCTGAATCTGAGGCTGAGAAAGCCAAAGACATTGTGGTGTCAGATCTTGATAGGGCTGGTTTTGTGCTAAATATCATGAGTCACAGCTCAGCCCAGTCCAGGTTATTGATTGGCTTGGATTTACCTTAGATTTAAGAGAGGGCTGTTTTAGTGTCCCACAACTCAAAATTGATCGGCTTAAGTCCGCCATAGCACATGTTTATATGTTGCATGCAATTACTGCCCGTATCTTAGCAAGTATTGCGGGTCAAATTATTTCAATGAGTCTGGCTATTGGGCCAATAGTTCGCCTATGGACTAGGGCACTTTATGGGATCATCAATCAGCGGATTTTTTGGTCAGATAGGCTTGCTCTCTCTACTGAAGCCTGGGATGAGCTTAATTTTTGGCAGCATAACATTGTTCAGCTTAATGGGCGTGCTATTTGGTTCTCTCCTAGTGTAACTAGGGTTGCTTGTTCTGATGCTAGCGGCACAGGTTGCGGTGGATATGTGGTCGAGCTAGGACCAGAGGTGTCTCACGGCTAGTGGTCAGTTGACCAGGCTACTTGCAGCTCTACATGGCTAGAGCTTGGGACGGTGGATCATATTCTACACTCCTTTGCTCCTAAGCTCAAGGGTCACACTGTCAAATGGCTGTCTGATAATCAGAATGTTGTCCAGATTGAGCAAAGCTTGGAGTCCTTTACGTTTTCATAGCAAATTTTGTGTGCCTAATGCCAAGGCTGTGGACATTTTCACAGTTGTTGGCTGGTGCCTCCTTTATATCTAGTTGGGCATGCTCTATTGCATGCTGAGGCTTGCAAAGCAAGGGGAGCTTTAGTTGTGCCCCTTTGGAAGTCGGCAGCATTCTGGCCTCTCCTCTGTCCTGATGGGCGTCATTTGGCTCCATTTGTTCATGCCTGGCAATCGTTCCCAGTGTTTGATGGTATATTTCTACCTGGCCGAAGTGGTAGCTACATTGGAGACTCACTAGCTGTTGACTCGTTGGTGCTAGCTTGTTACTTTGATTTTGCTGTACCTGTTAGATCATTTAATGCTGGCTTTTGTCTGTATAATGCCACTGGCTATTGTAATGAATGTGCCCTGTTCTGGCCACTATGAATATATTATATATTTTTATGTAGCAATGGACTAATGATAGTTGCATGGACTTCGGTCTATTGAGTGTTTCTCTGTGGAAGGTGGACTTGTGGGTCCTGTGTATGTGGAATAGGACTTGTAAATCTGGATGGGGTGTTCCTATGCATGGAAAGTGGACTTGTGGATCCTACCTACATGCATGTCCCTATGTAGGTATAGTGTGGATTTATGGGTCCTACACATGTGTCCCTATGTGGATTGTGGACTTGTGTTCCTGTATGTGTGTTCCTATATATGTGGAATGCGGACTTGTGGATCCTGTGTGTTGTTCCTATGAGGAATGTGGACTTGTGGGTCCTATATGTGTGTTCCTATGAGGAATGCGGACTTGTGGGTCCTGATGTGTGTTCCTATGAGGAATATGGACTTGTGGGTCCAGTATATGTGTTCCTATGTGGAATGTGGACTTGTGGGTCCAGTGTATGTGCTCCTATGTGGGGTGGGACTTGTGGGTCCTATGAGTGTTCCTCTGTACAATGTGGAGCATGACTTAATATGGGTTGTTGTATTTGCCCTCGTACACATGAATTGCTCATTCATGTATTCCTTATTATACGCAAATCATATTCACGTTCAGATGTATTCTCAGCGGGAGTATGGTCAGATCTCTCTTCTATCGAGGATCCGGAGCTCCAACAGCTTGCACAATCTCTGCCTAGCCTAGTGCTCCAAGGTAAAGCGGTGTCTACTGTGAAAAAGTATTCTGGTGCCTACAATCGATGGAGGAGATGGGCTAGCACAAAACCAGAGATAAAGTCAACTCTACCGCCACTACCCCTTCATATTTGCTTATACCTTAGTTTTTTAGCGCAAACAGCCAAGACTAGTGCACCTATTGTTGAAGCCGTGAACGCTTTGTCATGGGTAAACCAGATTGCAACAGTGGAGGATACCACGTCCCACCCATTGGTTATTCAGGTCCTGGCTGGTATCAAAAGAAAGTTGGCATGTCCTACGGTAAAGAAAGAGCCTATTACGCCTGAGATTCTGTCAATGCTGGTGTCCAAATTTGGCCAGCAGGATGCATCACTGTCTGACATTCGCACTTTATGTGCCAGTCTGCTTGGTTTTGCAGTATTTTTTCGATTCGATGAATTAGCTAAACTCTATGAATCGGATATCATTGTGCGTAAAGAGCATATCGAGATATTTATCGAGTCTAGTAAGACTGACCAACTCAGAGATGGTGCCTGGGTAGTGATTGCACGTACTGATTCACCACTATGCCCAGTTGCTATGTTGGAACACTATATGCGCATGGTTAATGTTACTGGTGCTTGTGAGAAATACCTATTCAGAGCAATAGTGAACACAAAGAATGGCCAGAGGCTAAGGGAGTCAGGTGGTGTCAGTTACACCAGAATGAGGGAATTGGTCCTCGAAAAGCTGTCTGCAATAGGCTTAGATCCTAAAAGACTAGGTCTGCACAGCCTACGCTCTGGAGGAGCCTCTGCAGCTGCAAATGCAGGAGTGCCTGACCGGATGTTCAAACGGCATGGCAGGTGGCGCAGTGAGAATGCCAAAGATGGTTATGTAAAAGATTCACTGAAAGATCGGCTATCAGTATCTCAACATTTGGGCCTGTGACCAAGACACTTTCTTTGCGTCTCTGTCGCCCGATACCCAATTGTAATTGATCGTGAACATGTTGGTGAGTGGTTGCATGGGGTGCCATGCATGTAGTGGGATTAGATGAGAGATATATTTTCTGTCGTTTGAACGCAGTGAATTAGAAGGAAAATATTCTCTTATCGTTTCTGTGTATGCATGCATGCATTGTGTCTGGGAGATAATTACCCCACGCGCATGCGCAAGGGGTAAAGTAATCGGTTGTGTCGTTGTCGTCGTTGTTGTTGTTGTTGTCGTCGTGAGCACAAAAATCGCCATATTTCGAGATGTAGGCATCTAAGCGACTCGTAAGCACAAGGAATCAATCGAATTCGGCGAAAAAGTAGCTTCAGTATGCTTCAAATCAATGGATACGGTCCACGGGCGTCACAAATCGTGCTTTTTTGTTGGCTAACGTAGCCACGCCTATCGACAATGCCTACTCAATGCATAATGCATGCCCATTGTGTTTTTTTGCTCATGCGCACAACTCAGTAGCCAAGAATATGACTGGTAAAGATCGTCGACATTAATAATGTGAAATCTATAGTCCATCCGCATCCGCTGACGGAGCTGAAATCTGCAGGCCCTATGCATGGCTATACTATTACAACAAATTAAAAGTATCAGTTCATATCTCCTAGTAGTCTTGATCTGGTGCAGAGAGAGTACTTTTTGTCACCGGGACCTCTGGTAGCTACATACAATTAAGCAGCACTTCCACTAATTTTCTGAAGCCCACAAACATAGCCATGCATACAAAAGCAATTCTATAGATTACACAATGTGCGCGCGGGGTATGTGCTCTACAGAGCTCTAGTTGTTTGTTGTCACAGTGGAGACGCTAGGTTGTGTGTTTATGTTGCATGCATGGACCGTTTGGCTCAGCTGGTGGGTATTTAAAGTGGATGCTTTGAGTAGTAGTCACTCTCTCGGCGACTCCTATTCGCAGTGCAGAGTAGTTTTTCCCAGGTATGTACATGGATGCTATTATATCAGTGCATTGACTGCCCCATATCTGTTTGTTTGAGTATCACATGCAGCCCTAATTGTAACTTACTGACGGAACAGAGCTGAGCAGAGATCGGACTAGATCTACACTCTAATGGACAGAACTCACCCCGCTTTTTGTTACCAGGGATGTTGTAATTCTTTTTCTTTCCAGTCCTCTCTCACAGTTTTTCCCTAATCAAAGGTTTTTTTATGTGTAAGAGGTTTTTTCCCATGGGTATAGTTGGCCGCATACCCTAAAACTGTGTACAGTCTGGTACACAATTATGTTTTCATTGGCCCATCCCTGCTTATTCCAGCTAGTCATTTTATGTAGCTGTTTGTATGTGATAGTGTGTTGATGTGGTTGTTGTGTTGTTGTGTTGTGTGGCGGACTTTTTCTGCACTCTCTGTTGCCCGATACCTAATTATAACTGATTGTGAACATGTTGGTGAGTGGTTGCATGGGGTGACATGCATGTCATGGGATTAGATGAGAGCTGCTCTTGACCAAAACAAATGCCAGTTCCATTGGTAGCAAAGCATTATTTCCCTTTCATCCATTGACCCGGGGTACTTAGGCATTTACCACATCCTTCTCAGGTTGTCTAAGGACTGGGACACCCATTCAGACTCATGATTTTAAGCTGTATCTTTGCTTGTTTAGTGTCTAGAAGACAACATGATATGGACAAGAAAGTTGCACCATAATGTAGAGCAACCATTTCTCTAACCGCAAACTAATTTATAGCCACGCCCACTAATTAGTTACCTCCTGGTGACGTCATGAGTAATGGCTATTCTGAAGATAAAATCGCCAAAGGCGGCGGTGAAGATCAGCCTGGACGACTGTTTCTCCAGGCCTTAGATAATATCCATATGCCTAACTAATAAATATCACGGGGGCAAGTCGATCTGTCATACTACTAAGCTAGAATACCATGAAGTGTGATAAATGTACCGATCTCGGAGGGCTATTTACCTGAATATCTCCCGTCCCGTTGAACAGCTCTTCTTGCCCCCGGGTAGTATGGCTTAAAATCGACGTTATTCGCTTTGTGCAACGGAGATATCTTCGTAGCTAAGCGTCTTCATCGCCGCCTCAGCAACCTTCAGCCTTTATACAGCTACTCTATGGCCATGATCGTGATCATGTGACTAAATGTATTGCTAGGTATATCGCGCACGTGATCCCGCTCGCGCGTGTGCGTACCCAGTCCTTAGACTACCTGAGTTTGGAGGGGATCAATAATAGTTAGATACTGTTTAGAAGGTTTCTACGAGACCAAAGGGCCATAAATAGAATCCCGAGCAAACCCAAACACATAACCCACCAATTTGTTCTTGAAGGAATGGCTTTGCTTCCTTTGCTGCTGCCATTTCACTCTCGTCATACAAGGTTTGGACAAGATGCTGCCATGAAGAGTCAGGTCTGCTGTTGACATAGACATAAGCTAAGGCATGCGTCTTCTCTTCAGCCATTGAGTAGACTTCATCAAAATACGAGGATGACGTAACGTACCCATAGCCCGACTTCAACACCCTCTCCCACACCTTCCTTCTCCTTTCCTTGTCTGATGTCACTTTCTCCATTACTCCAACTAAACTCTCCACTGTCAGAGTGGGATCTGAAAACATACTAGATTATCACATCATCACTACAGTAACTACAGGAAAAGCACTTTGCAATGAACACATGTACATATAGCTTGTCACACACTATGACACCAAGTTACTCTTTATGACATGTAAATAAAATGGTAGGCAAAAAACTGAACATATTTATCAACCCTCGATGCATGCGTTGTAGGGTATAGTAATCGTTTTGTCTGTGTGTCCATCTATCTATTACAACGAAATATGCTGCCTATACCTCTTTTTATGAAGAAAGGATGGTGTCATAGCATTTTTAAAGGTTTTTGTCGTGTGGCTTTCGCCAAGAGCATATAAAGGAGGGGGAGGGAGAGTATGGAACCTTGTATAGGCGGTGTGTAATAGGTATTTGTAGAGTTCATGACGTTTGTAATGATATTCATGTTTGGCGGTCACCCTGGAATGTCGCGATGTGACACTAACGCTACCGCATGCGTGCGGACGTTGGCACTGCTAACGCTTGCCGCACTGGCTTCTCACAGGCACAATATCAATGTGTGCTATTAGCTATCGTGATCGGTGATGGCGTCCAGTCCAAGACATTTGCCAAGGCTACAGTGCTACACAGCAAAAGAGTAGATTTTTTTCTAACATTGCATGCACAATTATTATTACTTACAATGAATAGAAATATCACTTTTGTATGTCTACTTCTACACAGTATTACCATACATAGCTAACACGAGCGACTGTCGGATCGTCTAGTGAGGCGGTGACTGTCAGCCCCACAAAAAAACTTCGGAGCATTAAAAAGGCAAACAGACGTCTTGATCATCCCCAATTTTACAGCTTGACTGCTTGATCTCACTTTGATCCCGGTCGTGGGTGTCAGTACAGCAGGTATATATGTGACCACCCCTTGAAAAGGCTTTTGGGCTGCCTATTATTAACCCTCGGCGCATGCGCGAGGGTTACGGTAGTTGGTTTGTGTGTCTGTCTGTCTGTTACCACGCTAGCTGCTACGTACCTCGTTTGCGAGTCCATATTTGCGGTGTTGTAAGGTTCCTTATGGCATTCCAAAGCCATGATTTATGTGGATTTCTCCGAAAACGCCTTGTTCGCCAGTTTTGGCATCATTTGCCGATTCTAAGCTTCTTAACTTTGCCCGAGCTAGCGATAGCATGATTTAACGTATAAATAGGTTGCGCGCTATATACGGTATGTACGTCTATTATTATTAACCCTCAGCGCATGCGCGGTTGCATCAATCCCGCCGCTCAGTCCACTGGTGAGCTTTTGACGATTGCGGGATGACAGTGGCGTCTTTTCAACTCTAAAGCTTAGCTGCTAAGCCTTAGAGTTGAAAAGAAGCCACTATCATCCCACGCTAAGCTGTCTGTATGGTACCCTTTGACTCTCTGGCTTGTATGCATGCATGGCATTTAATACAGTGCTTGAACCCAACTGTGAGTTGCGATAATAATATAATAAGTTGGACATGCAATATTGCACAGTGTACTTCAGTCTTGTGCCAAGGCTTTGCATCATAGTCCTTCAAGTTAAGATGTAGCTAGCTAAGCCCCCAAGAATTGGAGGTTAGGCTACAGTGAGGGAAGTTGAGTTGATCTCGACACCAGTGTGGAGTTCGATACAACACACTAGGGTTGTTGCTGCTATGACGTATGAGCTGTTGCACCTTGAATAACACTGCTGCGCAAGTATAACATTAGCCTCATCCCTATCTCGCCCCAGCCCCAGTCCTTTAGCTACCACCTTTTCTGCATGCAACTGTTGAAGCATTTAGCTAATGCCATGCAGCGCGCCGAGGGTTTTGTGCTTGAGAGAGCTCTAGTTACTATCTTACCTCGCTTCGACACCTTAGAAGCGAAGCGCTCAACGTGTTCAACGCTAACAACTCTGTTCTCGCTGCCTTCTCGTTCTTAGATCGCCAGTGGGCGTGATCAATAAAAATGTCACTATTGTACACATGCGTTGGGTACTACGTCATCAACGCGGGCTCCGACCCTTCTCGAGCAGTCGGCGGGAACGTTTGCTTCTGGATTGGGCGTTTCCTGCAAAAAATTCGCAGTTCCACATATACACTAGGATTATTAATGCATAAGGATGCATTGAGCACAATATTGACTCTTAACTAACATTATCATGCAAGATTTGTGCCTAACATAAATAGACCATATTTTAGGCTATTTCGGTCAATATCTCAGTGACTCTTTGTAGTTAAGACTTCTTATTTGGCACAAAGATGTATCTAGTTGGTATCTATCTTCATCTCAAATCTGGATTATAAACTATAATCCAGTCCCGTGAAATGTGCCTAACATAAAAATTGGAAATTTTCGGCTATTCCACTGCATATGTAGATAGTCCATCCATTGACCTAACCGGGTATCAAATCAAATCTAGATACATGTAAGATTAACCACAAAACACTGTAAAAATCATACAGTGGTAAAAATCTACTCTCTTGCTGTGTAGCACTGTATGCTTGCTACGGGAGCTTTTGTCGTCCAATTTGAGTGAGACACCCCAGCTAAGATCTCCTAGAGGCCTATCTACATGTAGGTGTTTAGTTAGCGAAGGCCAGCCTGATGGTACCAGCGTGTTAGGAAAAAGACCTTGGACTGGTGATCATGCTACTGATTCTACTCAAGCAAACAATCTAAAGTGTGCTTTGACATCTGTGCCACCACTGAAAGAGCCACCCAAACATTCAGAGAGTCTGTAAACTTTACCAGCAATAAAGACAGGGGGTCAAATTCACTGATCATTGTTATTCCCAAGCTGATTCATTGTGTCAGTGGTATTGGAGAAATGGCATGTGTCAGGCTGGTTGTGAAAAGTACAGGAAACCACTGCATTCAGGTTTGTTCTCTTGGGAGGGGGGGGGGAGGGGGGAAGGGGGGATGACTACATGTATAATACCGTAAACTGTGGTTATTAAGCGCACATTATTTATTATGTGCATGCTCTCTTCTTGTCATAAGCTATTGCTTATTAAGCGCATGCGCTTAATAGGCGTGGCGTTCTATGAACCTGACCTTGACCGGCTGGAAAGTATGTGGAGTCCAGATACCTTTGGAGAAATGATGGCCACGAATAACACTGTCATGCAAGAAGATCGAATTTCAGACAAATCGCCAGCACTCGTCATCTTGAGTGGCAGCTGTAAACGCTAAAGCACTCGATCGATCGAGCGCTTGTGCTAGCACTAGCGAGCCTCGCATCCATCACGTGCCCAAACATCTGTGGGCATGGTTATGTGCCATACAAGCGCATATCCTTTATTAAGCGCATACTGTCGTTCTGTTTTCCACTGTAAGCGCATGCGCTTATTAATCAGAGTATACGGTATATGAGTACAATCTAATGATGATCATGTGTGCATGGAGCAGCCTGGATGCATGTATGTGTGCATACATGTACATACTGTACACATATGCTGGTGGTTAAATTGATATTACGTATTCTAGGTTCTCATTCACGAAGGCACTGTACATTCCGCTGATGATATTTTCTCCTTGGGTTAAATGCTCACAGACAACAAGATAAAATTGTCCCAGCATAAGTGAACAGGAGTACACTCAATTTAGCCATACTTTACAATAGACCAAAAATGTGTGGTGATTACTGAAGAGGCTTTTAAAACATACAAATGTCATGAACATCATGAACAGCTATTATACGCAGCATATAATATATGTACACAGTTCAATACTCTCCCTCCCACTCCTTTATATACTCTTGATAACCCTGACATAATATGATTCCCCCCCCCCCCCCCCATATAATTACATCCCGAGTCCCAATTCCAAAAAAAGAATTCGGCCGACCGATGAGTAATTAATGACGAAAGTAATGATGAAATGATGACGAAATTCATGATGAAACCTATAACGTAATTGCTGTGAAGACTGTTTCAAAATGTTTAGCACGCATGAAAGCTTGTTGGGGCCCACAATCTGAACCTAGCGTAAAAGATATCGTGGACTATCGATGAGATATGGCGATTCTCTCAGTTCGCTTTCTTTGGCGAGCTAGCACTCGGGGGGGGATTTCCCTATTCAGTCTGGCACATGGCAGGTAGAGGTCACGTCCGGGTCAACCGGCTCGAGCCGCGCGCCCCAATATACGTGTATACAGAGCATGCGCAGTTTGTTGATGTGTTCTAGTTCGAATTATGGCGGTGTACAGGTAGCGAGGGACTCGGGATGTAGTCTAAATTGTTCATTATATCCCCAGTAGCGATTTATTTTTCTGTGGTTATGAGGTAATTGTGGTGTAACCTATGGTGAAATTATGATGATATTATGATGCAACCTATGAGGTAATTATGAAATCCAGGGACTCTCTGGAGCCTTCCTGGTACTTGAAAATCAGTAAAATTAATATGTAGGTAGAGTATCTTATGTGTGTATCCAGCGAATACATTACGAGCTGAGCGCTACTTCCTCTGAGAAGTACCGTTGGTTGAACTTCACGTGCTTTCTTGGCATACGTAATGCCGTGGATAAATAAAGCTAGCCTTGCGTTATATAATATTATAGCACGCATCATTGTCACAAGGGGCTGGCCCGCGCGAGACTGCAGCAGCACGACCAAACTGAAGTTCGGAAGGAATACTGTGCTGTCGGGTTTGTCTCTGTGACTGAAGCATTGAAACTTGTCGTTATCAAGGTTGAGAGTCGATGGAAATATAGATATATGTAAATACGTTCACAATTTAACACATAACCCACCAATTTGTTGTTGAAGGAATGGCTTTGCTTCTTTTGCTGCTGCCATTTCACTCTCACCATACAAGATTTGGACAAGGTGCTGCCATGAAGAGTCAGGTCTGCTGTTGACATAGATATCAGCTAAGGCATACATCTTCTCTTTAGCCATTAAGTACTTTGGGTAGACTTCGTCAAGATAAGAGGATGGAGTAATGTATGTGTAGCCCGACTTCAATACCCTCTCCCACACCTTCCTTCTCCTTCCCTCATCTGATGTCACTTTCTCCATTACTCCAACTAAACTCTCCACTGTCAGAGTGGGATCTGAAAACATGTAGATTATTACATCATCACTACTATGGGGAAAGTACATATTTGTATTGAACACATGTATAAAAAATATAATAGTGTGTCACACAGTATGACATAAAGTTACATGTACTCTTAATGACATGTAAATAAGATAGCATGCATAAAACTGAAGATACATGTACATGTATATGTATTTACCGTACCCTCGCAAAAGAGGGCCCACTACGAATGTCGGTCCACCCCCCACTTTGGGCTTAATTTCCTGCTAAGGTCTAGTGTTTACTCGAATATGCGCCCATGTGTAGCTGCCCTTGAAAACGCAGCTCAAATGGCTGGTTTATGAGGAGTGAACTTAGAATAGTCTATGTAAGATTGATAAGTAACGTGCTAAACAGCCGTAAAACTAAGTCTAGCTAGCTTTATGCCACGTTTCAGCACAAATAAATGGCTAGCGATCGTAGCCACGCCCACTTAATACGGCTGCAGTCAATGATACACAGTGAAGTATTGCGGCCGCCCTTGCTCTGGATTGGTAACTGTGCTTGAATAAGGCTGAAATCAATAATAGACGCTGCTACTATTCAAATTATGAAAATAGTGTGGGTGACTTACCTGGGCGCTCCTTCGTGTATAAACGCAATACTGATACCTCGAATATGGGCCCATCCCCCAATCTTGGCCCAATGTAAGATGCACCGCTCATGGGCCCTCTTTTGCGAGGGTACGATATTAACCCATGGTGCATGCGCTGTAGGGTATAGTAATCGTTCTGTCTGTGTGTCTGTCTGTCTATTACTACGAAATTAGCTGCCTATACCTCTTTTTACATTGAAAGGAAAGTGTCTTAGCGTTCTTTATGGTGTTTCTATCATGTGGCTTTGGCTAAAAATGCTTCAATAGTTCTAGAGTCATCAACTTTCCTGGTCACCGCCGCCTTCCTTGCTCCCTGGCAAGCTTTCGATGGATAAAGAGGCTTCTTTTCAATTTGAAGGGTATGTACATGTGCATGGTTAGCAATAGATCTAACAAGACAACTGGTTCATCACTGATCATAGCACACTGATAGATAAGCTTCTTGGCTTTCTGAGCATGCTACAAACTGCTGACATGACACTGCTGTATGAAAAACGTGATACTGATGCATAGTACACAATCACGTGCAATGCGGTTACCCTGACTCCAGGTTTTCAAGTAATACGCAAAAATGTGCTTGGATCCATGTGAGTAACTATATGGGACATGCAATACTGCTCACTACAATTGGGCTGAGGGTTTTGCACCATTAGTGCTTCATTGCATTTGCACTGATGACCTCAAGCTACCCATTCGGCTATAACAATATTATTATACATGTACATTTACATGATAGTGTTTTAATAAGGGACCCTGGAATGACCTTACTGAAAATATATTCCCCCCTTCCCCCACCCAAAAATAATACCACCGAAGTGCCATCAATAACTGCAGGCTTCCAACATTGACTCTAACTTTGGGTCTACAAAGTATGCTGAAGAGGTCTACTTTGGGAGGGGAGGACATAAACATCCCCTGATCAGGGTACCATATAAAAGACCAATCCAAGCACCTTTCGAGTATTTAATTATTAACCACAACCAATTAACTAATTAGGCGTGGCAACCGGGGGGGGGGGCGTAATCGCGGGATTCAATATGGGACATGCAATACTGCTCACTACAATTGGGTCGAGTATTTTGCACTATAGTACTTCATTGCATTTGCACTGATGAGCTCAAGCTACCGCTTCCGATGAATGAGGTATAATAAGTCTTCCAACATTGGCTCTAATCTTTGGGTCTAAAGTGTGTTGAAGAGGTCTACTTTGGGAGGGGAGAACATAAACATCCCCTGACTCAAGAGACATTAGTGCTTTAGCATAACACTGACATGTGATTCCCCCCTCCCCCAACTAATAAATAATCCTGCACGAAACACACAAGTCGATTTCCTTACAAACTGCAATGCCATGCTATTAATTCTTGAAGGATGACCATATTCAATGCAATAATATGGAACATAGATACATTATGTTCAAAATTTAACACGTAACCCACCAATTTGTTGTTGAAGGAATGGCTTTGCTTCCTTTGCTGCTGCCATTTCACTCTCATCATACAAGATTTGGACAAGATGCTGCCATGAAGATTCAGGTCTGATGTTGACATAGATATCAGCTAAGGCATAAGTCTTCTCTTCAGCCGTTGAGTATTTTAGGTACACTTCGTCAAGATAAGAGGATGGTAAAGTAACGTACATGTAGCTGTAGCCCGACTTCAACACCCCTTCCCACACCTCCCTTCTTCTTCCCTCGTCTGATGTCACTTTCTCCATTACTCCAACTAACCTCTCCACTGTCAGAGTGGGATCTGAAAACATGTGATTATTATATTATCGCTATTAGGGGGAAAGCATTTGTATTGAACACATTTATAAAAATTAATTACATATATAAGATAGTGTGTCACACAATATGACATAAAATTACTCTTAATGACATGTAAATAAAATGGCATGCATAAACTTGAATATACATGTATTTATTAACTCTTGGTGCATGCGCTGTAGGGTATAGTAATCGTTCTGTCTGTGTGTCTGTCAGTCTATTACCACAAAATCTGCTGCCTATACCTCTTTTTACATTGAAAGGAAAGTGTTATAGGGTTTTTTTTATCATGTTTCAAGGTTTTTATAGTGGCTTTGCTTCATTCAATAGTTTTAGAGTCATCAACTTTCCTGGTCACTGCCGCCTTTCTTGCTCCCTGGCAAGCTTTCGATGGATAAAGAGGCTTCTTTTCAACTTGAAGGGTATGTACATTGTACATGTGCATAGTTAGCAATAGATCTAACAAGACAACTGGTTCATTACTGATCGTAGCACACTGGAAGATAAGCTTCTTGGCTTTCTGAGCATGCTACAAACTGCTGACATGACACTGCTGTATGAAAAACGTGATACTGATGCATAGTACACAATCACGTGCAATGCGGTTACCCTGACTCCAAGTTTTCAAGTAATACGCAAAAATGTGCTTGGATCCATGTGAGTAACTATAATATGGGACATGCAATACTGCTCACTACAATTGGGCTGAGGGTTTTGCACTATTAGTGCTTCATTGCATTTGCACTGATGACCTCAAGCTATCCTTTCGGCTATAACAATATTATTATACATGTACATTTACATGATAGTGTTTTAATAAGGGACCCTGAAATGACCTTACTGAAAATATATTCCCCCTTCCCCCACCCAAAAATAATACCACCGGAAGTGCCATCAATAACTGCAGGCTTCCAACATTGACTCTAACTTTGGGTCTACAAAGTATGCTGAAGAGGTCTACTTTGGGAGGGGAGGACATAAACATCCCCTGATCAGGATACCATATGAAAGACCAATCCAAGCACCTTTCCAGTATTTAATTATTAACCACAACCAATTAACTAATTAGGCGTGGCAGCGCCATTCAGCCACGCCCTCCAAAACGCTAAATCGAGCTATCCGGAATTTAAGCAGCCACTTTTACCGAACCTTAGCTATACAAACGGAGGCCTACTATGATGATCTAACATACCAGCGGACGGATTGTCGAAAAACCCTTCTGCTACGATTTTAGTCGCAAAAAAATAGAGTTTGGGGGGATCCACGGCACGATGTTTCACATGTAGCTCCGAACTGAAAGCAGCCATCGACAATCCGTCCGATAGATCGTCAACATCGATCATAAGCTTTGGTTTTCGATCATTAGTGCTGCGAAAACATGAGCGCAACAATTCCGGACGGCATTTGCTCAATGAAGTGAGCTCAAAACTGCTGCTGTGCGGCTTTTTGCCGTGGCTTGTTCAAGGATGGTATGATAGTGACGTCACAGTACAGCTAGCCACTAATTGGCTCGCAGACGGGCGCGCACCAACGATAATCAGACATGCCTTAACTGCACTGAGTGATTCCCCCCAAACAGATAATCTGGTATGAAACTACGTAAGTCGATTTCCTTTAAAACTGCATTGTCATGCTATTAATTCTTAGAGGACAACCATGTTCAATGCAATAATATGGAAACATACATGTACATGTAGATACCGTATGGCCGGAAATTTTTAAGGGAGTCAATTTTAGCAGTTTTCACAGGGGGCATGGCCATCGTGGTGAATGCCGCAGCTGGATCAATCTAACAGCTGGTTTACTTCACACTACTTCATTGTTGTTGAGCTGCTTCTACACAAATACCTCTAGCTCGATCATATGCGACTCTCGTACCATTTCTCGATCTCCACTAAGTTCAAATACATGTACGATCGATTGATCGCTTGCTGGTTTTTCACAACTTTTTCTCCTAATGAAATTTGAGCTGCAATGTGAATGCAGCAAGAAGCAAAACCTAACGGATATTGTGGGTGGAGCAACTCCGGAACGTCCATCCACGAAAAATAGATAGCGAAATCTTTAAAGATGGGCCTCCATGAAAATTGGGTCCCTCACAAATTTCCGGCCATACGATATATGTAAACATGTTCACAGTAATACATAACCCACCAACTTGTTGTTGAAGGAATGGCTTTGCTTCCTTTGCTGCTGCCAGTTCACTCTCATCATACAAGATTCGGACAAGATGCTGCCATGAAGATCCTGGTCTGATGTTGACATAGACATCAGCTAAGGCATGAGTCTTCTCTTCAGCCATTGAGTATTTTAGGTAGACTTCATCAAGATAAGAGGGTAGAGTAGCGTCCATGTAGTCCAACTTCAACACCCTCTCCCACACCTTCCTTCTCCTTCCCTTGTCTGATGTCACTTTCTCCATTACTCCAACTAAACTCTCCACTGTCAGAGTGGGATCTGAAAACATGTAGATTATTATATCATCTACTAGGGGGAAAGCATCCGTATTGAACACATGTATAAATTTATCACACAATATGACATAAAGTTACTCTTAATGACATGTATAGATAACATGGCATGCAGAAAACTGAGCATACAATATCAGGTACATGTATTTATTAATCCTCAGTCCTGTCTTTACATTGTATAACGAAATCTGCTGCCTATACCTCTTATACGTCGAAAGGAAGGTGTCATTGGGTTTTATGGTGTTTTCAAGGTTTTTATCTTGTGATTTTTGCTTCATTCCAGAAATCTGTTGTAATCAAGTTCGCTGGTAAATGTCACCTTCCTTGCTCCCTGGAAAGCTATCAACGGACAAAGATGCTCTTTTTTTAACTCAAAGAGTATGTACATGTACATGTGTATGGTTAGCTATAGATCACTGGTTCATCACTGATCGTAGCACACTGGCAGATAAGTTTCTTGGCCTTCTGAGCATGCTACAAGCTGCTGACACGACACTGCTGTATCACAAATGTGATACTGCTGCATAGTACGCAATCACATGCAATGTGGTTATATACCATGACTCCATTTTTTAAAATAATATGCATACAAAATTGATGCGCTTGGATCCATGTGAGCAACTTGTAGTAATAATATGGGACATGCAATACTACTCGCTACACTTGGGCCGAAGATTTTGCACTATAGTGCTTCATTGCATTTGCACTGAATCGTGTGATGACCTCGAGCTACCCCTTCCGAGGAATGAGGCTATAATATACATGTACATGTACATTTACATGTACATGATAGTGCTTTAATTAAAAGAAGGGGCCCTGGAATATCCTTACTGAAAACAATTCCCCCCTTGCCCCACCCAAAAATAACGCCAACGGAAGTGACATCAATAACTGCAGGCTTCCAACATTGACTCTAATCTTTGGTGTGTTGAAGAGGTCTACTTTGGAAGGGGAGGACATAGACATCCCCTGACTCAAGAGACATTAGTGCTTTAGCATAACACTGACATGTGATTCCCCCCTCCCCCCAATAATAAAATTAATACAATATAATCCTAAATAAGGCCAGACCAATTTAATTTGTTGTTGCTCGGATACTGTGAGGTACAAATTGGACCGAGCGATCGAAAAAAAAAAGAAAAAAAAGCAATCAATTGGGGTGTGGTTGTAGACCACAATCTAATTAAGACAGACTAATATGACTATCTAAGACCAGGGAATCAAGATAGAATACAAAAACCACTCAACTGTACATAAGCTCCACCCAACTTAATTAATTTTTTTTTCTTTTGTTTGCCAAAAAATTGGAGCGAGCGAATCCGTGCAACAACTTATTTAATTGGTCTGGCCTAAGTTGATATCCTTACAAACTGCAATGTCATGCTATTAATTATTAAAGGACAACCATATAGCAACGCAATATTATGGAAACACAGATACATGTAAATATGTTCACAGTTTAACACATAACCCACCAATTGGTTGTTGAAAGAATGGCTTTGCTTCCTTTGCTGCTGCCAGTTCACTCTCGTCATACAAGGTTGGGACAAGATGCTGCCATGAAGACTCAGGTCTGCTGTTGACATAGATATCAGCTAAGGCATGTGTCTTCTCTTCAGCTGTTGAGTATTTTAGGTAGACTTCGTCAAGATAAGAGGATGGAGTAACGTCCGAGTAGTCCAACTTGAACACCCTCTCCCACACCTTCCTTCTCCTTCCCTCATCTGATGTTACTTTCTCCATTACTCCAACTAAACTCTCCACTGTCAGAGTGGGATCTGAAAACGTGATTATTATATTATCGCTACTAGGGGGAAAGCATTTGTATTGAACACATGTACATGTATAAAACTAGTGTCATGCAGGGCCTGTTTGGGGCGAGCCTGAGCTGAGCCTCTGAAAATCTCTGTCAGTAGCTGCAACTTGAAAACTTTAAATTATAAAGTCATAGCCGCACAAATAGCTATCTTGAAGACCACTAATACAGATCCAAGCAGGCCATGCAGGCTCAATGACAGACAGTCTCATAGTGCTTGTGCCAACAGAATAATTTTTAGCTGCCTCTGTTGTCAGAGTCGGTGAGCAGCACGTCTATCTTTATCACGTTCTTAGGTGGTGCTTGCGCTGTTGAGCTGACGATGAGCTCTGTCTCGCTCTCTCCTCCTTGGAGCCTTAGCTACTTCTGTACGGCGCCATACGGTAGCTTGCTCGATCATACAAGTAGAAGCAGCAGATTGAGTGTTAGTAGAACTCATACTAAAACAGTAGCAAAGAACAACTATAGTCGTAATAAAGTGGCCAAAAAAGTGGCGAAATTCACTGAAATAATTCAATGTGTCAAAAAAACACGTGACTATGCTGACACAAATGTTTTCATGCGGCCTTTTGAAATATACCGCGCAGCGCTGTACAATGTCTATGGCGGTTCGCGCGTGACGGACGTACCATACATATAAAATAATAATAAACATAATAATAATATATGGATTGCGAGCGTTTGTCTCGTCTATGTGGGGCTCGCTCAGGCTCGCCCCAATTATATGTATAATACTAGAGCTCTGTAGAGCACATACCCCGCGTGCTCTGTAGCCACTGTAGGGTAGTACTGCAACACTCTGATCTGCGGCATAGCTGTTTTATGACCTGACGACCCTTTCCAACACTGAGCTTGAGCATGCGCAGTCGCATCAGTATGCTAAACGAGTGGGTGTGGTCGATAAACCACAGGCATGTTGAACAGAAAATGAACGATTTGTAGCACTAGTAAGCCTTATTGAGCAATTTGAAGCCCGTACAAACCAGTTTTTCACTGATATCTACCGATTGGTTGTGCTTACAGCACGCACAGATGCCTAGAACTCAAGATTTGGTGATTTTCGTGCCGACGACGACAACGACGACAGACGGACAAACCGATTGCTTTATCCCTTGCGCATGCGCACGGGGTAATTATAGTGTGTCACACAGTATGACATAAAATTACTCTTAATGACTTGTAAATAAGATGGCATGCATAAAACTGAACATACATGTATTTATTAACCCTCAGTGCATGCGTCGTAAGATATAGTAATCGTTCTGTCTGTGTGTCTATCCGTCCATTATAAAATGGGGTGGGATCCCCTGATAATAGTGCTTTAGCACAACACTGACATGTGATTCCCCCCCCCCCCCCCCCCCCAGCTACACATCTATAGTAAGTGTAAGACTTCATGTGATAACCCTGTACTGCTCAAATAGAAGCTGGCTTGGAATAAAAGCCACTCCTATTAACTTTAGAAGCTGGGGGAGGAGTGCACAGGAACAAGAGTCAATACAATATGCCAGGTCTTAAATAAATGTCAGAGTGGGCATGGTTTTACACTCATTATAAAGGGGTGTGGCCAGCCATCCACGAGGTAGAGCTGAGTGAGTGCCCATGTATTTCAGCTGCCTGTAGGTTTTTTTTTTCTTTCAATACAAGTATGCTTGATGTCACAATCATGGAATAATGTGTCTAATGTGCATGAGTTACTCACAGTATCAAAGCTTACATACTCAGAGAAATCTAAACAGTATCATCTCCCTAACTGTCAATCATTTAGCACAGTGTGCATGCCAGCTGCAACTTTGAACTTATTAGTATTACTTTGTAGACCACACCCCTCGATGCAGGTCAATAGCAGCTGCTCGAATTCGCCACTGCAATGGCGACGTTCTCATTCTGTTGAATCTACCACCAGGCTATGATAAAAAACAGATCTCGTCTCTCGCTTCGCTTGAGGCTCGGTGGCCTGTTGAGCAGGCCTCTCAAAACGTGTGGCACTTCGCACCATTCGTTCGAGGATGCATCTCTATGGCCACCTGTGCACTCTTATTTGTGCACATGGCACTGCAATTCTGATCAATTGTGGGCATTTTGAACTTGTAGAAGAGCGCATCTTTTATGCCCTCCAGGTTAGGATACGGACTATATCAAGAAAAATGATCATCTGATAAATATTTTATAAATTTCTGAGCTACGGGGATGGCTGGAGTATATATACCTCAAATGTCGGCCCACCATCCACCCTCCTCCCCTCGTTTCATCCTGGCAAATGTAAAATGCACTGCCCATGGTCTTTTTTTACGAGGTTCATGGTACATTTATGCGACATATAGTATAGCCTATTAGGGCATAAAATGCTTGTGGATCACATACATGTATCAGCATACCTTGCAGTGGTTCAGCATAGCTCCTGATTTGTTGTGCCTTGTCAACCTCATTTGCACAATAAAGAGCCCAAATCACCATCCTCCATGATAGAGTGTGCCATGACTCCTCCACCACTGCTCTCAGCCGGGCCTCATCAGATTCATACTCGTCATGAATTTTGTTCAGATTGATTTGTGGATATAAACCGGAATAAGGGTACAAAATTTCATTAAGCACTTTGCTCAGCCTCCTCCAGTTAACTCCAGCCACTGCTTTGAGCACCTCTTCCACTGAGAGAGGCAGGGCTACAAAGACAGTAAGAAATCAACAGCAACAAGCGATGGACACTACTACTAGCTATGCCAATTCATATATGGGTGATTCAGAATCCATTAGCCTTCACATCTTTTATACAGTAGAAGTAATTAATCTTTTTGGGACAGGGTCTGGGGACGAGCACAACCAAGAAAATGCTCACCAGTCCCCAGACCCTTTCCCCTTCTTTTGGGGCGAGATCTGGGGACGAGACTAGCTGTACTGACGCCCGTGCAGTGGCGGATCCAGGATTTCCAGAAGGAGGGTTGTGATATACTGCTGCACGAAGCTTGCTCGAATTTTTAGAAGCCACGCCCACTTTCGTTCGTTTTTAAGACAAACTACCATCTACCAGTCCAATCGATCTGTTTCCAACTAATATCTTCTAAAGCATTCTAAGGTGAGCCATAGCAGCAGTTTTCTTAGTTCTGTAGCCAGAAATGGGGGTTCCATTTACCCAACATCAGTATACTTCTTAGTGCTAGGTGTAGCCAAAAGGGGGGTTCCTGTGCACCCCTGGATCCGCCACTGCCGTGACTGGGCATTGTGATCCCACTCACCACTGTATGCTATAAAAATTAAACAGTAAACTATAAATTTATCACAAAATCAACGGCAATTTCTGGCATCAGTCAAGCCATCAAGCTACTATATCTTTAGTGAAAACAGATCTAGAATATTCCAGCAAGAATCAAGTAATCAAGGCCCCAAAATGGACCCAATCAAATTTTGATCCCGGTCGCGGGTGTCAGTACAGTAGGTATAGTAGTGACCACTCCTTACTAGAGACATGCAACACCATACCCATCCCCCTCTCCCCGCAAAATAACACGAGGAGTCCACAACAAAAGGAATCTCGTACACCTTGCTTAGAAATCTGCAAATATCCACAGAAACCAATCAAGAAATCATTAGAAATCATCCAGTGGAATCGCTCGCGGTTACAGTGTCATAGTGTCATATGATCCCCCCTAAAGTTGTCCCCCCCCCCCCTGACACTGCAGTGAATGGTTTCACAAAGACTGACAGTGTATCACGAGTTATAAAATGATGAATGTTTGGCTATTTTGTGCTGTCAGTTAGAAATTTTCATGCAATTTTATTGCCGTTCAGGACCCTGTACACAATACTTTTCTTATTTTTAGTCAAATAACGTTAACATTGTAAATCATGCACTTAGTATTATCAGGTGTATCCAATGAATCATAGTATATATATAAGCTTACTAAACTTTAGAAATCTGTAGTTAAAAATTCAAATAGCAAGAAATTGTCGAAATCAAACAGAAATTGAATACCAGGAAGAAATCTTGTCTGAAATCGGAAATCAACCATATGCATCACTAGAAATCAAGCTGAAATCAGGATATTTGTGTTTGAAATCTCGTACGCTAAAATGAATCGTTGCAGATCCCTCGAAACAACATGAACCCTGATAACGATTGACAGCCACATCCCCATGCAGAAAACCCTTTTCAGAGTGCACTATAATTTGAATGGCTTCGTATAAATAGGATGGGGCAGGAATGAGGATGAGGATGGACAGAGGGTTATGCCATACCTGCACATAACTTATGTGCAGGTACATGTATGTAAATTATAAGTCAATAAGGTCTGTTCAACGAAGATAGTGTACACTAGACACTAGCCTCGTCCGTGGGGACGAGGCTAAGCCATGTAAGCACACCCACCAAATACTTCTCTCTCATAATTTGATAGAACTAGCGTGAACTGTATATGATCATAGCTCTAAATATGGTATGACTGACCTTTGCTGATAGCTTGATCATCTGCCATTATCATGCTTTGTGTTCGGTATTCGCAACTCGGGATCCGCCCATCATAAAAAGCTGTGCTTCTAATTATGCGCATCCTACGGCCAAGAGAAATTTTTAAATGTCCACACGTGTTTTCGATTTTCAGGAAACATCAAGCAAGTACAAGTGCTATTGAGCTAACCAGCAGTGCTGCAGTAGTAAGTCATTATGTCTGAGGAAGACTGGGGCCAGATGCTCGAGGAGCAGGAAAAACAGCAGCAAGAGCAGCAGCTCAGCAGCAAGGTATTAAAACAAAAAATTATGGTAATCACGTTAAAATTTTATGTGCCAGTACTACAAATCACAGTTTCCTATTGCCATGCTCACACGTACTTGTCAATGCAGCTGCAGAGCTCCCTCCATGTGAAGGACTCGCCTGCTCCAGCTGCTGAACCCAGTGACAGTGCTCAACCAGGTAATAATAGCAGCACACATGATCTATTTATAGTGACAGTGCTCGACCAGCACACTGTAGCATCCTGCATACTCTATAGTACTGAACTTAAAGTGAAACTAATTTGACACATTGCGAAGACAAAGTCACCCCTCACCAGAATGTGATATATAGGGTACCTTATCTCTCTTCCCTTTGTTTAGATAAAGAGACAGAGAGAGCTGAGGCCTCACTGCTGACCAAGATCCTGAGGACCAAACTGGTGGAGAACACTCACTACGTTGAGGTTCAGAGGAAGGACCCTAACTCACCACTGTACTCTGTCAAGAGCTTTGAAGAGCTACACCTGTGAGCCAAGAGCCATGAGCAAACATACACACTCACCTCATCGCGCTCACTTTCACACATAATCATACCCACTAGTACATGTAGTACCCTCCATTCATATACACTCACACCAGTCTTTCCATCTCTCTCTCTCTATCTCTCCATCTTCTCTCTCTCTCTTGCTTGCACTCGCTCATACACACATACACTCCAGTCGTCCAGAGCTACTGAAGGGAGTGTATGGGATGGGGTTCAACCGTCCCAGTAAGATACAGGAGAAGGCTCTGCCATTGCTACTGGCTGACCCTCCTTCAAATCTCATCGCCCAATCTCAAAGTGGTACAGGAAAGACTGCTGCCTTTGTTCTGGCTATGCTCTCTAGAGTTGACCCTGCTAAAAAGCACCCTCAAGTGAGAGCTGTCTCCCTCTCTCTATCTCCCTCCCTACACACACCACTATTTAACACCTTTACTTTCAATTATCAGGTGATATGCCTTTCTCCAACCTTTGACCTTGCCAAGCAGACTGGTAGTGTGTTGGAGCAGATGTCCAAGTTTGCTCCTGAGATCCGTATGGCCTATGCCCTCAGGGGAGAGAGAGGTACATGGGTAGTTCTAGTGAATTGTGGTCTCGAAACCAGACCGCTCCCACTGCAGCGTTTAGTTCTTTCAGGATAAACACGCGGAGGGAGGGTCTGGGAGACTGCCTATACCGTTTTGGATCCCGATTATGCAAGATGTACGTGACATCACGCATTGGGGTCCGCCCATACGTTGTCAAGAGCCAGCCAGTAACGCTCTTTTTTGCTGTTAAACAAACTAAAAAACTTCTCTACGATCAAATTAGCCTTTGAAAGGTATCCAGAGGTACTAAATTCAAAGAGAAAAGTCAATCTGGTGGTTCAAGATTTCAAACGTGTGACGTCACTCTCGTTCTGCAATCTGATTGGCCCGCCAAGATCTGTGTGCGCAGATACAAAATGGTATAGGCAGTCTCTCAGGCCCTCCCTCCGCGTGTTTATCCTGAAAGAACTAAACGCTGGGGTGGGAGTGGTCTGGTTTCGAGACTAAGTGAATTATCATTCTATTATCTGGACGTGTACAATTCTACACTATTTAGATGACCACAACCATTCTAACTGGCAGGAAAGAGTGTAACCCTACTCTCTTTCCTGCCTGAAAATAGTAGGCAAGGTCCAAGTGTACCCCCACACTAATGTTTGCCTATGCCTGCCTCCAGTGTATAGAGGCACACTTTTTCCTGCTAGTTAGAATGGGCATGGTCGTCTTAATAGTATAATTTTATCGACACCCCTATTATCTTACGTTTATTATCATTACAGTTGAGAACCGTGTCCTGCGTCCTGAGCAGATCGTCATGGGAACCTCTGGCACTGTCCTCGACTGGATCATGAAAAAGAAGGTCAGCCATTACTCTGCCAGGCAATGGGAGATTTCATACCCTCTCAGTATCCATACTGATGTATATATCTTGTAGCCCGGGTTTCATCCAGTTATGGAGAATCACAACTACCCTCCCCCCTCCCCCGGAGATGAAACAAAGAGAAATAAGCATCTCATATTTTGTTTCTGCTTCATAAATATACCTGGTACACTATAGGCAGCACCAAGAATTTCTATTAAATGCCTCCTTGTTCTTGATTCAATATATTTCCTTAGAAAAAAAGCATCCTGTTACGTGCATTTCCTCAGGTGGTACATTCCCACTGCTCTGAGTTATTGTTTTGCTTCCATTGTTTCAGGTCATTGATCCGTCTAAGATTACGTTCGTTCTTGATGAGGCGGATGTGATGATCGATCAGCAAGGACAGCAAGACCAGACTATCAGGATACAAAAGTAATCATACACTATATTAGAATATAGTTGTAACAAATACTGTGATCTGATCGGACACTCAGAGGTCTCTATTTCTCATGGAGACCTAAAGGTTTTCATAGAGACCTACATGTTATGTTTCATGACCTACAAGTATAGCCAGGGGCAATGAAGATGCACAGTGACTGTCATATTAAATAATAGTTAGAGACCTCATCCAATGGTCTCTACGCTTTCAAGAGACCTTAGTAACACCCTCACTTTCACTCAGGATGCTACAGCCCAAGGCCTTCAGGTCTCTTAAAAGGCGTAGAGACCTTGGGCTCAGTCTCTAACTACCGTATTTTCCCGCTATTAAGCGCATGCGCTTATATCTCCACAGGAAGAAAACCTGCGCCTAATAACAAAGTGCGCCTAATAGCGAGATGCGCCTAACAAAGAATAGCTGCATCCAAGGACGCATGCGCGTTCGCGTTATCATTTAGGGGCGTGGGCAATCGATCGGTCGCACAATCATTCGTGTTGCTGCATTCTGCCCAGGTCGAAATGGCTCTCATAGCTCAAAGAACCTGAGAATCGATAGTAGCAATCGTGATTTCGAGGAACTTGAATAGGCTGGAACTTTGGGTTAGCAAGAAAACATGCAGATATCGAGGTCAAGGGTCATATGCACTTATACGCAAAATGCGCCTAACAACGAGTACTTAGGTCAGGAAAAGTGCACGTGCTTAATAAGGAATATTATCGTATATTGAACTTTGACCCGTAATACAAACATATGGAAACGCGTGGGTGGAAATACGTATGATAATTTCCCATATCAGTCGTGTTCGTCACGTGCAAAATCCGTATCAGTCGTGTTCGTCACATGATCGCCATATATACAGTGTAGAAACGTTGAACAATGGTTGAACGTTGAGCGCCAGAGAAGAAAGTGAGTTGCTGCTATCAGTCATTTTTGTTGCCCGAGTTAGATAAATGAGCCACGGTGCCGCTGCCCTTACCTTACTTAGCTATACGCCTTAGTCTTCGGTGCCTGAAATTACGGCGGCCATCGCCAAAACTTAAAGTAATCCCTTCTTAGCTTTACCGCTCGAACTACTAAAGCTCCAGTACAGAAAAGGCTTCTTAAATATACGATAAATACCTTATTGCCATAGTAGAACGACGATACCTCGGAAATACCACTCATTCATTGCCTTTTGCATTGTTACTCGTGCTTCGCACTCGTAACAATACGCGGCAATGAACTCGTGATATTTCCCGGTATCGTCGTTCTACTATGGCAATAAGTATATATTATACGCTTATAAGCGAGATGCGCCTAATAACGAGAAAATACGGTATTATTTAATATGATAGTGGAACCTGTCACTTATTGGCCACACATAAGTGGCTGTACAGTGGACCCCTCTATTCCAGACACCCTTGGGACAACTTAAATTGTCCTGATTAAAAGGAGGTGTCCTCATTTCAGGGGTAGTTTTGTACACTGTTCTATGTAACTGGAACCATGCATGATGTCCTGATTAAAGGAGATGTCCTCAATTCAGAGGTGTCAGAGGGTTTTCACTGTGGTGACTGCTTTGCAGAGGTGTATAATGCATAAAATTTTGCTACTTTATGCATTACACACCATCACAGTTGAGTCCTCAAACAGAACCAATGTTCAAATATACATGCATACGTACATCCTGAAAGTCGGTATGATTGATTGCCTTGTGCTTAGCTACCTTTTAGGTTCATTTGCTTACAGTTCATTCCTGTCTGTGTTGGGCTCACCCCAATTGTAATAATTATTATGTCCATGACCCCCCTTTCATAACATTCATCAAGTTTGATGCCCTTCATTAATGTTATAGCCATCTCAGATATCTATACAGGCTTCACTTTTGATTTGTATACATGTGTATCCATGCAATGTTCATACACCTTTGTTGATACACATGCACACATACATGTAGTGCTATGAGATTCCTATGGTCTCAATGTGGAGATGCATAATGATAGCGTGCAGTTCGCTGGTGGTGACCTGTTTAGCTCTCTCCACCGCTGCAGCCACCTGCTGTTGGTGCTCCTGGGACAGAAATGGTATCACCTGAGCACAGATCGCATTCAGACGCTTTGCTATCTCCATGTGTACTCCTCACTTACCTGCTGGGTGAGCCAATTCCACATGGTAATGGTCATTATGGTAGAAAGTGTTTGTGTGTGACGTGCATGCACGGTCAGTATATTAATAATATTATTGTTATCTCCATTTCATTTGCTCAGTATGCCAAGTTCATTGCACGTAGAGTAATTTTGACTTTTGAGTCTGTAATTCTACTGATACAGCCAATTCATTTGTATCCCACCTCCAGATGAACCAGCAGCACTTTCAGGGCAGTGTGATGCCTCCGTTCATGCCACCCTCCCTTCCAGGGGGAATCCCCCCTCCTGCCTTCAGTGTCCCTGCTCTCCTGGCAGCCGCTGCCTACCAGCATCAGTACACCAGCCATGGACCACACCAAAAGAAGGAAGAACAGAGAAATGGAGATGACCAGGTCTGAATTTTGTGTGGTAGCTTTGATAAAATTAATAGTAAATGGCATTAGCAAAATTATAGTGACGAATACACTTATAATGGGTGATATTATCCTTCTCAAAATTAATGACATGGGTATTTAGATATCCAATGTTGTACACCTACATGTATTTTGTGTTTTTGGTTAGGCTCGTGCTCCTTCTGGTAGTCCTCCTGACCGGCCAGGACCATCGTCACTGAGCAACCACACTGGGTCAGCTGCCGGTGTGAAGAGACCCAGGGAGGAGGACAGCGATGGAGAGAAGAGCGACAGTGAACTACAGGTGGTCGTGGACGACGACAACACAGACCCAGTCTCCCCAGCAGGAAGCTCTCCCTCCAGTGCCTACGACAGGGAGAGACACCACCAATCAGTCAAGAGGGAGAGACCATCCACCCCTAGCTCTGTAAACAGCGGAAGTGTAAGTTATTTTAATACCTGTAGAGATCTTGTGAGGGAGAGAAGAGAGAGAGGAGTGAGATTGGGGCTGTTACTTTGATTTGTGTGTGGATTATCTCTTATTCAGGATAAAGGTGGTCCCTCTCTCCAGCGCTCCAACTCGTCTGGTCCTAGTCCGTCTGCTCCGTCCTCCGTCTCTCTTCCTGGCCACTCCCAGTCCTCCTCCTCTTCCTCTCACCCTCCTGCCGCTCAGCCTGCTCACGTGGCTGCCATCCCCAATGGTCCAGTCCATCCCTCCACCACCTCACCCAACAATGTCATCCGACCTCAACTACCTATACGTATGTGAAATCTTGTTGTTTATGAATTTGACCAGCTTTCCATACTCACCTACATATATGTTCTTCTCCTTGCAGAGCTTCCCCCAGGCTCCCACCCAGCTGCCCTGCATCCAGCCCTTCGCCCTCCTACCTCGTTTCCGAGTCCCTTTCCCACGGCTCCCTTTCTTCCCTCTCCCTTCCCCTCTGTCGACATTCACGCCCTGCAGCAGTTCCCCTCCAAACCTATCATCCCTCTCAGTATGTCCAATAAGTATTGTGAAGTTATGTGATGGCATTATCATGCATGGACATTTGTTTTGTGGTTGGCAGGCTTCACTTTCTGAATACGACACCTGCATGATTCTAGATTTATAGTTTGATGGATATAACAACTAAACTTGCATAAGCATACGTTCCTGTGAAGTGGTTTAGATCAATTGAGCTCCAAAGTGATACATTTTGGCAGTTTAGAAGCATGATTTGGTAATGAAATTTAAACATTTTCAAAACTGGTTTGAGTTCCTAGTACCAGCAGTGTTTAGATAACAGGATGCTGTTTTCGAATTTGATTCTTCTTCCCTCCCGCAGGTATTCCTAATGGTCGCCCTACTGTACCAGGGCACATCAACTCTGAAGTCTCTAGTAGAGTCCTCAATCTTTCGGCAAAATCGTAAGATCTTAAAACCTTGTATTGACACTCATGCTATTACATCTCTTTTATCTCCATGCACCTCTTCCCCCTCCTTCCCTCCCTCCCTCTCTCTCTCTCTCTCTCTCTCTCTCTCTCTCTCTCTCTCTCTCTCTCTCTCTCTCTCTCTCTCTCTCTCTCTCTCTCTCTCTCTCTCTCTCTCTCTCTCTCTCTCTCTCTCTCTCTCTCTCTCTCTCTCTCTCTCTCTCTCTCTCTCTCTCTCTCTCTCTCTCTCTCTCTCTCTCTCTCTCTCTCTCTCTCTCTCTCTCTCTCTCTCTCTCTCTCACTCCTTCCTCCCATTCCAGGCCCTACTCTGTGCACATAGGTTCTGATGGTCAAGTACAACCAGTCAACTTTCCAGTCGATGCAATCTCAGCACCAGACCTTCCTAGAAGCATACGCAATTATTGCACGCTATCACACAATGAAGTAGTGTGTGCTGTTGCCATTAGTGATCCTGTCAAACACATCTACACTAGAGGAAAGGTAGTACCCTCGCTGTAGCTGGCTTTTTGGCTTTTTTATGTCCACTGTGTCTTTGTTTGGTGCAGGGCTGTGTGAAGGTGTGGGACTTGCAAATGGTACAGGGTGGCAGTAGAACTCTTAAAACACCAATCCACTCTCTCGACTGCCTTGGAGACAACTACATCAGATCTTGCAAGCTCCTTCCAGATGGACGGACACTCATCGTTGGAGGAGAGACTAACACACTCTACATGTGGGACCTGGCCGCTGTAAGAAATGCAATTAGTATTGAAATATTGTGTGTTCATACTAGAGACAAGCACAATATGCTGGCATTGCTTTGGGCATAATAGGTGGTTTTGTTATGCCAGCATAATGCTGGCATAATAGGGTTAAAATATGGGGTAGTCAGGTAATCAACCGAGTACACAATACTTTTCTAATATTAAGTGAGTAGTGTAGTCTAGTATATGGCTGTTGCTTGTCTTTTCTGGGTAGTTATTTAAAATAAAGCTATCTTAAAGTGTAAGTTTCCAAACGAATTATCACGGATTAACATGCAAAATATTAAAAATTGAGAGAAATTAAGAGCATAATAGGTACAAAACAATGAGCATAATTGGCTTGGTTTTGGGAATTAGAGCATAGCATAATAGGAACTTTAAAAAGCATAATGTGCGTGTCCCTAGTTCATATTTGCCTTTTATCACTCACAGTCTAGCCCAACCATCAAGGCTCAGCTACCATCAAATGCAACAGCATGTTATGCACTAGCAGTCAGTGCTGATGGAAAGGTAAGTGCTAGCAACCTTCTTGACTTGGAGATACATGTATACTTTCACCTGACTCATTTCTCTCACACATACCCTCTCTCTCCTCTCCCTCCTTCTCTGTACGTCTCTCTCCCTCCCTCCTCATCCCTCAGGCTTGTTTCAGTTGTTGTAGTGATGGTAATATTGCAGTGTGGGATCTCCAGAACCAGTCGCTGATCAGACAGTTCCAGGGCCACACAGACGGGTCAAGCTGTATAGACATCTCACCAGATGGCACTAAGCTGTGGACTGGCAGCCTGGGATCTAAGAGAGGTCAGCCTTGTCATGTGTATAGTTGACTGTGCATCCATTGAGGCCCAGCGTAGTAATTTGTATCTACTGGTATTTGGTTTATGTACATGTACATGTAGTTGTCATGTATAAACTCTATCTGGTACAGGGTCGTCAAGTGCAGCAGTATGACTTCACGTCCCAGATCTTCTCCCTCGGCTACTGCCCTTCACCAGGAGAGTGGCTAGCAGTCGGGTAAGTATAATAATACAATCATGTAATTACATTTCCCATTCAGCCACAGACGTGTGAAATGTACTATTAATATGTATGTTATGATGATTTTATACTGTTATAATAATCTCATTTCCTATATATAGTATGGAGAGCAGCAATGTTGAGGTGATCCACATCAACCGTCCTGAGAAGTACCAACTTCACCTTCATGACTCTTGTGTGCTCTCCCTCAAATTTGCTCACACTGGCAAGTGGTTCATCACAACTGGGAAGGACAACCTACTCAATGCCTGGAGAACACCTTATGGAGCCAGCATATTCCAGGTCAGATAGATTATGTGTATGGATACCATAAAAGCATAGATGAATACATTAAGATTACGGGATAGTATTCGACGCGCAATTTATACATGTAAATGATTGCGCACGGATACAATTCACATGCGGTTTAGTCTGAAACACGAACGAACGTCAACCATTTCCAGATGTAAACAAAGTCCAAGTTCCTGTATCAACTTTTGAAGACCAGAGACTTGAACAAACTGACTTCGCTTTTGTTCACGATAGTCCATCGATCAGAGCAGGGCCAAGTATAGCGCTTTTTCAAAAATTCTAAGATGGTGAGTCGTCAGACATGGTTTGTCCTGTAGGGCCGCCATTAAGCGAGTCACATGGCAGCTGAGCAGTAAGTTTTTGTTCAATTTCTGTTCATATTACTCGACAGAGTTCAAACGCTATACCTGGCCCTGTAGAGACTCATAAGCTATCATTTTTCGTTTGTATGTCATTACAAAGCTATTCACTTTGGCAAAAACTGACGCAGAAAATTGCAAGACTTACCCGTGCTTGCAGACAGACAGTGGCAGGTTTGCTTTTCGTTTTTGTGGACCATGGGGCAGGCATCATGAGAGCTACTTACCTGTACCTTGACTGTGCAAAGAACGTGGACAAAAACTGGAATATATAATAACTGTCTCATTTATTATTCATGTGAACTTCGACCATGCATGGGTGGAACACTATCCCGTTACCTTAACGACGAAAGCATGCATGTATATAGGAGAAAATGGGTAGCTGTTAAGTTTAGATAACAATCCATTATGAGCTCAGTTTGATAAGCTTTAAATAAGGTGAACAATTTTGCCGTAATAGCTTGATAGCTCAACAAACATCTTCAAAGTAATGGTGACATTTCAATTTTGGTGAGCACCAAGTACAATAATTATATAGCCAAGCATTCAGGGGAGTGTTCCTACACCGTACAATGTCATGTAAGTAGCTTTATAATAATCATTATTATGTTGTTACAGATGAGTGAATCCAGTTCAGTATTGAGTTGCGATATTTCAGCTGATGATAAAGTAATTGTTACCGGCTCTGGAGACAAGAAGGCTACTGTCTATGATGTTATTTTCTAGTTTTCAGTAAGTTTAAAAGAGAAGCATACATTAATTTTACTTCATGATAATATTATTATCTTAGCAATAGTGATGTTAGATTAATTCTGTGAGACATCTTTTTTCAATAATAATTATCATGACATTGTTCATAAGCATGCATCCCAGAGGTATTGTACTAACTCCATCTTATGTATGCAGGTCTCATCATTATTGCTCTGTGAAGTCACTACCAACCCCACCATATGTCACTATTAATGTTTCTGTTCTATTATAGTGTTTGTATGTATAATAATGTTGTCCTATGCAACTCAAGTTTGTGTCCACAGTGTATGTAGCTAATCTTTTATAGTATACCGGTAATTATTCTAATGGACATCACAACACCACAAACACACTCGTACACACGCTATTAAAATTTATGAATCCTTTATTCAACCTCTTATATTGTAGGACCTATTAATGCTCTTAATATTATGCTTTCTTTTCTGTACTAACAAAGATTATTAAATTTTGTTGATTTTGCTACCAGTGTCATTAGTATTAATTCAAGAGAAGTGTATACTACAGATTGGAGGTGTGCATGCATTTGGGTTGTACGTGCACCATGGTACGTACATAGCTTGATTACATGTTGTCAATAATATAATACATCATATCGATCCCCAGTAGCAATTTATTTTTTGCGATTACGTCATTATGATGTAACCTATGTCGTCATAATGAGAGCCTATACAGAAGTCCTCTGAGACCTGAAAATCCACAGAATCATACAGATTATAACTTACAATGTTATACATATCCAATGAATAAAATAAAAGCTTCATGAGTGCTACGTACTTTCTCAGACAAAATTTAATAATAATAATATTATTATTATATTGCTGGCTGAACTTAAATTCACTTATTAATTTTTATTGGCTGATGTAATCCTGTGGATTAATAAAGCTAGCCTTGAGCTGTAATTATATTATAGCACGCATCATGCCATGACCGATATGAAGTTATGAAGCTGTACTAGCTGTCGAATTCTTCTCCTGTGATTGAAATCGAGAGTCAGTTGTGGACTCCATCTCGATCTGCAATTGAGGCGCCGGCATCGATGTGTATACAACCTTTTACCACATGCACCATTAGAACTATGCAGTTACTGGGGATGTGGTCAAGTTTTATAATATTAACAAGCAATAATATTGCAATAATAATTATCATTATAATTCAGTGCTACTGCGTGCTATCTATATATGTCCATGGGATTACGTCAGCGTAGAGAACGCGTAAAGTTTGGCCGTCGCTGCTCGTCCGAGAAGGCAACACGCTGCTTGTGATTGAAATCGAGAGTCAGTTGTGGACTCCATCTCGATCTGCAATTGAGGCGCCGGCATCGATGTGTATACAACCTTTTACCACATGCACCATTAGAACTATGCAGTTACTGGGAATGTGGTCAAGTTTTATAATATTAACAAGCAATAATATTGCAATCATTATAATTCAGTGCTACTGCGTGCTATCTATATATGTCCATGGGATTACGTCAGCGTAGAGAACGCGTAAAGTTTGGCCGTCGCTGCTCGTCCGAGAAGGCAACACGCTGCTTGTAAGGTATTCGCTGGATACACGCGCAAGATACTCTACATATTTCACTAAATTTCAAGTCCCAGAAGGGCTCCATCGAGGCCCTGAATTTTCTCATAATTACCTCATAGATACACTAGATAAAAATTCAGATTTCATGCATGTAGGAAATGTGTAGAATAGGGCAAAATTTTCTACACATTTCATTTATTTTACAAAAACTCTGCCCTATCCTCTGCCAAATACGTGTAGGAAAGCTCATGTTTTGGTAAGCATGACATAAACGAAATCTTACTTTTGGTTCAGTGATCGATTACACCATAGGTTTCATCATAATTACCTAATAACCGCAAAAAAGTAATTTGTTACTGAGTGCATAATAATAAATTTATTATTATGGTTTCATATATACAGCGTCTCTATTACTCAGGGCCCAGGGGAATATATACACATTGATGTTACAATTTGAAACATCATCCCAGGGGCTCCCTATATACATTAGCCAAATAATATTTACCACGCCATTAAAGTTTGCTGCTGTACCCTTCACTTCGGCTATATATGTAAAAGTCCTAGACTGATCAAGTACCTTGTGGGTACTAACATTAATTTGATATTTCTGCCACAATAAGAGAAAATTAAATTTTGAGTGGTCACACCATGAGCTCGCTTCGCTTGCTCACTCCTTTATCCCTGTGCTACTATTGTGCATGTGTGGTCGACGACTTTTACCTACTATTTGTGCGCATGCGCAGATATCAAGCTAGCGCACGTGCACATCCTGCCTAATCATGTGACTTTGTCAATCAGCTAGCTAAAGAATTCGTTACTTGTCTTGTAGCTTCGCTCGCAAGGGATCCCAAGAGAAGACGCTTAGAATAGAATTGCCTCCCTCTGGAAAACACCTAGTATGGGCAACATATATAGACTCCAGAATGTCACCCTTTTGCATTCTCCAGGCCGCCATATGTAAATGTACAGTTCAATCTAATTCTGCCCTGCCATTTTTTTTGAAGCAGCTCACTTTAGTTGCTGCTGGGCCATAGCCAGCCGTGTCTGTGGGCTGTCTGTTGTATCACCCCAAGTCCAGCAACGCCGAGAAAAAACTTTTAGCTCGGGGTCGAATCGCTTCTGGTTACCTCCCGCTCGTACGCACGCACGCACGCACAGACAACTGTAATCTTAGTATATTGATATATTATTATTATTATGGATCGAAACTGCTATGGAGTACAGAGTTAATGGTTCCCACACCCATAACATCTGTGCAATCAAGCCTTAAAATTCAGCCAAGGATATTGCTATAATACCAAAATCCGACAATCCGGGACACTAGGCCAAGTTCCAGGATAGTTGATAACTACGCTTTATGCATGATATTGAAGGGTGGGGAGTTAATTATAACACATTTGAATTCACCTATGCCGTACTCATTTTAATTATTCGAACATTCTAATAGCCGAAATGGCAGGTTTAAGTAATTTTTATTTCATTAAACATCCTGATTTCTCACCCATTCTAATCAATCAAATGGCCACATGGTGATCTACGTATACATGGCAGGATCTTGAGATAACTCAGAGTTCAAATACCACTAGCTTTTAGAGACTTCCACATTCATTAAAGAGTGTGGCTACCACATTTCAGACAGTGTCTGACGATCATCATTGTGATCGCTGTCAGAGAGCTCAGTGATACTAGAGCTAATGATGATATTAGTTGGACATCGACTTCTGCTTCTTCGTTGCTAATGCTTTCTCTATTCTGGATCTACACTCGAAGTAGCCATTAGCCAAATTTACTTACTTTTCTATTTAATATCGAATGACGACAAAAAATATTATTTTTGGCTGTTCAGATAATTACAGCGAGTATGGTATACCGTAGATCGGGAAATTTTTACCGTTAAAAATTTTTCGCCAGTTGCTTAGGTGGCGAAAATTAAACGCGCGAAATATTTGAGTAATGTATGACGACCTATACCAAGTTCAGCCTGGCGGCGAAAATTAGACTACATGAAAAATTTACAAGTGAAATATTTTACTGGCGAAAATATCCCGATCTACGGTAATATCTCATCATGCTGTATCATGAGCATTATCATAATAGTACACAAGTGAATCAGGAAAAAAAAATAGTGTTCTTAAATTCAATTCAGTACCTTATCGCAATGCTTCTTGAATCTCTTTTGCTAGTGTTTGTTGACCACAGTCATCCAGTAGTTCAATGAGTGTGTTCCATGAACAAGGTTTCACTCCATTCCCCTTCACCCAGTGCTGGAACATGGCCTGGCAACATGCTTCAGGATCACCACGGTGCTTGGAGTCAATGACGTCCAGCTGCGATCCAGCCTCATCAAAGTCCAAGAGAATTCCTAAGTCTCGCCAGTTGGGTGCCAATCTCTTGATGATTCGAATCCTCTTCCCTCTGGCTGCTCTCAATACTGATAGCTTGGCTAGCGTTGGTGTACCATCTAAAGAATAAAGAACCAATTCAATTTAAGCAGCCGCAATAGAGGTAAATAAAAACATACCTAATACAGATGAACAGGAGGGAGCACGTATGCTTGCAACTTCTTGATCACTATGACTTTGAGTTGTAGTACCTATTAATAGTTTCATGAACAGTGTTTTTGTGCCCCAAACTCATAGGCTACAACTGTCCCTGAATCTCCGGGACGGTCCCGGATTTTTAGCAACTGTCCCACGTCCCGGAAGGCTCTACTACAATTGTATTATTGGTCCCGAAGAGGTCCAGACACTAGCATAAACACTGTAGTAGTAGTGCAACTAGTCACTTACTTGTGGTAAAATGAACAAGCTGCTTGTGGTAGTGCCTTACAAACTTTGGTTTTTGCAGTAGCAACACTATAAGAGGTCTGCTAGGCTTGCAAATTCATGCTCTAGAAAGTATATTCTGGCCATTGCTGTCAAGAAATTCAATCGTATTTGGTGTGGTACGGGTGGAGTTTTAATTAATGATGGGCGTGTCTAGTGGGTGTGGTCTATGTCCCTGGAGCTGTTCAGGAAAAGTTGGAGCCTATGCAAACTACATCTTCTTTCTTCGAAGCACCAGCCAACACACCAAGCAGAAAGAGAGAATCACCCAGAACTCACCCTAACTTCCAGTTTACTATTGATTCAGGCTCCATTGGAGAGGAGGATTGAACATGCAGTAGTGCAGCACTGGGACTCTAAAGTGCTCTAAAACAGGCGCCCTTTGAGAGCTGCATGGTTTTTTGGTTCTAGTCAGAGGTGCCTCTGAGCATTTCTATGCAGCACCTACTTTATGGATATCACCGTACGCAATACTGTTGATCGAATTAGCTACTATGCTAGTTGTTTTGATGTCAAAGTTTATCCACTACATAACTGCATCGATGTCCTTCTAGGAATTAGAACTAACCAGGCTGGAGTACCAGCAACTCAAGCATGACTCAAAGATCAGAGTGAAGCCTTCCATGAATAGCGAAACAAGTATTACCATATTGCTTCTAATTTAGTGGACATCTTTAATTATCCGGACACCATTTCAAATTATATTTTACCTCTAATTACACCGGACAGTCAATGAAGTTTGAATTTTTGTTGCTCTAATTATCCGGACATCGTTGTTCTAATGCGGACAGCTCGCATGGTACTGCTCAGGCAAAATTTGCAATGAACAGCTGCTTCTTTGGTGGTACTGAAGGAGGTGAGTTGTTCTCTTTCCCACCATGAACAGGGAGCTCCAGGTACCGTCTCATTTTCTCGATTTCTGCAGCTGCTTGATCGCACGTCCATTTGACCGAATGCGCATGCGTGAAAGCGTGTTCTAATTCATCGGACACTTCGAATGCCAGCTATTTTCGTGTGCTCTAATTATAGCGGACATTGGCCAAAATAATTATTTTTCTGGTGTCCGTTAAATTAGAGGTAACACGGTAATATTGTTATTCTTCATGCTAACAAAGGTCACTGTCACCAACTAGTACTGGCGAATGATTACACTTGACAATGTGCTCTTGGAAAACTTTGAGAAACATTCCAATAGTTTGCAGCTCTTAGGTACTGGCCTAACTTAGACACCTGCTTACAAACAATATATTAATATACGACTGAGTGGACACTCAAATGCTGACTTTGAATATATTATTTGAACTATTTCATGTGACTAATATTAATATATAATCTTAATTTAATTTAGTTCTACTACACCTCTGTTGGTGTGTCACATAATAATTATAATAATTAGGTTTCTCAGGCTTTTCCAGCTAAGAAATGATGCGGGCAGGCGGCTTTTTATTTAGCTTTTTATTTTTTTGGGCGTGGTCCATCATTAATCACACCCATTTACCACCGATCTCATGCAAAAAAAGTTTGAAAAGTAACTGGTCTTAGTTAATCTATAGTGTCTTGTAGCTTAGCCATCAAAGAATCAGTTTTGAGAAGTCAGATGTCTGCCAGAGAGTGGCAAGGCTGATGCTCAAACACAGAAAACTGATGCGGGCGGGCCTGAGAAACTAATTTTTTTTTGCCTGGCCTTATATACAGACTGAGAACAGACAAGTGGAAAGGTAAATGTTCCCGTTCGAGAGAGACCAGCATGCACCCTGAATCCTGCTCATGGTTAATAATCCAAGGATATAATGCTGGATCTGTATTCATGTACACATGCAGAAGCAAGGACACAAGTAATGGTAGCTAATCAACGTGCGAGCGTGGTCGAGTTGCCTAAAGTTAAGTGTTGATGAAAAGCCAATAATTAACATTTGGCTGCTATAGAAGAAGAGGATGATCTAGTTGAAAGATCGATTAAATTATATACATAGTAGCCATAAACATGGTAAGCCTATAAGAGTGACGATCAAGGTGGTTCCAATAGCGGATGGCAGAAGCAACATCATACATATGCTAACAGCAAGAGTATAAGGCTAATAACTCTCCAAAGTTTGACTACAAACCGAAAAAAGTCCGTTATGCGTGCACACACGGGTGTTGAATATACACAGGGGCAATGACATCAGGTCTATACATATACGTATGGCAGGCCTGAAGGCCTCCCACAAATGAAATTTACCTTTCCACTTGCCTGTATACATATACAGTATACATACTAGCCTCGTACCCAGGCCCTTGAAGGGGAGGAGAAAGGGCCTGGTACACACTGCGTGCGCATGCGCGGGAATCTCAATAGCGACCGGTCACATTACCATATTATATTAGTGATCGTGTGTTGGTTCTGCACAACGTACAGTTCTATGGATGATAAATGGAGAGTATACGGTAGGGTAGTATCTGATTACCCCACATTTTTCTGGGGCCCCCAGCGCATGCACATACAATGTGTACCAGGCCCTTTCTTCTCCTCCTCCTCTTGAAGGGCCTGGGTACAAGGCTACATACATACATGCCATTAAAATTTACCTTTAGTATCCCTTCCTAGCCAGATCTGGTGCTGCTCAGTGAGATCACTACATACTGATGCAGGATGAAGGGTACATGTCAAAAGCCCACTACTTGAAACAGTAGCAGGGTGTAGGTCGCTAGGGAGATGCTTTGTGCAAGGAAAAGCTACGGCTGGGATTGAATTGTTGTAGTTCAGTTTGTGTGAAGTCTTCTGTATTGTAGAAAGAATCGTCTCACGAATGCTTGGACAAAGCTTTTCACGAATCTGTTGAGCTTTAGCAATGTCCATATCGTCAGGAAAGTCGATGCTCACATGAAAGAATGTGGTTAATGAATCGGTTATCGTAATAGCTCCAGGATCATCTCCTGGAAGCCTAAACTGGACTTGGTCGCGTGAAACTTGGACCGGGCGATTATTTTCTGTCATAAGCTCCCATTTGGCTTCAGTGATGAGAGAAGCAAGGAGGCAACAGTAGACTCCAAGCTTAGGACCATTTGGACCAAAGTAGAAGAGAAGTGTTGCAGTAATTGATGAACTAACCGAGTGAGGTAAGGGACGAGGCACATGTACTCGGAGAAGACAGGGGACGATGTATTTTCCTTCTCCAACTTCAGCAATCACACGTAGATACTTCAAAACCAAGACCAGCTGCTGTTGCATGAATAAGCCTGGCACGTAATGGGAGTTAAACTGTGAAAGAAGGTCAAGTGTGACAATGCCGTAAGCTTTAAATTCCTGAAATTCCTTGATATCCATAGAAATAGATCGCTTGTGCTCTGGTTTGGATTGCATACACAGGCTAAACTCAACAAGCTCAGTGATCTTATCAAGGATGGTTTGGGCATCAATGAATACCACGTCTGGAAGAACTTCATAGTGGAAGATAAGCTTGAGACCGTGGAGGTACTTCAGGGCTGCTTCAAAAGATTCCTTTGTGAAATGATAAGCAGCTGCTTCTCTAAAGCATTCATCTTTGCTCAGAATCGCTTTATGCTGATACTTTGCCAGTCGTAAAAAGGCATTTTCCAAAGCAAAGTACTGAAGGGGAATCCTTTGTTGTGGTAGCTTATGTAATTCCTTTATCATCTTCTGCCGCACATACCCTATCATCTCACGATCGATATCTTCTGGTGTTTTGACATTAACACCAAAGAGAAGCTCTTCATTTGAATGCGCATAGTAGAGAACACTTTGCTTCAAGTCAGGAGGAATGATTTCTTGAAGTTTTTGATTCTTTTCTTCTCTGCTTTCATCCAGGCATTGCTCCTCACAATCTTTGTGAGTTCCGATGAACACAAGCTTCGGGCATGTGTCTCGGCTACAAGTTGACTGAAGAACCCTCATGCAGTGACGGAAGGTCTGAAGATGTGTATAAGGAGATGGGAATGGCTCTCCTACTGGCTTTCCATTGCTGTAATAGTCTACCATGGGGTAGCTATCCAGCCTTTCATTCAATTTCACTGTGAGTACACCGAATGTCGTATTCTTCACAAAGAGGGGTAGCACTTCATGGAACATTGGTTGTCCCCCTGAGTCCTTCATGTCAATTAGATCTTTGTCAATGAGATTTTCTGATCGCTTTGGCACCAACTGCATCCGACGAAGCAGTTCTCTCTCGAAACCACTGGGACGGGACTGAGGTGACTCTTGCTTCTTTTCTGGGATGAAATCTGGATCTTTCTGATTGGTAGTGTGTGATTCAACCTCCTCCTTAGACGATACTTGAGTACTAGCTGGAACAATTTTTGGTATTTCTCCACGTTGCCTGGACTGAATTGTAGGGAAAGAAGTTGTTGGTTGCTGTGATTGTATCAACTTCGCTGTTGTGCTGAGCATGTCAGAATACTGGTCATCTTGGATTCGAATGAAATAAACTCCCTCCACCCCTACCTTGCATTGAGCTATAGTTCTCACTGTTCGTTTAGCGCATGCCGTGCTCTGTCGTACAGATGGAGGGTCTTCCCGAAGGAAAGCATGAAGAGTGTGGGTCTTTCCTGACCCACCAGGACCCAGGAAAAAGACACTACCATTTCGAATCATCAGTGTTCCTCCCTTCATGGCAATGTCAAAGTTGTGCTGTGTTTTTTCAGCCACTGCAAAACATTAGCATAATAGTTTTAATTGAGATTCATGAGATAGTGTATGGACATGCAGATATTTAGCTACAATAAAAAAGTATGATTGATATCACAATTATGGGATGCATGAGCTAATAACAGTACATGCTCAGAGAAACTCTAAATAGCATCATCTCCCTAGCTGCATATCAAGATTTCCTGTTAGTACAGTGCACACACGCAGATGAAAGCAACACAAACTTTGAACCAGGTCCTATTATTGCATAGGCCACGCCCCTCACTGCAGACCAATAAAAACTGTGCAATAGCGACATTCTTGCTCTGCTCAAACGTTGAGTCTACCACCAAACTATCAACAGGCATGACGAAGAACACACCTTGCCTCTGGCTTTGTTCAAGGCTCATTGGTCTGCTGAGCAGGCCTCTTAAACTGTGCAGCGATTCGTGCCGTTCATTCAAAACTACGTCCCAATGGTTACCCTTATTTGACACGTGCACATATGCATGGCACTACGTTTATGAGCCTTTTGAAATCGTGGCAGAGTGCAACTATTGTGCCATTAAGGACAACAGGGACTACTATAAGAAAGATGATCGTCTGAAAAATTCTTCATCCACAGTAGAATTATAGTATACCGTATTTATTTGAATACTAACCTTGGTTACTATTAGTTTCAGCCTTGCTGGAATGTAGCTGCTAATCAAGGGTGGTTATTATTAATTTTGAAGCAATACTTCTTGGCGATATCGACATAATAGGCCCATTTTATTAACTGATTTTCGAGAAATAAGCAGTAGAACCTGGCCAGGCAGCAGCAGGGATGTTTTCTGCTATGTTTTTGCCTCGAACTAACGATCATGAGTGGCTTGCAATCATGGCCACACCCATTTAATTGTGCTCGAACATGCATGCGGCTACTATTCGAGGGCGGCTACTAATCTGGGTGCAGCTTCTATTGGAATAAATACAGTAACAATTTTTATAAACTTCAATGATGATAATTGTCATAGATATTCTAAAATTAATTTTGGTTGCTGATTACCGTATTCGCTCGATCAGACGCCGCGCTACTATTTATTTCATCACCCGAGTTTGTGCAGTGTTTACTCGAGAGCAACGACTATTCTAGAGCGATGTTTATTAATACCAGTAGCTGCCAGAGAGGCAATCCTTAGAGAAATGGTCGATTGATACCACTGACCTAGGAGATTCTGGCCCCTTTGCTGATGTTAGAACTTGTTCTAGAAGACTGCTAAGCACTTATCGTGTGCCTGCCATTGAGAATAAGTCGAGAGGCATGTCCATGTCCTGCCTGCTTCTCGAATATTAGGTGTAGCGCAGCTACTATTCGAGAGCAGCAACTATTTCATTCATCACTTCCAGAGGTGTGGCGACTACTTGAGAGCGGTGACTAATCAAGAGCAGCGTCTGATCGAGTGAATTTGGTACTTGGTATGATAATGCTTCAGCTAGATACATCAAATTCCTTTTCTTGTAACAATTATTATTCAGCATAAAACAAGTATGTTTGATGTCACAATCATGGGATAATGCGACTGAACACTACTAACAGCATGATAGTTCTTAGCTTAACAAGGATGGGCACACACACTCTCACTTGTCTGTGTTGATAGCAGCCAAACTGTACTAGAGCATCACAGACCCCTGTGTTGATAGCAGCCGAACTGTACTAGAGCACCACAGGCATGCATCACCCCATCTACATCCTAAAGCTAGCTGGAAGAGAAAAAATCCGGGCAGCCACCGGGAATCGAACCCAGGGCCACTGACTTAAGCCGCCAGTACAATCGAGTGCCAGTGTGCATGTGCAGATGAAAGCAGCACCAACTTTGAACCTATGCTAATTATGGTGTAGACCACCCCACTCACTGCAGGCCAAGAGCAGCTGCTCAAACTCACTGTGTAATGGTGACATTCCCACTCCGCTCGAATGTCGAATCTACCACCAGACCATGACAAAGAGCAGACATCGCCTCTCACTTTGCTCGGTGACCTGCCGAGCAGGTCTGTCAAAACGCGCAGCACTTGCGCCGCTCGCTCAAGCTCAAGCAGCCTCGCTTGTGCACACGGCACAACAATTCTGACCAATTGCGAGTCTTCTTAACTTGTAGGAGAGCGCATCTTTTATGCCCTCCAGGTTAGGACACAGACTATAAGAAAATTGTCGCTCTGAAAAATATTTTATTGTATAATAAGTAGCTACGATGTATGTGAAAATCTTTGCCAGATCAAAATTTACCAAGCCCACCTAGCTACCAGAAAAATTTGGTGGAAAAAATTTCATCAATGAGGTAAAGGTCGCCATAATATCCTCTATGCAATCTTTAACAAAAAACTTAGTGTGATAAAGTTTTTGCCAATGAGAGCAGGTCCCATAATTGACAAAAATTTCTATGTACATGTATATATACTTGGGGACCATTTACATTAACTTACCATAGAGTCTGATGCGGGTTTTTAAGTGCATCCACCGACTGCAAGAAACTATGGGCTTAAAATTTAATTCTAGAGGCGCTTAATCGTCAATACTAAGTTGGCCACATCCCACATATACAATCATCGATGTGCAGAGTTTGCGTGCATATGGAGAAAAACCTGTCTAGAAACGCCAGGAAAAAGAATGGAGCTGCTTAATACAGATAAGCCGCTCATTGAAGCTCTAGGCTGTCTAAATGGCTAGTGCGCCTATTTCTTAGTAGTCAAATGAGGGAGAAAGTATGCACTTATTTAATATTACGTGCTTACTTCCTAGGTATGCTTAAAAAACCTGTGCCTACGATATTTCTACCGTAAATTTGGCACCTCTTATTATTCAACACCCATTTGCGAATAATTATTATGGAAAATTGTCTCCAATTTTAAGCATACATGTAGGCCGTACATGGTAGATTCTCAACAGGGAGATCGAAACTCCCGCTGTAAAGGCTTTGTATCGGTCTCCCTCCCCAGATGTTTGGGTTGCTGGTTGCTTGCAACCCCCACGATTTAGGTTCTATATGAAACACTGGCCATTATTTCATTAAGAAGATTTATCCTAACGATAACAATTCCAAGTGTACTTGCTCGTATGGGATAAAATACTTCACTTTTAAATTATCCCTTTATAAACTAGTCACAAACTTCAACTACGCTTATATCCTACTACTAGTACTATGTTGTTGCTAAATAATATATACACCATAATGCACTTCCTAGAGACAAACAGTGCAATGAACAATAAACATGTTGGTAGCAACAAAAGTGCGTTATTCGTTGTCTCGCGAGACTAATGGAACGTATGGCAGGAAGGGTAGAGGGAGATCCCGATTCGAAGCAATGGGAGGAGTCGTCGATCAATCGATCGATCATAAGTCAACACAGTAGCCACCATACATGCATACCTAGGTAAGCTTACTGCTAGGCCATGGCTACTATTGTTTTCAACCTTATATTCAAGATCGAGAGCTGCAGCATGCTATACTGGCTCCGTGCTGGAATGGCTCGCGAGAACTTAGAAAACTTTCGACAAGTGAAAAAGAAAAAAAACAAAGTATAAAGTGAGATTTGAACCCGCTACATTCTGTTCCACACACAATAGCCCCAACCACTACACCACCGCTGTTGCCGCTGCTGCCAATCATTATTTCCCCCCTATCATAGACAAACCCTAGAGACTAACCCTGCTAACCATTGACAACCCATCCCCAACCCCCCTCCCAGCCCCTCCCATCCATATAGCGCATAGACAAACCCTACAGACTAACCCTGCTAACCATTGGCAATCCCCCCCCCCCCCAGCCCCTCCCGTCCAACCCTGCTATCCATTGGCAACCCAGCCCCTCCCATCCATACCGCGTATATACGTATACATTGTTGCACTTGCCTCCCTATGGCCATTCCAGCACGTCGCACGGAGCCATCGTGGCACGGAGCCATTGTGGCACGCTACAAGAGCAAGGGCAGCCAGCTATCAGGCTGATACTTCACCATGTGCTGTTGATAGCAGTCGTATAAGTGGGCCTGGTTATGACCGCTAGCCGCGCATGATTGTTCTTTTATGCTGAAATGATATACTAACTAAGATATTGTCATCTCTGTACAGATATAGCATGTACAAGGGTGTGTGGTCTACACAGCTCTGGGGTATTCTATGCCAAATTCATAGTAGATGTATAGCTAGTGCACTAAGTACTCGCTGATCACGTTACACATCTCTCAGTGTACATGTATAATACAGCGCATACCTTCAACATAGGTATTCTTCACCTCCTCAGCCTGTTGATAAAGGAAACATCGCTGTAGAGCCTCGCTAATTTTTTTCCATGATGCGCAAGGATGATGGTGGGCATATGTATCCAGATAAGCCTCTTCTCGTTTAGCCCAACTCTGGTAGCTCTTCTTAATCTCCTCTAATGCAGATTTAGGTAGACCAAGCAGCTGTCCAATATCAATGCGAAAAATGCCACCTCGATCCTCTACTGATTGAAACAGCTTAGTGAGTCTATCAGTGGTAAGAGTGAGATCTGCAAAAACAAGTACCATGTTTATTCTAATAGAATGCAAGCTAAAAACATTATTATCTTAACTTTTGTGCGATATTCTGGTAAATGTCTTTACAATCTACATTAAGATACATTGTGGAAGTCATAGAACGCAAATTCTCTTGCATTCATAAGATATTGCGTTCTGTTAGCACAAACACGGTAAACAGTGAATCACACTGTTCATTGATGAATACATAGTCACAACATTATAATTATTATACAAGCTCTCAAAGTGTCAGCAAATTTTGTGGTCACCAAATTTGAATTAATACTTCATGTACACAGCAGATCCAGGAAACTAAAGGAGCTTGGTCACCACCCTAGGCCCCAAAGTTAACAATAGATACTTGGCTATAGACAACTAGATTAGGCTCCCCTTAAGACAAGAAAGCTTCACTTGCCAGCCTCGTTCATGTGCAGCAATGATGTATTTCAATGAAAGGGATGGGGTCACTAACCCTCAGTGCAAGCACAAGGGTTATGGTAGTTGTTCTGTCTGTCTGTCTATCTATTACCATGCTAGCTGCTACATACCTAGCTATAGATCCAACAAGACGACTGGCTCATCACTGATCAGAGCACATCTAGTGACAGGCTGACTTGGCCAGCACAATAGTCATTGATACAGCCAAGGAGGCTACTGTGAGTGAAGCTGACTTGATGTAGGTACTGCCATGAGTGTGGAGTTCGATTCAACACACCAGGGTTGTTGTTGCTGTGAGCCATTGAACCTTAAACAACACTGCTGTGTTATAACATTAGTTTCACCCCCAGCCCTCATGCAGTCCTTTACCCTTTTCTACATGCAACATTGAAAGTGGGTAAAGGGAAGCTACTACATGTAACACTGTATTGCTGCTGCCTACTTGTGCAGCTAATGCCATGCAAAGCGCTGAGGGTTTGTGCTCTAGAGAACTCTAGTTTTTTTCTATATGTGACTACTTAACTAAGCTCCAGATACAGAATCTTCCACTAACTTGTACATGCACAAGATTTACATTAATTATCCACACATGTATGCAACGATAAAGCGATCAGTCTGTCTATGCATTATGACTGTGCAAGCTTGAACTCAATACATTGGTAAGGGACATGTGCGTATAAGTGCATGCACGAAACTACATGAATATAATATTATAGACATGCAAAATGTAAGCGAGTACGTACTCCGTCTAGAAAACTGTAGTTCTTATGCTAACCATTGCATGTGATTCACACCTAACTAACTAAGTTCTCAAAGCTTGGTACCCAAGTAGCTCTAGGTTCACATTTGACAGAGTAAGCACATGCATTAAATTTTAAAGGAAAGATAGACTTATTGAGCCTTCACATATCAATAACTTTTCGTTGATGATCTGATAAATGTCAGACCATATCCCAATTTGATCGGACATTACCAATAGTTGGTCAGATATTATATACTGTGCCCTCGCGAAAGAGGGCCCACTACGGAATATCGGCCCACCCCCCACTTTGGGCTCAATTTCCTGCTAAGGTCTAATGTTTACTCGAATATGCGCCCATGTGTAGCTACCCTTGAAAACGCAGCTAAAATGGCTGGTTTATGAGGACTGAACTTCGAATAGTCTATGTGAGATCGATAAGTAACCTGCCAAACGGCCATAAAACTAGCATTATACCACGTTTCAGCACAAAACGAATGATCGCGCACAGCTAGCGATTGTAATCACACCCACTTAATACGAGAGCCGTCAACAACATACGGTGAAGTATCGGCCCGATAGCCGGTCGCCCTCACTCTTGATTGGTAATCGTGCTTGAATAAGGCTGAAATCAATGGTAGCCGCTGCTACCATTCGAATTATGAACATAGCATGGGCAACTTACCTGGGTGCTCTTTCGCGTCTAAATGCGATACTGATACCTCGAATATCGGCCCACCCCCCTTCTTGGCCCAGCGTAAGGTGCACCACCCATGGGCCCTCTTTCACGAGGGTACAGTAAATCTATGCGTACTACAGATTGCAAGGGAAGGCAGCAGCCATGGCTTACTTGCACACAAACACAGCAGCTATACATGTACCGTATTTATTCGAATAGAGATAATAGCCACACGCATGCGTGAACACAATTAAGTAGATGTGGCTACGATCGCAAGCCATGAATGATCGGTAGTTTGAGGCAAAACCATGGCAGAAAATGCCCTTGGCTTGGTTCTGCTGCTTATTAATTGATCATCTATCTCAAACTTTCGAAATTCAATCCTGAAAATTGAGTCTATTGTGTTTATCACCAAGAGGTGTCATTCCCAAATTAATAAAAGCCGCCCTCGAATAAGAGCCACCTTCGATTAGTAGTCACACTCCAGCAAGGCTGAAATTAATAGTAGTTGCGGCTAGTATACACAGTTTTGTTCAGCTGCAGAGGTCACTGAGAAGTGCAGTTACCACAAACCACAGCATAAGAGCAGTGACAGTTGTAAGCTAAGTGGGTGCTAAATAAACTACTACTACTAACATCCCCCAGCTACTGACCACTCACCATTAGAACGCATGTGCATTGCAAACTATACTGGCAAGCGATGGTAAGGCAGCCTAATGTCCGAACAGGAGCAGTTTGGGCGGCCTTGGAACCATGTTGGTTGGATTTTAGCCAATGACCAATCACACTGATGTATTCATAAAATTAATGCACATTGTACAAAAAGTATTTTTGTATTACATGACTGTAAAACATGCACCTTTGCATTACAGAAATGGAATAACTTACGCCAATGCAGTAAAGGTCACCATATTATTGTAATAATTACACTATATACAACGAAAAATATTTTTCAGAGTGACAATTTTCTTATATTATAATAGTCCGTGTCATTACATGAGGGCATGGATACGCGTCTTGGATGCGCCCGGTTGCTATGAACGCACGGCACGAGCGGAGAGGAAGTCCGCACTACAAGGCTCAGGATTGGTCAGAACTGTAGGGCTGTTTGCACAAAGAAGAATGCCTCGGGCCATAGCTACGGCTAAAGACGCATTGTCGAACGATCGGCGGGAAAGCGCCGTGCGTTCGAAAAGCCAGCTAAGCAGGCGCTGGCGCTAGCCACCGAGCCTCGAGCGAAGCAAGAGGCGAGGTCTGTTCTTGGTCATACCTGTCAGTAGTCCGGTAGCAACATTAGAGCAGAGCGAGAACGTCACCATTGCAAACTTTGGAGCTGCTTGCTATGAAGGGTGTGGCCTCTGCAACCGCTTCCATCTGCGCATGCGCACGGTACTAATGGGCAATCTTGCCCAAGCAGGATACTGTTTGTGCATGAACTACGTCTCTATGTTTTGTGAGCATGTACTGTTAAGTAGAGCAGCTATAGAAGCTACTTGCACTAAATTTCTGGCTCTAGCTATACTGCCACGAGTCGGCTGTTGGTAGCAAATGGATCAATACATGCACTGATCGAGCTAACTATATTATTATGTTTGATGGAACATGACTATGTTCCACCTCTGAGTCAGACTCAGTAATTTACAGTTAGCTCATTCGTCTAGCCAAAACAGGGTATTTGCAAGGGACACTATATATGGGGCATGGCAATAATTTTTACCCGCAGGTCAAGGGGATCACTATTAGTATTCTGCGTGTGTACTAGCTACACATAATATTTTATAACTAATGACATGCATGGCCTGTTTGGGGCGAGCCTGAGCTGAGAAAGGCTCTGTCGAACTGGACTGTAGAGACTCAGTATTAAAAGCCGTAGATCGTCACGGAAGACCATGGACAATGAATCCAAGTACGACAGTCATAGTTGCTGTGTAGCTACCTACCTGATAGTCCTCTCCACTTAGTGGTTTTTGTATGCCAACGTTGCAACAGTGGCAAATTATAGCTACGTTTTAATAGTCTGGCGATAGCTGCCAGCTCACGATTGTACAGCTCAGTGAGCACGTCTATCCTTAGCCTCGTCCCCAGGCCCTCCTCAAAGGGCCTGGGGACGAGGCTAGTCTATCCTAGGCCTTCCTTAATAGCCGCTCCTCGTGCGGTTGAGCTGAAGACGACTTATGTCTCCCTCTAGCATTCTCTGCAGCCTTATTTGTCTCTGGTTCAGCGTTCATGGCATGCTGCACGAGTATAAATCTGCAATTCGCTAAAATTTAATTAGAACAGCGTACATACGGCCTATGGGCTAAGGAATGAGAACGCGCAATAGAATATTTCGCGCTTATGTCCATAGAGCCATGCTGGGCATATATTTCGCGTGACCGACGTACCATAATATAAAATTCGCGCATAGCTGTACCATTTATGTGGGGCTCGCTCAGGCTCGCCCCAATAATATCTTACTCTTGTATATATTTACTAGAATAAAAATTCACCAGTGAGAGCAGGTGACGAAATTTATCTATACAGTAATATCTCTATCAGATTTGACCACCAACAAGCATTACTGAAAATCAACAATAGACTTACCTCTAGGAGGCAGGAATGTCCTTGCCTGCTCTACGGCAGTCACCTCATCTTCTTTGTACAGCTGTGAGGTGAGGTGTTCCCAGGAAGACTCAGGATGACAGTTGATATACATATCACTACAGGCACGTGTCTTCTCTCTTTCACTGGAATGGCTACTGTAAATCTCATCAAGGTATATGTACACTCTGGTCGCTTGTTCAAAGCCATAATGATCTTTTATCTCGAGCACAGTCTCCCACACTTGTCTCCTCCTATCCTCTGTGACCTTCTCCATCACATCAGCCACATTCTCCACTGTTAACGTAGGGTCTACATGACATGTAGGAAGGTTAAAAATAAGAAGTTGTTAAAATTCCAACCCGCCAAAGCTTCCATCCACTCCTATCAACTTTAGCTGTGTGTTAGATTCATTAACACTCCCAGTTGAGGCATTCTATAGATGATCAAAACTGATGTGGGCTTATTATTATTCGCATAATATTGTAAGGCTGATTCAAAACTTGCTACTGATTGCAAACTACATGTACACGTTTATATGCTTGCATTTACAAAACATAATGATTGGTAGTGTGTCTCTATGGCTACCATCATTTGTACACACGGCACTATAATTCCGACCAATTATGTGCCTTTTCAACTTGTGGTAAAGAGAATCTTTCATGCCCTCAGGGAGGACATGACTACATAAGAAAAACATCACTCTGAAAATATTTTCATTGAACATAGTATAACATGATGCTGTCTATTAAAATAGTATACTGAAGCACTGTTTATGAGGGCTACAGTCCAAATACTCGAGATATCAAAAAACATCTGTATCACTGTAGAACCGTACCAAGGCTGTTTGTGCTAATATTATGCTTCTGCCTAAATGAGCACTCATTTGTCCATTTGGAATTGTGGCCACATTCTATTTAAAGGATGCCACCAATTGGAGGCAATTTTTTGAAGTAGCTTGATCACACAACAATTATAGTAACCCACCATTTTGTTGAAGGAATGGCTTTGCTTCCTTTACTGCTGCCATTTTACTCTCAGCATACAAGATTTGGATAAGATGCTGCCATGAAGATCCAGGTCTGCTGTTGACATAGATATCAGCTAAGACATGTGTCTTCTCTTCAGCTGTTGAGTATTTTAGGTAGACTTCGTCAAGATAAGAGGATAATGAAGTAAAGTACCCATAGCCCGACTTCAACACCCTCTCCCACACCTCCCTTCTCCTTCCCTCATCTGATGTCACTTTCTCCATTACTCCAACTAAACTCTCCACTGTCAGAGTGGGATCTGAAAACATACTAGATTATTGCATCATCACTACTACAGGAAAAGCACTTGTAATGTACACATGTACATGTACATAATATAGCTTAAGGTAGCATTAAAGTGCGTGGGCGTGAGCGTCAGGATTGGCTAATTCAATTAGCGAATCGTGAAGGGGCGTGGCCGAAGAGGCCATACGAGTGCTTTTGGTCGAAGGTGGGCGTGTCTAGAATCGGCCAGGGATGATTATGCGCGTGTAATTAGCGACCGGAAGTGGCCCCTGAAGAAAACACCGGTAATTGCCCACTTCAAAGCAAGATCAAAGCATTCTTTCTTAACTATTAACCGCAACGACTTAAAAAAAAAAAAAAAAAAAAAAAAAAACCCTTATAAGGCCTAATTAAGCATGTGGGCGTGTTCCTGGCACTGTGTGGAGTGTGTGCGTGTGCGTTAATGCAGGTTTTATTGCTTCCGATTGGGCGTGGCTTCACGGGCCAGTGCTTGGATATCGGCGCCTGGGACTTGGCCTCGGCGATAGGTGGGCGTGTCCCGGAAGCGGTGGTGACCTTTGAACCCCGCGAGGAGGCTTTGGGGGCGTGGCAGGAGGTCAAAGGTGAGGCCATGTCTGTTAATGAGGCACTGTACGCCGGTGCGATGGAGGGGACCGTACGGCTGGACGGAAGCTGACGATGGTTTGAAGCGGATGTGGTTGCGATGACGTGTTGTTACTCCGCCCACACAGGAAATGAGGTGAGCTCTTGCGTGGGCGGTGTGGCAGAACGGCCTCCAAGTGTTTGTGTGTGTTTTGGCCTTGAGGAAGCTGTGTGTTTTAATTGGGATTGATTGTGGGCTTCCGGTGGACATCCGGTGGTTAGTAGGCACTTGATTGAGAATGGTGGTCCTTGGGGAACAGGGTGGGGCTGTTTTGGGCGTGGCCTGGCCCCTCCCTTCCGGCTCGGCTTCCGGTCCATGGAGGATATTAAATGAACACTTCCGGCTCTAGCAGCCACACCCCTGAGACCTGTGCAATTAAAAGGGCGTGGTTACACAACATGCACCTCACTAATGACTTTGATGTGGTTTAGGTGTCATATCCCCCACCTCACGCCCACGCACTTTAATGCTACCTTAATAATATTGTCACACACTATGACACCAAGTTACTCTTGATGACATGTACAATGTAAATAAGAAGGTAGGCAAACACCTGAACTTATTTGTTAACCCTCGGTGAATGCGCCGTAGGGTATAGTAATTGCTTTGTCTGTGTGTCCGTCTATCTATTACTACGAATTCTGCTACATGCCTATACCTCTTTTCACATCAAAAGGAAGGTGTCATAGCATATTTATGTTGTTTTCAAGGTTTTTGTCGTGTGGCTTTTGCCAAGAGTATATAAAGGAGCAGGGGAGAGAGTATAGACCCATATATATGCTGCGTGTAATAGCTGTTCGTACAGTTTATGACCTTTATAATGCTATTCATGTTTGGTGGGCACCCTGGAATGTCGCGGCGTGGATGTGGATGCCACTAACGCTTGCTGCACTGGCTTCCTGCAGGCGCAATATCAACATGTGCTATTAGCTATCACAATCAGTGATGGCGTCCAGTCCGAGACATTCACTAAGGCTACGCTTGCTACGGGATCTTTTGTCGTCCAGTTCGAGTGAGACACCCCAGCTAAGAAGATCTCCTAGAGGTGCTGAGAGCCTACTCCATTACTCAGGTCTTCACTTGTACCGTCTCTTGCAGCTGATCGAGTACTTTCTCTGTCAACCATAGCTTTTATGATGCCAGATGACATAGGAGACTGGTTGTGAAAGCCTTAACAACCTTCAGCAAACCTTTAAGAAGGCATTTGGTAGCTAGAAATCTTTGTATCACCTAGATAGTGCTGTGTTATCATTGGTTTGTACGTATTCATTCAATATTTGTATTGTGAAAATTAATATCAATTTTTGTACTGTTTTTAACAGCGTGTAACTCTGGAACCGCTCGATGGAAAAACTTCGTTCCAGTCTCATATTGTAGAGCAACACAAGAGCTATTGAATGGTACTTGAATCATGGGAATCCATCCTAAGGAACCAAAACGTACCACTTTTTGCGCGAGGCACTTTTGTGAGCGCTTGCAAACAGCATGCACAAAAGCGATCGCCGCGGAGCTCATGAATGTCTCCGGGTTATGGGACTTGAGCGAGCTGAAAGTAGAAGAGTTGCTCTGTCTTCTGGTCTTTGTTTGGAGTCCTAGAAGTGAAAGATGGCCTAGATAGAACAGGTAAGAAAAATAGATAAGAAACGGCAAAAATTGCATGCACTGGAATGTGCCACCGGATGTACTTCCTGGATCTGCAACAATTGGACCGCTGGCTTAACGGCTGCTCATGGTAATGTAGATAGCAAAATGAACAGCACATGCTTATACAGCCAGCAAAGGAGCCCTAGCAGCACATAGAAAGAAAATGCTGTAACAGGTGAACAGGAGAACCAGACAAATCAGCTATACACAAATTAATTAGAACACACACAAACATGAGACCAGCTATTCAATGCAAATGAACAACAATAAACAGTCAAGAGACGAGTCCAAACATATACCGCCGGCCAAGACCAATGGTCTTTGTACAATAGGTACTATTCATCAGAAGGTAGCAGTAGCGCAAGCTTTGTAACTGGACGAGTACGGATACCAGAGCTCACTGTAGCAACACGAACTAGATTGTCCTTGCCGGGATACACCTCAATGACTCTACCCAAGGGCCATTTAGTTGGCAGAGCAGAATCTTCACGCAGAATCACCATATCACCAACACGAATATTTCTTGTAGGGCAACACCATTTAGTAACACGCCCTAAGTGGGTAACATACTCACTAGACCATCGTTTCCAGAAATGGCGAACCAAGGACTGGCACAATTGCCAGCGTTTAAGCAATGAGAGGGAATTTGCATATACAAAGGATGAATCCGGAAGGGCTTCAAGGGGTCGCCCAATAAGAAAATGTCCTGGGGTCAGAGCTCCGATTCCATCATCGTCAGCAGGTAGTGGTACGAGGGGGCGGCTGTTAAGACAAGCTTCAACCTGCACAAGTACTGTAGAAAGCTCTTCATAAGTGAACCTAACACAGCCGAGCACACGTCTCATATGGGTCTTCATGCTTTTGACTGCAGCTTCCCACAGACCACCAAAATGAGGTGCATGTTGTGGGATGAACCTCCACTCGATACTTTGGCCTGAAAGAAAGTTAGAAATGGCACCTTGAGTCTCCTGTTCTCTTAAGAACTGGAAAAGCTCTTTGATTTCTCGAGCAGCTCCGACAAAGTTGGTCCCATGATCGCTCCACACAAGAGTAGGTCTGCCTCGACGAGCAATGAACCTACGTAGACAAGCAATAAACGCTTCAGAAGTAAGGTCAGAAACGAGTTCCAAGTGCACTGCCTTCACGGTGAGAGAAACGAAGACACAAACGTAGGCTTTGATAATGGTAGGTCGTCGCACATGTCCACGCTTGATCAGAACGGGACCAGCATAATCTATACCAACTTTATCAAACACAGGACCAGGTGTGATCCGTTCAATGGGTAGTTGTCCCATCATTTGAGGTTGAGGTCTGGCTGAATTGCGACGACAAGTGATGCATGCCCTGGTGACTGAACGAACGATTCTCCTTCCACCAATAATGTGATACCGACAAGCAAGAGACGCAGCAAGCAGTGTAGGACCAGCATGTAATAGCCGAACATGCTCAGTACGAATGATCAATCTTGTCAAGGGATGCTTGCCATGAAGGATGATCGGATGTTGTGATTCATAGGAGGACTTTGAAAGCTGCTGCCTACCACCAACCCGAAGCAAACCAAAGGAATCAATTAAGGGACTTAGAGACAGGAGCGGGCTGGATGATTCTAACGAGCTTCGTTCTCTCAGTGCTTGCATTTCTTCTTCAAAATGGGAGCGTTGAATACGTCGCAACCAGTAACGTTCAGCCTTGTGGAGCTCTCCAACCGAGAGAGAGGAATCAGGTCGAATCTGAGCATTTTGCTTTCGACAATTTTCCACAAAACGGAATATCCAGGCCGTGACACGTTTCAGTCTAGTAAAGCTGGAATAGCGACCAAAGAGAGTGATTGAGACTTGTGAGATCTCCACGTGCAAGGATACCTCTCTCTCTTCTTCAACTGAATCATTTGGTGGGAGTGACAACTGGGTCGGCCAATTGGTAGGCGACTGCTGGAGCCAAGCCGGTCCTTTCCACCAAAGAGTGTGTTGTAGGAGCTCGGCTGGAAAGAGGCCTCTTGAGGCACAATCGGCAGGATTGTCAACCCCACTCACGTGATGCCATCTGTCCGGAGGGAGAAACTCCATAATTGTGGAAATTCGATTCCCCACATATGTTTTAAACCGCTTGGGACTTCCATCAAGCCAATTAAGGACAATGGTACTGTCAGTCCATGCGTACGTTTGAGAGATAGGGACGTCGAGCACCTTCCCGACATGATGGAGAAGCTGTGCCAAGAGAGAGGCTCCGCACAATTCAAGGCGGGGAATGGTGAGCCGTTTAATGGGAGAGACTTTCGTCTTTGCAATCACCAATGAAACTTGAGTACCCATAGTGGTAGTGAGGCGAAGATATACAACAGCAGCATAAGCAAGTTCTGAGGCATCGCAGAAACCATGTAGCTCTGTCGTGACTACACGGGACTCTCTGTCAAAATAGCAACGCGGAATATGCTTTTCAGAGAGGAGATGAAGCTCAGAACGCCACTGAAGCCATACGTCATAGATTGAGGATGGTACAGGATCATCCCAACCGATTCCTTTTTCCCAAACTTGCTGCAGCAATATCTTGGCTTTGATAGTGGAAGGGGAAAACCATCCAAACACATCATACATCTTAGCAATATCGGACACCAAAGCACGTTTAGTGAGGTTATCATCAATGAGCGGTGTCGATTTAGCAATAGTCAACCGAAAGTGATCCATGCTGGCATTCCATTCAATACCCAGTATCCTTGAATATTCTCCAGATTGAGGCAACATTTGATTCGATTGACTATCTTTCAAGTCAGGAGGGAGATGTTTCAGAACATTTGTTTCACTCGAGTTCCATTTGCGCAGAAGGAAACCTCCTCGCAAGAACAGTGACTGCAATTGTTTTTGCAACTCGATAGCTTCCTGCTCCGAGTCAGCTCCAATAAGACCATCATCCACATAGAAAGATTCTGCAACTATCTTGGCAGCTCGAGGATATTCGATGGCTAAATCAAGTGCGTTTTGTTGCACAGCCATGTTGGCAGCAAAAGATGAAGCTGACACGCCAAAAGTGACGCGGGTCATTCGATAGTCAACCAATGTGTCGGTAACACTCTTTCTCTATACAAAACGGTGGAGATCACGGTCAGACATTGCAAGATTCACAGCTCGATACATTTTACTAACATCAGTGGTCAGAGCCACACGGTGTAATCTGAATTTCAACAGCACATCCAGGAGAGAAGAGTGAACAGTTGGTCCTACAAGGAGCGTATCATTCAGAGGTGTACCAGTGCTCGACTTGGCAGAAGCATCAAAAACAGCTCGAATCTTGGTTGTAGTACTCTGCTCCTTCCTGACAGCATGCATGGGCAAGTAAAATACTTCTCTGGATGGCCTTTGCAAGTCGGCAACAGGAACAACCTCTGCATGCCCCAAGTCAAGATATTCCTCTATAACAGTAGAGAACTCTTGAAATTGATTTCTTGCATGCAAGGAACGTTCTAGAGATAGGAATCTCCTGACAGCTTGAGACCTCGACTCGCCAATAGACTTTGCTCGAGGATTCTTAGGTAATGGCACAATAAAACTTCCATTTTCAGCACGAGTGTGATTTTCTTTGAAATGTTGCACGACGGTACGTTCTTCAGGAGAGAGATCAGAACTGCTCTTGGGACTTTCCTCCAATTCCCAGAACTTGCGAAGAAGTTCGTCTCTAGAGGCAACAAGCTGAGAGTGAAAAGATGCAACACCATGATGAGACGATACACGCATATTGGAGGTGCTTCCAGCCAAAACCCAACCAAATCTGGTTTCAAAGGCAGCTGGAGAGCCAGAAGGTCCACTCCGCCGGCCGTGCAACAATGTTTCAGCATAGACATCTACTCCCAGAAGGATGTCTATCTTTCCAGGATGACCAAAGTCAGGATCAGCCAGCTGTAAGCTGGAAAGGTGTGTCCACTTTGAATCAAAAGGAACTGGTTGGAGAGGCAGGTCACAAGTAACACGTGGAACCACAACAGCAGTGACTTGAAGCTTCTCAGTAGGCGAGGAAATAGCCGAGATACTGAATGTGGTGACCGAGTGAAGAGGGGATTGATGTGACAGTCCAGCTATGCCCGAGATGCTAACTGTCCTTGAGGATCGAGGCAAACAGATGGATTGAGCCAAGCGCTCAGATACAAATGTAGTGGATGACGCAGAATCAAGAAGACCACGTGCTTTCACATTTGATCCATCAGGGGCATGCACAAGGAGTTGACACGTCATTAGAAGAGCATTAGATGCCAAACCAGTGGCTGCATTACTTGAAATGGAGGGTTGAACGGAGGGTTGAACAGCAACAGGCGTAGATTGCTCATGCTGAGAACTCCCTCTAGCATCAATGTGGATGAGGGTGTGGTGTGGCTTCTGGCACTTCCTGCATCGGTTGTTGCTGCCACACTGTTTGGAGAAATGACCAGGCTTGAGACAGTTCATACACAGATCGTTGTCTCGGATCATTGACACCATCTTGTCTCGAGGTAGCACCTTGAAACGAGGACAAGCATATAAAGGGTGCTTTTCTGGCTTGCACAGGATGCAACCAAGAACAGATTCAGAGGTGCTTGCAGCAAAGGATGCGACTGGCTTGTTAGACTGAGACTTTTTGTTAGGATGTGCATCACCGCGTGGTGTCCTCTTGGTGTCGGAAGTACAAGTCTCGCAAGCTTGAGCACGTAGATTCAAGAATTCTAGCAACTCATCGTAGTGTGGTACATCAGTGGATTTCTGACTGAATTTCTGCCACTCAAACATCGTGCTTTGATCCAATTTCAACTCTATCATGGAGGTAATAAATGATCCCGATGGCTCATGATCCATGGACTTGAGAGCCCGGAGATGCTGCTGAAGCACATCGTGAAGACGACGCAGCTCCTTCCCATTACCATCTTTCAAAGGGGGAACTTCACAGATCTTGCGTACATGTGTCTGATGGATCAGACGAGGACGATTATATCTCGACTCCAGACATTTCACAGCTTCAGCATAATGTTCGCCTGAGCGGGATAAACCCTCAATGGCACTCTTTGCGGATCCGTCTTTCAGGGAATGCTGCAAGTACACAAGCTTTTGGGTGTCAGAGATATCACAACGACCATGAATTGCCACACAAAACTGCTCCCAGAATGATCACCAATGGAGAATATCACCATCAAATGTGGGAACCTCAAGCTTAGGAAGCCTGACACCTTTCACCTCAGGAGTTAAAACTGCTTCAGGTGTGCATTTTGGATTGTATAGCCACTTGTTGACCTTCAGGGACATGTCGAATATGCTCTTATCAAGCATTGTGATTGTCGTGTGCAGCTCTTCTGACACATCTCGAGTACACTGAGCAGTGACCTCATGACGAATGTGTCCCAACTCCTGTTTAAAATCTGATAGCTGCTCCTGATACGCATGAATTAAATGAGCTTCCTTGGGATCACCAGAGAGAGAGTCGATTGCAGAGTTGGTCGAACAAAGCCTCGTCTTCAACTGCGACAAACGGCTAACTGCAATACTCCGGGTCCCAGATTCAGATGCTGATGAACACATTTGCAGCAAGTACTCAATGCGAGACGCGAGAGAGGCCACCTCATCATCGTGAGCATCAAGTATCTCCTGCTCCTTAGTTAACCCCTCCTCGTCACCTTCTGCTATCGCATCGATTACTGCAAGATGGTGAGCTTTGAAGTCGGAGTCAAGTGTATCCAATTTCATCGACATCCGCTGGGCAAGGCTTGGTGTGGTTGGTGCATCAACTTTAGATTCAAGCTCACTGAGTCGAGTAGCAAGGCGGGTGACAGAGGCACGTACGACGCCTCTCCTTCTTCTGAGAGTAGCGAGTGAGGGTGCTTCGGTAGCATTCATCGTCGGCAGGCGACCTTGAAGATTGAAGAGGAAATGGACGTCCTATAGAATCCTTGAAAGAACCATTCAAACAATTACCAGTTAGTCAATTATCCGGCTCGAAGGACCCAAAATATGATGAGTTCTTTCCTAGGAACGCACCTCTGTAACTCCCTGAACCTTGAGAAGCATGCATCTACATGCTGGCTGCGCCGTATGTACTATGCATGGTTCAGCAACTCGCTTGAATAGTTTGCAGTCAACTTCTCATGGTAATGTAGATAGCAAAATGAACAGCACATGCTTATATAGCCAGCAAAGGAGCCCTAGCGGCACATAGAAAGAAAATGCTGTAACAGGTGAACAGGAGAACCAGACAAATCAGCTATACACAAATTAATTAGAACACACACAAACATGAGACCAGCTATTCAATGCAAATGAACAACAATAAACAGTCAAGAGACAAATCCAAACACCACCCAAGTATTCGGAGAGTCTCTAAACTTTACCAGCTATAAAGATAGGGAGTCTAATTCACTGGTCATTGTTACTCCCAAGCTGATTCATTGTGTCAATGGCATTGGAGAAATGGGACGTGTCAGGCTGGTTGTGAAAAGTACAGAAAACTACTGCATTCAGGTTTTGTTCTCTTGGGGGGGGGGGGGGGGGGGGGGGGGGGAGGGAGATGAATATGACATACGAGTATAATCTAATGATGACCATGTGTGCATGGATCAGCCTGGATGCATGTACATGTACATGTATGTGTGCATATATGTACGTACATACTGTAAATGTATGCTGGTAAGTTAAATTGTATTAACAGTGATATGTGATTTCTCCCCCCCCCCCCCCCAATAATAATAAATAATCCTGTATGAAACTATACAAGTCGGTTTCATTTAAAATCTGCAATGTCATGCTATTAATTCTTAAAGGACAATCGGCCTTAACCATATTCAATGCAATAACATGGATTCGAAATATAGATACACTGTACGTGTAAATACATGTACATGTACAGGTATGTACACAGTCACATAACCCACCAATTTGTTGTTGAATGAATGACTTTGCTTTCTTTGCTGCTGCCATTTCACTCTCACCATACAAGATTTGGACAAGATGCTGCCATGAAGATCCAGGTCTGCTGTTGACATAGACATCAGCTAAGGCATGTGTCTTCTCTTCAGCAGTTGAGTATTTCAGGTAGACTTCATCAAGATAAGAGGATGGAGTAACATAGTTCCACCCCAACACCCCATCCCACATCTTCCTTCTCCTTCCCTCATCTAATGTCACTTTCTCCATTACTCCAACTAAACTCTCCACTGTCAGAGTGGGATCTGAAAACATACTAGATTATCACATCATCACTACTATGGGGAAAGCATTTGTATTGAACACATATATAAAATCAGTGGCGTAGCCAGGGGGGAGCTCAGGGGGCTCGAGCACCTCCTTCTGCTCTTGGACTAGTTGACATGTTGCAGCGTGGATGTGGATGCCACTAACGCTTGCTGCACTGGCTTCCTGCAGGCGCAATATCAACATGTGCTATTAGCTATCACAATCAGTGATGGCGTCCAGTCCGAGACATTCACTAAGGCTACGCTTGCTACGGGATCTTTTGTCGTCCAGTTCGAGTGAGACACCCCAGCTAAGAAGATCTCCTAGAGGCCTATCTAGGCGTTTAGTTAGCAAAGGCCAGCCTAATGGTACCAGTGTGTTGGGGAAAAGACCCCGGACTGGTGATTATGCTACTGATTTTACTCAAGCAAATGATCTAAGGACATCTGTGCCACCACTGAAAGAGCCACCCAAGTATTCGGAGAGTCTCTAAACTTTACCAGCTATAAAGATAGGGAGTCTAATTCACTGGTCATTGTTACTCCCAAGCTGATTCATTGTGTCAATGGCATTGGAGAAATGGGACATGTCAGGCTGGTTGTGAAAAGTACAGAAAACTACTGCATTCAGGTTTTGTTCTCTGGGGGGGGGGGGGGGGGGGGGGGGAGGGAGATGAATATGATATACGAGTATAATCTAATGATGACCATGTGTGCATGGATCAGCCTGGATGCATGTACATGTATGTGTGCATACATGTACGTACATACTGTAAATGTATGCTGGTAGTTAAATTGTATTAACAGTGATATGTGATTTCTCCCCCCCCCCCCCAATAATAATAAATAATCCTGTATGAAACTATATAAGTCGGTTTCATTATCCCGCGCGCATGCGCAAGGGGTAAAGCAATCGGTTTGTATGTCTATTGTTGTTGTCGTTGTCGTCGGCACGAAAATCGCCAGATCTCGAGTTCTAGGCGTCTGTGCGTGCTATAAGCACAAGCAATCGGTAGATATCGGTGAAAAATGGTTTGTACGCGCTTCGAATTTCTCGAAAAAGCTTACTAGTTCTACAAATCGTGCATTCTCTGTTCAGCATGCCTGTGGTTTATCGACCACACCCACTCTTTTAGTATGCGGATGCGACTGCGCATGCTCAAGCACTGTGTTGTAAAGGGTCGTCACGCCATGAAACCGCTACATGTGTGCCTCATAGTATTGCAATACTACGCTAGAGTGGCTACAGGGCGCGCGGGGTATGTGCTCTACAGAGCTCTAGTTTAAAATCTGCAATGTCATGCTATTAATTCTTAAAGGACAATCGGCCTTAACCATATTCATTGCAATAACATGGATTCGAAATATAGATACACTGTACGTGTAAATACATGTACATGTACAGGTATGTACACAGTCACATAACCCACCAATTTGTTGTTGAATGAATGACTTTGCTTTCTTTGCTGCTGCCATTTCACTCTCACCATACAAGATTTGGACAAGATGCTGCCATGAAGATCCAGGTCTGCTGTTGACATAGACATCAGCTAAGGCATGTGTCTTCTCTTCAGCAGTTGAGTATTTCAGGTAGACTTCATCAAGATAAGAGGATGGAGTAACATAGTTCCACCCCAACACCCCATCCCACACCTTCCTTCTCCTTCCCTCATCTGATGTCACTTTCTCCATTACTCCAACTAAACTCTCCACTGTCAGAGTGGGATCTGAAAACATACTAGATTATCACATCATCACTACTATGGGGAAAGCATTTGTATTGAACACATATATAAAATCAGTGGCGTAGCCAGGGGGGAGCTCAGGGGGCTCGAGCACCTCCTTCTGCTCTTGGACTAGTTGACATGTTGCAGCGTGGATGTGGATGCCACTAACGCTTGCTGCACTGGCTTCCTGCAGGCGCAATATCAACATGTGCTATTAGCTATCACAATCAGTGATGGCGTCCAGTCCGAGACATTCACTAAGGCTACGCTTGCTACGGGATCTTTAATTTGTCGTCCAGTTCGAGTGAGACACCCCAGCTAAGAAGATCTCCTAGAGGCCTATCTAGGCGTTTAGTTAGCAAAGGCCAGCCTAATGGTACCAGTGTGTTGGGGAAAAGACCCCGGACTGGTGATTATGCTACTGATTTTACTCAAGCAAATGATCTAAGGACATCTGTGCCACCACTGAAAGAGCCACCCAAGTATTCGGAGAGTCTCTAAACTTTACCAGCTATAAAGATAGGGAGTCTAATTCACTGGTCATTGTTACTCCCAAGCTGATTCATTGTGTCAATGGCATTGGAGAAATGGGACATGTCAGGCTGGTTGTGAAAAGTACAGAAAACTACTGCATTCAGGTTTTGTTCTCTTGGGGGGGGGGGGGGGGGGAGGGAGGGAGATGAATATGATATACGAGTATAATCTAATGATGACCACGTGTGCATGGATCAGCCTGGATGCATGTACATGTATGTGTGCATACATGTACGTACATACTGTAAATGTATGCTGGTAGTTAAATTGTATTAACAGTGATATGTGATTTCTCCCCCCCCCCCCCCAATAATAATGAAACTATATAAGCCGGTTTCATTTAAAATCTGCAATGTCATGCTATTACTTCTTAAAGGACAATCGGCCTTAACCATATTCAATGCAATAATATGGATTCGAAATATAGATACATGGTACGTGTAAATACATGTACATGTACAGGTATGTACACAGTCACATAACCCACCAATTTGTTGTTGAATGAATGACTTTGCTTCCTTTGCTGCTGCCATTTCACTCTCACCATACAAGATTTGGACAAGATGCTGCCATGAAGATCCAGGTCTGCTGTTGACATAGACATCAGCTAAGGCATATGTCTTCTCTTCAGCAGTTGAGTATTTTAGGTAGACTTCATCAAGATAAGAGGATGGAGTAACATAGTCCCACCCCAATACCCCATCCCACACCTTCCTTCTCCTTCCCTCATCTGATGTCACTTTCTCCATTACTCCAACTAAACTCTCCATTGTCAGAGTGGGATCTGAAAACATACTAGATTATCACATCATCACTACCATGGGGAAAGCATTTGTATTGAACACATGTATAAAATCAGTGGCGTAGCCAGGGGGGAGCTCAGGGTGCTCGAGCACCCCCTTCTGCTCTTGGACTAGTTGACATGGTCCATAGAACAGCCTCATCCAGCACCCTTTTAGTTACTCTAAACCGTCATCTACTATGAAAATATATCTAGAAGACAGTTAGACACTTATCTTATTCCAATGCATTGTTATTTGGCCGAAAATCTTAAGCTAGCTCGCTAGCTAGTTCAAAACGTGTTCTCTATGATAATTTGAACTTCGACCTCACCGGTTAATAAGTGGGCGTGGTTCAAAATTTTGCACGCACACTTTGCGCCTGTAGTCCAGCACCCCCTTACCTAAGTTCCTGGCTACGCCCCTGAAAAGTATTTAGTTGTGTCACACAGTATGACATAAAGTTACTCTTAATGACATGTATAAAACTGAATATACATGTACCGTACCCTCGCGAAAGAGGGCCCATGGGCAGTGCACCTTACACTGGGCCAAGATTGGGCGGTGGGCTGATATTCGAGGTATCAGTGTCGCGTTTATATGCGAAAGAGCGCCCAGATAAGTTACCCGCGCTGGCTTCACAATTTGAATAGTAGCAGCGGCTACTATTGATTTCAGCCTTATTCAAGCACGGTTACCAATCCAGAGCAAGGGCGGCTGCAATACTTCACCGCGTGTCGTTGAGTGCAGCTGTATTATTAAAGTGGGCGTGGCTACGATCGCTAGCCTTGTACGATCGTTGATTTGTGCTGAAACGTGGCATAAAGCTAGCTAAACTGTTTAGCACGTTTGTTATTCATCGATCTTACATAGGATATTCGAAGTTCAGTCCTCAATAACCAGCCATTTGAGCTACGTTTTCAAGGGAAGCTACGTACACATGGGCGGATATTCGAGTAAACACTAGACCTTAGCAGGAAATTGATCCCAAAGTGGGGGGTGGGCCGATATTCCATAGTGGGCCCTCTTTCGCGAGGGTACGGTACATGTATTTATTAACCCCTGGTTCATACGCTGTAGGGTATAGTAATCCTTCTGTCTGTGTGTCTGTCTGTCTGTCTATTACCACGAAATCAGCTGCCTATACCTCTTTTTACATTGAAAGGAAGGTGTCATAGGGTTTTTTATGGTGTTTCAAGGTTTCTATTGTGCAGATTTCGCTGAAAATGCTTCAATAGTACTAGTGTTATCAGGTTTGCTGGTAACTGCCACCTTCCTCGCTCCCTAGCAAGCTTTTGTTGGATAAACAGACTTCTTTCAACTCAAAGGGTACGACTGCATGGTTCATCACTGATCATAGAACACTGGCAGATAAGCTTCTTGGCCTTCTGAGCATGCTACAAACTGCTGACATGACACTGCTATATGATAAATATGATACTGCTGCATAGTACGCAATCATGTGCAATGCGGTCACCCTGACTCCAAAGTTTTTAAATAATACACATACAATATTGATGCGCTTAATAATATGAGACACATGCAATACTGCTCACTACAATTGGGCCAAGGATTTTGCACTGATGACCATAAGCTACCCCTTCCGAGGAATGAGGCTATAATAAGTATTCCAACAATGACTCTAATCTTTGGGTCTAGAGTGTGTTGAAGAGGTCTACTTTGGGAGGGGAGGACATAAACATCCCCTGACTCAAGAGACATTAGTGCTTTAGCATAACACTGACATGTGATTTCCCCTCCGGGCCCTCCCACTAACAAATGATCCTGTACGAAACTACGTGAGTCGATTTCCTTACAAATTACATGTACATGTACAATGTCATGCTATTAATTCTTAAAGCATAACCATATTCAATGCAATAATATGGAAACACAGATACATATAAATATGTTCATAGTTAACACGTAACCCACCAACTGGTTGTTGAAGGAATGGCTTTGCTTCCTTCGCTGCCGCTATTTCACTCTCATTATACAAAATTTTGACAAGATGCTGCCATGAAGATTCAGGTCTGCTGTTGACATAGACATCAGCTAAGGCATGTGTCTTCTCTTCAGCAGTTGAGTATTTTAGGTAGACTTCGTCAAGATAAGAGGATGGAGTATATCCCACAAACCCATAGTTCCGCCTCAACATCCTCTCCCACACCTCCCTTCTCCTTCCCTTGTCTGATGTTACTTTCTCCATTACTCCAACTAAACTCTCCACTGTCAGAGTGGGATCTGAAAACATGTAGACTATCACATCATCACTACTATGGGGAAAGCATTTGTATTGAACACATGCACAAAATTACATGTATATAGTGTGTCACACAGTATGACATAAAGTTACTCTTAATGACATGTACATGTATAAAACTGAATATACATGTACATGTACATGTATTTATTAACCCTTGATGCATGCGCTGTAGGGTATAGTCTGTGTGTCTGTCTGTCTATTACCACAAAATCTGCTGCCTATACCTCTTTTTACATTGAAAGGAAGGTGTCATAGGGTTTTTACGGTGTTTCAAGGTTTTGTCGTGTGGCTTTCGCTGAAAATTCTTCAATAGCACTAGTGTCATCAAGTTTGCTGGTAACTGCCCCCTTCCTCGCTCCCTCGGGGCCTGGCAAGCTTTTGATGGACAAAGAGGCTTCTTTTCAACTCGAAGGGTATGGAAATGTGTATGGTTAGTAATAGGTCTACCAAGACGACTGGTTCAGCACTGATTGTAGAACACTGACAGATAAGCTTCTTGGCTTTCTGAGCATATCACAAACTGCTGACATGACACTACTGTATGACGAATGTGATACTGCTGCATAGTATGTAATCGTGTGCAACGTGGTCACCCTGACTCCAAAGTAATACACATACATGTACAATAAATATTGATGCGCTTGTATCCATATGAGCAACTTGTAGAAATAATATGGGACATGCAATACTACTCACTACAGTTGGGCCGAGGGTATTGCACTATAGTGCTTCATTGCATTTGCACTGATGACCATAAGCTACCCCTTCCGAGGAATGAGGCTATAATAAGTCTTCCAACACTGACTCTTATCTTTGGGTCTAAAGTGTGTTGAGGAGGTCTACTTTGGAAGGGGAGGACATAAATATCACCTGATTCAAGAGACATTAGTGCTTTAGCATAACACTGACATGTGATTCCCCCTCCCACTAACAAAATTAATAATCCTGTATGAAACTACATGAGTCGATTTCCTTACAAACGGCAATGTCATGCTATTAATTCTTAAAGGATAACCATATTCAATGAAATAGTATGGAAACATAGATACATGTACATGCAGGGGCGTAGCCAGGGGGAGCACAGGGGGCATTTGCCCCCCCTTCTTTCCCAGATACCAGCACCAAGTTGTTACAGTAGTCTTCGGAGTCAAAAATGACCTGACTATAAAGCTATCTGTACACAAACTTTCGAGCTATGCTTCGATCAAGCAGTGTCTAGTTTTGAGTCCAAGCGTTTGATGAGTTCAACGGGCACAAAAGCGGGAACACTCCAGATCGCGTGATTTAATTAGTGGGTGTGGCTTCCAGTCTAAAATTTTACACACAATCCTGCCCCTCCTTTTCTGAAATCCTGGCTACGCTCCTGACATGTAAATATGTTCACAGTTTAATACATAACCCACCAACTGGTTGTTGAATGAATGACTTTGCTTCCTTTGCTGCTGCCATTTCACTCTCAACATACAATGTTCGGACAAGATACTGCCATGAAGAGTCAGATCTGCTGTTGATATAGACATCAGCTAAGGTATGTGTCTTCTCTTCAGCCGTTGAGTATTTTAGGTAGACTTCATCAAGATAAGAAGATGGAGTAACATGGTTCCACCTCAACACCCTCTCCCACACCTTCCTTCTCCTTCCCTCATATGATGTCACTTTCTCCATTACTCCAACTACACTCTCCACTGTCAGAGTGGGATCTAAAAACATGTAGATTATATCATCACTACTATGGCGAAAGCATTTGTATTGAATCATGTATAAAATTATGTAGTGTGTCACACAGTACGACATAAAGATACTCTTAATGATATGTAAATAAGATGACATGCACAAAATTGAATATACATGTACATGTATTTTATTAACCCTCGGTGTATGAATCGTAGGGTATAGCAATTGTTCTGTCTGTCTATTACCACGAAATCTGCTGCCTACCTCGTTTTACATTGAAAGGAAGGTGTCATAGTGTTTTTTATTGTGTTTCAAGGTTTTTGTCGTATGGATTGTTTTGTTCAAGAGTTCTGGTGTCATCAGGTTTGCTGGTCACTGCCACCTTCCTTGCTCCCTGGCAAGCTTTCGATGGATAAAGAGGCTTCATTTCAACTCGAAGGGTATGTACATATGCACAGTTAGCAATAGATCTACCAAGACGACTGGTTCATCACTGATCGTAGCACACTGGCAGATAAGCTTCTTGGCCTTCTGAATATGCTACAAACTGCTGACATGACACTGCTATATGACACATGATGACCCCTTCCGAGGAATGAGGCTATACTAATATTATTATACATGTACATTTATATGATAGCGTTTTAATTAAAAGAAGGGGCCTGGAATGTCCTTACTAAGAACAAATTCCCCCTTCCCCCACCCAAAAATAACGCCAACGGAAGTGCCATCAATAACTGCAGACTTCCAACATTGACTCTAATCTTTGGGTCTAGAGTGTGTTGAAGAGGTCTACTTTGGGAGGGGAGGACATAAACATCCCCTGACTCAAGAGACATTAGTGCTTTAGCATAACACTGACATGTAACCCCCCCCAACTGACAGATACATGTACATGTAAATATGTTCACAGTTTAACACATAACCCACCAATTGGTTGTTGAATGAATGACTTTGCTTCCTTTGCTGCTGCCATTTCACTCTCACCATACAAGATTTTGACAAGATGCTGCCATGAAGAGTCAGATCTGCTGTTGATATAAACATCAGCTAAGGCATGTGTCTTCTCTTCAGCTGTTGGGTAGACTTTATCAAGATAAGAGGATGGAGTAACATAGTCCAACCCTAACACCCTCTCCCACACCTCCCTTCTCCTTCCCTCGTCTGATGTCACTTTCTCCATTACTCCAACTACACTCTCCACTGTCAGAGTGGGATCTAAAAACATGTAGATTATATCATCACTACTATGGCGAAAGCATTTGTATTGAATCATGTATAAAACTAGAGCTCTCTCGAGCACAAAACCCTCGGCGCGTTGCAAGGCATTAGCTAGCTAGGGCTGGGGATCCGGACAAGGCTAATGTTATGCAGCATTGTTCAAGATTCAATAGTTCTCAGCAATTAATGACAATCCTGGTATGTTGTATCGAGCACCACATGTACACATACTGTGGTGCCGGCTATTGCATGTCCAATATTATTATCATTGCAAGTTGCTCATATTATATTATGGGTCCAAGCGCTGCATGCATCGTACATGTACATGTACAAGCTTAGCTAGCCAGACTATCATACAAAAGTCAGTGTGGTTGCAAGCTATCCAGCCTTAATAGTCTGGGTGAAGGGGCTGGCAACTAGACTACATTAATTTTATACTAGTTCAGCCTATGCATGTTAGCAGCAGTGAGTGTAACCACTCCACGGCCACAAGAATGCACACAATTACGTAATATGCATGCACGTGTGCGTATATGCCTGATCAGCAGTTTTGTTACACACAAAGAAAGTACAAGCCAAGAAGCGTTGTTGATAGTCTACCGTGATCAGTGATGACTCAGTCAAGTTATAAGAACTATCGCTACTCCTACACACTAGTCTTCTTGAAAAGAAGTCATCGTTGTCTCCTTTGTCTATTATGAGCTGGTCAAGAAGCTAAGAAGGCCGTGGTGGTCAGCAAATGTCGCCAGAACTTCTGAACAAAGCGTTTTCAACGAAATCCACACAATGCATACGTTGAAATCAGCATAGAAAGCCTAATGATACCTGATTTTCAACGTACAAATGAGGTATGTAGCAGCTAGCTCGATTACAGACAGACAGACACACAGAACGACTACCGTAACCCTACGGCGCATGGGTTAATTATGTAGTGTGTCACACAGTACGACATAAAGATACTCTTAATGATATGTAAATAAGATGACATGCACAAAATTGAATATACATGTACATGTATTTTATTAACCCTCGGTGTATGAATCGTAGGGTATAGCAATTGTTCTGTCTGTCTATTACCACGAAATCTGCTGCCTACCTCGTTTTACATTGAAAGGAAGGTGTCATAGTGTTTTTTATTGTGTTTCAAGGTTTTTGTCGTATGGATTGTTTTGTTCAAGAGTTCTGGTGTCATCAGGTTTGCTGGTCACTGCCACCTTCCTTGCTCCCTGGCAAGCTTTCGATGGATAAAGAGGCTTCATTTCAACTCGAAGGGTATGTACATATGCACAGTTAGCAATAGATCTACCAAGACGACTGGTTCATCACTGATCGTAGCACACTGGCAGATAAGCTTCTTGGCCTTCTGAATATGCTACAAACTGCTGACATGACACTGCTATATGACACATGATGACCCCTTCCGAGGAATGAGGCTATACTAATATTATTATACATGTACATTTATATGATAGTGTTTTAATTAAAAGAAGGGGCCTGGAATGTCCTTACTAAGAACAAATTCCCCCTTCCCCCACCCAAAAATAACGCCAACGGAAGTGCCATCAATAACTGCAGGCTTCCAACATTGACTCTAATCTTTGGGTCTACAGCATGTTGAAGAGGTCTACTTTGGGAGGGGAAGACATAAGCACCCCCTGACTCAAGGGACATTAGTGCTTTAGTATAACACTGACATGTAACCCCCCCCCCCCCCCCCCCCCAACTGACAGATACATGTACATGTAAATATGTTCACAGTTTAACACATAACCCACCAATTGGTTGTTGAATGAATGACTTTGCTTCCTTTGCTGCTGCCATTTCACTCTCACCATACAAGATTTTGACAAGATGCTGCCATGAAGAGTCAGATCTGCTGTTGATATAAACATCAGCTAAGGCATGTGTCTTCTCTTCAGCTGTTGGGTAGACTTTATCAAGATAAGAGGATGGAGTAACATAGTCCAACCCTAACACCCTCTCCCACACCTCCCTTCTCCTTCCCTCGTCTGATGTCACTTTCTCCATTACTCCAACTAAACTCTCCACTGTCAGAGTGGGATCTGAAAACGTACATTATTACATCATCACTACTATGGGGAAAGCATTTGCATTGAACACATGCATAAAATTTAATTATATAGTTCGTAAGCAACTTATAGTAATAATATAGAACATGCAATACTGCTCACTACAATTGGGCCGAGGGTTTTGCACTATACAGCTGTATATATAGTGCTTCATTGCATTTGCACTGATGACCTCAAACTATCCCTTCCGAGGAATGAGGCTATAATATATGTATACGTTTACATGATAATGTTTTAGTTAAAAGAAGGTGCCCTGGAATGTCCTTATTGTGCCCTGCTTCCAATGTTCACTGTAATATTTGGATTTAAAGTGTGTTGAAGAGGTCTACTTTGGGAGGGGAGGACATTAATATCCCCTGACTCAAGAGACATAAGTGCTTTAGCATAACACTAATATGTGATCCCACCCCCCCCCCTCCCCATAACAATAATCCTGTACAAAAATACAAAAGTTGATTTCCTTACAAACTGCAATGTCATGCTATTAATTCTTAAAGGACATGCAACCATCTTCAACGCAACAATATGGAAACATAGATACATGTAAATATGTTCATAGGTTAACACATCACCCACCAATTGGTTGTTGAAGGAATGGCTTTGCTTCTTTTGCTGCTGCCATTTCACTCTCAACATACAAGATTTCGACAAGATCCTGCCATGAAGATCCAGGTCTGCTGTTGACATAGACATCAGCTAAGACATGTGTCTTCTCTTTAGCCGTTGAGTATTTTAAGTAGACTTCGTCAAGATAAGAGGATAAAGTATCGTCCATGTAGCTCCACCCCAACACCCTCTCCCACACCTTCCTTCTCCTTCCCTCATATGATGTCACTTTCTCCATTACTCCAACTAACCTCTCCACTGTCAGAGTGGGATCTGAAAATGTGATTATTACATTATCACTACTATGGGGAAAGCATTTGTATTGAACACATGTATAAAATTTAATTATATAGTTTGTCACACAGTATGACATAAAGTTACTCTTAATGTAAGTAAGTTGGCATGCATTAAACTAAACATACAAGGTCATGTACATGTATTTATTAAACCTCAGTGCTAGCCTCGTCCCCAGGCCCTTTGAGGGGAGGAGGAGAAAGGGCCTGGTACACACCGTTTGCGCATGTGTCAACTTTTCCGTAAAAACGTCCGTAAAAGTTTACCCCTACCACGTGCTGATAAGTAAAACGATCCATATGTCTACAAAATATGGAATGACCTCCTGACCTTCACACTAGCGCTCGTACTAAACGCGCGCCTACTCTGACTGGAGTAGAGGCAGTCCTTCGTTGATCGATATGGCGAAGTCCCTTGAGCTTCCTCGAAGTCTCGCTCGAAACTCGAACCGTTGTAAGCTTGCCAAAGAAGTTAAGGTCAAAGGGCAAGTATACTAGGAAATATCCGATCCCCTAAGATTCTTAGGGTAACTGAGCATGCGCAAACAGTGTGTACCAGGCCCTTTCTCCTCCTCCCCTCAAAGGGCCTGGGGACGAGGCTAACCTCAGTGCATGCGCTGTAGGGTATAGCAATTGCTCTTTCTGTGTGTCTGTCTGTCTATTATCACAAAATCTGCTGCCTATACCTCTTTTTACATTGAAAGTAAGGTGTAATAGGGTTTTTTATCCTGTTTTCAAGGTTATTGTCATGTGACTTTTGCTGAAAATGCTTCATTCAAGAGTTCTGATATCATCAAGTTTGCTGGTCATTGCCGCCTTCCTTGCTCCCTGACAAGCTTTCAATAGACAAAGATGCTTCTTTTCAACTCGAAGGGTATGTATGGTTAACTACATATAGATCTCGAAATCTGGCAATTTTCATGCTGACGACAGATAGAGAGATAAAACCAATTGCTTTACCCCTTGCTATGCATGTGCGTGTGGGCTAAAAACTGTTGTACCATAATTACAAATTCTGACCAATCAGACTTCTCCAAAATAAATCACTTATCAAACCTTGTATTGATGTACAAGGTCTGATAACTACATATACCTCAGGGCACACTAGTATAGTCCAACCAAGATTATACGAACTCTCGATTATCCGAACTCGAGATGCAAAGAAAATGCAGGATCTAAGTACACATTGTGACCACGTGACCGGATTGTGCATGCGCAGTAAACCTATGTCGCGTAGTTGCCACGCGAGAACCAGCTGCTGCGCTGCTATTAAATCTAGTTTTAATACTCAAAGAAGTAAAAGAACGCAAGGTAAGCGTTCTATCAATCGAGGATGGGTTTAAATTGCTAAAATGCTCGATAAATCTGTTATAATATAATACGTTTTTGCATGCATGATCGATCTGGTGGGTGTGGCTTGGGCATGGTCAACGTTATCCGAACTTCTTGCTTATCCGAACGGTTCTAAATTTCCCCTTGGCCAAAGGGGTTCGGATAATCGAGGTTGGACTGTAGAACTGTACTGCTACTACGCAATTGCATTGTGATAGTACTATGCGTATGTACTATGGTGATGAAGGTTAATTGCCATAAGTGGGCGGAGTAATTGGATGCTGAGTCAGCAGATCTTGGAGCTCAAGCAGCTGTGGAGGAAGATACTGGCTAGGAAGGCACATTTTGTGAAGTTTAGTACTGCACTGGCTAACAAGAAATCCATCACTGTGAAAGTTCGAAGCATCTTAGCCTTCTTGAAGGCCTGGCCATGAGCGAGCTGACAGTAGTAGGTGATTAAATACTAGACGGCTTTCACGGTCATGACAATTCGAAACTTTTGTTTTGCTGTGTTGCTGGGTGCTGTTTGAGCCGACTTTTATAGCCAGCACTGTCGTTGCTTCCATGAGGATGCATCATCAGGGCCATGTAGCCTATGGTACAAGTCCGTTATATACATGTACCTTGGTGTGGTCTCTACGCAATTCACAGAGCCTCGGGCCTTCGGCCCTCGGCTGTGTAAATAGCATGGAGACCTACACCTCGGTATATAAACCAATCATATGCTGTCAGTGCACCCCACTATCCCCCCCCCCCCAACAAGAGCAGGTAGTGATATACCGTATTGCCTTTAATTTAATGGACATCTCTAATTATCCGGACACCATTTTGAATTTCTTTTTACCTCCAATTACGCCGGACAGTCAATGAAGTTTGAATTTTTGTTGTTCTAATTATCCGAACATCGTTGTTCTAACAGCTGCTTCTTTGGTGGTACTGAAGGAGGCGAGTTGTTCTCTTTCCTACCATGAACAGAGAGCTCCAGGTACCGTCTCATTTTCTCAATCTCTGCAGCTGCTCGATCACACGTCCATTTGACCGAATGCGCATGCGTGAAAGCGTGTTCTAATTCATCGGACACTTTGAATGCCAACTATTTTCATGTACTCTAATTATAGCAGACATTGGCCAAAATAATTATTTTTCTGGTGTCCGTTAAATTAGAGGTGATACGGTAATTGATATTTTCTCCAGGTAAAAATTTAGGCTACTCAGCATACTGTAGTTAGGCTAAAACTACACATTCTAGATGTAATCGAAATTCATTGAGTGATCAGGTACTAGGTACATGTCTCACTGGCCTATATAGGGTCAATACTGTGTACAAATTTGACCACTTTCTCCTCGATACATGTACATGTAAATATGGCCTGTAAAGCTTGTTGATCATAATATACATGTATCAGTATACCTTGCAGTGGTTCAGCATAGCTCCTGATTTGTTGTGCCTTGTCAATCTCATTTGCACAATAAAGAGCCCAAATCACCTTCCTCCATGATAAATCCTCCCATGACTTCTCCACCACTGCTCTGAGCCGGGCCTCATCAGATTCATACTCCTCAAAAATTCTGTCCAGATTGATTAGTAAAGAAAAAGCGTGCAACATTCCATTAAGCACTTCACCCAGCTTCCTCCAGTTGACTCCAGCCACTGCTTTCAGTACCTCTTCCACTGAGAGAGGTGGGGCTACAAAGAGAGTAAGGAATCAACAGCAACAAGCGATGGCCACTACTAGCTATGCCAAATTCATACATGGGTGATCCAGAATCGATTAGCCTTCACATCTTTTATACGCTAGGTCATTGCAAGTAAATTAATCTTTTTGGGACAGGGTCTGGGAATGAGCACAACCAAGAAAACGCTCGCCAGTCCCCAGACCCTTTCCCCTTCTTTTTGGGTGGGGTCTGGGGACGAGACTAGCTATACTGACGCCCGTGACTGGGCATTGTGATCCCGCTAACCTCTGTATGCTATAAAAGTGGGCACTCACCTCAATAAAATATAAATCTATCACAAAATCGCTAGTAATTTCTGGCATCAATCAAGCCATCAAGATAGGAATCAAACGATCAAGGCCCCAGAATAGACCCAGTCAAATTTTGATCCAGTCGTGGGCAGTAGGTATAGTGGTGACCACTCCTTGCTAGAGACATGCAACACTCGTCCTTCCCATACCCACCCCGCTCCCCCCAACTCGAAACAACATAATGATCGATAGCCACATCCCATGCTTTTTCAAGTGCACTATAATTTGAATGGCTTCGGACCACGTATATTTAATTAAAATAGGATGGGGCAGAGATGAGGATGGATAGAGGGTTATGCCATACCCAGGCCCGTAGGCAGGAGGGTGCAGGGGGGTGCACGTGCACCCCCCCTTTTTTCAGCCTTCTTAATTGCATGAGCAATAGACTGAGGCTGCATGCTATCCTCTCTATATTATTAATACATTGTACATGTTACAGTAGTACATTGAAACTATAGTACAAAAGCAAGAAATATTCCAACCCTTGTTGCGAGTACATTATAGTAATTAAACCCATACACATGTGCACCCCCCCTTTTAGAAAGTCTGGCTACGGGCCTGATACCTGCACTTAAGTCAATAAGGTCTGTTCAACATTTACTCTAGATCTGGGTCAATGAAGATAGAGTACACTAGACGCTAAGCCTCGTCCCGAGGGGGTTCTGAGCCATTAGCCTCGTACCCAGGCCCTTCGAGGAGGAGCCATGTAAGCACACCCACCAAAATTATACAAAAAAAATCTTCTCTCTCATAATATTATAGTCTATAAAATTAATGTAAACTGTATATGATCATAGCTCTAATATCTATGATGTGACTGACCTTTGCTGATAGCTTGATCATCTGCCATTTATCATGTTTTACATGTATGTGATTGTATGTTCAGTGTTCATAACTCGGGACCCGCCCATCGGGTGTCGTATACGCGTAAAAAGCTGTGCTTCTAATTATGCGCATCCTATGGACAAGAGAAATTTTTAAATTTCCACACGTGTTTTCGATTTCAGGGAACATCAATTGAGCTAACCAGTAGTGCTGCAGTAAGTAAGTCATTATGTCTGAGGAAGACTGGGGCCAGATGCTCGAGGAGCAGGAAAAGCAGCAGCAAGAGCAGCAGCTCAGCAGCAAGGTATTAAAACAAAATTATGTAACTTGATAGTCAGGTTAAATGTGTCGGTACTACAAATCCTACTGGCATACTCACACACATTTATCGATGCAGCTGCAGAGCTCCCTCCATGTGAAGGACTCACCTGCTCCAGCTGCTGAACCCAGTGACAGTGCTCAACCAGGTAATAATAGCAGATAGCCTCGTCCCCAGGCTCTCTTGGGGGAGGGGAAAAGAGAGCCTGGTAACAACTGCATGCGCATGCACGAACCCTTACCAACAAAACATGGTAAGCCAGTTTTCACAACAGAACGGCCTTTCGAGGGGATGTAAATCAACGTTTGAGTGATTTACCTCATTTAGGTTTCCTAGACACCATCACTAGCCGATGGGAAGATACTTTTCGAGTGCTTGGGCGACTTTTGAGCTTGACTAGTAGTACACAATCAAATAGTCCACGGATAGTATACGGAGATTTTAGCGCATGCACATGCAGTCGTTACCAGGCGCTCTTTCCCCTCCCCCAAGAGAGCCTGGGGACGAGGCTATAATAGCAGCGTACATGAGCTGTTTATAGTGACAGTGCTCAACCAGCACACTGTAGCATCCTGCACACTCTATAGCACTTAAAGTGAAACCAAGTTGACACATTGCGAAGGCAAAGTCACCCCTAACCAGAATGTGATATAATAAGGTATCTCTCTCTCCTTTGTTTAGATAAAGAGACAGAGAGAGCTGAGGCCTCACTGCTGACCAAGATCCTGAGGACCAAACTGGTGGAGAACACTCACGACGTTGAGGTTCAGAGAAAGGACCCTAACTCACCACTTTACTCTGTCAAGAGCTTCGAAGAGCTACACCTGTGAGCCAAGTGCCATGAGCAATCACACACACTCACCTCATCGCGCTCACTTTCACACATAATCACAACCACTTGCACATGTAGTACCCTCCATTCACACTTATTCATACACACTCGCACCAGTCCATCTCTCATTCTCCCTCTCTCCCTCTCTCCCTCTCTCTCCCTCTCCCTCTCCCTCTCTCTCTCCCTCTCTCTCTCTCTCCCTTTCTCTCTCTCTCTCTCTCGCACTCACTCACTCGTACACACATACACTCCAGTCGTCCGGAGCTACTGAAGGGAGTGTATGGAATGGGGTTCAACCGTCCCAGTAAGATACAGGAGAAGGCTCTGCCATTGCTACTGGCTGACCCTCCTTCAAATCTCATCGCCCAATCTCAAAGTGGTACAGGAAAGACTGCTGCCTTTGTTCTAGCTATGCTCTCTAGAGTTGACCCTGCTAAGAAGCACCCTCAAGTGAGAGCTCCCCCCCCCCCCCCCAACACACACACCACTTTTTCTTTTAATTATCAGGTGATATGCCTTTCTCCGACCTTTGACCTTGCCAAGCAAACTGGTAGTGTGTTGGAACAGATGTCTAAGTTTGCTCCAGAGATCCGTATGGCCTATGCCCTCAGGGGAGAGAGAGGTACATGGGTAGTTCTAGTGAATTGTCATTCTATTATCTGGATGTGTACAATTCTACACTATTCAGAAGACCACACCCATTCTAACTGACAGGAAAGAGTGTAACCCTGCACTCTTTCCTGCCTGAAGAATGGAGGCAATGTCCATATGTACCCCCACACTAATGTTAGCCTATGCCTGCCTCCATTTTTAGGAGTGTAGGGGCACACTTTTCCTGCCAGATAGAATGGTCATGGTCGTCTAAATAGTATAATTTAATCCACACCACTGTTAGCTTATATTTAGTTTCATTATAGTTGAGAACCGTGTCCTGCGTCCAGAGCAGATCGTCATGGGAACCTCTGGCACTGTCCTCGACTGGATCATGAAAAAGAAGGTCAGCCATTACTCTGCTAGGCAATGGGAGATTTCATACCCTCTCAGTATCCATACTGATGTATAATAATAATTATTATATCTTGGAGCCAGGGTTTCATCCAGTTATGGATAATCATAACCACCTCAAACCACTCCCCGCCCCTGAGAGGAAACTAAGAGAAATAAGCATCTCACATTTTGTTTCTGCTCTAGGCAGCACCAAGAACCTCTACAAAATGCCTCCTTGTTCTTGAATGTATTTGCTTAGAAAAAGCATCCTGTTGTGCATGCATTTCCTCAGGTGGTACATTCCCACTGCTCAGAGCTATTGTTTTTCTTCCATCGTTTCAGGTCATTGATCCATCTAAGATTACAATGTTTGTTCTCGACGAGGCGGATGTGATGATCGATCAGCAAGGACAGCAAGACCAGACTATCAGGATACAAAAGTAACCATACAATATAATATTATAAGATAGTGGAACCTGTCACTTATGGGCCATACAAAAGTGGCTATACAGTGGAACCCCTCTATTCCAGACACCCTTGGGACAGCTTCAAGTGTCCTGATTAAGAGGAGGTGTCCTCATTTCAGGGGTAGTTTTGTACACTGTTCTATGTAACTGGGACCGTACATGGTGTCCTAATTAAAGGAGATGTCCTCATTTCAGCAGTGTCCAAGGGTTCCACTGTGGTGGCTGCTTTGAAGAGGTGTGTAATGCATAACGTTTTGCAACTTAGAACTTGAACTAAGTGTAGTGAGGAAGTGGCTGCCTTACACAGTGATAACCATATACAGGCTCGACTGTAGTAGGTTGATGAATGCCTCGCCTCAGTGTGAGGATAAATCTACTATATACAACCACTTAGTTCAAATTCTAAGTAGCAAAATTTTATGCATTACACACCACCACAGTGGAACCCTCAGACAGAACTGATGTACAAATATACATGCATACATGTATTACAGTACAGCCTGAAAGTCAATATGATTGACTTCCTTGTGCTGATGTGCTCAGCAATAATGGACTCATGAATAACTTTTTGGTCAGTCTCTCTGTCTCTCCTCCCTTCCCTCTCTTTCTCTCCCCTACAGACAATTGTCGGACTCCTGTCAGAAAGTGTTATTCTCAGCAACGTACAGTGATGATGTGATGTCTTTCGCTAAGCAGGTGGTGCCTGACCCGATCATTATCCGTCTAAAGCGAAATGAGGAGAGCCTGGACAACATCAAACAGGTGCAGTTATGGTGTGTACACCCACAAAAGATGATCAACTACCTTTCAGGTTGATTTGATAATTACGTCACTTTATGGCATCTCTTAGATGTGTGTCCTAGCCCACCGGTATCCTTTGGGAAGCACTCGTATTCTTATTATTATTGATATCATTATCTTCCTCTATATTAGTTTTATGTGGAGTGTAAGAGACAGGAGGAGAAGTTCACTGCTCTGTGTACTCTATATGGAGTTGTCTCCATTGGTCAAGCTATGATCTTCTGTCATGTGAGTTCTAACAGGAAACGATGGGACTTCTGTGGCTAGTTATACTCAAGCAGGGTATCACACAGAAGGTGGGGCACCCTAGAATTTTCCACACGAGCCCAGATCTTACCATTTCAGGAATTTCATATTCTGTAGTACTTTGTATAAGCTTTCCCTCCCCAAAAGTTTGGGTTTTCCATGCTTGTAACCCCCGTGACTAAGGTTGAATCACTCCATTTATTTGTTGACAGACTCGTAAGTCGGCTGAGTGGCTCGCTGGTCAGATGAATCGCGAGGGTCATGCTGTAGCTCTGATCACTGGAGACTCAACAACAGATCAAAGGGTTGCTGTGCTAAACAGGTATTCTGATGAAAAGAAGTGGGGAAGGGGGAGAGAGAGAGAGGGGAGAGAGAGGGGAGGGGGAGTAAGAGAAAGAGAAGGAGGAGAAAAAGGAGAGTGGGGAGAGGGTGCAGATAGTGGAGAGGAAAGGGTGGAAAGATGCAGAGACTAGAGTCAGTATGACTAAATTTTTTGCTGTGGTACAGGTTTCGTGAGGGTAAGGAGAAAGTTCTTATCACGACGAACCTGTGTGCTCGAGGTATTGATGTGGAGCAGGTGACTGTGGTGGTCAACTATGATATTCCGATTGACGTCAACAAAAGGCCTGACTGTGAAACTTACCTACACAGGTCAGCTCTCGTAGCGTTTTGTTGTTTATGTTCTAATGGATGGTGCAGATGCACACACACATACACAATGTCGTGTGGGCTGTAAAAGATCAGAAAACAGCTGTGTGACCATCTGTAGAGGATCCTGGTGCTTTTGCAGTGGTAGAGCTGCACAATGCATGCATCGGCACAGTGTGTGTGTGTGTGTACGCAAACGAGTGTTTTTGTGTGACTTGCATGACATTGTACATGTAAGTGTACGTGTACACACAGCAGTACATCACATTAACAGGCGCAGGCATGCACACATGCACGTACTAATAGTTACGTGTCATTAATAGGGGTACGCAAGATGCATGGTCAAGCATACCCAAATGGACATCACAGAACTGATATTATTATGTCCATGATCCCCTTTTATGACACTCATCCCATAGCCAATATTTTGCTGCTAGGCAATGACAAATACACACTCACCTCGCACACGCAATATGGCATGCATGCACATAATATGCACACACATACACATACCATGCCCATATCTGGGTATGTACGAATTTCAGGGGTCAATGTAGCAGTTCCCATGCATATGTATGGAATTTTCTGTCCCAGGTAAGTGGTATCCCTGCTTTAGGAAGAGGGAAGGGTTGGGGTTGTGGAACCTTAGTGGGAACTACAGTTTGTACATAATATTCACTGGAGGAACATTAATTACATTTTTAGCCTCCACAATGACCTGGTATACATTCCCATGTCGCCCCTTTACCTAATGCTTGTGAGGCCAACTGGGAGGGGGATTATTGTAATCACACCATTATTTGTCAAAACAAGTGTAAAGATAAGCTTCCTGATTTATTGGGAGTGGTTATTATCTTGCTGGCCAATATTCCGTGATTATGAGTAGTTGATATTGAATTCTGCATTATGGAACCAGCTGGTGATATAATTACCTCATTGTGGTTGGCTTTCTGTGGACAACATCATTAGTTAGGAATTCATTGGAAGTAATGTTGTTTGACGTGTTTTCTTAGTCTTGTTGTACTGGTTCATCCAGCGATTACTTAATTTGATTAAAGCAATGAAAGTTCATTGTTGTTGATATCAGATTCACTTCTATTTTGTTTGTAATACTCCCTTTCTCAAAGATACAATCTATAGTATTGTAGTTACCCTCCTCTCTCCTTCTCTCTCTCTCTCTCTCTCTCTCTCTCTCTCTCTCTCTCTCTCTCCCTCCCCCCCCCCCCCCTCTCTCTCTCTCTCTCTCTCCCTCCCCCCCCCCCTCTCTCCCTCTCTCTCCCTCCCTCTCCCTCCCTCTCCCTCTCTCTCTCTCTCTCTCTCTCTCACACACACACTCTTCTAATGCATTAGAATTGGTCGTACCGGTCGGTTTGGTCGTTCTGGTCTGGCTATCAACTTTGTTGATGGACCTCGATCCAAGAAGAACATGCAAGAGATCGAGTCTCACTTTGGCCGCAGGATTGAGAAGTTGGACATTGATGATCCAGACAAGGTCGAGGAGGCCATTGCTTCTTGAACTCACTAGTAGCTCTTACCAGCCCAAACCAACTCATGCATAATAATTATACGGCTGTCTCACTCTCTCTCTCTCTCCTCATAATAGTCCGTGTTTTGCAAGTGCTATTAATTATCGTTTTTGTACTATAACAATACTGGTACGTATGTACATAATTATTAGATTAAAGTTACTGTAGCTGGTTGTAGCAACTCTAGTTATGTCTTTCATTATTAAATTTTATGCATTTTCTTTATAGTTACCGTTAATATTTATAATTAAACTCTTGAAGAACATCTTGAAATAAAGACATCGCACAATAATAATAGCAATTAACATAATAATAGTAATACCATCATGCCAAAAAGAAAAACCTAAAGATTAATTATGGTGTACATAATAATAATATAATATTATTATACAATGCCATAAAGAGTCTGTCTTCAACACAAAGAAAAACTTTTAATAATCACACCACTCAATCATTTAAGGTCTGACTGACCAAGAAAAATAATGCTTTCGTATAATATACCATTTTAATGGACAAATTAAAGTTTAATGAAGTGATCTAGTGTGCATAATAATGACAATAATATTTAAGGTTAGGCTTTTGTATCAGGTATAAATGGGTGTCATAATAATTTTAATACATATATATAGCAGTTTTAATGTTAACCTTCCTTCATGAGGTGAGTGTTAAACGCCGATTGTTTGAAGATGACCAGTTGTCTTGTATTGCTGTGGTTCTTTACCCGTACAGTTAGCTCCTGGTCTCGCTCGAGTTTCAATATGCCGGATATAGAGAATGTATGAAGATCTCCAGAGCTGGGTATAGCGGACGAGGATCTCAGAACCCTGCACAATTTGAAAAGTATCATCATTACTAGCTGCTGTTATAGACATGATGTTGTAGCTACTGTATCCTAATAAGGTATAGGCTATTCAATTGGATGCAATTAACCATGCAGCAAAAGGTCAGGTGAGGAGTGCACATGTACACAATAGTGCTGCAATAACAATACCTATAGGTTAAGTATGCAGACTATACTAGTAGCCACTAACTGGACTGTTACTCTCCTATATTATAATAATAATAATTATTAGGCCAGTACATAGGCTGCATGCAATCAAGAGTATACACTCATGATGCAATCAGATCATATCAGTTGTCTACTTTGAAATTGAAATTTTATAGGGGACATGCATTAAAAATAATGATTTGCATGCACTTGCATGCAATAAAAAGTGCAGAATACTTACGCTGAATTTCCACAGTTTGCATTGATGCAGATGGACACTGTCACTCTTGGCTCTTTCTCTGAATTGCTTGTGCTGTCCTCCGCTGTCTCTTCTTCAGCCACCACTGCCACATGGACAAGAGTTGATAAGAAGTAGTAGCCATTGCTGGGGCGAAAGATGCCTGAAACTTTGTCTAGTCCACTGCTTACTGCTACAACGGAAAGTTCATTATTTTTTCCGAGGTCAAGGATGTTATAGTCGTTGAGAACAGCACGCTTTGTTGCATTGACAAGAATATCTTCAGAAAGCTTGAAATGGAACCCTTCAATTGGAGGCTCAGGTTCGTCATATTGATCTGGGGGACCGATGGGACCTGAAAATTGTGCTGATGCACAGGATACAAAGACAGCGATCAGTATCCAGGCAAAAGCTACTGAATATTGGTGAAATACTCTTGAAGAAGTAGATGCCATTGTAGTGATGGAGAGTGAGACACTAAGAGTTGAGTTATTCTGCACCGCAGGTAATGTTTCAGTGGTTGCTTGCTGGTCGTTGCTACTTGACTGGGCTTCGTTCGGTTTCCCGCCTTTTATAGAGCTAGCGCGCGTGCGTGGGACCCGTCCCGGGCGGATATGACGGCGCATGCGCAATATAATTCATCTCAACATCCTATGCAGGGTTTATTTTCAGATACTATCATCCACAATCTGAATTATTATAATATTATGAGGGACTCCACCAGAGACAATGAATTTTCTGCTTGCATCCTTGGCCTAACACACCACAATAATGTGTAGACATGTGAATTAACATCCCTACGATGCACGAGCTCTCTTGACACAGTGCATTAATCAAGCATGCATGCATGCAAGGCATCCAAACACAGGTTCTGGATATGCAGCACATTAATTTAAAACTTGAACCATGAAAGAATGAGATTCATTGCACAGCACAGACCAGAGACTGAGTATCCTTGAGCTGACACACCACAAAAATGTGTGAACACACTGTGATACAGTGCACGAGATCTTTTGTCATAGTGCATTTATCGAGCGTGCATGCAAAGCATCCAAACATGGATTCTAGCAACACTACAGTTGTGTCGTGCGTGCAGATAATAATATAGGGGGGCTGCATGATGACCCACCACAGTTACTGTAGCCAACTAAATCAATTTTAATGGTGAATGGACATAAATTTAAATTAATACATAGCCCCCCTCCCCCCTCCCCCAAAAATATTGCCAATCTTATGGCATGTACTTAACTTGCTTGCCTTGACCATGCAATAGCGTAAGTCATGATGTTCCTCAGGTGTCATGGTTACTCAGGGTGCTTGACAATAAATATTATTATACAACAGGAAGCGCTTCCGCAATTCCTCATGACAAACAGAGGAGCAGAAATTACTAACAGTACTCAAAATAAGGAAAGTATCAGCTTACAGCAGACCTTAAACACCCTTTGTTAGCTCCAGCCAAACTTTATAAACTTGCTTAAGTACCTGGCAAAGATTTATTTGATGGCTCCACTGCACGGTGGATATACCCACATCCTATTTCTTTTTCATCACAGAATTCTTTCCCGCCTCCAACGTCCTTTCAAATTCTCTACATGGTGGAACACTATTTACTCCTTACAGCAACAGCTTCAGTGAACTTGAACGGACTCACTATTCTTGCATTGGTGATGTCACAGGCATGCAACTATCAGACTACACATTTGCCGACGGCTTTCCTCAAAAGAATTAATGATCGATTGCATTTTGATGCTGTCATCAAAATGTCAAATATTTCATTGCTTGACTGAACCCCAAGAGGTGTCCAAGAATTCCCTTCCGCATGTATGCAATCCTGAAATCCTCTTAATGTTATAATAATATCACTCTTGTGAAGTACTCACTTTTATTTTTATACGCTGCAATGTAACGTGGCATCGCACACAAGGTGCTAATCAAGTGGTTCATTATTAATTTATGCGTCATATATTATAGCTAGCTACTCACAAGATCTTCAAAGTCAAAATGGAGCTCAGCACATGTAGCTAAGACCCTCGTCTTTGTGACTCATTGTGCATGGTGTAGGGTTAAGATCAGTGTACACCGACAAAGAAATGATCTGGGTATCAAAAGATCGCATAAAATTTAGGAGACTCATTTCTTTCAAATGGCATCATCTGATAGCTTCCATCATTAGCACACACACACACACACACACACACACACACACACACACACACACGCACACACTTACTCAAACAAACACTGCATTATGCACACATAATAATATTATGTATATCATACAAAAGCATCACATATACATCAATATATTATATGCATGCACCAAGTTACATACCATATCTCTCTCATGGATTCATGCGATGTCATATTATTTTCCCAGTAGTTGCTAATGGTGGCGGTAGTCAAGGAAACCAATTGCAAAACAATATGCAGAAGTGTCAAATTTCGTGTTACATAAAGGTCCATGAGTCAACTGAGGGATGTGGTGACGGACAAGCACAATAGACAGACCTCTGACTTCACAGAAAGTGGGTGGCTACGTCAAGTTCTAGGGTATCACAGTGTGTAGGTGTGGCAAGCTTACGTGCTCTAATTATCAACAATCCACTCATAGTTGCCTGCGGGTGTGAATAACGCACAAGCAATTGCTTCTACCTGCACATTTGACCCCTCTTGCAGCCAAGTACATAGTTACATAAGCGGACTAGCCATGCAGTAGGTCTGTGGTCGTGAGTTATCCTCTATGGGATGGACAGAAAGGTGACAATGCATAACTTAGAGCCCAGGGCTCAGGTATTTCTGCATAACCATTAATTCAATTAAGGGCATACCCTGAATTTGTTATTTTCTGGTCAAGTCATGCACACCAACAGGGCTCCAAATACCAGGTGCATGTAAAAACTGAGTTCCTTATTTTCCTATTGGTTGTTTTGACAAGTATGAGCTAATAAATTATCCCATTTGTTCTTGTTAGCTAATTCCATTTATGCTTAACTATATTCATGAATTCTGTGGGTGGTGAACATAGGGTAGTGGTGGGGAGGGGGGTATGCCCACAACATTCTACCTGCAGACTGGCAGACAAAAAATTTTAATCAGGTTCCTGCTGGTTGGCCAGCATGACCATAAAGTGCTCCACCACAAACTGGTGCCCTGGGTTCACAGAAACACCCCCCCCCCCAAGACAATGGGAAGCCCAATATGCACAGCAGCCTGCACAATTCTGCTTCCTGCATGATGAATTAATGAATGAATGAATTGAATGTAGTGCATGTGCAGACAAGAGGTTGATGATAATGAAACTACACTAAGCTACACTTGCATGATTGTGCAACTTCAGTGTCGGGAGGGAGGGAGAGAGGGAGAGACTTGCTGGCACGTAATTTCTGTGCAAGTCATCTGAATGGAATTTGAAGTTTGTATAGCATTGTATGGGCCGGATAGTGTACTGCAGATCCATCACAAGCATAATTCATATCTTTATCTCAGCTCATCAGCAATGATAGAGCTAGATCTGATCAATGGATCAGCTGACTAGAGTATTACTGGTACCACAAAGTTAATCAGCAATATTTAATGCTTTTATAATATTGTACTGAATTGCTTTTTATTGTTAACGTGTATACTTGTAAGCATTATTACATCACTTTACATTAATATTTTAGGAATTAGTATACAATCCCACGGGCCTCGTGTCAATGTTGAAAAAATAGCCTTTGAATTAAACACGTACACTACTATTACATTCAGTTAACACTAGCACATGCATTTGCCGGCAATGTCTATAATATATGCATCTATAATTATTATTATATATAGTGGCCTTGCATACCTGACAGCTGTAACAAATTATACCCATTTATACCATAAAGAGCTATTTTATGATCGTAATCAGCTACCATCCTCCGAAACATAGGAATGCAATGAGAGTCAACCGTCCATGGTGGAGAACCAATTCACTGACATTCTTTGGAATTAACTCCTTAATTCCATTAATTTTTATCCTACCCCCACCCAAGCAAATTAATAAGGCTTGACAGCGATCAATTAAGGTATTTATCAGGTCATTGATTCTGTTTGCATACTCTAATAATCTCAATGTCTCCCGAAAAAAGTACACGTAATACTTATACTTGGACGTCAGCATCGATCGGACTGAAAACAACACTACTCATCATGTGGCGATTTTGTGAGTATCAGATTCTCAATCAGAAAATAGCATTTGTGGTACTTTAATTTGTTGATAAAGTTTATTTGTCAGGTAGAGTATTTCTTTACTATAATAAGATAATTGTCCAAAGGCAATTAATTATTGCTATGGTATGGCTGCTTGGTGTTAATAATGCAATATCTACTCCTGGCTGGTTGTTTTATCCACCACACCGTGGGCTCCTCAGTTGCAGATAACATCCGTTCTGATTGTTCCACAGATAGACCGCATACGTACATCGCAAAACCCAGCACACGTGTGCATGCCTAGTATACTTGCATGCAGCATGAGGGAAATGGCCTGGTGTGGTGACCTCGGAATACCATGGTAACCGCACTCTGGTATTCTGCTGTCCACATGTGTGCGAGGTGGGCAGAGGCTTGGCGTCTGTTCCGTGACGCCTAATTGGATAAGCGGTAGCCATTTGACGACAGGTGAGACCGTATCATTTGACTTAAGCACCTCACCTCAGCTTCTTGGCTAGCTACAGCCCGACACCTTAGAAACTGCTCCAGATTCACTGATACTCCCTATAGATAGCTAAATCCACACTTAAGAAAGTAAGCTGTGTGTCATGTACCTTAAGCTTTAATTGAAGGTGCAGTGACATCAGATTAACGGATGGTCCAATGTCAACTGGAATGTGAATTGACCCACCACGCTGGACGAACTTTAAGGGTCTGACGTTCACTTTAAAGGTGGAACCTTTCACCATCTATAACTAGTCTCTACTAGTACAGTAGTGTGTGTATAGAGGACTCAGTAATGTATGTAATAAATGATGCTTAGAAAATATTATCACACCACATACTCATATGGTGGTATCTTAATTGTCTGTCAGGATGACATGTACTAGGGTATCAATATCAACAAGTTTCATAGCAAGTCAACATTATAGAGTTAGCCTGGAGCTGATAAAGGTAAGATCAGGTTCATCCCGATCCAGCACAAAGAAGTGTTAGCTATAGTGTGATGTCACTCGATAGGTGTATCATGTGCGATACAGAGCAGACAGTTTTGCTCTATCCCAGAATATCTAGAGTGGCCCTGCCTTTGGACATAGACAGATGAGACACTAGCTACGTGAGTTGCATGGGCCTCAAGAATGACAGATTACCAGATAAGAGTGCACGTGAAAGGACAATGCATGCCACAGACTGACATTGGAATGCACAGACGGAAGGAAATTACGGCAAAGCTTGTTGGTGTATTTTTTCACATTACTCTCATAAGATCTTGATTGGAACTTCGTGTGTGTGCTTATGTGTGCATGCATGTACGTAAGCTGTGTATGATAGTGTATGTATGAGTGTGCATGAGTGTGTGTGTGTGTGAGTGTGTGTGTGTGTGTGGTCGGTGAATGAGTGATAGGGTGTGCACGTACGAGGGAGTGGGGGGCTGGGATGCCTTAACTTGTTTTGATATGGACATAAAGGGAAGGTTGCTACAGTAACTAAGCTGGTTTATTTGCGTGTACGTGCGGGGTGTGGGGAGGGATGGGCCGCAAGTAAGTGTGTTGAGAAAACAGATTCAATGAGACATCCATTCTCACTTTGACATTCGGATTGATTTTCACAAAGCAACAAAACAAAGTAGTGTACCTGTGTGTGTGTGTGTGTGTGTGTGTGTGTGTGTGGTAAATTGCTTCACAGCGGCAGCGCACATACCTATACACCCCTTCAGGCTGTTTTCACGATCGCCCAAAACAATGGCGTGCAAAACAAACTTGCTTGCTTGTGGCAATGTCAGTGTAAATAATCCAAGAGGTAGCAAAGCAAAGTGGGCTCTTTGAGGCTGGTTACTAACAGTGCTCTTGCAGGTTACTTGTCTAGTTCTCTTGGGCAGTAGCCATTGAAGTTTATGTACCTCTGTAAACTAGTGAGTAATTAGCAACCTGCAAAAGCAGTTAGAGCACATTCAAATTACAACAGTTGGTTTATAGTTGCATGCCATTACAGGTTATTAGGGTCATTGCTCGGTGTATAATGGGCGTCTATTTACATATCTGTGTTAGTTGTGTTGCTGGTAGGCTGATCGCAGTAGCTTTGATTACCATCACAGGAATCATCAGGTGTGTGCAATAATGTACAAGTAGGTTGCGTCCACCATTGATTGCATAAGAGATGGTGGATAGCTATAATATTATATCTACAGTGTGATGATTGCCCGAAATAATGTATGTATGTAGGACCATTCTGCTATGTAGGATGGGTGTTAACCTTATTAATTCCAGCAGAATATAGTTATAATTGCCTTAATTAATTCCACTTATATCCAACAAGGGAGGCAAAATGGTCTGTTTAAGTACCAATAGCTAATACTTTTTCACAATTGCGTGTGGTCAGATAGTTACATCATGAATAGCATGGTGATCCAACATCAGCGGAAGGGATGATTAGCATGCTGTAAAAACAATTGCCACGCCTAATATACTGACGGTACCCATTATGTTACTATACTGTTTGATAATGAGTTTTGCAGGGCACATTCTCCAACTTTGGAAGGTCACGTTGACCTTTTTCAGTATTTATTCCATATTATTATTTCAAGAGTGCAAGAGTACAATTGAAAACGGAACTCTGGCTAATTGAATAAAATTTTAAGGAAAAACATGTGTAGGAAGAGATGAAAAATCCCCTTTCTGATAATTTTGGGTTAGGGTAATGTTGTTATAAGATGCAGGAAAGCTGATTGGTTTCTCTAAGAAATTTGATTTTGTGGGTCATCCCACTGTCTCTTGGCCAGCAAGCCGTAAAAACGCTTACACCTTCGCCCCTCTCAGGAATGATGCAACAGCGCCCATGACGCCACAGATGTGCACGGACAAAATTTAATGTTTTGCTATCCTCCAGCTGGTGTGACGTAGGACGTAGGGAGGTAATTGCCACAAAATAGACGGGTCAGGTGTGTGTGTGATGTTGAGGTGGGAAACAATTTCAGCGATTGCCACAATAACAAAATTTCGTTTGGCGCCAGTTGGACAACCCAGCACATACAGCATGTTATATCCCCCCACTTTCATTGGGACAATGCCCTCATTGCCTTTTAAGGAAAACCCTATTAGCAATTAGACGGTTGGTGACCCAAAAAGCGGAAATGTAGATGCCAGTGGGTCTATTGATCCCCTGCCGTAGCCAATTCACGTACGCAGAGGTGTGAATGTGACCGCTTGACCCTATCATATTCTGTAATCATAGCTTCTTTTGTTTTAACTGATTTTAGTCGAAATTCTTGGAAGGTATCATGCAGAAAAGGAGGTTGGTGGGAGCTTTGATCACTTCCTCTAAACAAATACAGTGCTAGTGAAAGTTCTCAGTTTTAGATATCAAAAACGGAGGGGGAAATATGCTCAAGATTCTTTAGTACAAACAGTCTTAGACTAATGTCACCTTGTTTACAATGTAAATGAGGTATGTAGCTACGTACACAGACACACAGGCACGCAAAATGCTACCTCAACACTAATGCATGCTGCAAGGGTTAATTAATAGTCACTGATAGAAGGGGCTATAGTTTCAAGTGTGACCATTGCAATGGCAATATTATTTCCGTGCTTATATATAGTTGTTAAGCTATGATGGGTGGACATGATTTGGGCGGAGTCTGTGGCCACATCAAACGTCCTCACTCCCACATCAAAGAAGAGTCTGCTCTGGATTAAATTAGGCTTGTTGGGCCAATACGCAAACCTTATGCAGAACACTGTTTAGGAGGTCCACTTCATAATATAATTCTCCACGGCTAATTATAAGTATAGCTAGTAATGTGGCAATGTGGCAGTCCTCACATACCACTATACAGCATGTGCTAATTACACATCAAGCTTATCACATACTAATGGTAGTATTATGATGTGGTGGGAGAGCCGCCACGTGATGTCAGTGATGGCGTCACCGACAGCTAGGTCAATGAACCCACATCATCACAGTGGTGCTTTTTTAAGTAGGTCTAAATTAAGAATTGACCATGTTAGGTACGAGAATTTTCAAATTTGCTACAGAATTAAAGGAATAAAATTTCACATAATTATTATCTTCTATGAAATTATTAGCGCAGCAAGACATAAACATATGGCACAAAATAAGAGGATAACATACATGCAGTCTTTGAATACTTGAGGGAAGAATGGGATCTGTCTCAATCACTCCGTGGACAAGTATCAACATTACTGTAATGGACACAATCTTGATCTTGCTCAGTTACATAATATATTGACGAGCACTTAAAAAGTATAATTTAATTCTCTGCAATGAGTGTCTTACCCTCCTTGTTCTATCTCTATGTGCATACATATTATTTTCTTTTTCGGCTTAGACGGAGAAAATGTGTGCAATTTCCGAAACAGTACACCCAGCGATAAACCACATATCATTATTATGGCCTGTGATAATACATGGGAAACCACATTTCAAAAACAAGAAAATTGATTGATATGCATGGCTGCATATAATACTATTATGAGATCTAACCTAACATAATATATCCCTGCACTCAATATCCTGCATCCAACAATTCCTGCAAGAGATCTACATAATATTATCACTAATTAGGTACTATTCCAGGACTGGGCCTGCAGGGGACAAGGCTACTGTATTGTTAGAGCCAATTAGACGAAAATTAAGTTAGTCCCCAATGCAATGTGGGGAGTGATCTATAAGGGGTGTACCAATCACAATCATGTCTACAACAATTACAACCAAACACAATAACCACTTAATGAGAGTGCAATAATTATCTTATACTTTCAGTGTAGAATTACATTATTATTAAATTTTGGTGGGAGTATAATATATTATACTGTATGATGTAGTAGGGAATTTTTGATACCTTGCCTACCTGACTGACTTCACTTTCAAAATTTGATTACTACCCACAAACAATAAGAAGTCATACCGCCCGCATATCACGGGCCAACGAATGATGCTGCCCGTGATATCGCCGTGGGAAACGATTCCAACAATCCCACACTGCGGGATCACTAGTTGATCATCACTGGCGCCAGTTAGCTCACCGCAGACTGAGGAGGATATAGCTCTAATGGCTACAAGGGATGGAAGTAAATCACATACATGTGCTATCCCATACCTACTCAACTGAATAATATTATTATATTCTTTGCATGATTGTGTCCAAAAGAGCTGTCTACAGTTGCACTTCTGGCACCTACTTTATGTATAATAACACAAGTGCGCAATCATGTTAATTAAGTGCTAAAGAAAAGAGCTCCGAATTTTACCAATTTTACCAATTTTACCTTGTCACTGCCGTCACCTACAGTTCACCAAAATTACTAATTTTACCAACTTTACCGATTTTACCTTATCGCTGCCGTCGCCTACAGCACCAAAATTACTAATTTTACCAACTTTACCAATTTTACTTTGTCGCTGCCGTCACCTACAGCTCACCAAAATTTCTAATTTTACCAATTTTACCTTGTCACTGCCGTCGCCTACAGTTCACCAATATTACTAATTTTTACCAATTTTACCTTGTCGCTGCTGTCGCCTACAGCACCAAAATTACTAATTTTACCAACTTTACCAATTTTTACCTTGTCACTGCTGTCTTCAGATAGTAATTATTACGCAATAATTTAGCCACTAATTTGATTTCTAGTGAATACACTTACTGACTGTGGTCAGATAATGCATCAAAGTTGTGTACAATCAGGTTGTGGCTGCAAACGACCCAGTCCAAGAGAGCAGCAAAGGGAAACACAATAGACAACACTCCCGCACTAGTCTAAGAGAGTAAATGTGGGATTATAATTGGCACCAATCAGTCGCCTGTAAAGCATAAACAAGTACCCCACGGCTAAAAATCACCCTTTCCTACACCCTGCAACACCCCCAGCTTCCCCCCTCTGGTTAGCCAACTGAGAAATGCACCCATATGCATGAATGGTCGGCATTTTTTTAAATATGTTTTCGTTTTTGTCACTAATTAGTTCTACAAATTGAATAAAATTTTGGTCACTGGTCAGGGGTGGAGGAGGAAGAAAGATGTGCATGGTTAACAGAAGGCTAGTCAGGGGGAGTAGAACAGATGGACCAGCGCCATACTACATATATTGTGCATACTTTAACAATTATTGCACAATAGAATAATGCAACCATGCATTTAAAACTGATTAAATGATGTGGTCGTAAGTGATGTCGTTTGTGAACTGGACAGGAGAACAAACCATGGCAATAGTAGTGGTAGTAGTGCACTGTCAGATGATCGTTAGAGTTTATAGTCGGCAACATCAACCGAGTCACACTCCCCCACAAGATCCCAATAAATGAAACTCACTAGCTGATCAACACCCACACAAGGCTTCTCTTTCTGGTTAGCCAAAGGATGGATGGAAATGCATCCCCACAGTAATTCTATTGTGCATGAATGGGTTGTAGGATTTTTGATGGTCGTCATTCATTTAAATGGATTCTCCTTTCAAAGAGGATACACAGCGCTAATTGAAACCAGTTGAATAGAGGCAAGTACGTGTGTATGGGAAGGGAGGGACCGGATGCGGTCAGTAATCCCTCTAAGATTGATGTCTGACAAAATGGGGAAATAACGGAGCAGATGAACCAGTTCGACCACTTGCAACATTTCCCAATGATTACAATCATGATAGCGGGCACTAGCTTGTGACTGACTATGTACACACCATTGGGGGGCTGGTTAGGACTTTAGGGTGTACACCATATGCTGTACATGTATGGAAAAGTTAAGATATTATGCCCTGGAATGTTAGTCACATGGGTGCACTGGGTTATCACACTTCCCGTGGAGTCCATGGTTTTCATTTCATTTGCTGGGGGAATAATGCGAGCCGCAGATGAAAGTGCTGTTCAGAACTAACCCCGCAACCACAAGACTTCTTATGAATATCTGCAGCAGGTAGACGCAGCTAAAATCCACGTACATATATGTAAAAATATAGCACAATTACATGCATGACATAATCTATATTATAGCATGCATGCATGTATAGACTGGTGCAAACAGTTAACGATATTCACAAGTCGGTACTGTGTACTCTAGCTTGTGACTTTCTCATCTCCATGAAACTTCCACTGCAAATACCAGAGTTATCAGATCTCCCTCCGCCACTAGTCAGCTATGATGTCACCACTCTGCCATGTGGTGGAACGGACACAACCACAGAAATAATGTACATACCAACCCAGTGAGTAATCATGTACTATTGTACAGTTAGGGTGGGGTATACAGGCATACGCTCGAGCGCTCACACATGTACTGGTATTATTTGGATTTTAACAGCGCTGATGGGAAAAGGATGTGTACTCTTGATAATAGGCTGTGGCCACAGACAGGCAGTCCTGTGTGATATGGAAAATATTCCCCTGGCATATCCCTCCCTCCCTCCCTCCCTTAGTTATTAATAGCCGCAAATAATGGGAAAAGGATGTGTACTGATATTATTACTAAATGGGCCGGCCACAATATCGTATGAAAAATCCCCCATGGACTGCACTTAGTGTGGGGCCTGGCCGCCTGCGGCTGGGAACAAAATGGCTCTAATGATATTCATAGCATGGGGACACCAGACGTGTTGCAACAGACTAACACATTACGCAAACACTTGCACTTGCTTTTTTTCCTTTTAAAGCTTCAGGCAATACCACTATAATACTGTTGCTAAACTGATTAATTATTATTGGTCAGGGGATGTCCCATGACTGATAATGAATAACGGCTGGTGCAGACGTACGTCAGAGTGGTTGTTGCTGTAGCGACGAATCAGTCTGATAGCCAATATTCTAGACTTTAGTCTCCCTACAGATGCACTCTGCGACACTGGTACATCACAGAAGTCATTGACATTAGTATTATTCTACTAATGTTATGAAAATCACTTATGTGCGTGGTGATGTTTATTATGAATTTTTCGTTTTTCCTTGTCAGCTCTAAAGCGATCAGTGGTGGCCTTCGATCAGTGAGCTGGAACTCATAAGCTGAGGAATGACAACCCACGACTCTATCGTGATCACTTGCACAAGTCATGAACCGTCCCCACTACTTTTGGAGCGTGCACATAGATCTATGTATGCACGCATAAAATACGCATTATTATAGTAATAATATTATAAATCCCAGAGATCAAGGGTATTGCCATTTTTAGGAGTACAACCGATCAAGGATTGAAAGAGCGAGTGAGGGAGGGAGGGAGGGAGGGAAGGAGGGGGAGTAGTAGCAATAACAGTATTGTCGTGTCACGCCATAATAAAAAATGGATATGCTTAAATTATCAAATATATTTATAATTTCAAAACCATGTACCGTGTCAATTGAATATGATATCAGATTGGATATTGCTACTGGTGTGCATGTGCATGCTTCCTGTATTGAAATTAGCCTCGGATTGAATTAACTGGCCAAGTGTCATTCATCAGTATCAAGGATGGAGGGATTGAACCAGGTTCAAGTACTTGGTAGAAATTTGATTCTCTAACTAGAAATGATGCCATGAATTCCGTCCTTTGATTATTAGTGTTCCACTTGATATGCCTCATTGCCACTGTGTGCATGACAGTGAAAACCATCTCAGTTCAGAAAGGAAACAAGTACAATACGAACAAATGGATGTACCGGATGAATGGAAAGATGGACAGAAGGATGGGAAGTGATGGAGTTCACATTCCTATTCCATGCCAACAAACGACATTGTGCATGCATGATACTAAACCACGAGTATTTTTGTGTCAAACATATTGTGTCCGAAGTAATACTCGGTGTCTCATCATGGATCAGCTGGTTTGTAAACTTTCATTACTCATTGATTATATTCGTTACTTTTCAAACTTGAATCTGGAACTGTACAATAATAATTGGAACTTAAACTAACATCCTATTTTAACTTTTTCAATACGCATTCCATCATGACATGTTGGATACACTTCACTCCCTCCACAGATGACCACACATGAAGCATGTACAGTACAAGTGTCTAAACTAACATTCTCAGATTAAAGAACATTTTGCATTGTGACAGAGCTAGACATCTAGCGCTCAACTATCTCATGATATCCTTGTTTATATTCTAGTACGGTACCAAACTGGTACCTAAAACAACATCCTGCTTTAGTATAATATAGTCTATTGAGAAATATATCATCACAGAATATTGTATTAATTGATCCACAGCCATGTCATGGCAACCATGATTTATTAACAAACAAAGATTAATGATATCACATGTGTGGCACAATAAACACAAAAAAATTTCAATGTCACGAGATGATCATGTGATCACATGATCCTTGGAAACGGCTGTCAACTGTGTCGAAAACACTTGTACGTGCGTCATTAATAATTATTCTTCCCAAGTGACTGTGCTGCAAATAAGGCATCAAGTTCCTGTCCTCAAGCATGAATATCATTAACCTACGACCTTGAAGAAGGGAGGATGACAAAGGGGAATATTAAAAAAATAACCATAATATTATTATAACCACAATCATATACTTCAATTTGCAGGAGATGATGAAATAACGATGTCACACCTTGTTTCGGACCACCACGGGATGCAGCTTGGGTGGCCTAGCTAGTTATTAATGAATCAGGTATCACTAATAATAATAATAATACTACCTTTCTCGTACACTAACGTAAAACGATAATCATAAATACCAAGAATGTCCCACTACCTTATTTATAATATGTGCGCGTTCACAGGAAAACACGATAGTCACGAAATCAATGATGTTCTTTGATCTTTGATAAACTAATTTAAAAGCTTGCATGTGTGGTCTGTTCATGTCCGGGAAAACAAGTCAATTACTGTCTAGTCCATAATTGCATACTTACATGCATTCCTTACTGTTAATAAACAGACAACAATAATCATTAATATTAATGAAAATCATAACGGCCTTTTAATCATTAATATTAACGAAAATCATAACGGCCTTTTTGACTGGTGTCTAGATCTGCGGGAACAATTATTGTTACCATAATCACAACTAGCCTGGGGAGGTCTCCGGCACGTGTCGTTCTGTAAGTAAACATAGCAGTATATGTCAATTAGGCACACTTGTCAATGACAGAGATCGAACTACTACGTGCTTGTAGAATTGATGGAATTATTGCATTGCCGTGCACGCTGAAACCATGCATGACTAACAACTAACACTCTATGCACCTACACATAATATTATAATAATTACACCCAGTCCAAAGAATTTCCCTCGATATTCAATTAATTAAAACTGTGTAGCCGGGAAAAATTGCGCCGATTTTGGCACCTGCGTTTTGTTTCACCTGTGAATTTCTTGCAATGATCATGGCAATCTTTACTATACTGGCGTATGGGCTTGGCCAAATTTTTGTCCAATGAAATAGCCAGTTATTTTGCATCTCATACAACCTGGGAGAGCTCTAGAGTAGCTGGTGGATATCGTATCTAATTATTATTAAACAACAAAAAAAATTAACAGAAAACATAACAATCACTAATACGTCCGCAAACGCACTTTGATGTCATAAGTTTGAACCTTCGTTTATCGTTGCTTATAATCATACTCCAGTGGGGGAGCTTCTATAGAACACACAACGTCCACCTTTAAGTTATTGCATCACCAATGTACACAAGTAAACAAAACAGGCACCTCACATGATCAACTTGGAGATTTGCACAATAATTGTCTGGTCAGAGTAGAGATTAGGGGAGGTCTCTTGCGTGCGCGTGCCTCATCATAATCATAATAAACAAACAATAATGGATATTAATAATAATTAATTAATGGGAATCATGACCTTGTGTCTGCTGAAAGTACACTATGCATTTAATTTAAAATTTAATTATTGTGCATGTCTGTTGTGCACACTACAACTACCCCATAAACAAACAATTATATCAATGATGATAAACATTGAACAGCTCTGGTGTCTGTAAAAGCACTTTGATCTCGAACATGATGAGCCTCACACATTTAGGGAAATCCCCCAATATACCTTATTTGCGACACACATGACATCACAGAATCATAGACACACATGAAAGCCCACCTATGATACCAACCAGAGCTCACAGAACACATACCCCGTGTGCCATGGCAATATCACCAACGCCTCTTCTTATAATTAGAGGCCACTATTCTTTGAAGTTCAGCCTCTTGCTGCTCAAATAGACGACAGACAAACCGATTGCTTTACCCCTTGCCTGTGTGGCCTAAATAGCCAGAGGATACACAACACACAATGTCATGTTTACGATTAACTAATGTGGTAGGTGCAATAAATAAACAAGCCACAGTCTGAGGTGAGACAAACAAACAATAATTGGTTATACAATATTACATAAGTCATTTTTGCTCTTTTCATCCTCAATGCAGGTGCTACATGTATAGCTACTCTGTGTGGTCGAGCAATAATTCACGTAAACAGTGCCTTCTCTTAGACTACTTCTTTTGTCTGGTTTTCCTTATTAATTTTGGTTGTGCAAGTAAGCTAATTTAAAGTCCAGGAGTTCACTACTACTACTACTAGTACTACTAGTACCACAAAGAGTATCCTTAGTGTGTAGGTAGGACACTCCGACCATCAAATTCATGACAATCACATGTCAGTCAGACAGTCAGTCAGACAGTCAGTCAGTGAGTCAGTGAGTCGGGCCTTTTTGCACTGACAAAGTTTAGATGATGAAATATCATGCATTGATCTGAGAAGCATAAAAACGTACGCTACCTTATTTACAAATGCATAAGGGAAAACATGGTCGTTAAGGCTTCTTTGATCTTGTAATATGGAAATGAACTAACTAAACTTTGTGTGGCCTACATGCTATACACAGAGATCAGTTATCACAAGCAGGACTGCTGTCGGGTTAAGATAATAGTTATTTTTAGCAGCACCAATTACGATTGCATTTTTGATCTTTATAGCAAGCATGGAGTCACATGAACTTGATTGACATAATATCAGCTCCAAATAGAGAATTAGAATTGCCAAATGCGATTACATCAACATGAGCACAACACGCAATCATTAGCGGACTACGTACATGAATCATAGCCACACCTTTGCCGATAAAGCTTTATCAGTGTCACAAGAATAAAATTAATGATCATTTAAGATTTACAAATTATAGTGCAAATAAAGCTAATTAATGTAAAACATGAAGTACATCATGCACTCCTTAGCACACATAAAACCATGGCCATGCATGTACAGTAGCTTCCTCCACCCTAGCCTAATTTCAACATACTATACACATGACATGGAATAGGGCTTGTGAATGAGGCTAGAGGTAGGAACAATGTCCCTGACCATACGTCCTGTCAAAAACAACCACCTAATGCCTTATATAATTAATGCTGCACTAGATCTGCCGCACTAGGCTGAGCCAGGCCACACAGCTATATACTTGTACAGCTGCATTCACGTACACACTGCTATACTGTAACATCACTGCTATATACTTGTACAGCTGCATTCACGTACACACTGCTATACTGTAACATCACTGGGAACCAGACCAGCTGCACTGTTATTACATCACCGTAGGTAATCGCCATCCCAGTGTGGCGTGTGCACATTTGTTAATTAACTACTTGTTGGTTTAGCATGCACAAGCGAGATCCTCTGGACGATATTGGTTTTTACAACCGAGCTGGCTGAATGTGAAATAATATTATTAGTAATGCCCGCACGAGACAGGTGGGTGAAGGAATGCGCCCGCTCGAACAAACACTCATCGATAAGAAATTTAATGGACCACTTGTGGGGTGATTATCACTCACTCTAGCTGGAAAAACATCCAGTTAGCGGGAAAAGACTAACTGAGTTAGCGAAACTTTAACAAGGGCTCATGACATAAGCTAATGAGCTAATGAGGGTACCGTAGGCATGTTGTTCTTGTAGCTTGGATCACTGGTGATCACACTTTCGCTCAGAGGTGAACTACGGCAATGAGTAATGAATACGTAGAGATCCATGCCAGGACAAACCACATCACAATTATTTTTTTCTAACACAGGATACAGATCTAGACACGCATATATATATATATATGCAGCATGCATGTATATCCAGAATTATACCAAATTTGTCACCTTATGGAAGCAATGGTAATAAAGGATTTCAGTTAGGATAAATGTGTTAGTAAAGAGGATAAGCTAACTTAATTTAATCATCTGGCAGGTACTTTGACTCTCAGGCATAATGGATTGAAGTATTCTCATAGTAATGAGGCACAAATTGATCAAAAGAAATTGATTACCTTCGGAATTTTTTCTGCAAAATTCTATCCTCCAAATGATAATTATAGAATCCAAAGAAAATCACCAGTTTCTCCAATTGTAAGCACACAATAATTATCTGATTTGGCCTGTAGCTATCTAAAGGGCTAACTTTGTAAAGGAGATAAAATCAACCACACCTTAACTGATGAAAGCTAAGTGACGTTTTATGTTCAGGTCAGCGGTGGTGTATAGTAGCTCTTCTTTCAATCTCAATTTATTGCGGCACCTTTGAGATGTAACTGTATACAAGTGAGAATAGCTCTCAATCAAAGAAAGTAGCTTATACAGGAACATGGCAGTGGTTGACCAGCCACTTGTAGCTGTGGCCTAGATTCATGCATGTCTATATAATATTTTTATTATGCAAGGGTCAGGTTTGCAGGTATGCAGGTTGAGAGACTAGAGTTTGAGTTCCTAACTATATAATTAAATTACTAGACTGCCATGCTGCAGGATATCGTGGTCAAATAAGGCACACATGAGTAACATTCACCTCTGCTTCAGTCCTTCAACCTACCTTTGTACCTGTACCTGTTAGCAATAATTGGTCCCTGTATCTGTTTCTGGTGCTTTGGCATAAGAAATTTCAAAATCTAACACAGGAGGCCACTTGCAGAAAGGAATTAGCAATGATAAACTACCTCCTATAGTAGTGCAGATGAAGGAATAACTGGTGGATGGATGAATCAGTTCCTAAAGGAAGGGGTGCTAAATAGAAGCATCTGTGTAGCACAAATTTTGTAATTGATTTTTCTAGTTCTATATAGTAGGACATGGAGCATAATTATGGATGGGGGGAGGGGGGGGGGGACAATCCTCATTACATGGACCACACTATAACAAGGAGAGTAGTGCAGATGAAGGAACTGGATGGATGAATCAGCCCCTAAAGCAAGGGGTGCCAAATAGAAGCATCTGTGTAGCACAAATTTTGCAATTATTATTATTCCAGTTCTAGTAGGACATGGAGCATAATTATGGACCAGGGGGGACAACCCTCATTACATGGACCACACTATAGCAAGCATGACATATGGAATGCATGCTCAGTAAATATGGCTACAATTTACTATTACGCAAGTGTTATTTTTGCAGGTACCAGTGAGTGATGATAACTATCACTCCGTGGTGGGCTAGAACTACCAGACCAACATCTTCCCTAGATGCATGGAGGGACGCCCCAAGTAATGCAACATGCATGCATGAATTTTATCTAGATAGAGATAATTCATACCCGCATACCGTACACAATTTGCCTTTTATGAAGTGTTATTCTTGCACGCCATGGTGATGATGATGACATGGTGTGGTCCGATTTCAAGACACTTACGGGAAACCTCCCTCCCCAATACATTACGTCATGCCTGAGTGAAAGTACACGTATGCACCACCACACAAGCATGAATTTGACATAGATCTGAACAAGAATGAACCTGCTGCTGCGTGTGCACGAATTCGACACATTGACAAAAAAAATTAAGTCATGCATGCACGGACAAGTGTGACAGTTCCAGTGTATGTGGTTTGCTCCCTGCATGGTCACTGAGCAACTCTGTGTCTACATCAGCCAGACAGCGGTTGGACAGATGGGGACTTTGGGGGGGGGGGGGGGGGGGGGGGGGGGAAATGGGCACCAAAAAGGAGTATGTGAGCAATTTGCACCCTAGCGGCTAGCCTCTGGTGATTACCCAGGATGCATATCATCTACCACTAAGTAGAGGAAATGTTCACAGACCAGTTGGTTGGGTGGTTGGTTGGTTGGTCAGTGCCGCATGACGGGAAATCTTCAAGGGATTTAATTATCACAGATAGGTGATCTCCTAACATTAATAATATTTTCACTGATCACAATTGTGCTACACAAATGCATAAACAATGTACTTATTCCCTGCGTTTAGTTACACTATTTAGTAACAACCGTGCATCAAATCGAACATTTAACTAGAGCTCTGTAGAGCACATACCCCGCGCGCTCTGTAGTGTAGTATTGCAATATTCCGTGGTATACTATAGCTCTTTTATGACGTGACGACCCTTTCCAACACTGAATTTGAGCATGCGCAGTCACATCAGCATACTATTATGCTAAAAGATGGGTGTGGTCGATAAACCACAGGCATGCTGAACAGAAAATGCACGATTTATAGCACTAGTGAGCCTTTTTGAGCACTTCGAAGCACGTACAGACCAGTTTTTCACAGACAGCTACTGATTGGTTGTGCTTACAGCACGCACAGATGCCTAGAATGCAAGATTTGGCGATTTTCGTGCCGACAACGACAACAACGACGATAGACAGACAAACTGATTGCTTTACCCCTTGCGCATGCGCGCAGGGTAAAAAGTTCCAATTGTGGCATGTGGTGTATGCGAGGGTGGCACAGACGGTGGGGGCTGGTGGGGCTATAGCCCCACCACTTCTCAGGGCATGGGGGCATAGCCCCACCACTCTGCACCACACGTTTTAATGAATGTGGTATGGGATCGTCAGCGATCACTACATAACACAGAATGAAGGCACACTTGCAGTTTGCTTGAAAATTTATATACATAGCTGTATTAAAATTTTGTGTGTATATTGAACCTATTAATTTTGTACCCTTCAAATTCCAAAAGTGGGCGTGGTAAATCCAAAATTTTCACTGTGTGCTCACGCGCGCAAACTTCTTACTATCCCTAAGCCCCACTTGTTCCGCCCCTGGTATGGGATAAGTAATAGTTATTGACCAACTCCCGAGGTTTGTATGCAGTATAGAAGCACAAATCCCGAGGGCAAAGCCCGAGGGATGAGTGCTTCTATACTGCATACAAAGCGAGGGATTGGTCAATAACTATTTTCTAGCCCATTGTTTCCATGGATACAATAAACATGTTTTTAGTCCCCAAGAACTGTATGAATGTTTGCCCTGGCCCTCAGGAACTGTATAATAGTAAACATATGGACATGAGCCCTACAAGGAGGGACTGTATCACATATACAGTACCTTGCATACCTTAGTAACCACATAGCAACGGGCTAGAAAGATCACAAACGGACCATAATAATGATTACTTTACTCGATATCTTCAAAAGTGAGGCCAAATAGCAATCACACTACGACATTGTGGCATATACAGACAGTGTATACACAGACCGTTTTTTGGTGTGGGTGAGGCTAGCTAGACTGAGAGCCAGACAGCCTGCATGCGCACAATGAGAGCCATGATAATGTCACCTGAATGATTCTACTAAAATATTTTACAGGTAGTTACAACAGTCAGATGAGGCTAGACTGAGAGCCAGCCGGCCAGCCAGCCTGCATATGCACAATGCAAGACACACTAAATGAAATACACAATGTACTTATTCCCTACGTTTAATTACACTATTTTAATAGTAACAACCGTGCATGAAATCGAACCTTTAAAGAGTTCCAATTATGGCATGTGGTGTATGGGATGAAGATCACCAACAGACCATAATGATTACTTTACTCGATATCTTCCTTCAAAAGTGAGGCCACCAGTGGCCCAAATATCAATACAATAATGCAATCACATAAAGATATTATGCTAATGTCTTGTGGCATATACAGTAGGCCTTGGCACATTATGCTCAAAAATTGAGCTATTATGCTATGCTCCTATGCTCTAAGAATCACACCATTATGCTTCCTAGTCCTGGTCATTATGCTCTCAATGTAACCCATTATGCTCCATTATGCTCAGGAAAAGTGATCTTTGACCATGTCATGTGATCTATCACATGGACTCGGCCTCTGTTGAATGAGTTTTTTTTTCAATTTTAAAAAGACATTTTTCGCAATCCCAGCAGTCAGCACCTCAAGACTACATTATAGTTGGAGTGATGCTTGAATTAAACAACACTTAACTGTTAATTAACTTTTGTACATTAATTTTTATTGTGTCATTGACTCATTATGCTCACAAAATGTTGCTATTATGCTCAATTATGCTCAAGTCAGAGAAGGGAGCTATTATGCTCAAAATTATGCCAGCATAATGTGCCAAGGCCTAATATACAGTGTATACACAGACCGTCTTCTGGTCTGGGTGAGGCTAGCTAGGCGGCCTGCATGCACACAATGAGAGACAACGTCACCTGAATGATTCTACTACAATATTTTACAGGTAGTTACAACAGTCAGATGAGGCTAGACTGAGAGCCAGCCGGCCAGCCTGCATATGCACAATGCAAGACACACTAAATGAAAATATTATTATTATCTTGACAGGTAGCTACAATCGTGATTGCTGGTAGTTATGTAGTTATGTATCAGGCGGAATTCTATTGAAAGTCATGCACATCAATATTTGGATATCTCAGCACAGAACATGATAGCACCACAATAGAAAGAATGCCTCTCGTGTGCACAATAGTACGTATGTCGATACTATACATGTTACAATGAACATCATAATGCACCCGCAGAATGATCTTATATTCTTTCAAAGTCTCAGCCACTTAGTCTACTCATCACGATAATTGTGCACCACCACTGTCAATAATCATAACACTAATACTGCAGTTCATATTCGAGTTACTAACTGGTCATTGATCTATAGCCATATTTTTTTAATAATTACTTGGATGAATCGATGAAATGTCACAAGTTTTGCATGGACATGTAACTCAAATAAGGACATAAGAGGCATAAATAGTTTAGTCTGATTCCCAAACCCCAATCTCCCACGCACAGAAGGACCTGCTTGCATGTATACGTATGTACAGTGGGTGTATTCGAGAGGTTTTTGGTTGGCTGTGCAAAGTCAGCAATAGGCTTTGTTTGATCATGTACAGTGTTATGTAATGAAAGGTATGCCAGTAGCCAGTACTACGCAATACAGGATACATGAAGTTGCTGTAATTTGATCATTTTGCAACAATCCAAAACAGTTTAGCCAAGAAGATAATATTATTCAATTGTCATGATGTGCACTAATTTCTTCAATCATGGGGGAGGGGGGAAGGGACTAAGGCATGACACTGTATAAAATTATGGAGCCGGGTTATGTAGGTATACATTCCACTTAGTAATTTACATATTATCATGTCATTCACTCATTCAGAACTTTCGTAATAGTTACAATAACAAATTGAACTCGCTCTAAGTATCACCATTTTGTGTAGTTACACTATCATTGTATGCTGGAGAGCACCCCCTTCCCTTCAGCACATACAGGCCTATACAAATCAAGGTCCCTTAAATTACAATTCCAGATATGGGGATATGTGTGCATGCCAACCGTAGTCTACCTGTCGCCAGAATAATGGCGTCAGTTGTTGCTTTGTTGTAACCTTAAACCGAAAATGGACCACCGTAGAAGGCTAAGAGGGTACTGGAGGAGGTTCTAGACCGTGTACTTGCAAGAGTTTCCGCCTTCATAGGTGGGTTCATGGGCTCCTGGCCTCTGCATGCGTGGATACATACCAGCTCCCTCACAATTAGCTTTTTATGGCAATGTTGTGTCTCATTGTGTATGTGAAAAGAGTATGTACGCTTTCATGAACTGACTAAGGGGAGTTCATGGAGTAATGGAGATATGAACTGATATTGGTATGTGTCCGCTAACCTATAAACTCTGACATTGTAGAAATTAGTGGGACGTTCCATAGCAATGCTTCAATAAATTCTCCTCAAATTCAATTCATATCTTAATCAAGGTATGATGATACTAAGGATAAAATTCACATTGCAGCCATAGCAACTACTACTCTCATAATAATTGCTATGGTAATATTATAAGTACATGGATTCTATAGTAATTACATGCACAGGTAGTAATAGTGGCCATTTGAACTTAATTAATTAATGCATACCTATAGTGCTGAGCATTCAGACTACCAAATACAATTTCCACTAATACCCAGTAAGAACAATTTTCGTCATATTTAATGCTTAATAATTATCCATCGTATGGATAATTACATCATACGTAATAGATTGAATAGTACTGCTACTGTTATTGCATTAGAACAAAGAAGGAAGTGAGGAGAGGGAGGGGTGGCAAGAAGAGAACCAATTCCCCTCCTCCTCCTCCTATGCATCAACCAATCACATCCAGTGCCTTAAACACACTGCCAACAATCCTTCAGCAAATATACATGTACACAGTCCAAGCCCGCTCAAACAATTAAAATTCTCACAGTTAATATTAATTTTAGTTGATTAAAATAGCCCTGATAAACAGCAAGCTGCATTGCAAGTACTGGGAAGGGGCCTGGGGATGAGGCTAGCTAGAAATACATACATGTAGCTAACGTGCTTCAAGCAGTGGTACGTATATGTATGCATCCAAGTTGTTAGGTAAAGCAAACAATAATAAAAATTCTTTTGACAGACTAAAGTGCCTAAAATAACAATAAACAACACATGAAAAACAATACAGTCCAGCCAGACTCACGGACCACGACTGGACATGCTTTATATATACATGTAAATCCACCTACTATGCAACTTAGCAAAAACCAGTGGTAATTTTTATTGCTAGTTTTGTTATCATAGTTATTCATTATAATAATATTAGTGATAGTTAGTGGTGGTTAGTAGTTGGACTGGGAGCGTGTTTCGTACAGTCCACTTTTGCTGATGTAGCGCACCCACTTAACAACATCGTGGTCACTGTAATTTAGCTTAGGCTCGAACACTTTGAGGTAACCCACCTTTAGACCAGAGCAGGCAAAGGGAACCTGCAGGAAAAGTGTGGGTGTGGATGTAGTGTGGATAACGTGTATATAGGTGATGGAGGGGAAAAAGAAGAAAGGAAAGAGAGGAAGAGATGAAGGAAGAGGTCAGGAAGAAATGGAGAGAAAGATAATATGACAGAGGAGAAAGGAGGGGAGAGAGAGAGAAAGAGTGAGAGAGAGGGTGTACCTCGAAGTTGAGGGAGATGGGAGGTTTGGCTCCTTGCTTTTGCTTTGCTGTCTCGGTGATGGGCAGTAGCTCCACGTCAGCACTCAATTGTGTCTCTCTCAGTCCCTGCATGTGCCGAATTCTGCAAAGGAAACAGATGAAACTCAGCTCAGCTACCATTTCAAACCACATTCACACTCACAATATGTACGTGTACACGTAATTATCAAGCACAATCATCCATTAATGTTGCCAATTACTCATGCACAGCTAAAAGCTACTTCCGAGCCACTCAGCAATAGCAATTGATAAACTCAAAACACATGGTACAAGCCACAAGTGGTCAACACTTACTTCCATACAATGGCATTCTCTCCGCTCTTGTATTTGGCCTTGCCCTTGAGTGTGATGATTTTCACACCCGAGGTGTTGGGGGGAACAGGGATACGAACCTCTATCTTCTGTGCTGTTAGGGCGGTTTTGAACAAGGACTTAAGGACAAGCTGGAGGAAGAGGTGGGGGAGAAAGAAAGCAAGAGAGGGAGGAAGAGAGAGGAGAGACAGAGAGAGAGGGAGGAAGAGATAGAGAGAAGGGGGAAGTGAGTGAGAGTGATTAGGAGAGAGGGAGGGAGAAAAAGTTAATAACAATCACTCGGGTCATACGATAAGGTACAGTAAGTGCATGTGAACGATAAAATCTGAAAAGAAGTCGATTTAGAGTCAGCAAAATCTCCAGCCAACACAATCATTCATAAACCAGCAGCATGCACCTGCACCTGGCTGAGAATAACAACCTACATGTACTCTGATGCTTAAACTTACACATGTAAACTCCATAAGGTTATCTCTCCCCCCCCCCCCCCCCCCCCCCCGAATGTCAACTAATTAGTGACCCTTTGCTGGAGATACATTTATGGCTGACAAGAAAGCAATACTATAAATGGAAAAAAATGATTTTCTAAACTATATGTACATCACTGTACTCTACGCCAGTGTCATGCATGCTATGGTCATAACATCCTATTATTAGGAACAAATAAGAAAAAAGGGCTGATCTTCACCCTTGAAATTGGAAGTGTACCTTGATCTCCATTTGTGTGCTGGAGGGCTCCCTGACCAGGGGGATGCAGCGGAACGGCAGGGTGATATCCTTTGTCGTACGATATCTATTGGGATGAAACAGTGGACACAGACACAACAACAGGGAACACAAGCATGAATACACTAGCAGGACAAACAGTCTGAAAACACACTAGTACAAATAGATGTGACGACCATTACCAACTTCCTTAAAGCCCATGTCAGAAATTATGCCTAGCCCACAAGATGTACATGTATACGAGGCTCAAACTATCAAGTTATAAGTGTTGCTTGGGGGTTCACCTCATGAGTTCAAATTCTCCGTCCGGGGGGATGAAGCTGATGCTCCTCTCTGACTCAAACTTGCTGAGCTTGACACACTGGTGGAAGGTGCAGTCATCAATGGCAACGCTCTTACGATCCTTGTTGCCAGACCTACATGTATTGGAAATCATCGCCAACACATAACAATGGCCACATACATACATGTACATGTGACATGCTTTTTACATGCATATTCTCAATATCGTATTGTGGGAAGCTTTTGGGGACAAAACTTTCATGGTTTGAGAGCCCCTGTGAAATTTTTCTCTATGAAACTTTGGGCATACCATATACACCTACGATTAGTTTAGCGTTCTATGAATGTTTTCTCTGTGAAATGCTAGCTTCCCACCTATCCACAAAAGTTTTCTCCTTAAAAAATTTCCCACTATACGACAATGAACAAATTTGATATACACCATAGTTTTTGTACCTCTTAGCCAGTTGTTGTTCTAGAGCGGCTGCCTCTGGAGTCGACGGCTTGGCATGCTTGTCCACCACAAGCTTGTCGTTCATGCCAAACTTACACTCCGGCATACCACTCAGGAAACTCTTCATGATGACACGACCAGATACATGAGCTGTCAACACTTGACCTGAGGGGAGGGGGAGAGAGAAAGAGAAGGGAGGGAGGGAAGGAGAAGGGGGAAGGGGAGCAGAGGGGGGGGGAAGGAGGGAGGGGGAAGGGGGAGGAAATAAGAGAAGGAGGAAGATGATGTAAACAGTAGAAGTGTGTGAGGGCGTTGAGTGGAGTGAACCCAGCAAAATGTTATAATTAAGGCCAACTGAACTCTGGGAGGAGAGATGAAAGGGAGCATGTGTAATGATAATTGATAACGTTATTCTGCAGCAGCGTTGGGGGGAGGGAGGAACTGAATATCAGGCCAGGGGGGAGTGGATATAAATGTGGGAATGGAAAGAGAGGAGGAAGGGGAGGGGAGGGAAGCAAAGGTGATATGGGGGAAAGATGATTCATGCGAATGGAAGGAAGCGAGCCACTAAACTGAGGAGCAGCATATGCCAGCAATGGGACTTGTAAAAATGAATTATGAGACCAAAAGAAGGAATGAAGAGGCGGGGAAGGTGGATGGGTGCACATATGAGGACATCGATTCATATAATAATATTACTATAATGGCAGGGAGTACTTACGGTGCTGAACTGCGATCAGCACAACGTACGCACATTGAAAAGATTTACTACAAGTGTGTGAGTAGGATTACATGGGAAGGAATGAGGAGGCGTGACAGGTGGCAAAGGGTGCACAAGGGTGACGGTTCACACACAAAGTTAACGGTAAGGGAGGGGGAGAGGGAGGGGGAGTGGGAGGGGGAGACGTGACACATGTACTGGCCACGAGGCGATAGAATACATCATACCCTAACATGGGTAGTAGTAGGAGTAGTAGTACAGTGTGAGGGTGAGTACAAGATGACATCATGTTAGCACAGAGATGCACGTGTTGAAGATGATATTACCATGTTAGCACAGAGATACATGTGTTGAAGATGATAATATTACCAGAGATACATGTGTTGACTAACTCAAGAACACTTGAAGGATAATTATCTAGCAACAACAGAGTCATAAAAAACACACCATATTTGGCAATATCAAATTGAGAAGCTGCCCCCAACATGGACAAAACTACTCAAGTGTTGAAAAACATGTGACTGCAACACAAGTAGTCTCTCTCCGCTCGGTGTAGTGGCACGCTTACAACGAAGCAATTATTAGTCGTTATCGTTGTTCAACATGTCAAATATAAGTCAATTGTGTACCCTATGAATTGCAAGCAAGCTAAGGGTATATCAGGACTAGATTAGATATATAACATGTATTGTCATAAAGTTGAATCCTTCTGTAAGGACACCACTCAAATACCTGTAGTACAGATGCAAGCCACCCACCTACAATGCATAGAAAATTACTGTACATGTACTTGTTGTGACGCTTATAAGCACTTCAAATTATTTGACACCATTTACCGAATTATCCCCAATTTTCGGCAAAGATCATCACACGCATAAGCTATAAATAAGGGTAGAATGCTGCTTAAATGATGGGCTCCCTATAATAATATTATAATAGCATAAATAGAAAGCATCGTACCTCTCTGTGACATGAGTAGGTTGACTGACTCCAGGACATCCAGGAATAGCTCGTTTTTCCTGTACTTGATTCCCTCCCTCCTCCAGCTGATTTGGCCAGTCACCTGACTCGTGATCTGCTTCTGCTCCTCTGTACTCTGCACAGTCAGCAAAAAATGACACATTATAACCACGCAAATAGACTCCATTACCATAACTGCTCCAAATGTGTGTATTATAAGCACAACCGGTACCAAATTCCCTTTACCAAACAGCTTGCCGTAAACGTGTGTGTGTGTGTGTGTGTACGTGCCTGAGCACGTCAAGTTTAGCTAACTTATTTGTATTACTGTTTACATATCTGAGCTCTGAATGAAAGTCCCTGTAACTAATCGCTAGATCTAGAATGGATAGTGTAGGGTGTAAGTACACTGTAATATCAGTTTTCTAATCTCATTAGCATAGCAGCAGATGAGGTGAACTGGTCTCTCCCTTCCACCTCCCCGCCACACACTAACCTAGTTAGCAGGGAAGGGGAGAGGTGTACAATTACACAAGGTTGACAAATAAATAGCACTGGTGGTTTCTAATTCCAATCGCTAGAACACAGTACATACCCCTAGAGCTAATCTTACAGGCCACACACTTCAGGGACCGCAGATATTCATAAACAAAAAGCACTTGTGGTTTCTCATCCATGGTGAGGCAGTTCAGAGACTTGTTTCTGTTACCATGGGCCACACACTCTACACTTAGTGACGAACGGTGTCAATTACACGAGATTGTACACAAAACACAATATCATGCTACACCAACCAAGCATATTATATTTATTTGCACTACTGGTGACCCTTCTTGAACTTTCTTGTCATTGGAAAATCATGGGTAAAAAACTCTTATGAGGAAACTCAATAGCTGAACTCTCACACGCATCACCATGGAAACAACGGCCACTGATATGCTAATGTCTGAAAGTGTACAGATTGCTTGTCGTATCACACATCAGAACATAATATTATCACTCCAATATCACCAAATTTATGTAGCAGTGGGAAGTTTTGAGTTACAGTATTGCATACCTGAGCCCGGACGCCTTGCTGTGTAATGTAAGTCTTTAGCAAGCCTGACTCGGTCTTCTGGGGATAGCCATAGTCAAGGATTTCTGTCAGTGTGTAAGAAAGAGGGGGGGGGGGGGAGAGAAAGGAGGGAGGGACAGAGAGAAACAGGTACATGTAGTAGAAGCAGCCAAAGAAATACTACATTTTACATCATGTACACATGCATAATAAAAATTATATGTACATCAACTTCATCATGTATGGAGAATCCACCGTAGTTAGCCATACGGTAAATATTTACTCATTTAGCTATTGCATCACTAACTCTTTATAGCAAACATTACAACTATGGGCACTCTCCATAAGTGCTTATTCATCAATAGATACACTACGTAATCACGGAAACCACTGCAGCCATATATATACTGTGGATTCATGTGCATGTTTGCTGAAGGCAGGCCAACTTAGAGAGACATTATGTCATGCACGCACACTCACATCCACATGCACACACACTGTGCCAAAGAAATACTACATTTTACATCATGTACACATGCATAATAAAAATTATATGTACCGTATCCTCCCGAAAATAAGCCCCCCCATTTTCAGCAGTAGACATGACCTAGATTGGGGAGGGGGCTTATTTTCGAATATGCACTTTCCCTCGAATATAAGCCCCCCCCCCCCCTTGGCCCCCATTTGCAGTCGCCACGTGGATCGAAGGACGACACAATCGTTGGTCATGTACCGCGGGAAATATCCAGAGTTTGCTGGATTTTTTCTCCAAAAGAGCGGCAGCAAGATGACCTGTCAAGTAGACGGCAACAGATGACGATCGGCGGTGGGGAAAGGACTTGTTCCGTGTGTGTACGTCTTCAGAGGAAAGCAAAAGCATCTTGACCAGCTCATAAGTGTCTTCGCCAAGCTAGAAGTGCCATCATAACAGAATGACTTCAATACAGGCTTTACTAAAAGCCACCACCATACAAATGATTCCTCTTTGTACTCGTAGTTAATTGAAGGGCGGGGTTACGTATGTACGTATGCACGCGCTCGTGTGCACGTGTATGTGTGCAGTCTACTTGGTGGGAGGGGGGCTTATAATCGAGGCAAACATACCTGTGCAAGAACTTGAGGGTCAAAGAGGGGAGGGGGCTTATTTTCGAAGGGGGCTTATTTTCGGGAGGATACGGTACATCAACTTCATCATGTATGGAGAATCCACCGTAGTTAGCCATACGGTAAATATTTACTCATTTAGCTATTGCATCACTAACTCTTTATAGCAAACATTACAACTATGGGCACTCTCCGTAAGTGCTTATTCATCAATAGATACACTACGTAACCACGGAAACCACTGCAGCCATATATATACTGTGGATTCATGTGCATGTTTGCTGAAGGCAGGCCAACTTAGAGAGACATTATGTCATGCATGCACACTCACATCCACATGCACACACACTGTTTCCTCCCACTATCAAAGGGATAGCTTTATAGGGTCCCCAGATCGTACACACGAGAAAAGATTGGAATGACAATGAAAATCCGGGAATAGGACCTAGCTGGGATGGAGATCAGGAATGGAACAAATCCATAAGGCTTTGATGTACATGTACTAGTACATCCCGCCCAAAACCATGCCCTCCCATCATGGGCTTGGGACAATCCCAGTCTCACTCTTAACACAACTCGTACAAAAGTTGAATAAATGGGAGATCATGTAAACCAGTGACTATGCAGTGAAATCACTCTAATCCGCCCCCCCCCCTCCCGAAATGCAGACACCTCACTAATGCCATCATTCCCATTTGCAAGGTTTACAGGTACTATATGGTACAGGGTCGCCAAAATCTGATGTTCTACAGGGTGTGGCTAATAGTCCCCTTCAAGTAGTGCTTACCATCCAGGAGCTCATAGATGAGTACAAAGTTGTTCTTGACGCTGTCCTCTGTGATGGAGGTGAAGTAGGACTCGAGAACGCTGATCATCTTGTTGAGAAACTCAAACACCAGAGCAGCATTGACGTTTTGTCTGGTGGCGGCCACAATCCAGACATTGTTGCGTCGCGTGTGGAAATAGCTTGTCCTGGCTATATTGGTGACGGGAGATCGCACAGAGTGACGAGCGTGGATCACGTTCACACGAAATGCATCCACAGTCGTACGTCTGTACGGGTGTGTTCACGTAGAAAGATTGCGTGTGCGAGAGTGTGTGTGTGTGTGTGTGTGGTGGAGGGGAAAGGGGGTGGAGACTGATTGTCTATCATACATGTACTTTGTTTTACCTCTACTGAGCTTATAGGTGTACATGCACATGTACATACCATGCGTGGGTGTGTGCGCAGATTTCAGTAATATCATCCCAAGCACCCATACATGTACATGTACATGGTATGTGCATATAATATGTGCTTGCAAGTGTGCGAGTGAGTATATGAGTGTGAACTAGTGTATGTGAGTGTGTGCTGTGCGTGTGTGTGTGTGAGTGTGCTTGGTGTGCTCACGTGATGGTGTCCCTGAAGACTCTGGAGATGAGCACCTCTCCTTTGTTATTGTACACAAACACTCCACCTATCATCTTTATTAATACACACCTGCCATGAGAACACACAAAATCAATCAGTCACCCATGTACTTCAAATCAACTACATGTAGCAAGTCCATTCACTGAAGCTGTACACACTACCCAAGAGTACAAGATCACATTAATTTTGTATTTGGCTAACTCCACGACTTCTTACCCCGCTTGTATCCAACCTAGTACGCCTCGGAAGTCGACAGAAGCCTCTAGAGACTCCGAGACGATACACACATAAAGCTATTTCAAAGGGTTGTGCTGTGCTTTCATGTATCGGGTACCCACCCACTTTCTTGTAGACTCGGTTTTTATTAATTTCTCTAATGTAAGTACACAGAGCTGCTCTTTGTTGGCAGCGAAAGCTTAATACAACAAACCGAGAGTGGATTAGCTTTGGAACTCACCTACTGACAGGACAAATCAACGACCACCATATTCACACCACTACTTGAGCTAAGCTATTACACATTCTTCCTGTCCACACCCAAATTCATTGAGCGGCGCGGGCGGGTTTGATGACCATTACCAGAATTATTTGGAGCCCGCCGGCCAGAGCATTGACGACCACTACCAAAACCAATGTTGGTGTAAGCGCTAGAGAGATATCAACAAGTACAATAAATTATGTATTATGTGGACCAGCAAATAGAATAGGGATTTTATGCAGGTGAGTGCATTGATAGCTTTGGTCCTTCAGCAACTTCACCAAAATTAAAATGCTCGAACTGCACAAATGCTTTTGTTACATACGGTGTAATTATACTTTACTTACTCTCTTGGTCAAGCACATAATAATAGTACACATCTGTACAAGACAATGACAATAACACACATGTACACACACACACACTCAAAAGTCGGACATTGTGTCATCTGAATCCCAGCCGCTCTCCATCTTCGGTCCAACATCAAAGTCCACCTCCTTGTCATAAACATAGCCTTCATCTCCTGGCTTCAGGCGATTCGATTCAAATATAGCATTCATTTCTTCCTTTTTCTTTTCTAGGTACTCATCAGTTGCTTTGTTTAGATCGTCATCATGTACAATAGTACTAGTCTTTGCTGGGTAGAGTGGTGGTGTGCGGCCACCTTCAGGGGGCGGGGTCACAATCCCATCCAGCCGTTTCAAATCATCTCCACTAGAACTTCCTAGTAGGATAAACAGAGCTCTTGGTAAATATAAGCTAACCAAAAAGACAAAGCTACAGACTTTACATCCTTCAGGCGCATTCTGAGCCTTTCAATTCTGCACACTGGGGAATCTTGTGGACAAGGCTGTTATTTACAGCTACGACACTGATTTGATTGTATCACATACTTGCACTGTATGTGCATTAAAATTCAGAGAGTTTATCTTCCCAAATCCAAGGGGAATAATCCCAGTACCTGTACAGGAATCATGTTTAAAGGCAGATCTAGAGCCACTTAGATGAGGGCTAAGGGTGGGGGTGGCTAAAGCGCAAATACGTATACGGTAACCAGAGCACAATGTCATATCTCACCAGAGAGCTTTGCTCCCGCATAGAGCTTGTCGCCGAGGCCAAGTCCAAGGCTGTCACCATCACCGTCATCCAACAGCTCCTCTACTGCAAGGCTGGGGGAGGAAATAGACAACACAGAATGTAAAGGGGTAGCAGTTCTGTGACTGTTGTGTGTATATTTTTTTGCAGTTGCCTAGTACCTAATTGTTGGCTATGGAGTAAAGTGTGGGTCGGTCATACATGTACTACATTGTATAAACATTGCACATGTGCCCTTGGTAGCAGCCTATAATGTCATGTAAGTTACAGAAGGACTCGGCTATTAGTCATACACTTCCAACATGCTAGCTGTTACACTATGGTTGCTACAGACCTTTCATCATCAAAGTCTTCGGGGTAGTTGGGCACCTCGGTGGAGAATAATATATCACTGGACTGCTGTTTAGGGATACTCAGGATGTTGCCAAATTTTCGCTCCGAAAGTTGCAAATTTTCCACTTTAGGCTCAGTGGCAGAACTATTGTTTTGGACACCACCAGTTTTCTTTGCTCCTCCAGGTGCACCACCAATCGGTGGTAGTTCACCCAAACCAGAGTTCTTTTTTGTTGAATTGAGAGGTGGGACACCAAATAGACGCTTGGATGAACCGTTTAATACACTCAATAATGGATCATTATCCACAGCACTCTCAACTGCAGTATCCAACTTAGGACTCATCCCCAAGTCAGAACTTAGTCCTGGAAGATCAGAGAGTTTGGTAGCAGTCTGTTTATCATTCTCTTTGGAAAAGAGTTGCCTAGAAGCAGTGGCTTCCTTCTTCTCACCAGCATGCTCAGGGGACTCAAGAAGCTTGTCCAAACTATCAGAGCTCAAATTGAGTTTGTTGCCATCCTTGATATCATCATCGAAATTGATAAGCTCTTCCAATTCGTCATCAAATTCCTTCTTAGTTAGGTGGGTGTGGTTGGGTGATGAGGTAAGGATAGGGGGGATGTCTAGCAGGGAGGACTGGTGGAGGGAGGGGGGCTTCAGGGGAGTAGAGTTGGGGGCCACGGAAGAAGGGACAGCTACCATAGGAGAAGAGGGTACCACTCCACAGTGAGCATCCTTGACCAGGTGAAGGAGTTTGTCCAGCTAATAAGACAATGCCAGTTAACGTACACTTTTATTTAAATACCTCTGCCCTAATGCCAGCTTTTCCTTTCAGGCTATTGGAAAGCTTACTTATAAAATAGCTCTACAATCAATGTATTAAAGGTTTGCATGCAATTACAGCCTTAAATGATCATCCACTGATACATATCTGCTGATCCCAGGTTTAATACCTGTTCTCGAGGAATGGTGTTGAGGTATTTTGAATGTTTTGGGTTCTGTAGCAAGTCAGCGAGATACACTGCAATACTAAAGTTGAAACAAAACTCAATAATCAACAAGAACATCACTAAAAACCTACTCAATACTTACTTCGTGTCAGAACTGAACCCTCTGAGGGGCATAGAACGCTTCCTCGTCTTGCCTGAGAACCGTCGATCGATAAACCATAGTGGATAAAACAAATATTCACATGAACTAACCTGTGCCTAGGTCATTGTACAGTAGTACGAGCATGGGAGGCTTGAATTTCAGGCCACACTTGACTGGTGTCAGCTTCTTTGATGAGGACATCTCCTTTTCCCTCCGATCTACCCGCGCGTTGTCATAGAAACGAGCTTCCCACGGCATGGCAATAGGTCAATTTCAATTAACGCACACCATCCCTTAATGAAGCACCTCTACTATACTCCTCGTACAATATAATATTATATACTAAGTTAGTTTATCATCTTGAACAATCGTTATCCAATGCAGGATATTAGTATAATAATAATAATTAATAATCATTACAGTTGTCACACAAAATATTTGCACCATAAAATTCTAAATTTTCACTAGTGAAGAAAAAAAAACACAAGAAGGCTATAACAGTCGAGTTCTCTTGCAACATGTACATTTCTTTAATAATAAACGTGTGTGCAAAAATTATACAACTCACAGTGAGAACTACACAAACATACACACTACAGTGCCTATCACTCAGCTGTGGGAGTGCATCCGCTGCTGGAGCTCAGCGGCAATTTGACGTTGCTTGTCTCTGTGCTTCAAATCACCCACTGACCTGTACAAAACGATAATATTATTACAAAGGAGTGTTTAACCATGAGAACATTGAAAGATTGGGGGACCCAAAGCCACTTGGGACAGGATTTGAAATAGAATAGGAGAGTCAGAAATACTTATGGGGGTATAATATTATAGCTGAGTGGATGGGAAACCCCAGCCCAGGATGCCCAACAAAACATTCTTGGATACACCATGTATACATCAACCTGCTGCATTCCTGAGGTTCAAGACCTCACAACTGTCCCTGTCTACCTAATAGAAACTACTCGGGGGACACTATCACAGCCTTATGTCAAACTATAATACGCAAACAATACTCCATGTATTTTCACCATAGTAGTCCTATGACTTTCTTTTATACGTGGCAGCATCATGTACATGCCTAACTACTCACTGAGCAGCTACTCCAAATGAGTATTGAAACCCTGCTAATGGGCACTATATAGAAATATGTCTGTACTATGGAAACCATTCGGTACTCACCTCAAATCGTTAACAATGTCCTTTGTCTTTCCAAAGTAGATCTCGTTTAACGTTTGACGTATCTTATTTTCCATGTCCTGCGAAAAAGGAATCAAAGTTAGTTTTCAATATCATCCCCTCTCCCTCCAGCTCTCCTTTTTCATCTCCCTCTCCACTTCCCCCTTTATCCATCACACACTCTCCTTTCCATTTCTCCCTCCTCTCTCCCTCGACCTACCTCTACCATCCTTCCTATGTTGGCGATATGTGGGCTGCTATCGCTGACGGCGCTGTCTGACTCCGCCTGGCGAGTGAGACTTCCACCAAGGTTCATCTTGCCAGAACCCTCCTTGATGGTTTGCAGCCACAGCATAACTGTTGAGGTCAGCTTATAGTGAGCATTTCTACCTTGTGCCTTTTCCTGCGTGTGTGTGTATGTGTGTGTGTGTGTGTGTGTGTGTGTGTATGCATAGCGGAAAACCAAACATTGCATGAATGTGCAAATTTCACAAATTATTGATGTACAGAGGTACTACACGGTAGGCATGCACATGACATTGTGTATGCACGTATACAAGACCGTGCGCTGAGGTATAATATGGAGGGTGTTCTTGTCCACAGTAAACCATCACATCCATTCGCAGGGAGTAACCATCCAACTCGATGCTTACTGTTTCAGGATAGTATTAAATACGTACAAATGGAATCCCCACATGCTCTAATGTCATTTGAATCCAAAGCAAAGGTAAAACAAATATCGGATTCAAACTTCAAACTGAAAGAACTACTGAAGGAGCAAATAGATTTGCTGTCACTTGTGCTAAGTCGATCTATTGGAGCAGGGTCAGGTACATGCACAGTACTTTTCAAAAAGTCAAAGGTGTAACTGTCAGATGGCGGTTTTGTCACGGAGATTAAGTTTCGTCACATGGCAGCTACTCACTAAGACTAAGTTTTTACATTCCCTGTCTGTTCTTGTATCTCAACAGAATTAAAAACTGCATTATTTTGGCACTTAAGTGACTCATAGGTTATCGCTTCATTAGACAGAAATTGATGCAGGTGCACAAGAGGCATGGTCGACTGCACATCATGTAACTAATTCGTTTGTCTATGACCCCCCCCCTTTCATCATCAGTCTACCGGATGATCACCCGGACTCATCCCAAAGCCGATAATTTACCAACAAAATCTTTGATTGCTAGACAATTATAAACAATGCTGCTACATATACAGTCACGCACACATACATAGGTATAGTAATTTACATATTATGAGTGATTAGTATAGGGAATACCTTGGCTTGCCTAATTACAGCTGAGCATGAAAATACAGTATAGATTCAGATGATTAAGTCATAATCCTTTTTTTTTTGGGGGGGGGGGGGGGGGGGGGGGGGGGGGAGTTGCAACTTAATTCTAGCTCATTGTACGACATAGTCAGCTGGGGAGACATACCTGGACTTCTACGACGTGTATAGAGTCCCAGCATCCCTTGATTCTCTCTGTGTCTCCAGCCTTCTTGATGAGAATCACACCAGCAAAACCGTGGTCCAAGTCCCACAGGTATACTGAACAAACACCACTTTCAAAGTATCTGAGAGAAGTGAGGGAGGGGGAGCAAGTATGCGAGTGAGTGAGAGGGACTGTAGCAACCAAGGTGTAAGCATGCCTTGCTTGACCTCTACAGTCTACACTAAGGTGCCGGTTTTAGTGAGGTGTAAGATAAGCCTGACTTTTTATCCCTCCCCCACACATGTAGCACATACACACATGAATCTGACACACACATACTGACAATTAGGGGGTGGGATCAAAGATACATAGATATACGTTACATAGCATAAATGATCTATGGAGGGGGACATAGTTTTATGACTGTTAAGAAACTAGGTAATGTTTAGATACACAGTCCACAACTAGAGCAGGAAGAGGTAGGCTTCCTTGTTCCATGTAGACTAAAGTTGAGGCATTGTGCTAACACAAGAGGACTTGCTATGGCTCAACGCATATCCAAATGTTATACACGAACCCCACATGCATACACATACACATAACATTCACATATAGTCATGTTCCGAGTTTGTTAATTAGCACCACTACACATACAATAACACTGGTCTGTCGAGCCAATGTTTATGTACTATCCACCAGTGGCCATCATGAAACCTAACTTTGGTTGGACTGTAGTCTAGATACACATTCAGTAAGAGCAGTGGTCCACGCCTTCCCCTAATAGGGCACATGCCAATTCAACAAAAACCAACACAGCTTGCTCCACTTTCAACTTACACCAAGCTACCTAATTCATATTTCTAGAAAATAACTAGCACAGACGACACCACGAGTAAGAGCTTTTGCCATCTGATAATATTATTATCAGATGGCAAAAGCTCTTACTCGATGTGTCATCTGTGCTGAAGAATTTACTGTAATGTTGCCTCAGTTCTTGAATCACTATTAATGCCACTACACTGCCCAGTATATTATGGTAAATATCCAGCCTTACAGCACTGCCAAACATAAGTATTGATGGAGCAGCCATGACTCACAGGCTCTCCATCTGGCCATGGCATGATCAACTGCTATATAGCTCTCACCTCCAACTGTGAGCCCCCGCATAGAATACTAACGGCATAGACTACACTGAATATGCTGACTCAGCTGTGTAACTGACTGCCAATGTGCCATGGCTCCAACTCGAGATGAATTAGTAACCCTGGTTAAATCTTCCCCACCAGCATGCTCCATGATGCAAATTTATCACCATTGGTTTCTAATATGTGGTAAATTGAATCGTTGTCATATAAATGATACAGAAATGATATACCGTTTCCATTTTTACGTGTATTCAGAGCTCCTTCAGAACTATAGTCATGTAGCTGGTACATAGCATTTCCAAAAATGAGCTAGATAAACTCCTTAGAACCGCATCCCTCAAATACACACAGCACACACTGCCAAAACCTACGAAGTTTGCTATCCTTCACATTATTTTTCTGAATACATCCACTATCTTTTGTCAATCTTCCATAAGGAATAATATACTAATAAAGGACGATATAGATGTATACTACTTTGTGCTAGCTATCAATGAAAGCTACAATAAAATCCTATCCTACCCAAATTAGAGAAAGAGAAAGCAGACAAGCTAAAGAAAGAGAGAGAGAGGGAGAGGGGGGGAGAGAGAAACAGATAGGGAGAACACAACCGTTGTAAACAAGGGATAAACATACACAAATACAGGAACACTACCCCCAGAAAATTTGTGTCTAGCTTATGACATACAGCGTACATACTCATACACAGTATCCATTAAGCACTGGTGTAAATACAAACTGCAATTTGTAGACACAAGTCTACCAAAGAAAACAGCGAGGAAAAGCTTACAGTTCTCTGTATGTATCAAAGGCTTGGTTCGCCTCAACCTCCAGTCGTCTGAGGCGGTCACTAGGCACTGCACCATCAGGGAGGGGAGGGTCATACTTGTTACTCCACGGTGATCTGCACGTGTATTGTGGTTGGTTATTGAACACAATTCTAAAGATATAGTGGCAAATAGATGTTTTGTACACAATTACAGCGACCATCAATACTAAGGTACAAGGGTTTAGAGTACGAAACAAAAAAGAGGAAAAAAGAGAATCAGAGAGAGAGAGAGAGAGAGAGAGAGAGAGAGCGAGAGAAGGGGGGGGGAGATGTTGGATGCACCTATAAGAGTCCCCATCTCTGTTGTAGTCGCAGAGGAGGTAGTCCTTTCCTGTTGTCTTGTCGCGGGATATCTTCAAAGGTTGGTCAACCGACGAGAGCAGGTCTTCACACAAACCAGGAACCTGTGCAAGGGCAGTCATGTGCACACTTAAACATCAAATCATCCCACACAAAACAAGTGTTACAGAAAGAACGCTTTATGGCACTATCACGTACCAAGTCGATCAAATCCGAAAGGTTCTTCTCAATGTCTTGCGGAGGAAGGCGCCTCATGAGATCTAGGGCACAGTCAAGCTGCTGCTCCTGGCTAGCCTGCAACGGTGTGTGGCGAGATGCACGTTGCTATTAAATTAGGATGTGACGCCAGCCAATCACATGAAGATATGGTAATGATGATCACACTAATTACACTTGGATGTGTGAACAAGTACGTCACTCTTGGTTCACTTGTAGGGCAACTGTACTACTGCCCCTTGATGTATATGGGGTAGTGTGCATATATTAAACATGGAAGCATGCATTATGCATGCGAATTAGTGTGTGTCCCTTGTACATCTACACAATTTTATCAAACACACAGCAATTCATCCAACAGGCTAGGATCAGTTTTCATCATACACCAACAGCAGGAAAGCTCATTCCAGAATGAAACGGTCACAGTGTGCAGTGGTAGCTTCAATGAATGGTGAATGGGGCGCTCTCGCTCCCCTAAAACATGGCGGACGTGGCACGTTCATCTGCTATGTATTAAATTAGCGCCACGCTCCGGCACACCTTCCACGCAGCCCGAGAGAAAACTCACCATTTTCCTGCCTCTGACGAGTTGGTTCTCTTCTGGTGAGTCGCGTGTCCCTCGCTCTTCGATTTAGTCAAAAACCACCCTCTCTTTTCAACAAAATTGAGCCAGCTCCAAAATTCTCCCTCACGAGACACCTCTCAAGGTCGATCCGACCTCAATGACCTTATAAGGCCAATACCCGCTACTGGCCGTAAAATTTGTACTGGGCTTTCCGAAATATTTTTGAATTTTTCAAAAATTAGGCACATTGCCCGCAAAAATGACGTGATCATTACGTAGCCGTGTTGTGGGCTGTGGTCGGCCCCTCCCACGAGCTCAAAATCCGTACTGTGCAAGTACTGTTCTTACAGTTGAGGTGTGTTTTTCAATACAACAGCGGATGATACTTGGAATTCAGCGTCGATACGGGAACCGTTAGTCAAGTAAGCACCGGCTAAGTGATAGTAACATAACAAGGTACCACTATGAGTGCGTATAGATAAAGCATACTGTCGTAGAGGCGTCACACTTTCTTGCAAGAGGGCACAAATGTAAAAAGGCGTGGCGAACCCTTCATTTTCATAGAAAGCGGTTTGTGTAATTTGTTTCAAGCATGTTCTTTCGTATTTACTGCAGAGGTGTGATAGATCATCCCTGGTACAGCACCACTACTAGGCATGGCATCGGACATACCAGTACGACTCACGTACAAGGGGTAAGCAGAAATGATGCTTGTATGTATGTGGTAGTAAATTGCAGCTGTGTGTATGTTGAGCTATTGTAGTCTGTTAAACAGTCGTGTGGAGAAGTACTAAAATGTCAATTTTTTTCATAGTTTGTTTATTGAAGCTGGCATATACTCAAGATCTTGCATAATGTCCAGTACATGTATAGTACGTGTATTGGACATTATGCAAGATCTTGAAACATCACATAACACATTGTGTTCGCATAGCTCCCCTAATGTGGGTGACATCAGTTTCAAAAAGAGTCGTCCTGGGCCATAGAAACGCAGTATTAATATGCTGTGTGTGCATATTATCAGCGTGTACACTATGGAATGTTGCCATGGATCCAAGGTTCCACTGTTTCCATGTACAACAACACATGTCCTTGTGTACACTGACAACCAACTCAGATAAGATTATTGGATTTTATCGTTCTCTGATCTTAACTCAACTTGATCACCAAAGTAACCTCAGCCCCTAGTATTTAATGTTCGGTGTATCTGTGTACCCATAATACTGAAATAGCCCTGTCGATGAGGCTAGAATAATATTATAGATCTTTGGTGCGAAACCTAGTGAACTATAATTTGAAGATAGGAGGTGAAAATTAAACAATAAATGCATATACAGGCTTGGTGTCTCCTCAGCGTCTGTCAATTTGAGGAGGTGTTATGATTTTCAGTGGGTGGTTCTCCCTAGCTTTCATATGTGCGTCTGGTGTAGTGTAGTAACGGTAGTTGATACTGCTCCGAATGTGTGTGAAGCTCCTACCCCCACTCACCTGGTGGCTACCTGTATAAATCCCATTGAGAATATTAGTATCATATTCATGATGTTGAGTCAATATATTATGTGTACAACGTGTACACGTGAAGTTGTGGCCCCTGTCACTCATGATATGACATACCCACAGCTTCACCCGAGACTCTTTTACTCACATCATCCTTCCTTTCTCCCTCTCTCTCTCCCTTTCCCTCCCCCTCCCTCATCCTCCCTTCCTCTTGATTCCAGGAAAGAGTATCGCTTTGCGGTTGATCCGACCTTGACTCTTGCTAACGTACTGTTGAAGATCAGAGAGCAGACTGGGCTAAAACAAAATGTTCCTTTCAATCTAAAGTGGCTGGATGTTGAAGGTTAGTGGTACTACATGTAAAAGTATAAGAAAAAATGAGTTCTATAATCAGCCCTGTGTATTTTCTGCTAATAATATTACTCTGACTGGCCTTATGTACGATCTGCCTATAATCTGCTGTATAATTTCTCCTTGTTCCATTAACTTCTGATAGTTGATTGAGATCTATGTGATCCTACTTATCTGGGTACCATGGCAACCAATCATATCACATGGTTGGTTGACTATGTGCGAGAATGTACTCACCTGGTTCCACTTACCTCTACAAGCTGACTCTCTTTATGAAATTATTGTTATCACGTGTACTAGCATTTGACTAGTTCGTGTACATGTAAGTGGGGATCAATGCAAGTACAAGCTTTCGCATCAGCATAATTGGGGCGAGCCTGAGCGAGCCCCACATAAACGGTACATCCATGTGCGAATTGTATATATATATATATATTTGGTACGTCTGTCACCCTATAATAGCCAGCTATGGACATAAACGCGAAATAATCTATTGCGCATTCTCATGCCTGACACTACGGGCCATATATATGCCGTTCTAATTTAGCGAATTGCAATTTACCCTCGTTTTTTTACATCGCGCTCACACACACTGGACGAGATCAAGAAGTACAGTAAGGCTCCAAAGCAGGAGAGAGAGACAAACTCATCGTTAGCTCAACAGTGCGAGGAGCAGCTAACAACGTGATAAAGATAGACGAGCTGCTCACTGAGCCTGTGACAATAGAGGCAGCTACGCTATAATTTTGACTATTGGCTATGAGTAGATACTACGTGGAGGGACTGTCATGCAGCTACACGGCACTATGCATACGACTGTCATTGTCTGCTTGGATCTACATGTATATCAGTGCATGGTCTTCAGGATCTATCGTGCTATGGCTTTGTCTTTGACTACTCCCGGAGTCCAATAGAGGATCAGCTCAGGCTCGCCCCAAACAGGCCCTGCATGACACTAGTAATAATATTATTATGGCAGAACTGCTGTTAGTTGGGTCGGTTTAGGATATCCCAGCTTGCTATTGAGGACCAGGTGTGTACCTCCTCTTCCAAAGAGCCTAAACTTAGCGAATACAAAGAAAGCAAAGATCTCCATCTCTTTGATCAAGACACTGCGTATGGCTCTAACATACGTACCGAAGTCAAAATATCTATAATATGCACCTTCTTTCGATAATTAAGCTGATAGAGCACTGGCTTCACCGTAAACCTAATCTCCAACTTTCTTTACTTTCCCCATAATGTGGTAAAGTGTTTCAGTAGTATCGGGTTTCAGGCTCAAGTGTTCTCAATGAACAGACAATGGCCAGTGAGTAGATACTTGTGTACAATGTCACCTACATAAGTGAGCGCATGTGCCTGCCTGCTAGCTGTATTATTCCCTACCTGCATTTTGCATTGTATATGTGTGTAAGCATGTACCCACATTTCCAGTGGTTGAGCGTGTGTGTTGTGTGCATGAGAGAGTCAATAGAGAGAGCATGCATTTGCGTGTATGTGAGTGTAGCCTTGTCCCTCTAGGTCTATGTGTGACATTGAAAACCTGGAAGTGGCCTGGGAAAGAGGCTAAATTAGTAATGTGTTTGCGTGTGTATTTGTTTAAGTGATGAAGCATTTACAGGTTGCTTTTGTCACATGCCAGTATCAAATGACAGTAGATGTGTTGGTATCACAATCCCACGTTCATTGCATTCGCATGAAGTAACTTTCGTTGTTGTCTTTGTTGAATGATACCCCTTTGTTGTGTCAACTTTACTGCCTCTATGGACAAATTAACAACTTAATAACTACGCATTAGTCAGGGTTTTCCCCTAAAAGGAGTTGCTATGTGTACACGATAGAATGTAAGCCTGTATAGTATTGATGTGGGTGTGTCTATTGTCGGTATATAATTTGTCAACTGTGAGATAAATATGCACCAAAGTTGAAAACTTGCAAATAAAAGTGCATGATATTATTAATATACGATTTATGACACATGTATGTCATGTGACCTATCAGGTGATCCAGTGAGCATAGACCTGGACAGACCGAGGGAGTGGAATGAAGCCATCAGACTGCACTTCTACAACCACGAGAACGAACTTTTACTGCACGGTGAGGATCTAACTAAATACATATTACCGTAGTGTCCCGGGTAAGCGCCCATGGGTGCTTAAACATAATTCGCAATTTTGGCCCACATGGGTGCTTACCCGGCATTAAAATCCCATTCGTTTGTATAGAAGCTTACCAGGGAATGGGCGCTTGCCCTGGTACACTATGGTATGCACAATGTAGATTCGTGCACATACGTCTAGTGGCATTTGCACACACAGTCACGCAAGGCAAGCAATAAATTAAATTGTAGTGAATCGAGATGATATTTATTTCTTGTCTTTGTTCTACCTCCAGTGTTTGAGGGTCCTCCTCCAGAACCCGGCCAACTGTGTGAAGGAGAAGACAGTGAGTGGAATGTATCGTTTGTGCTGGTTTGCAAGTGTGTGTGTGTTAAGTGGGATTGGTGAGGAGGGAGGAACATGTTTCTGCCTGGTTCAATGATTTCTGTGTACCAAATTGCAAACGAACAAAAAAGGGCGTGCAATTATGGGTATATCCTTACCCCACACACGTACATGCACATGTGACAATAGTGCAGTTAACTACACAAAATCTCCTTCATCACTCAATGTAATGTATATCTACTGTTGATAATTGTGTGAATCCTGGTATTCCAGTTTTATTGATATCCATTTCTGGATATGATAACAATTACACCTACTTACATGTACATCACAAGCACACACACACTCTCACATGACACGTGTACACACACACTTGCAGTGCGTATCTACCATCGTCGTGGAGCCAGGCGGTGGAAGAAGGTTCGGCGGATCAATGGCCACGCCTTCGTCGCCAAGAGATTCCAGATGGCATTCTGTGACAAGTGTGAGGATCGTATATGGGGCCTAGGTCGCCAAGGCTACCGCTGTGAGTCATGTAAGATGACAGTGCACAAGAGGTGCTGCTACTACCTCAAGCAGGATGAGATTTGCAAGGGACATCCGGTATGGGTCAGTATCTCCCCTCTCTTTCTCTCTCTCCCTCTCCTATCACTTTCGTTATCTTACTCTTTTGACCTTTTCTCCCTTCTTTCTCAATCTCCTTCCCTCTTTCTTCTTACTGATGTAAATTTTATCTTATTATTTGACTTCTCTTTGTTCTCAGCCTCTCAAACCAGTAGTTGAAGGTGAATCAATTGCTTCAAAGTCAAAGAAAGGCACAGACTACTACAGTGGCTACCTACAGCAGAAGGTATGGCAGTCCAATGATGCATACACATAATATGCATGTAGCCTTGTGGAGAATTGGGAATGAGTTCTGATAGCTAATTAATGCAGGGAGTCTAGTAGCCAAAGCGTAGGGCAATAGCAAAATTTAATGACTCTATTCCAGCTAGTACTAATTGTATGGCAGACCATAGCCTGGAAGGGTAACATGTACATGTACATGTATAATTATGTATTTTTAATTTCTATGTCTACACATGCAGGACACAAATGTCATATCTGAGTCGCAAATCTCCCTTGAAGACTTCAATATCTTGAAGGTGATTGGTCGAGGGAGCTACGCCAAGGTATTGATGGTGGAGCTGAAGGCGTCCAAAGAGATCTATGCCATGAAGGTCATCAAGAAGTCACTGGTCATGGACGAGGAGGTGAGCTACATGTATTACCACCTTCATAAGTGAGGTGCTCCGGTACTACTGTATAGCGGGAAATTTTCAAGGGAGAAAACTTTTGTGGATCACTAGGAGGAGAGCATTTCACGGAATGCTATACCATGCAATCATAATAATATACACACATGTAGGTGGGTGTGGTATGCCTAATTTTCACATAGAAAACTTTCATGAGTGGCTCACAGATCGCTAAATTCATGAAAATTTCTCCCTTGATGCCGTATTTTCTCGTTATTAGGCGCATCTCGCTTATAAACGCACATTCGTTATTCAGCGCATGCCATTTTCCTGACCTAAGTACTCGTTGTTAGGCGCATTTTGCGTATAAGCGCATATGTGACCCTTGACCTCGATATCTGCATGCGTTCTTGCTAGTCCAAGGTTCCAGCCGTTTCAAGTTACTCGAAATCACGATGGCTACTGTCGATTCGCAGGTACTTCGAGCTGTGAGCGCCATTTCGAGCTGGACGGAATGCATGATTGTGCGATCCATTGATTGGCCACGCCCCTAAAATTAATGATACCGCGAACGCGCATGCGTTCTTGTATGCAGCTATTCTTTGTTAGGCGCATCTCGTTATTAGGCACACTTCGCTATTAAGCACAGGTTTTCTTCCTGTGGAGATATAAGCGCATGCGCTTAATAGTGGGAAAATACGGTAGTTTCCCAATTTACAGTATATCTGTGTGCATGATTAGAACTATAAATATTGCATTGTGCTTTGCATTGGAACAAGATATATGATCCAATGCGGCACCTGCATACATTGTACATGTGCCAGTTAGGACATGGGGTATTCCTACTGCATGTGTAACTAGGATCAGAAATATTTAATGTCATAGTGTAATCTCATAGTGGGAGTTTCTACGCCAGTGCATGCTTTCCGTAATCTAATTCTATTGACTGATTAAGGACGTCCAAACATGGAGGCCTACGATCATGCATCGGGTACATACTTGTGATGTGTATATCAGTGTCATATTATTGAATGCACTTAAATTATAGCATTGGCACAATTAATGTGTAAATCATTACTCCACATGCATGGTCAAAAGGCCCATCCTGAAAAGTTGTTACAGCTAGTACATGATAATAATACTCTAGCTGTATATATCAACTACAACATGACTAAGATCGTCCCTGTGTTTTACTAAAATTGAGACTAGAAAGATAATTCACATGAATGAATAGTGTAGTTAACATCGTATATATGTAGTCAGAACATCATTTTTGTTCCCCCTCTCAATCAGTTGTTGAGTCTATTGGGTTCTATAGAGCAGGCGTTGTGTGTTGACTTCACCCTGACTCAGTGAAGATGCTAGCTGTGTGCATTCCTCATGCATATGGTTGGTTGCCATAGGCAACAACACTATAGTGAAACCATGACACACATACGCATTATTATCAAGAATACATGTACATGTATGTACATGTCCCTTACTGTATACACCTACATGTACATGGGAATCAATACATTCCAATCCCAGCTAGTGTATGGGATGTGAGGAATCTTGTCGAGTATAAATATGTACAGTTTGGAGTACTCCATAAATACCTTTCTGCATTTGACAATGTACATGTATGCGTTTATGTAATACCATCCCCTATACAGGACATTGACTGGGTTCAAACTGAGAAGCATGTGTTTGAGCAGGCCTCCAACCATCCCTTCTTGGTCGGACTACACTCCTGTTTCCAGACAGACAGCAGGTGGGTTTGCAGTACATCATAATACACGTATATGCAGTGAGCTAGTGCACGTGTGAAAGAGGAGGGAAATGGAATACGAAAACAAGAGAGAGATGGAGGGGAGGGATTTAATGAAAGAGAGAGATTGACATCTATCCTTTTCCCCCTCCAGGCTATTCTTTGTGATAGAGTGTGTGAATGGTGGTGACCTGATGTTTCACATGCAACGACATCGCCGCCTCCCTGAGGAGCATGCTCGCTTCTACTCGGCAGAAATCTCATTAGCACTCAGCTTCCTCCATGAAAGAGGTACATGTATATACATGTATGTATGTACACCCAGACTACAGCCCATGTGTTACTGTATTCCCTTATATTATGTACTGTTAAGCCACATGCACCCTATTATACTCGATTCTTTCATGTGGGAGTTGGTCAAGTATCCACAAATTTAATGGTGATAGAAAGGTTAATGTGCAAAAGAAGTAGGGTCAGCCCCTTGGGTGCACCTTTATGGATGCTCCCACTGGTACACACATTGATAATAAATTTACACTCACATGCCCCAACTCACACACACACTCCACGTACAAAGGTATCATTTATCGTGACCTGAAGCTCGACAATGTTCTGCTGGATCAGGATGGTCACATTAAGCTGACTGACTACGGTATGTGCAAGGAGGGCCTGCGTCCTGGAGACACCACGTCCACCTTCTGTGGAACTCCTAATTACATCGCCCCTGAAATCCTAAGAGGACACGACTATGGTGAGGGCCATGCATGAAAGAATCCAACCTACCTACATGTTCTGTTGTGTTATGTGTATACTGGTGATATGCAGTTGTGTGCATCAACACGATTGTAGGGTACGTGTACACCTGGTATACTTTGTAGTACTGAATCAGCCATAAAGTTACTGTATGTTGTTCACACGCGGTTGTGTGCACTAGATTGATTGTGTGTATAATTACTTGTTGGATGATTGGTTTAGCCCTGCTCCTGTCCTTATTTACCCATAGCACCACTGCCAGCCAATTGTTGTCCAATCAACACACACACACTACGGTTGCCAAGAAACAGCCATTTAGTTCACGTACATGTAACATAATATGTGCCACACACACACACACATACATGTACCCGCACACCCACAGGTTTCTCTGTGGACTGGTGGGCCTTGGGTGTGCTGTTGTATGAGATGCTGGCAGGGAAGTCTCCATTTGACATTGGAGGCCATGACATGCCAGACCAAAGCACAGAAGACTACCTCTTCCAAGGTACAGTGAAACTGCACACATATGTAGGGTATGACTCATTGAGGTTACTCATTTCTATTATCCCATGACATACTGTGTCTTCAGGCCCATCCACATTACAGTTGTATACTTATCTTGCTATGTGCTACAGTTATTCTTGAAAAGACGATCCGTATCCCTCGCTCTCTCTCCGTCAAGGCAGCCCAGGTGCTCAAGGGTTTCCTCAACAAGGTATACAACAACACATACATTTGGGGTTTGTCTTCATGATTGGGTTGGTTTCAAGACTTAATTGGTACCTAGCGATTAATACGAGTGTAATTTCATCTTTTCCTCTGCCCACTCACCAATAAACACATAGAACCCGAGTGAGCGTCTTGGTTGCCATCCTCAGACAGGGTTCCAGGACATTGTCTCTCATGCATTCTACAGAACCATTGAATGGGAACTAGTAAGTCAAACTACAGCACTATTAATATTATCATGTACAAAGATTTTTCGTGGAATGTTTGAATTAGGAGCTATACATAAGCTTGTACTACAGTTACCTGTTTACTTTTTTGTTTCAGCTTCGGCAGCGACAGATGAACCCTCCCTACAAACCAAGAATTGACTCTGACAGAGACCCCTCCAATTTCGACCCTCAATTTGTAGTTGAGCCTCTTGACTTCACCCCTGATGACAGGTGAGACACACACTAGTTTTATACCCACACCAGATCCATACTACAATTGAAATTCATCCCCTCCCTCCATTTCTCTCTCCCTCTCCTCCCTCACAGTGACGTTCTTCAAGCCATTGATCAGTCTGAGTTTGAAGGTTTTGAGTACGTCAATCCTCTGCTGATGTCCAAGGTGGACGATGTGTGATGGCTGTGTGGCTCACAGTGACAATCTAGGCTCTCTCCTTTAGACTTAATGTGATCAATCATTGCATGTACCACTACATGTATAAAGTTATTGTATTGTTATCAGACAAACCCTGTTGTGGTATACACATCATCAGGCACTGCTCTTGATGTTTGTTGCCAGATCATTTTTATCAAACTAGTCTATTTTTGATTCTAGTGAGACATCATTATTTTTTGTGAAAATAACCTATTGTACATGTGCACTATTATTAATACTACGTAGGAATTATCAACTGATTATAATTATTCATTAATTTGATTAGCAGCAAGCCTATTTTAAATTAAACTGGATACATATTATAACAAGTAATTGGCAAGCTGGTGAACTGGCTATCCACTGGTTTGAGTGCATGGTCTGGATGCTTACTGCCATAGGCGTGTATGTGCATACGTGCACTTGGTGAATTTTAAATTTGGCGATGTATATGTATCAGGGACTATACATTATCTAATGTATAGTCCCTGATTATTCGCCAAAATTAATAATTATGTATGACATTGTGAATATAATTATCCCGATACACAGCATCAAGAGTATTAGCATACTCTTGATAGTATAATTATATACATAATTATTCATAGCCCATTTCTGGAGCAGCAAAAGGAAATGAGCAAACATACATAATAATATTATTATTATTATACAATAATATTACAGGTATAATATTACAGGTATAAAAACAATTGAATAAAATTGAAGAATGAAGTAGGGATGGTAGGATCAAAAAGTACACAAACAAGAGATAATTGTATCTACTATACATCCCTACGCTTGCTTTTCTCGACTATTATGCATCTATTAATGTCAATGTGTTTGTTGTTGCAGTACGTGGGAGATATTCAGGTTGTTCCCTAGTTGTCATATTGGTTCGAGTTTATCAGTTTTGATTCAATCGCATTATTACTGGTTATTTTTGTATCCCTCAAAAAGCAAGCGTAGGGATTTATAATAGATACAATTATCTCTTGTTTGTGTACTTTTTGATCCTACCATCCCTACTTCATTCTTCAATTTTATTCAATTGTTTTTATACCTGTTTCCGTTCTTTTTTTTTTATTATACGTAGTGTAATTTATCAATGCCATCTTATCACAACTTCTGTCCAGTGTAATAGTGGAAGATAGGTGTCAAAAGTCGTAGCCACGCCCCTCATTAACTTGCCTATAAATAGTATTATTTAGGCGGCCCATGAGACTCCGCTTAGGGAGAAAACCGAGTTCCAAGTTTTATTGTTGGCAGCAGCTAGCTCATGTACCAGGCATAATTTTATGATCTGTACGTTACCGCTCCTCGAGCCTTGTCGGAGCCTTCGTATGATAGTATGATATCTATGATCGATCCAGTGGAGCACTAGCGCTGCACGCGCTAGCGAATAGCTCGCCTATGCCTAGCGCCTTACCGCTCCTCGAGCTTTGCACCTCATATTCACGATCGATCCAGGACAGCGCATCGCTGCACGCGCTAGTAGCTAGCTTGCCGGCATGCCTAGGGCGCGGCCAGGCACTGTCACATGACTTCACCATGGCAACACATTCCGAGCATGCGCATTATATCGCAAAATGGCGTTATCAGACACAATCGTAATGCGCCGTACCGTACACACCCACTATTACGTAACTGTCGAGATAACGCCAAACTAGCGTGCCACTGCACTGCGCGCTACAAAATAGAGTGGATTTATATACTTGACCTTCTGGTCCTATGTACACATTGTGCTGTATGCTCGGCTTTGTACTTGTAAAGTATTATTTTTGTGCTTGACTGCGTCTACATTGTATTCACTATTATTGAAAAAATTACCATTTTTCTTGAAAAAAAAAAAAAAAAAAATTTATATATGAAGTAAGGTGAGAGGTCCAGACAGTCTTGAGCTAGCCCTGGAAATGAGAAAGAAAGAAAGAAAGAATGAGAAATGGCTATTTTTTTTTAACATCTGGTTCTGGCATGTACAATTGAATGATCTTGGTCTTGTTATCTCCCCAGTAGCAATTTATTTTTCTGTGGTTATGAGGTAATTGTGGTGTAATCTATGATGAAATTATGATGCAACCTATGAGGTAACCTCATAGGTTGCTGGTAATTATGAAAAAACCCAGGGCCTCGCTGGAGCCTTTCTGGGACTTGAAAGTAGAGTATCTTACGCGTGTATCCAGCGAATAGATTACAAGCTGAGCGCTACTCTCTCTGAGAAGCACTGTTGGTTGAACTTCACGTGTTTTCTTGGCTTACGTAATGCCGTGGATAGCCTTGTGCTATATATAGCACGCATCATTGTCACAAGGGGCTGGCCCGCGCGCCGGAGACTGCAGCAGCGCGACCAACCTGAAGTTCGGAAGGAATACTGTGCTGTCGAGTTCGTGAAGCATCGAAACCTGTCGCTACCAAGGTTGAGAGTCGATCTTAGACGCCATCTCCATGATTTCTGGGGCCAGCATCGATCGATGTGTACGCATTCTATTGACGACCTTTACCACATGCACCATTACACTGTGCAGCTACTGGGGAGATGGTCAAGGGTTCATTAAATAGATAATTTGCTGGAGATTCTGATTTTCACACTTAGAAATTTCACAAAAGTACTTATTTTGAGATATTTGGGTATTTGTAATGTATTACATATATGGCATATCCGAGCCATCCCTACTTATAGAGTCTACCGACTCTATGATTACACTCAACATGATGAATAATCACGATAATGTGATCACAGTCACTTTTGAAAAAAAAATCAATGGATATCTCACACATTTTATTCCAAACATGAAAGTTCTTAGCTTAACAAGGATGGGCACACACACTCTCATCACCCCATCTACATCCTAAAGCTAGCTGGAAGAGAAAAAATCCGGGCAGCCACCAGGAATTGTCTCTCGAATTATTGTCATTAATTTTTCAGTGCTTGGATCTGCTCTGCCAGATGTCCAAATCCAACAGTGGGGGACTGGAGGGCCTCGGCTAATGCTGCTAATGTGGGTTTAGGTTGGACCATCTTCAGCCAAGTTGTTAACATGGCTCGAAAACAATCGTCAATGTCTCTATTGTTCCCTTGAATAACGTCCAATGTTCCAGGAGCAATGTCCAGCTCCAGACCGATGTTGTACCACTTTGCTCTAGCATCCCAAGCTACTCTCTGGATCTTACGAAGATCACTGATGTCAATTGAACCTATAAAATTAATGTTCAAAATTACAAGTGCATGATTTGATCTACAAAGCCATGCATTATACTAATATTATGGTATACACATGACAATGTAGATTGTTATACATTCTCAATTGAAGCTATCAGTAGTACAATCTACCTGTAGATGTGCTGATGGAGCCTTTCCCAAGCCACAGTCGGTGTTGTTCTGTCATCTCACTGAATACAGTAGCAGGGTGGGTGGTACAGGTCAAAAGTCCACGGCTGGAAATGGTAGCAGGGTGCACTGTTAGCTGATGATTTGAGCAAAGGAAGGCTGTCTCGGGAATCGAATTTTTGTAGTTCAATCGTCGTGAAGCTTTGCGGATCCCACTGAGGATTGTCTCTCGAATTATTGGACAGGCTTCTTCACATATTTCAAGCGCTCTAGCTGAACTAATGTCAGAAGGAAAAGAGATATCGACACGAATAAACGAAGAAAAGGAATCTGTTATTGTGATGAAACCTGGATGATTTCCTGGAATTGTGAACCGAGCTTGATTTCGTGACAGCTGCACGGGATTGCCATCCTCCATGAGAAGCTGCCACTTGGCTTCAGTGATAAGAGCAGAAAGAAGAAAGCAGTAGACTCCAAGCTTGGGTCCATCAGGACCAAAGTAGAAGAGTAAAGGAGAAGCAATCTCAGAGGATGGGCTAGGTGAGAGACGAGATAAGTCTTCTTCTCGCAACAGGCATGACATCAAGTATTTGCCATCACCTACTTCTGCAACAATTAGTAGATGCTTGAAAAGCAAGATCAGGTGGTCTTCTTCGAAAAGCTTTGGGACGTAGCGAGACTTAAATTGAGACAGAATATCTCGTGTGATTATACCACAAAATTTGAACTCTTGGTAGCCAAGTACACTTCTTGCTGCTCGGATCTGTGTGGGCTGATTTGCATGCAATGTTAGGCTATGCTCTACCAACTCTGTGATCTTGTCAAGGATGACCTGAGCATTTATGAACACTATCTCTGGAAGGATCTCACTATAATGCATGACAAGCTTGTGGGCTGTAAGGTATTGTAGTGCATCTTCAAATGATTCTCTTGTAAAGTGGAATTTGGTTGCTTCCTTGAAGCACTCCTCCTTGCTCAATATTGCCTTCTTTTGGTACTTGGCAAGTCGTTGGAAAGCCATCTCCAAAGCAAAGTATCGATGTGGGATTCTGACACGTTGGAGCTTTTGTAACTCAAGCAACATGAGGTACCTTAAGTCAGCAAGGACTGCCTGATCATCATCCCCTGGGCATTTGGCATTGATGGCAAATATCAGCCTTTGTGACTTCTCATCACAAAAGAGGACGTGATTTTTCATGTTTTGAGGAAGTATGCTAAGTAGCTTTCGCTCCTTTTCTTCTCTATTTTCGCTCTTGCATTCATGCTCACAATCCTTATGTGTTCCTATGAAAACAATCTTAGGGCACTTGCCTTTTTCTGAAGTTGACTGGAGAACTCGCATGCAGTGGCGAAAGGTCTGCAGATGTGTGAAAGGAGATTTGAAAGGATTTCCAATGCGTTTCCCATTAGTATAATACTCAACTAGTGGGTAACTATCAAGAGGCTCGTTTAGCTTTACAATGAGCATGCCAAACATGGTGTTGGAGACAAAAACTGGAAGTATTTCGTGATACATTGGCTGCCCACCAGAATCACCCATGTCAATCACGTCCTGGTCATCCAGTTGACCAGCTGCCTTCGATCCAGCATGCATTCGAACAACAAGTTCTCTCTCCAAGCCACCTTGCTCCTGGTGCACCCCCTTACTACTAGCCGATTCCGTAAACTTGGCTTGTTGCTCCATAGGTAACAAAGTGTACATACGAGCCATAACTGTTGCATGTTGTCTCAGTCTGGTGTGTGTCTGTGGTAAGTACAATCGCTTTCCTGTGCTAGACTCAAGCATACTCTTGGCTGATTCACACAGCATATCAGAGTACTGCTGGTCAGTGATCCTGTTGAAGCAAGTCTCGCCGGTTGTCTTCTCGTGGACTCCAACTTTACTTTGAGCTACTGCCCTCACTGGATTCTTGACGCACTCTGTGCTTTGTCGTACGGGTGGAGGTTTCTCCTTGAGGAAAGCGTGAAGGGCGTGGGTCTTCCCTGACCCTCCAGCCCCCATCAGGAATGAACTACCACTGCGGTAGTTCAGCTCACCCTCTTTCATGGCTTCATCAAAGTTATGCCGTGCCCTTTCATTCACTATAACCATAAATGTACAAAGGAGAAATGAGCCAGCCCAATATAATCACATTGATAGCCTCATATCCAGACTTTCTCATAATATTTTGTGTAAAATCATGAGAATATCCTGGTACAAGGCTACACTTAATTATTGCTACCAGAACGGTGAACCTATATTCATAGTTACCAACTGTCCCAAAACTAGCGGGACAGTCCTGAAAATATTGGATATGTCCGAATTCCCCCTCTGCTGATATCATAATACGTCACTACGTAGTACTATGTACAAAAGGGTGTGATACAAGCATAACCTTAGTATACTACTCTGTTTTGGTCCATACATTATTTTTGAAATTTAGTGGGCGTGGTAGGTGGATTTTGTGCGTGGTCATGGATGTTGGCGAAATAGTGGGTGTGGCAAGGGAAAATGGGCGTGGCCCCAAAATTATTCGTGTGCCCCCCCTCCCCCACCCCGATCTACAGGCTCTTAGTCTGGCAATGGCATGCATGGCTCTTCACATTATTCACTATCTCAGAAATAGATCTACAATGATGCCACTGCTGAGTGATCGGAATAGTTCTGCTACTCGGATACCAATCGATCAAGATAGCCCATATTGATGAGACCATATTGATGAGAGATCTGTCAACTGACAGCTTATAAGCAAGAATATGAGACATATTTAGGCTTTACTGTAGTTACTGGTCGCTGAAACCGACAGATTTTAATGGTGGGTGTGGCCTAACTGTCCGTTATGCGAGGTTGTTCACTATTGCGCAGGCTCGAATGGGACCAAAATAAGTGTCCATTATACGGAATAGCGGGGTGTCCGCTGTTGAGGGGGTTTGAATGTATTGAAGTCTATGGAAATACAATCCGGATATTCAGAATTGTCCATTATATCGCAGGTGTCTGCCATTGAGGGGTGTCCGCTAAGCGGGGTCCACTGTACGATGAAGGCAATCAGGCATAACATCTGTAAAGGGACATGTGTGGCTTTCGTGCACGTGTGTGTAGATAAGACGAACGGATAAATAGACAGATATATATTCAAATCAACTTCTACCTAATGAACAAATGTGGGATTCCTTTACGCATACCTCTAATTAGCTGCAGCAAGTAGTAAAGCAATTGGTTTTGTTTGCTGTCTGTAAGGAAAATGTCAAATCTTGAGCTCTAGGTATCTCATTCTTAAGCACAACAAATCCATTGAAATCGCTGAAAACCTTGCTTCATTAGCTTCGAATTGTTTGGTAAGGCCCACTGGTATAAAAACACTGCGCTTTTATTGGTCACACCAATTTTAACCTTACTTCCATTGCTTTCTGCACAAGTCGTAGATAAAATCGCCATCACTATATTATTTTTGTTGACCACTTAATATCATGTGTAGGCAAAGGTTAACAGGTACACACATGATGCTGCAGGCTGCAACTCTCGTCTCTGTGCAAAAAGCGATGCTGCACACATGGCATATGCTCTACAGAAATCTATGTAGTGTTATATGCATGTGTATGCATGTACCTTGGACATAAGTGCTCTCCACTTCATAAGCCAGACTGAGAAGGCCAATATTATGGAATGATTCAGCAACATGCTTCCAACTGGGGCAAGGGTGATGAGTGGCATAGAGATCAAGGTACGCCTCTCTCCTCCGGAAGGGGCTATCGTAGTTTGTCTCGATTTCATCTACTTTTGATTTTGGTAGATCAAGCCAATTTCCAATATCTTTGTCACCCTCTATCTTTATCAACTCCAGCAACTTTTCTACTGTGATAGTGAGATCTGCATTGATAGCAAGTCGCAAGTAAATAAAATGTGCTCACAATAATTTATTATGACACATTTTTTTGGTTACATGCAGTCAGCATGCTATCTACAGTGGGCCTTTCGTAGAAATCCGTTGCATTATACATGTACTTCATTATGCAGTGTCATGCTGGAAACTTATTTGCATGCAGTTACATGGATACACATGTAGTTGTCTTGAATAGTCAAGTAAAGGTGCCAAATATTGTTATAGTTAATGGGCTATAGGTTCACAGACAATCACTTCAGAAAACACCACTTTGTGAAAAAGGGCCCATGGGTGGTGCACCTTACATTAGGCTCAAACAAGGGGATGGGCCGATATTCGAGGTATCAAGATTGTGCACTATAATATGGTGGGTGTCACTGTGGTATCTTGGACAGAAAATGCTATTAGCATCGATGTTTAACAATCGATAATAATCTACTATGATTGTTTGAACTACTGCTACGTACGCGCTCGAACTATTTTATCGCAGCTGACTCGCCAATGCTAGAATTAATGTTGGTAGTCGTAGATGCATTGTCAGGGCCATGTAATAAGCTGGAATCGATCTCTATGTATGATCATAGATTTATACTAGATATACCCTGTGCACAATTTTTAGACCTACTTTGTGTGCACGGTTAAATTTTGTGAATTCAAGAAAATTCTGCTTGGTTGTAGGGGTCCTGGTGATATCAGCACTGAATCTCTCTTGATATGTGCACCAGATCTAGACCAGGGAGATATGAACTGCTATTACATACATACAGCTAGTTCTATCTATAGGGCTTCATATTTCAGTAAGCAGCCAGCATTATGTTGAGCATTATGCCGACAATCTTAACTGGATTAAAACGTTAGGCCACTACTGCACTTTTTCTAAAAATTCGGCCCTTCTAATTATTATTTGGCACCCTTTATCAAATGGTTCAAATCTAATTTTTGGCAAAGGTCATCATGAATAATTATGCTATAAATGGAATAGAATATGCATCGAATGTTGAACATTAACTCAAGTAATATCATTATTTGCAGGCCAAATTGTTAGAAGTTACACGGTATAACGGTTGTGCGCCTGAGCAGAAAGCGCATGCCTGCATGCATTATGTATTAAGTATAGGCACTATCGATAGGCGAGGCCAACAAAAGGCACTATTTGTGAGCCTCGTGGACCATATCCATCGATTTGAAACCAGTTGTTTGCCAAATTTGACTGATTTATTGTGCTTATGAGTCCCTCAGGTACATGTACATAGATATTGCAATTTTTATGCTCATGACAATAATGATATGACCGATTACTTTACTCCATGATACGTGCGGTGTAACAACACAGCTAAGCTAAAAAAAATGACTGAGCCCACGCATTCTTTGCGCATGTGTATGCTAAATTATCTTTGAATTTTGATTTGGGCAGGAAATGGGAAGCAATTATGACATTTTTAGCAGCCTAAGTGATTTATTGTACACTGAGGTGTTAGTCCTATAATTGAAGTGTTAAATATTGGGCCACACCCACCAAAACACTTGTGCACACATGTTTTTTGTTTATAATTATTATCATAGAGTCGGTTAGTCTCATCCCCAGACCCCACCCTCAAAAGGAGGGAAAAGGGTCTGGTGACTTTGGGCCATTTTCAAGTTCTTGGTTTGGCCGGTTCTGATTGGCCAGTAAGGCTGCGTAGGCAATTCAAATTTGTATAGCAGGCAATGGCCCTGCTACACTCCTGCAGCTAGCAAGTCATATGACGGGGCTAAAGCTGCGATCTGATTGGGATGCACAAATTCCTCTGTGGGTCGTTAACTGGATCAAGCTTTTTGCCCAAAGTCATCCGACCCTATTCCCTCATCGAGGGTGGGGACTGGGGACAAGACTAAGAGTCGGTAGACTCTATAAGTGGGGATTGCCCGGATATGCCTATTATATATAATACAAAACAAACTCAGAGTAGATAAATTAAGGATAGCACCAATGGGTCACCATCAACAGGTGCATGATAATCGAGAAAAGCAAGCGTAGGGATGTATAGTGGATGTGATTATTCCTACAAATCGTGTTTGTGTACTTTTCAATTATATTGTTTTTTATACTTGTAATAAATAGCTTTCGATGAGAATAGAACATGTACAACTGTACATGTATATACATGTATACAATATCTGTCTCCACTAAGTGCACACCTTAGCGTTAACTTCTCATGGATCCATGCAGAATTTTTCATCGTGAAGATTATTCAATTTAACGAGATAGCCATCATCATCATATTCTTAAACTCCACACTTACCTCTGAGTGGTAGGAATGATTTTAATTTCTCCACAGCAGCAAACTCCCCCAGTCTGTACAGCCGATTAGCAAGATGTGTCCAGGAAGGCTGAGGATGGCAGTGGACATAGTAGGAGGCACACTCGTTGGCTATTTTCCTCTTAGTGGAGCAACTCTGCTGGATCTCTCTGAATCGGCTGAGAGGGACAAATGTATTAGTATAGTTAAGAATTCTTCTGGGATACAGTGAGTCCCAGTCATTCACTAATTCCATAGCTTCAGCAACACTCTCAGTCGTCAAGGTGGGATCTGAAATGAAATCAATGTCCACAGCTTAGAGTAATTTCGCAAACTAGATGGTATTAAAATTGAGCAGAGCATGTACACATGCACACATACATGTATATATGTGTACACATACACAGATTATGGATAGATTAAGGACTGTTACTAATGAGGTCATGCACTCTAGTCTGTATGAGCCGGTGTGCTGTGGTATTTTCTCTGGAGCAGAGCTTAGGAACCTGTCAATATCATTATTAGTGGTGTATTGTTAGCCCTTGAAATCCAACCTGGACCACACTGAGTTATTGGCACTGCTGATGGGAGACACTCACTCACCTTGGATTGGTTCTCCATGGTTCCTAATACGATCAACAATTTGAGTCTCGCCTATAAAATCTAGTATAAAGATGATAGCCCTCCATGAGGGCTGGTAGCGACCTCTTCCAAGGAGAAATCCCTCTACTGCATCCTCAAGGCTGCTCACTGAGTCAACGCCAAAACAAATTCTTAGAAATTTCCAGTTCTGCACTCCTTTCACTGCCTCTAATACATTTCCTTGAGTGAGGGGTGGAACTGAATGAGAGAAAGAAACATACGCCTTAGAATTAAACTCCACTAATATTATTATCAAATAGTATGTTGACATAATTTAAATCCATTTCTTGATGAAAGAGTGATCCTTGCTATATTTTGTATGTAGCGCTACATGACATTGTAAATTCTATCTAATAGTCAACAGTTATCACTCGCACGAGATACATGTACATGTAGCTATGCATTAAATTTTGGTATGATTGAATTTTGGTGACAGGTAATTTACTGGTAGCCACAGTAGCACATAGCTACTGCCAGTGGAACTGAACCAATCTAGGAGATGTGATGAAATACAGGTAGGAAAGCAAAGGGGTAAGCTTATAAATAAACATCAGGGAAGTCACTAATAAAGAGTGGTAGAGTGGTGCAGCACTGGCGTTTTGCAATTGATGTGATTATTAAAATCACAAACATACTTTGATGTTTAATCACAGCTCCGCCCTTCGATTTTGCTCTAGTGACTTGCCTGAACATGCACGCCTACTGTTTTGTGTAGATTTATAGCCTTCGCTTGGCTTATTTAATATCCATCAGAACCAATTAAACCATCACTCTTGACCCCCAAAGACTAATCAAATTTGGTCAACCCCCTTGATAATGAGGTCCTTCAATTCACTTTCAATTCATATAACGAATTCCCCCTTAGTCTAAGGGCACCACTAATTGCCAGCCTATCACCCTCAAGATCAGTGCTGTTTCAAAACCCTTAGGATCCAACCTTAGGCCACTCCAATATGATTAGTTGTTTCCCATTTCCCGCCCGCATCCTTTCCACAATTTCCAGATTTTGTTCATTATAGTGTATTAGCATACCGCTCTTATCTCGTTGTCTAACGGTAGCTTTGGCAAAGGTCGTCAATGCTGCTGGCGCTTTAATACGTATAGTGATAATGAATAATGAATAATGAACCGCCCGCCCGCATGCCCCAGGCTTTCTGATGAAAGGGGAAACAGTGAATCATATTGGAGTGGCCTTAAAAAAAAAAATAAAGATGCCATATAACTCTTCCATGGCCTGGAGCCTAACTGATCACGAAAGAGTATAGGGATGAGCCTATAAATATACTAGCTACTTTAATAAGCTCCAGTGGCATAAGAAGATGTATTTTGAACAGGGGGCTGTAAATAAAATTGCTTGCAAAGCACGCAAAAAACTTTTTCGGATCACACGATATGCCTTAATTCAAACCATGCCATTATTATGCTAATTTGGCTGTAAAGTAGACTTTACATCACAAATCTGAAGATGTCAAGGCCTAGTACCTTCCTAGGTTTGGCTGACAAGATGGGGGGCTACAGCGCCCCCCCCCCCCCCCCCCCCCCCCGGGCCCGCTTCTTACGCCGGCCAGTGAGCTCAGCCTAGTCTCGCCGCATGCACTAGAGCATAGTCTGGGGACAAGAAAAATTATGTATGGGTAACATTAAAACCTTTCTTTGCTCCGGCTGCTGCATCTAGGTCCTCCATTAAGTCTTTACTCATGTTACTCCACTATCCACAGCCACGCCCTCTGACTTTCCCTATTAATTGGAAGGAATTTCCCCTTGAGCATGATGAGATGGCAGTGGCTCCAGTTGACAAAGGTCATTCTCCGTTTCCCAGCTCAAAAAGAGCCATCTACGGGTTTGCCCTCTACCTGGGATCCTATCTGCTACTAGGTGACTACATGTAGATGTGTAATGGTGTCACTAGCAGTGCTAATCCTTTAATTAGCCCTTAGTAGCACCCTCGACATTAGCCTCGTACCCAGGCGCGGGCCTGGGTACGAGGCTACCTCGACATGTACCCCATGAACGTTGCATGCCATTCTGAATATATTTGCATAGAGATAAGAGCTGCAGCAGCAACAAGTGTGTGCCTATTATTATTGTGCTAGGTAGTGTGCCTGATCAAAGAGCAACGGGTAGAGTCAGGTGGCGTGGCCACATAAAAAAGGAGTGTTTGCAACACTTGTGGGTGTTGCTGAATGATTCAAAGCATAATAATAAGATCGTCAGTAACAATTTACTTTCTGTGGTTGTGAGATAATTATGGTGTAACCTATGATGAAATTATGACGAAATTATGAAACCTATGAAGTAACTATGAGAAAATCCAGGGCCTCGTTAGAGCCTTTCTGGGAATTGAAAATCAGTAAATATGTAGAGTATCTTACCGATGTATCCATCGACTACATTACAAGCTGAGTGCTAGTTTCTCTGAGAAGTACTGCTGGTTGACTTCACGCGTTTTTTTGGCTTACCTAATGCCATGGATAAATGAAGCTAGCCTTGCGCTATATATATATCACGCATCATTGTGAAGGGGCTGGCCTGTGTGAGACTACAGCACGACCAACCTGAAGTTCGGAAGGTATACTGCGCGGTCGAGTTCATTTCTGTGATTAAAGTGTCAAAATTTGTCGCTATCAAGGTTGAGAGTCGGTCTTACCATGATTTCTGGCGCCAGCATCGATGTGTATACACATTCTATTGATGACCTTTACCACACGCACCATTACACTATGCAGCTACTGGGGATATGGTCAAGTGTTCATTTATTAAGCCAATTTTTCAGCGATTTCAACAGATTTATTTTGCTAGATCTCCAGAACTGGCGATTTTTGCACTAATAGACAGACAGAACTGATTGCTTTACTCCTTATGCGTGCACTCGGGGTAATAGTTTGATGGAAGACAATGCCCAAGACAGTCAGCAAATCTCACAATGGATGAACATTCCTGTAACTATCAATCTTGAATAGAAATGGTGAGACTAGAAAGATAATTCATGTCAATGTGCCGTGAGTTAACATGGTATACATGTAGTCAGAACATCATTTTTATTCCCTCTCTCAATCTGTTGTTGAGTCTATTGGGTTCTATAGAGCAGGCCGCGTTGTGTGTTGACTTCGGACAGCTGTGTGCATTCTTCATGCATGTGGTTGGTTGCCATAGGCAACAACACTATAGTGAAACCATGACACACATACGCATTATTATCAAGAATACAAATACATATACTTGTACATGTATGTACATGTATGTACATGTATGTACATGTCCTATACCTATATGTACATGGGAATCGATACATTCCAATCCCAGCTAGTGTCTGGGATGTGAGGAATTTTGTCAAGTATAAATATGTACAGTTTGGAGTACTCCATAAATACCTTTCTGCGTTTGACAATGTACATGTATGTGTTTATGTAATACCATCCCCTATACAGGACATTGATTGGGTCCAAACTGAGAAGCATGTGTTTGAGCAGGCCTCCAACCATCCCTTCTTGGTCGGACTACACTCCTGTTTCCAGACAGACAGCAGGTGGGTTTGCAGTACATCATAATATTATATACATGTATGTGCAGTGAGCTAGTGCACGTGTGAAAGAGAAGGGAACCAATCATCCAACAAGTAATTATACACACAATCAATCTAGTGCACACAACCACGTGTGAACAACATACAGTAAAACCAAGGGCTTATCGAGCCGCCGTAGGCGGCGAGAGGGCATGTAACGTACGTAGACAGCGAAATCCAACATGTTACTAAAAATAGATTTTTTGACTAGCTATGAAATTTTGTTTGATGGCTTATCAGCCCGTTCTTTTCGAGATTTGACAAAGAAGAGAGGCTATCATGGTCCTTTCAGGCAGTTTTCAACGCTGCCAAGTGTCAGAAACAAAATCGAGCTGAGTCTGGGTCTCCAGCAGTGTAAAGCTCCCGTTCACTTTACCGCCCAACGACAGAGACAGAAGCGAGGGGTAAGCTTCTGGTTTTGTTGTATTGAAGACTAGCTTAGAATGAAGGCCTTCGACGTCTCATGTCTCTCTTAGTCTGATACAGCGTGTGATGGCGTTTTGTCAGCTCAGAGCTGTTTTTCACCGCCACCGTCTCTGATCGACTCGAGTATAGCCTCGTTTTCAGTTGTCTCGACGATTAGTGTTGCCTTCTGGATCTTCGGTGCTCCCAACAAAGGCTTAGCGTGGAAGTAGGTCGCTATAAAACCAGGTACAAACATTGCCTATACTAGTTTGTTCATTGAACGTTTTGCTATTTTTAGTAACAATTAGGATTTCGCTGTCTACGTTAGCACTACGCGGGTTACATGCCCTCTCGCCGCCTACGGCGGCTCGATAAGCCCTTGGTAAAACTTTATGGGCTGATTCAGTACCACAAAGTATACCAGGCCTACTTGTACCCTACAATCGTGTTGATGCACACAACTGGTATACACATAAGGCCACACCAAACGAGACGTTAGTTTCCCGTCCACCCATAATTGCAAAAAGGATGCGGGCGGGCGGTGTATTATGTATTATGTATTACTATGAATCTCATTAAAGTCTTATGAATCTCATTAATATTCCATGAATCTCGTTGACCTTGCCGAATTGAAGAAGCTAGCCGATCATCGTCGGACTTCAGGATTGTCCAATGCAATGATCAGTATCGTATAGTATTATTGTACACTAACAGTAGTCAGTAGCATTGTTTTTATTGATAAATAATAATGCAATAATACAGAAAACAGGCGGCTCCCTCAGCTAGGGGCGGGCGGTGGACGGGAAACTAAAGTCTCATTTGGTGTGGCCTAACACAACAGAACGGTTGGATTCTTTCATGCATGGCCCTCACCATAGTCGTGTCCTCTTAGGATTTCAGGGGCGATGTAATTAGGAGTTCCACAGAAGGTGGACGTGGTGTCTCCAGGACGCAGGCCCTCCTTGCACATACCATAGTCAGTCAGCTTAATGTGACCATCCTGATCCAGCAGAACATTGTCGAGCTTCAGATCACGATAAATGATACCTTTGTACGTTGAGTGTGTGTGTGAGTTGGGGCATGTGAGTGAAAACATTTATTATCAATGTGTGTACCAGTGGGAGCATCCATAAAGGTGCACCCAAGGGGCTGACCCTACTTCCTTTGCACATTAACCTTTCTGTCACCTTGAAATTTTGTGGATACTTGACCAACTCTCACATGAAAGAATCGAGTTTTTAGGGTGCATGTGGCTTAATAGTAATATAAAAGAATACAATAACAAATGGGCTGTAGTCTGGATGTACATACATACATACATGTACCTCTCTCATGGAGGAAGCTGAGTGCTAACGAGATTTCTGCCGAGTAGAAGCGAGCATGCTCCTCAGGGAGGCGGCGATGTCGTTGCATGTGAAACATCAGGTCACCACCATTCACACACTCTATCACAAAGAATAGCCTGGAGGGGGAAAAGGATAGATGTCAATCTCTCTCTTTCATTAAATCCCTCCCCTCCATCTCTCTCTTGTTTTCGCATTCATTTTAGCCCTGCTCTTGTGCTTATTTACCCATAGCACCACTGCCAGCCAATTATTGTTGACCAATCAACACACACTACGGTTGCCAAGAAACAGCCATTTAGTTCATGTAACATAATATGTGCCACACACACACACACATACATGTACCCACACACCCACAGGTTTCTCTGTGGACTGGTGGGCCTTGGGTGTGCTGTTGTATGAGATGCTGGCAGGGAAGTCTCCATTTGACATTGGAGGCCATGACATGCCAGACCAAAGCACAGAAGACTACCTCTTCCAAGGTACAGTGAAACTGCACACATATGTAGGGTATGACTCATTGAGAGGTTACTCATTTCTATTATCCCATGACATACTATGTCTTCAGGCCCATCCACATTACAGTTGTATACTTGTCTTGCTTTGTGCTGCAGTTATTCTTGAAAAGACGATCCGTATCCCTCGCTCTCTCTCCGTCAAGGCAGCCCAGGTGCTCAAGGGTTTCCTCAACAAGGTATACAACAACACATACATTTGGGGTTTGTCTCATGATTGGGTTGGTTTCAAGACTTAATTGGTACCTAGCGATTAATACGAGTGTAATTTCATCTTTTCCTCTGCCCACCCACCAATAAACACATAGAACCCGAGTGAGCGTCTTGGTTGCCATCCTCAGACAGGGTTCCAGGACATTGTCTCTCATGCATTCTACAGAACCATTGAATGGGAACTAGTAAGTCAAACTACAGCACTATTTATATTATCATGTACAAAGATTTTTCGTGGAATGTTTCAATTAGGAGCTATGCATAAGCTTGTACTACAGTTACCTGTTTACTTTTTTGTTTCAGCTTCGGCAGCGACAGATGAACCCTCCCTACAAACCAAGAATTTACTCTGACAGAGACCCCTCCAATTTCGACCCTCAATTTGTAGTTGAGCCTCTTGACTTCACCCCTGATGACAGGTGAGACACACACTAGTTATATACCCACACCAGATCCATACTACAATTGAAATTCATCCCCTCCCTCCATTTCTCTCTCCCTCTCCTCCCTCACAGTGACGTTCTTCAAGCCATTGATCAGTCTGAGTTTGAAGGTTTTGAGTACGTCAATCCTCTGCTGATGTCCAAGGTGGACGATGTGTGATGGCTGTGTGGCTCACAGTGACAATCTAGGCTCTCTCCTTTAGACTTAATGTGATCAATCATTGCATGTACCACTACATGTATAAAGTTATTGTATTGTTATCAGACAAACCCTGTTGTGGTATACACATCATCAGGCACTGCTCTTGATGTTTGTTGCCAGATCATTTTTATCAAACTAGTCTATTTTTGATTCTAGTGAGACATCATTATTTTTTGTGAAAATAACCTATTGTACATGTGCACTATTATTAATACTACGTAGGAATTATCAACTGATTATAATTATTCATTAATTTAATTAGCAGCAAGCCTATTATAAATTAAACTGGATACGTATAACCAGAGGAGGTCGGACATGCACAGTGCAATACATGAAGACAAAAATCTTTGAATTGTGGGATAATACTTAGTCAGTGACTCCATAATGATGAAACATCACATCCTGGCCTATTATGATCATCAAAACAGTGTTACTTGTATGATGGGGTGCATATTTACAATATATTCCATCACATTCCATGTATGTAAAGGAGCTCAAAGGTATCCCATGGTTGATTTTCTCACGGGGCACAGGTTGGGCACAGACATCTCTTCTGAACATAGACTATATAACTGGCAAGTTTTATTCCCCAATTCCAAAATTCCTCAATTATGTATGAGACCTTGTCCAACCTCCTCTGATGTATAACAAGTAATTGGCCAGCTGGTGAACTGGCTATCCACTGGTTTTGGTGGTCTGAATGCTTACTGCCATAGGTGTGTATGTGCATACACTTGGTGAATTTTAAATTTGGCGATCCATAATAATTATTATGTATCAGGGACCAGGGTTTCATACAGGATTTTTTGTTAGGGGGGGGGGACTATATGTTGGTGCCCCCCCCCCCCCCCCCCCCCCCCCCCCCCCCCCCCCCCCCGGGAATAAAGAATTGCATCTTAGGCCTATTTTCAGTGATCAAAAATTAGTGCTGATAGATTGTGGTTGACAAATACATATCCACTAAGTAAGTGTGAAATTAGTACATATAGATTAACTTTCCCAAATAGAGCACAGATTCGATATTAGACATTTTCAAAGTCAAACCGATGAATCACTCTTTAACCTTAATTTAATCCTTGGTATTTGTTTATTTAGTATTGTATATTATACTAAAATTTCTCAATATTTTAGGGGGGGGGGGGGGGGAACTGGTCACTGGGGGGGGGGGGGGGGGGATCCCAGGGCACCCCCCCTCTAAATGAAACACTGGGGACTATACATTATCTAATGTATAGTCCCTGATTATTCGCCAAAATTATGTATGACATTGTGAATATAATTATGCCGATACACAGCACCAAGAGTATTAGCATACTCTTGATAGTATAATTATATACATATTTATTCATAGCCCATTTCTGGAGCATGCAGCAAATGGAAATGAGCAAACATACATATTATTATACAATATTACACTCAACATGATGAATAATCATGATAATGTATCACAGTCACTTTGTCAATGGATATCTCACACATTTTATTCCAAACATGTCATTTCAGTGCTTGGATCTGCTCTGCCAGATGTCCGAATCCAATAGTGGGGGACTGGAGGGCCTCGGCTAATGCTGCTAACGTGGGTTTAGGTTGGACCATTTTCAGCCACGTTGTCAACATGGCTCGAAAACAATCGTCAATGTCTCTATTGTTCCCTTGAATAACGTCCAATGTTCCAGGAGCAACGTCCAGCTCCAGACCGATGTTGTACCACTTTGCTCTAGCATCCCAAGCTACTCTCTGGATCTTACGAAGATCACTGATGTCAATTGAACCTATAAAATTAATGTTCAAAATTACAAGTGCATGATTTGATCTACAAAGCCATGCATTATAATAATATTATGGTATATATACACATGACAATGTAGATTGTTATACATTCTCAATTGAAGCTATCAGTAGTACAATGTACCTGTACATGTGCTGATGGAGCCTTTTCCAAGCCACAGTCGGTGTTGTTCTGTCATCTCACTGAACACAGTAGCAGGGTGGGTGGTACAGGTCAAGAGTCCACGGCTGGAAATGGTAGCAGGGTGTACCGTTGGGTGATGGTTTGAGCAAAGGAAGGCTGTCTCAGGAATCGAATTGTTGTAGTTCAATCGTCGTGAAGCTTTGCGGATCCCACTGAGGATTGTCTCTCGAATTACTGGGCACGCTTCTTCACATATTTCAAGCGCTCTACCTGAACTAATGTCAGAAGGAAAAGAGATATCGACAAGAATATAGGAAGAAAAGGAATCTGTTATTACAATGAAACCAGGATGATTTCCTGGAATTGTGAATCGAGCTTGGTTTCGTGATAGTTTCATGGGATTGCCATCCTCCATGAGAAGCTGCCACTTGGCTTCAGTGATAAGAGCAGAAAGAAGAAAGCAGAAGACTCCTAGCTTGGGTCCATCAGGACCAAAGTAGAAGAGAAAAGGGGAAGCAATCTCAGAGGATGGGCCAGGTGAGAGACGAGATAAGTCTTCTTCTTGCAACAGGCATGACATCAAGTATTTGCCATCACCTACTTCTGCAACAATCAGTAGATGCTTGAAAAGCAAGATCAGGTGGTCTTCTTCGAAAAGCTTTGGGACGTAGCGAGACTTAAATTGAGACAGAATATCTCGTGTGATTATGCCACAAAATTTGAACTCTCGGTAACCAAGTACACTTCTAGCTGCTCGGATCTGTGTGGGCTGATTTGCATGCAATGTTAGGCTATGCTCTACCAACTCTGTGATCTTGTCGAGGATTACCTGAGCATTTATGAACACTACCTCTGGAAGAACCTCACTATAATGCATGACAAGCTTGTGGACTGTAAGGTATTGCAGTGCATCTTCAAATGATTCTCTTGTAAAGTGGAATTTGGTTGCTTCCTTGAAGCACTCTTCCTTGCTCAGTATTGCCTTCTTTTGGTACTTTGCTAGTCGTTGGAAAGCCATCTCCAAAGCAAAGTATCGATGCGGGATTCTGACACGTTGGAGCTTCTGCAACTCAAGCAACATGAGATACCTCAAATCAGCAAGGACTGCCTGATCATCATCCCCTGGGCATTTGGCATTGATGGCAAATATCAGCCTTTGTGACTTTTCATCACAAAAGAGGACGTGATTTCTCATGTTTTGAGGAATTACGCTAAGTAGCTTTCGCTCCTTTTCTTCTCTGTTTTCTCCCTTGCATTCATGCTCACAGTCCTTATGTGTCCCTATGAAAACAATCTTAGGACACTTTCCCTTTTCTGAAGTCGACTGGAGAACTCGCATGCAGTGGCGAAACGTCTGCAGGTGTGTGAAAGGAGATTTGAAAGGCTTTCCGATGCGTTTCCCATTAGTATAATACTCAACTAATGGGTAAGTATCGAGAGGCTCGTTTAGCTTTACAATGAGCATGCCAAACATGGTGTTGGAGACAAAAACTGGAAGTACTTCGTGATACATTGGCTGCCCACCAGAATCACCCATGTCAATCACGTCCTGGTCATCCAATTGACCAGCTGCCTTCGATCCAGCCTGCATTCGAACAACAAGCTCTCTCTTCAAGCCGCCATGCTCCTGGTGCACCCCCTCACTACTTGTGGATTCTGTGGGCTCGGCTTGTTGCTCCGCAGGTAACGTAGTGTATATATGAGCTATCACTGTTGCTTGTTGTCTCAGTCTGGTATGTGATTGTGGCAAGTGTAATCGCTTTCCTGTACTAGACTCTAGCATACTCTTGGCTGATTCACACAGCATATCAGAATACTGCTGGTCAGTGATCCTGTTGAAGCTAGTCTCGCCGGTTGTCTTCTCATGGACTCCGACCTTACATTGAGCTACTGCCCTCACTGGATTCTTAACACACTCTGTGCTTTGTCGTACGGGTGGAGGTTTCTCCTTGAGGAAAGCGTGAAGAGCATGGGTCTTCCCAGACCCTCCAGCCCCCATCAGGAACGAACTGCCACTGCGGTAGTTCAGCTCACCCTCTTTCATGGCTTCATCGAAGTTATCCTGAGCCCTTTCACTCACTACAACCATACATGCATGCATGCACAAAGAGTACATTACAAACACACAAAGGTAGGCTTATTAAAATTAATAATAGCTGAGTAACTTTATCGTGAGCCTCACTCCAGATTTCATTAATTATCACTGTTGTCTACATAAAGCCAGACTTCAAGATGTACATGCAGGGATCTTAGGGAGTGGCCATAATAGCATTGCTGCCAGAACAGCTAGTAATCAATCTTTCATTTATATTTGCTGGAATTAATTATTATGAATATTATATAATATTATATTGTACTTTTGATCTAATATTACGCTTATTGACTTCATGTCAGTTACTTATAATAATATTGCACACTGTGCAATGTCGTACATATTATGTATGCGAGCTTAAACACAGTGGATAAGGGTCGTCAGATCAAAAAAATGGAGTATATACAAGTGGCTACTTCTGCTTCACAGTTCACCCTACAATGGGTGGGCCTGAAAATATTGGGCTTACTCAAAGTACATAATATAGGGTCTGTAGTGAGAAAGTGGCTTTGACCATGCAAAAAATTAACTACAAGAAATTTACCATAATATTATTTTGACCATATACAAAAACTTTTGAGCTCAACCTTTGATCTTTTGAGAAAGCATTTTCACACTCTAACCATAAAAAATATATATATACCATAATAATTATTTGACCATACAAAAAATTTGAGCTCAACCTTTGACCTTTTGAGAAAGCTTTTTCACACTCTAACCATAAAAAAAATGACCACACAGAAAACTAGAGCTCTATAGAGCACATACCCCGTGCGCACATTGCGCAATCTATAGATCTGCTTTTGTTGCTGCTTGGTTGTATCCGAAGGGCTTATAGACCCCATAAGCCCTTGGTTGTACATTGAATATAGGGTAGTCTGGGTGCCAGCCTCTTGTGAAGGGGCTGGCACCCAGACTAAATTAAATATAGGGCTCTTGGTGATATCAGCCAAAACACCACTAGCTGTCTCAGCACTAGATCTAGACAGCCAAAACGTGTGCCACTTAGCATTGTTGACGACCTTTACCAGCCCATAATATTCAATGTTATGCGCATGAGCAGAAAGCACAAGGCCTGCATGCATAATGCATTCAGTGGGCACTGTCGATAGGTGTGGTTACGAAGGCTAACAAAAAGGCACTATTTGTGACGCTCGTGGACCATATCCCTCGATTCCAAACACACTGAAGCCCGTTTTTCGCCAAATTCGACTGATTCATTGTGCTTAGTAGTCGCTCAGGTGCCTAGACCTTGAGATACGGCGATTTTTTGCTAACGACAATGACGACAACAACGACAACGATGACACGACCGATTACTTTACCCCTTGCGCATGCGCGCGGGGTAAAAATTTGACCATATTTTGTCTTGAATAGAATTCCATAGTAGTGGACCAAGCCTGAGTTTAGTTAAGAGATTTGCAGTGAACTGGATGGGCCACAACAGAAGAAGAGTTGATGATCATTGTAGTTCCAAGTGGGGCTTCCACTAGATGGTTTTATCTATTCCGAGCTCCATTTCTATATGAGTCTAGGATCCGGTGTCCTATACTGCTGACATTCTGTCGTGCTAAAGCTTGATCTCTGCCCATCAATGCATGCATACATAGTTCAGTACTACCAGAGTATAAATTTTCATACTAAATGTAATGATTATACTGTACATACATACTCGTACCGTAAATTTTGAGTGTCACGGATAGGCAATCTCTACCATTAATTTTATGCATTATGCGTATACGTACCTTGAACATAAGTGCTCTCCACCTCATCAGCTTGACGGAAAAGGCGAATGCTACGGAGTGACCTAGCAACATGCTTCCAATTGGGGCAAGGGTGATGAGTGGCATAGAAGTCAAGGTACGCTTCTCTCCTCTGGAAGGGACTATTGTAGTTTGTCTTGATTTCATCTACTTTAGATTCTGGTAGTTCAAGCCAATTTCCAACTTCTATATCACCCGGCAATATCTGTATCAACTCTAGCAACTTTTCTACTGTGATAGTGAGGTCTGCATTGATAGCAAGTCATAAGTGAATAAAACAATAATCTGTTATTGGTTACAAATACATCATGATATCTGGGCCTCTCACAGAAATTTATTGTGTTATACTTCACTATGTAAGGTCACACTGGAAACTTGTTTTTGCATGCAGGTACATACAGTCAAGTGAAGGTGCCAATATGAATATCGTTATAGTTAATGGGCTATAGGTTCATGGATGAATATCCTGCACACATGCACAAGGGGTAAGTAATCGGTTGTGTTGTCATTGTTGTCATCATCATGAGCACAAAAATCGCCATATCTTGAGATATAGACATCTAAGCAAATTGTAAGCACAACAAGATTTAATCACTTGCACTTAATAGCGAGGTGTGCCTAACAGAGAGATGCGCCGAACAAAAATACCTACATCCAAGGCTAGCAAGGAAGCATGCAGATATCGAGATCAAGGATCACATGCGCTCATAGGTGAAATGCGCCACCACAAGGCGCCCCCAGATGGTGGGTGTCACTCAGTCTGTGGTTTCTTGGATAAAAATGGAATCGGCTCACAGACAGTCTACTACGATTATTTAAACCATTGCTAGGTATGTGCTTGAGCCTGATAGGGCAGGAAATAAAAATTATTTCTCAGGCTTTCCAGCTAAGAATGATGCGGGTGAGCCTTTTCTTATTATTTGGGGGCGTGGTCCGTCACTAATCACGCCCATTTTACCACTGACATCGTGCAAAAAAGTTTGAAAAGCAACTAGTTCTAGTTAATCTATGGTGTCTTGTAGCTTAGCCGTCTTTTAAGAAGTCAGATATCTGCCAAAGAGTGGCAGGGCTGATGCTAAAACACAGCCAGCCAATGAGATCGATTGGTAAGCTTGACTTTCTAAGCCATTAATTTAATTAGCATACCCACTTAATTAATAAAAGGGCCCAGCAGCCAAAAACTGATGCGGACGGGCCTGAGAAACTAGTATTTTTTTTGCCTGGACTTATCGCGGCTTATTTTCTCTATAACAATTCCTACATACAGAGGCATACATAAACAGCAAAGCTAACTCTAGTATGTAGCCAGGGAACAGGTAGTTACAAAATAATTACATCCCGAATCCCAATCAACAAAAAAATTCGGCTCTTGCTATGATGAAATTATGATGAAATTATGATGAAATTTATGATGAAATTTATGATGAAACTTATGATGTAATTGCTGTGAAGACTGTTTAGCTCGAATGAAAGGCTGTTGGAACCCAGAATTCGAACCTAGCGTAGAAGAGATCATGGACTATCAATGATATTATGGCGATTCTCTCGGTTCGCTTTCTTTGGTGAGCTCATACTCAGGGGGGGTTTCCCTATTCAGTCTAGCACATGGCAGGTGAAGGTCACATCCGGGTCAATCGGCTCAAGCCACGCACCCCAATACACGCATATATAGAGCATGTGTAGTTTATCAAGTGTCCTAGTTCGAATTATGGCGGCGTACAGTAGCGCAGTGTAATACTTTTCATGACGGACGAGAGATGTAGTAAGTTTTTCATTATATCCCAGTAGCAATTTACTTTTCTGTGGTTATGAGATAATTATGGTGTAATGTATGATGAAACCCATGGTATAATCTCTTAGGTAATCTATGAGGTAGTTATGAGAAAACTCAGGGCCTCAACGGAACCTCTCTGAATCTTGAAAATCAGTATATACATGTATATAGAATATCTGATGCCTGTATCCAGCGAATACATTAAAAGCCGAGTACTACTTTCTCTGACAAGTACCGCTGACCAAACTTCATGCGTTCTCTCGGCTGATGTAATCCCGTGGATAAATAAAACTAGCCTTGCGCTATATGTAGCACGCATCATGCCGCTACCGATCTGAAGTTCGGAAGCTGTACTGCGCTATCGAGTTCATCTCCTGTGACTGAAACATCGAAACTTGCCCCTGTTGAGGTTGAGAGTCAGTCTCAGACTCCGTCTCTGTGATTGAGGTGCCGGCATTGATGTGGCTTGTACTATATTGACGACCTTTTACCACATGCACCATTACAACTATGCAGCTACTGGGGATGTGGTCAAGTTTTTTCATTAATTGCTGCATAAACTGACTCACCAATGCTATATCTAGTTGGCACTACATCGTAAATGCATTGTCAGGGCCATAGCCTGGGCCATGGTATGAATCGGCTATACCACTTGGAACCGATCTCTATGTAGTTTACAAAACGAGGACTAAGGCCATAAATAACTTACTCGATTCTCATCCCTGCCCATCCCAATTTTTACAGGCTGCCGCTATCAAGTTTATTGCTATTGCGCATGCGCAGTATCGACCCTTTACCAAATATATAGAAAATAATATGCTAGTATCCTGAAGAGTAAAAAAAATAAAATGCCTCCTCCTTATATGACCTACAGGCACGATTTTATAATAGTCACTAATCATAGATGTATGCCTTACTATTAAAATTAGTCCTATAAATAAACCTGGGCATATTCATCTAGTGCACTAGTCTCATCTCCACCATCACTATATTATCTTGACTGCTTCCCACGGGTACTATTAATTTCAGAGTGCGCCTACCAGGATACAATTTGAGGGCAGGAATTCAAAGGTGGGTTCAATTAATATTTAATATTATGCGCATTGTGCTCCTAGCTCAGATGCATGTATCTGATCATCCTTATTGTGTAGTTGGGCAATCATAATATGATAAGGCCAGTAAGTTAATTTTTGGTCTTAGCTACCAATTATTGATTATCTATAACAATAGTTGTCACGAAGCTACTGAGTTTCCATTGTGCCAGACCTTTAATCATGAGAGCAACTACTAAGACCACACCCCAAGTAATCGCCTAGTACAATGGGAGCCATGCCCACCCGGCCTCTATTTGAGACCCAGCGTTTATTTTCTCGAGACGCTGGCAACTCCCCCCCCCCCCCCCCCCCCCCGGCTTCTAAACGAGACTGGGGGGAGGCCAGCTTCTATTCGAGCATATACGGTACACAAATAGCCTTTGGCTATAACAGAACATGTTATGCATGTTACACATTTAGACAATAATATTATCTATCTCCACTAAGTGTACACCTTAGCTTCTATTTCTAATGGTGATACATACTTCACATGGGTCCATGCAGAATTTTACATTGTGAATGCTATTTAATTTAAGGAGACGGCCATCATCATCATAATCATACATCATACTTATACCTCTGAGTGGTAGGAATGGTTTTAATTTCTCCACAGCAGCAGACTCCCTTCTGTGGTACAGATGACTGGCAAGATGTGTCCAGGAAGGCTGATGGTGGCAGTGGATATAGTAGGAAGCACACTCATTGGCTGTTTCTCTCCTAGTGGAGCACCTTCGCTGGATCTGTATGTGTTGGCTGTCAGGGACTAATACATCAGTATCATTACGAAATAGTCTGGAATCAAGTGAGCTCCAGTCATTCATTAATTCCATAACTTCAGCTACTCTCTCAGTTGTCAAGGTGGGATCTGAAATGTAATCAATGTCCACAGCTTAGAGCCATTTTACTAAACTAGATGTGTTAAAATTAAGCAGAGAACATGCACACACAAACACTTAATATGTGTACACATATGGATAGATTAAGGACTGTCACCAATGAGGTCATGCATTCTAGTCTGTATGAGCTGGTGTGCTGTGGCATTTCTTCTGGAGCAGAGCTTAGGAAGTCATCAATATTACATATTATAATATTATTAGTGGTTTATTGTTAGCCCTTGAAATCCAACCTGGACCACACCAGATTATTGGCGCTGCTGATGGGAAATACATACACCCACCTTGGACTGGTTCTCCATGGTTCCTAATACGATCGGCAATTTGAGCCTTGTCCATAAGATCTAGTATAAACATGACAGCCCTCCATGAGGGCTGGTAGAAACCTCTTCCACGGAGAAACTCTTCAACTGCATCCTCAAGGCTGCTCACTGGGTCTACACCAAAATAATACCTCAGACGATCCCAGTCTTGCACTCCTTTCACTGCCTCTAACACGTTTCCTTGAGTGAGGGGTGGAACTGAATGAGAAAAAGAATTATTATCAAACATTACAGTATAATGATACACCTAATTAATTTTAAATGCACTTCTTGGTATGATTGAATTTCAGTGGCAAGCAATTTACTGGTAGCTACACTAGCACTAGGGTCAAAGCTCCTAACAGTGCACCATACTGGCAGCCAAGAAACATACTGCCAGTGGAACTGAACCAGTATAAGCTTTAATAAATAAACATGCATGCCTATTGTTCTATGTAGATTTATAGCGTTCGTATATAGTTCCCCTAAGCATTATTGGCTTATTTAATTAATAACCATCAGAACCAATAAACCATCACTCTTGACCCCAAAGACTAATCAAATTTGGTCAACCCCCTTGGTAATGAGGTCCCTTAGAGTAATCAATTCACTATCAATAATGAATTCCTAGCCTATCACCCTCAACATGTAGTCGGGAACCCAGATCCCTCCTATGCGTGCTGGTGATGTACATCCACAAGGGGGAGGGGGGTCACTCCCATAGGCACTGTGTTCAGAGCTGTGACCAGGGTCAAAATGCAGTCAAACGATCAAGGCACTTCTTGGGGATCAGTCAAACGGTCAAGCGGTGTTCAGGGCCCTATCTCCAGCATAGCCGCAGTAGGTGGCCAAGAGGCGTGACCGAGATTCTGTGCATATGCAGTTAGTCGATGGTCAACGGGTCAAGGGCAAAAATTCGCCATGGTCAAGTGGTCAAGATCATTGTTAGACAGTCAAAAATTATGATCGCGATCGCAGCTCTGGTTACAGCGCCTATGGGAGTGACCCCCCCCCCCTTGATCCAGTGCTGCGGAAATAGAAGGGGTCTGGGTTCAAGAGACTACCTCAAGATACTGTTTTCAAAATCCTCATAATTTTATTATTAAATTAAAAAAAAAAAAAAAACTTGAAGATGCCATATTAAATATAATCATCTTCCATGGGGTAGCTAGTGCCAAGACTCGGAGGGGACGAGCTAGCTACTTGAGCTGAATATCAGTACAAAGCCGAGGCTGGAGCTCAGCCTAGACTCGCCGCATGCACTAGATCTAGTCTGGAGACAAGGGTAAATTTAATACGTATGGGTCTTAAACCTTTCTTTGGTGGAATTATTCCGGCTGCTGCATGTAGGACCTCCATTTTTACTCACGATCCACTGCCACGCCCTCGGCCGTTCCCTGTCATTAATTGGTAGGAGTTTCCCCCTTGTGCACGCGATCATTCTCAGCTCGGAAAGAGACTCAGACATCTAACGGATCACTGCGTACCTCTACCTGGGATCCTATCTGCTACTAGGTGACTACGTGTACGCAGATGTTGATGATGGTATCATTAGCTGTGTTAGTCGTTAGTGGGTACTTGTGTGAGCTGGTATGCATATTAGACCAGGCTACTTATTAAAAGAGTGTATGCTACCTTACTGCAAACTGGCCCTAACCCAAACCTATATCACCAGCCTAGAGCTGTTGAAGCAAGTTGGACTTTCTGTGCTGCTTTACTTTGTACGTTAATCACTATGCGCATGGTTTAATAGTTCGATCGAAACCTGGGCATAGGCCAAAAGTTTCCAGACACTCTTTGTGCACACGTGCATAGAGCCCCTCAATCAGTGGCATATCCCTGCCCCCTACTGCAGGTACTGGTCAGTGGCAGTGCCAGCCTATCTCTGTGTGGGGTTTGTTGTCTTCCTACTGGTCTACAGTGGACTCAACTTCCTACTGGTGCCAGGGCTAGGTATCAATGATCCCAGGAATATCGATATCAGAGGTAACATACAACGTAAATGTACTATGTATAATGAAGAGAGAGAAAATAATTTACATTGTTGTTCTAAATTGCCTAAATGAGATGCATAAACAGTACTGTAATTAAGACCACTCCAACTAACATCATATTATTTACCTTACTACTTGAATTTCAGTCTGCACAAAGACCCCCAATTCTCTTACGCATGCAGAAGTGAATCACGCATGCGGAAGTTACGTTTACACAATGGGGATTTTATACAGGCGAATTCCAACATGGCAGACAAAACACCTGGTCAACTGCAGTCAATGCTACGTGTCAAAAAAGCCAGTACGAAGGCTTTTGAACCAAGAATTACTTGAAGTTAATGTATTTTAGCTAAACTGTCGTAGTCTAAACTTGTTTCCTTGTTTATTTTCGTCGTAAGAGTTCAAAAACTACCACCGCTATCTTCCATGTTCGAGTGTCTGAGCCAACTTCACAATTTTAGTGCACGCACTAAATCACCTGCAATAATCTCCAAACCTGGTTTGTGGGTGCAGTACCTTCCGATCTTTAACATTTATTGTTCAAGTGAGACTACCGCTCTCCAGATCAGAACTATACGCGATATAAAATTAAAAATACTTACTACGTCCAGCACGTTATAGCCCGAATGGGAAAGAGACTTAGCATTTGAAGACATTAGTTCAAAATATATATTGTAGATGTCTCTTATCTAGTTAATTTATGAGGGTTATTTCTCTCTGTAATATTGATTTATGCAAAAATGTGTTGCTCACCTCCATGACCTTCCGTTAGCCCGATGACCTTTGGCAGTCCCACCCCATACGCAGATATTAGGGTTGACCAATATAAACGCGCAGTAGTAGAGTAGATGCTGAATATGATGTGCCCGCAAACATGATCAAATTAACGTGCACTCCTTGAGCGCTCGCATGCCGGCGCATGGCATAACACAGTCATGGCAACGAAGTAAGCACGAACTTCCTGTGTGGGTAAGAAAATGTATGGAAAACGTGGGGTCTTCGTGCAGACTGTTTGCAATAGTTAGCAACCTGACCTGGCAGCACAATGCTGTATACTGTATAGCCAGGTAGTGGTTATTATTAAAAAAATTTTCTTTGTTTTTTGATTCCCGTTCCATATCCCCTCCCTCCTCTCCTCCCCACACCTCTGTCCCTCCGCTCTACGACATCCCCATCACAGAGGTCAATAGGGTCATGTTTGATGGAAGACAATGCCCAAGACAGTCAGCAAATCTCATACACAAACCAGAACATTAAAGTTTTATAAAAAAAGTCATAGAAAGCCATGTACTATCAGTATCAATCTTGAAATGGTGAGACTAGAAAGATAATTCACATCAATGTACAGTCAGTGTAGTTGACATGATATACATGCATGCATTGTAGTCAGAACTTCATTTTTATTCCCGGGAAGCCTCCATTTGATATTGGAGGCCATGACATGCCAGACCAAAGCACAGAAGACTACCTCTTCCAAGGTACAGTGAAACTGCACACGTGTGTAGATTGTGTGTATTATCCCATGACATACTGTGTCTTCTGGTCCATCAACGTTAGCTGTATACATGCATGTACTTATCTTGCTTTGTGCTACAGTTATTCTTGAAAAGACAATCCGTATCCCTAGCTCTCTCTCCATCAAGGCAGCCCAGGTGCTCAAGGGTTTCCTCAATAAGGTACGTACACAACTACACATACGTCTGGGGTTTGTCTCGTGGTTGGTTTCAAGACTTATTGGTGCCTAGCTATTATTATGAGTGTGATTTCATCTTTTCCTCTGCCCACCCACCAATAAACACATAGAACCCGAGTGAGCGTCTTGGTTGCCATCCTCAGACAGGGTTCCAGGACATTGTCTCTCATGCATTCTACAGAACCATTGAATGGGAACTAGCAAGTGCTATTTATATTATCATGTACAAAGGTTTTTCGTGGAATGTTTGAATTAGGAGCTATACAAAAGCTTATACTACAGTTACCTGTTTACTTTTTTGTTTCAGCTTCGGCAGCGACAGATGAACCCTCCCTTCAAACCAAGAATTGACTCTGACAGAGACCCCTCCAATTTCGACCCTCAATTTGTAGTTGAGCCTCTTGACTTCACCCCTGATGACAGGTGAGACATACACTAGTTACCCACACCAGATCCATATACTATGATTGAAATCACCCCGGCCCTCCCTCCATTTCTCTCTCCCTCTCCTCCCTCACAGTGACGTTCTTCAAGCCATTGATCAATCTGAGTTTGAAGGTTTTAAGTACGTCAATCCTCTGCTGATGTCCAAGGTGGACGATGTGTGATGGCTGTGTGGCTCACAGTGACAATCTAGGCTCTCTCCTTTAGACTTAATGTGATCAATCATTGCATGTACCACTACATGTATAAAGTTATTGTATTGTTATCAGACAAACCCTGTCGTGGTATACACATCATCAGGCACTGCTCTTGATGTTTGTTATCAGATCATTAATTTTTTTTATCAAACTAGACTATTTTCGATTCTAGTGAGACATTATTTTTTGTGAAAATAACCTATTGTACATGTGCACTATAATAATATTATGTAGGGATTATCATTGCCACAATTGATGTGGATCATGACTATGACTATGGGAATTCCACACTATGTTTGGTTGTATGTCCTTTATTGACTACTGGTATTTTTTTTAGGAAGGATGGGTATATTACACAAAAAAATTTGAAGCATATATACAACTCACGTGCAATCAGCATGATGCATGATTGTACATGACTTTGTGCACAGGAGAATATCAATTCATGCCAGTTGATTGTGATCTACTCGTGCTTCGAGGAACATGCATAATATGGTTAGCTCATTAATTTTACAGTTATCCTCATGTTATTTAGCAGAAAGCCTACACATAGCATTATTATAGCATAGCCGGCATGGGCCATTTCTAGAGCAAGAGAAAGAAATTTGAGCCAAAAAATTATTGTATTCAACGTGAGTAATCAGTCATCACTGTGAATTTTCAATTATTGAAATTTCTTTGCAAAGAAGAATGAAATTTAATAAAAAATATTCCAAACAGATGCTATTTCAGTGCTTGGATCTGCTCTGCCAGATGTCCGAATCCAACAGTGGGGGACTGGAGGGCCTCAGCTAATGCTGCTAATGCGGGCTTAGGTTGGACCATCTTCAGCCAAGTTGTCAACATGGCTCGAAAACAATCGTCAATGTCTCTATTGTTCCCTTGAATAACGTCCAATGTTCCAGGAGCAATGTCCAGCTCCAGACCGATGTTGTACCACTTTGCTCTAGCTTCCCAAGCTACTCTCTGGATCTTACGAAGATCGCTGATGTCAATTGAATCTATAAAATTAATGTCAAAAAAAAATTAATTATATAATGACATGCAAGCACATGATTTGATCTATAAAAATAATAATAATATTATGGTATAGATTGTTGCACATTCTAAATTGAAACAATCAGTAGTACAATGTACCTGCAGATGAGCTGATGGAGCCTTTCCCAAGCCACAGTCGGTGTTGTTCTGTCATCTCACTGAACACAGTAGCGGGGTGGGTGGTACAGGTCAAGAGTCCACGGCTGGAAATGGTAGCAGGGTGCACTGTTGGCCGATGGTTTGAGCAAAGGAAGGCTGTCTCGGGAATTGAATTGTTGTAGTTCAATCGTCGTGAAGCTTTGCGGATCCCACTGAGGATTGTCTCTCGAATTACTGGGCAGGCTTCTTCACATATTTCAAGCGCTCTACCTGAACTAATGTCAGAAGGAAAAGAGATATCGACACGAATAAACGAAGAAAAGGAATCTGATATTGTAATGAAACCAGGATGATTTCCAGGAATTGTGAATCGAGCTTGGTTTCGTGATAATTGCACCGGATTGCCATCCTCCATGAGAAGCTGCCACTTGGCTTCAGTGATAAGAGCAGAAAGAAGAAAGCAGTAGACTCCAAGCTTGGGTCCACCAGGACCAAAGTAGAAGAGAAAAGGAGAAACAACGTGAGAGGATGGGCCAGGTGAGGGTCGAGATAAGTCTTCTTCTCGCAACAGGCATGACATCAAGTATTTGCCATCGCCTACTTCTGCAACAATCAGTAGATGCTTAAACAGCAAGATCAGGTGGTCTTCTTCGAAAAGCTTCGGGACGTAGCGAGACTTAAATTGAGACAGAATATCTCGTGTGATTATGCCACAAAATTTGAACTCCTGGTAACAAAGTACACTTCTAGCTGCTCGGATATGTGTGGGCTGATTTGCATGCAATGTTAGGCTATGCTCTACCAACTCTGTGATCTTGTCGAGGATGACCTGAGCATTTATGAAGACTACCTCTGGAAGGACCTCACTATAATGCATGACAAGCTTGTGGGCTGTAAGGTATTGCAGTGCATCTTCAAATGATTCTCTTGTAAAGTGGAATTTGGTTGCTTCCTTGAAGCAGTCTTCCTTACTCAGTATTGCCTTCTTTTGGTACTTTGCTAATCGTTGGAAAGCCATCTCCAAAGCAAAGTATCGATGTGGGATTCTGACACGTTGGAGCTTCTGCAACTCAAGCAACATGAGATACCTCAAATCAGCAAGGACTGCCTGATCATCATCCCCTGGGCATTTGGCATTGATGGCAAATATCAGCCTTTGTGACTTTTCATCACAAAAGAGGACGTGATTTCTCATGTTTTGAGGAATTACGCTAAGTAGCTTTCGCTCCTTTTCTTCTCTGTTTTCTCCCTTGCATTCATGCTCACGGTCCTTATGTGTCCCTATGAAAACAATCTTAGGACACTTGTCCTTTTCTGAAGTTGACTGAAGGACTCGCATGCAGTGGCGAAACGTCTGCAGGTGTGTGAAAGGAGATTTGAAAGGCTTTCCAATGCATTTCCCATTTGTATAATACTCAACTAATGGGTAAGCATCGAGAGGCTCGTTTAGCTTCACAATGTGCATGCCAAACATGGTGTTGGAGACAAAAACTGGAAGTATTTCGTGATACATTGGCTGCCCACCAGAATCACCCATGTCAATCACGTCCTGGTCATCCAATTGACCAGCTGCCTTCGATCCAGCCTGCATTCGAATAACAAGCTCTCTCTTCAAGCCGACATGCTCCTGGTGCACCCCCTCACTACTTGTGGATTCTGTGGGCTTGGCTTGTTGCTCCGTAGGTAACGGAGTGTATATATGAGCTATCACTGTTGCTTGCTGTCTCAGTCTGGTGTGTGACTGTGGCAAGTGTAATCGCTTCCCAGTGCTAGACTCTAGCATACTCTTGGCTGATTCACACAACATATCAGAGTACTGCTGGTCAGTGATCCTATTGAAGCTAGTCTCACCGGTTGTCTTCTCATGGACTCCGACCTTACATTGAGCTACTGCCCTCACTGGATTCTTAACACACTCTGTGCTTTGTCGTGCGGGCGGAGGTTTCTCCTTGAGGAAAGCGTGAAGAGCGTGGGTCTTCCCAGACCCTCCAGCCCCCATCAGGAACGAACTGCCACTGCGGTAGTTCAGCTCACCCTCTTTCATGGCTTCATCGAAGTTATGCTGTGCTCTTTCACTCACTGTACATGAACAAAGGAGAGTTGAATCAAGTTTGCCCACATATATTGCTAGCCTCACATTTTGTGTAAAAGAATGAGAGAATTCTGGTAGAAGGCTACATTTCTGGGATAGTGTGTGCAATCTATAATTTAAATATATACCAGCACAGCTACCTCCCTATGATATAATTATTACCCCGCGCGCATGCGCAAGGGGTAAAGCAATCGGTTTGTCCGTCTGTCGTCGTTGTTGGTGTCGTCGGCACGAAAATCGCCAGATCTTGAGTTCTAGGCGTCTGTGCGTGCTATAATTACCCCACGCGCATGCGCAAGGGGTAAAGCAATCGGTTTGTCCGTCTGTCGTCGTCGTCGTCGTTGTTGTTGTCGTCGGCACGAAAATCGCCAGATCTTGAGTTCTAGGCGTCTGTGCGTGCTATAAGCACAGCCAATCCGTAGATATCAGTGAAAAACTGGTTTATACGCGCTTCGAATTTCTCAAAAAGGCTTACTAGTAGTGATATCCAACCTCCAAGTAGTGATGTCAAACATTGGCTGGATTCGCTAAAATTTTTCTCCTCATATTTATATATCAGTGACATGGCACAAATGATATGTAAGTTTGCGCATGCTGTAGATCCAATGGTGAGGCACCCAGACCATATATAGGGTAAGTTTGGGTGCTGAACATGATGGTTTACATAGTTTTTCTCTTCAAAGACAAGTTTTTCTGACTTTGTGCAATGTGGACTTTCAGAACTACCATTACTTATAATAGACCAATTATGCCATTTTTTGTATTGCTTACTCCAGAGAATGTTGACATGAATTAACCCAGGATTGAGATATAAATATGGAATTAATATAGGTCATATAGCTACATATCAGAGTGATCAGCTATACCTACTCTACACACTGGTGCAGAGTAATAATGCTAATGATGAAGTGAATTTTTTGCCCTGACATCCCTACTCCAAGGGCCTCCAGTAAATCGAACATATCTCAGCTCTGGCTAGGAGTACACTCACGGTAAAAAATGCGCTGGGTAGCTCACTGAATGAGCTATCCAATGACGCCTTAACCGTGCAAATCGGTTCCGCGGAACCGCTGCTAGCTTCGTTTTTGTTTGTATTAAGTTTCTATGAGGAAAGTTTATGTGGGCGTGGCTACGTAACGGTTTTATCTACGGACACGTTACAAGCACCGTTGGATAGAGCTCGTGGAGAGCTACCTTCTGATACTCGAACATTGATATTCCACTAAAAGATAATCCGCGGAAAAATCAGTGAAATTTGGAGGTTGGATATCGCTATTACTAGTGCTACAAATCGTGCATTTTCTGTTCAGCATGCCTGTGGTTTATCGACCACACCCACTCTTTTAGTATGCGCATGCGACTGCGCATGCTCAAGCACAGTGTTGGAAAGGGTCGTCACGTCATGAAACAGCTACATGTATGCCTCAGAGTGTTGCAATACTACGCTACAGTGGCTACAGAGCGCGCGCTACAGAGCTCTAGTTACTTGGTAGTTCTAGCTGCATCTAGCCATGTGAACATCATTGGGATCTCTGTTCAGGTGTGCGTTGTTTCCATTATGATGCACTTTTGAGGTACGTACACGTAAGTATACAAACAATCAAGATCGGAGCACCTCCCCTGATCTACAGGCGCTCATTCTGGTAATGGCATGGCTCTTCACATCCTTCAGTACTACTATTGCTATCTCAGAAATAGGTCTACAATGAATATGTGGAGTCAGCTATGACTAGCTACTACTGCTGAGTGATCAGAATAGTAACATTCTGCTACTCGGAGACCAATCGATCAAGATAGCCTTGTCCCTCAAAGGGCCTGACAACATGGCTAGGACTAAGATCTCTAAACTTCACAACAGTTTGTGCATATCATTATAATTAATGCAGCTATCCTCACTCTCTCTTTTTCTGACATTCATTGAACAGTCAGGCACACAGCTTGCCTTGTCAAGGCAAGAACTGGAGGAATAGTACTTGACTGATTACTGTCTAACTAGCAAGTAATGTACACAACTCAGGAGTGACACTATGTGTGTGAAAAATCTGCACCTATGGTAAATGTACATGCATGTACTGTATTTCTTCTAAAATTCAGCCCTTCTAATTATTCAGCACTCTTTACCAAATGATTGAAATAGTAAAAATTTTTGGCAAAGGTCATCACGTATGTATGCTATAAATGGGAATAGAATGCGTACGTGGATAAAATTTAATGTTGAATATTAACCTCTAGAAATTCAGTAAAGCTGAAGCTATTATTATTTCCATGCTGAATTTTATGGTATATTCCATGGTATACAGGCAACAGTAACTATGGAATAACAATTGTAATTCATCCTATGATATCATTGTGGGGGTAAGTGCTTAAGTACAATAAAGGAAATGAGACACCATGGACATCTGAAAATAGAACCATGTGTCATTTTTGCGCATGCTCATTGTGTGGATAAGACACATGACATGTGCTCTACAGAGATCTATGTAATAATTATAGTGGTCTTATGCATGTTTATACATGTACCTTGGACATAAGTGCTCTCCACCTCATCAGCCTGATGGAAAAGGCCAATACTACGGAGTGACCTAGCAACATGCTTCCAACTGGGGTAAGGATGATGAGTGGCATAGAGGTCAAGGTACGCTTCTCTCCTCTGGAAGGGACTATCATAGCTTATCTTGATTTTATTCACTTTTGATTCTGGTAGTTCAAGCCAATTTCCAATATCTTCGTCACCCAATATCTTTGTCAACTCCAGCAACTTTTCTACTGTGATAGTGAGATCTGCATTGATAGCAAGTCACAAGTGAATAAAAGAAATCTATTCACAATAATTAAATTTTATTATGCTATCTACATGTATAGTGGGCCTCTCACAGATTTTCATTGATTATACTTCACTATGTAAGATCACGCTGGCAACTTGTTTTTACGTGCAGGTACATGTAGTTGAATAATCGAGTGAAGGTGCCAATATTTATATCGTTAATGATTCAAAGACGATTATTTCAGAAAATATCGTACTTTCGTGAAAAAGGACCCATGAGTGGTACACTTTACATTAGGCTCAAATAGGGGGATAAGTCAACATTCGAGATATCAATAATATTGTGCACTATAAAGCGCACAATAGTGCTGGACTGTGCTGAATGTACAACCCATTGTAACAATCTTCAACCATGTAAGGAGTTAATTTGTAACACTATTATTATGTTGAAAAAAGGACACTTCCAAATAACGGACAAAACCTCATGCACCAATTTATCCATTATAAAGAGATTTCACTATATAAAGTATGCACAACAGTGCTGGACTGTGAAAAATGCCTGTTTGCACCAATGTTTGGTGCTCTTTCAAGATATTGAGGCAAAACTGGGGGATAGGGGACAATCCATACGGAGTGTTCATTTGCAACACTACGGTATTATGGGTAAATGGGGTCTATGCTTACCAAAGGCAGACCAAATTGATTGCTTTACTCCTTGCGCATGCACACTGGATAAATACATGTATGAACTAGACTGCTACTACATGTACATACATAGCTATCTTACATTTGATTTGGTACTATAGGGCTTCACATTTCAGTCGGCAGCCAAATAGTATAGTGCTATATAGTGTGGTCACGAGCATTATGTAGGTAGAATATGGAACATGCTGACGATCTTCACCAGTTTATAATATGCTAGGCCACTTAGTTATGCGCATGAGCAGAAAGCATATGGCCTAGCTGCATATATATGTATTGAGTTTTGGCACTGTCGATAGGTGTGACTATGGTGGCCAATAAAAAGGTACAATTGTGACGTTTGTGGACCATATCCATCAATTTGAAGCATACTAAAGTCTGTTACTCGCCAAATTTGACTGATTCGGTGTGTTTACAAGTCGCTCAGGTGCCTAGATCTCGACAACAATACGGTTGATTACCTTACCCCTTGGGCATATGTACAGGGTAATACGACCAACTTATTGCCCATGCATTCTTTGTGCATGTGTACACTGAATTACATCATAGAAATTTCATTTGAAAAGAACAGAGTGAAAGACCATCTTTGAATTTGATGTGGGCAAAGAACAGGAAATATTATGTTTAATGGCCTAAGTTATTTCAAATGATTCATTGTACGCAGAGATGCTACATGTACTCCTATAATCAAAGTGTTAAACATTGGACCATACCCACCAAATTACTTGCATGTGCACACACATTTTTTTTGTCTATACTATTATTATAATAATATTACAGATACAAGGGGTATACAAGTACATTAAGCATGTACATGAATAGCCTTCAGCTAAAACAGATGATGTTATGCAGGTTATACATAATATTATTATCTGTCTCCACTAAGTGCACGCCTTAGCTTCTACTTTTCATGGTGATACATATTTCACAATGGGTCTATGCAAGAATTTTACACTGTGAATATTAATTTTAAGGAGGCAGCCATCATCATCATGATTATACTTCACACTTACCTCTGAGTGGTAGGAATGGTTTTAATTTCTCCACAGCAGCAAACTCCCCCCATCTGTACAGCCGACTGGCAAGATGTGTCCAGGAAGACAGAGGATGGCAGTGGACATAGTAGAAAGCACACTCATTGGCTGTTTCTCTTTTAGTGGAGCACCTCTGCTGGATTCCTTTCAGTTGGCTAGGAGGGACTAATACATCAGTATAGTCATGAATACAGTGACTTCCAGTCATTCACTAATTCCATAGCTTCAGCAACACTCTCAGTCGTCAAGGTGGGATCTGAAATGCAGTCAATATCCACAGCTTGGAGCAATTTTACTAAACTAGATGGTATTAAAAATTTAATTAAGGAAAGCACATGCACATACATACACGTACATGTACACATACACAGATTATGGATAGATTAAGGACTGTCACTAATGAGGTCATGCATTCTAGTCTGTATGAGATGGTGTGTTGTTGCTTTTTTCTGGAGCAGGGCTAGGAACTCAGAAACCCGTCAATATTATTATTAGTGGTGTATTGTTTGCCCTTGAAATCCAACCTGGACCACACCGAGTTATTGGCACTGCTGATGGGAAACTTACACTTATGATCACCCACCTTGGATTGGTTCTCCATGGTTCCTAATACGATTGGCAATTTGATCCTCCCCCACTTCATCTAGTATAAAGATGAGGGCCCTCCATGAGGGGGGCTGGTAGTCACCTCTTCCAAGGAGAAATCCCTCCACTGCATCCTCAAGGCTGCTTGCTGAGTAAACACCGAAACAATCTCTTAGAAGTGCCAAGTTCTGTACTCCTTTCACTGCCTCTAATACATTTCCTTGAGTGAGGGGTGGAACTGAACGAGAAAAAGATTTATATACACCTTAGAATTAAACTCCACTAATTATTATCAAATACAGTAGAACTTCCGAATAAGGCCAGTGTTAGTTGTAAACGTGTTTCTGGTCACCCGCCCGCATGCTATTTTGGAGGCAGCCTGTTTTGGCCATTATTGCCATTATTTGGCACTGCGCATGCTCAGTTCAATTACCAAAATTAATGTCACCATCCTGTCTGTGGTTTGTCCAGGAAATGTTCAAATTGTACAGGATATGCTGAGGTAAAATAATGGAATAATGAATAATGATAACCGCCCGCCCGCATGGCTAAGTGAACTCTGATGTGACCAGAAACACGTTTACAACAAACAGTGGCCTAACGGACACATTGGGAGCAGGCCTTTTGTCCTTTATATGGAGGTTGTCCTTTTATAGAAGTGGAGACAATTTACATAATTATAGTCTACACATGTATAGCTAGCTAGTTAGCGTTTGCAGAGGTGACTCCATGGAGAAGGAAAGAAGGATATGAGCTGGATATGAGTCTACTTCAATAATTATTTAAGTACTGTGTATGTATACACCACACTTGAATTGTATCATGCAATGCATTGGTCTCGTGATCGTCCCTTCAAGATAGCGCCCCTCCTACGAAGGGGGAAGGGTCTGGCCAGGATCATGGCGCCAGCAATTACGTCACTGGCCGCGAAAAGGGGCGTGGCGTCCTGGCTGTCCACTATTTAGAAGTAAAAATTATACTGAGAGGTTCAATCGGGACTGAACAATCCGTCCATTATAGTGAATTGAGAGGTTGTCCGCTCCTCGGAGGTTCGTAATGTACTAAGTCTATGGCAAATTCAATCCGTTCCATAGCGGTTGTCTGTTATATATTGGATGGTTGCTCCTGGGAGGGTCCGTTATGAGTAGTTCCACTGTAGTATATTGACACAATTTAAATCCACCTCTTGATGAAGGAGGTTGAACTTGTGACCCTCACTATAATAGAGTGCTACATGTACCATAGTGTCCTGGGTAAGCGCCCATGCAGCATGGGTGCTTAAACATAATTCAATATTATGGCCTGCATAGGTGCTTACCCAGAATATATGAACTGGCATAGAAGCTGCTATATTGACCCCTTGAAATGCGGTACATAGGTGCTTACCCGGGAGTGGGCACTTGCCCGGGACACTATGGTACGTGTACGTAGTTTCATCCATCTCTATCTAATAGTCAACAGTACGAGAAAATCCCTATACTTATATGTACTTATGAAAGGAGATCAGTACGTAACAGCATTATATGTAGCAATATGCATGTCTACTGATTGCATTTCCCCTAAAGATAACAAGATTATTGGCTTATTAATTTTAAATGTACCATCACTCTTGACCCCCAAATACTAATCAAATTAAATTTTGGTCAACCCCCTTGATAATGAGGTCCCTCACTCTCAATAATGACCTAGTCTAAGGATGCCACTAATTGCCAGCCTATCACCCTCAACATGCTGGATCCAATTAAAATTCACCCAAAACAACCGAAGATGCCATGAATATCTTCCATGGCGGGACCCTCACTGAAAGTAATCCGGGGTACTAGTCTAGCCCCTTCGGCTAGTCCCCCAGACTGCACTGAAACAGTGAAAGCGTCTGGGGACGAGCCTATAGATTTACCAGGGACCACATTATGAAAGATAATGTATAGTCCCAGCTAGCTAGCTGATACTACGAGAGCTCATACAAACCGAGGCTGTAGTCTGGGTGCCAGCCCCTTCACAAGAGGAGGAAGGGGCTGGCACCCAGACTACCGAGGCTGGAGCTCAGCATAGACTCGCTGCATGCACTAGATCTAGTCTAGGGACAAGGGTAAACAATTTTTTAAACCTTTCTTTGGTGGAACTGCTCCGGCTATATAGATCCTCCATCATAGATCACAGCCACGCCCTCCTACTTTCCGCATTAATTGGTAGGAATTTCCCCTTGAGCATGATGAGTGGCTCCAGCTGATCATGACAAAGGTCATTCTCCGTTTCCAAGCTCGGAAGAGCCATCTACGGATTGCTCCTCTACCTGGGATCCTATCTGCTACTAGGTGACTACGTGTAGGTTATGATGGTGTCATCTGTGCTAGTCCTGATCATGAGTGCGTACTAGTCTGGCGTAGCCGACCCTCGCAGGAAGAGGGTCGGCTACACCAGACTAACCGACTCTATGATAGATTATATAGCTTCTATGCTGAGACTAATGATAATCATAAATTATAATATATCATACATGTTAAATCAAAACTATATTCCATGGCCGGAAACCTCACTGCTGGGGACGATCGAGCCTATAATAAACATTATTTGTGCTCAAACAAGCCGAGGCTGGAGCTCGAGCTCAGCCTAGACTCGCTGCATGCCCTAGATCTAGTCTGGGGACAAGGGTAACTTATGTACGGGTTTTAAACCTTTCTTTGGTGGAATTGCTCTGGCTAGGTCCTCCATTTTAAGTCACGATCCCAGGCTGGATTACCACGCCCTCTGCTGTTAATTGGTAGGAATTCCCCTTGAGATGGTGGTGGCTCCAGCTCATTCTCCGTTTCCCAGCTCAGAAAGAGCCATATACGGGTGTGCCCTCTACCTGGGATCCTATCTGCTACTAGGCTAGGTGACTACGTGTAGATGTGATGATGATCATTAGCTGTGCTAGTCCTCTAATAGTGGGTACTAGCCCCTTCATCTTCATCTCTGTGAGCTGGTACGCATAGTTTGACCAGCCTACATGTAGATACTCTATGCTGTACCTTATTGCAAATTGTAGTCAGAACTTCATATTTATTCCCTCTTCAATCTATTGTTGAGTCTATTGGGTTCTATAGAGCAGGCGTTGTGTGTTGATTTCACCTTGACTCAGTGAAGATGTCACCCCGGAGAGCTGTGTGCATTCCTCATGCATGTGGTTGGTTGTCATAGGCAACAAACCTATGGAGTGAAACCATGACACACATAATATCAAGAGTATAATTTGCATACATGTACATGTATTATACATGTCCCTCACATGTATACACCAGGTCCTGCATGTATATGTACTCAATCCCAGGGTCGATCTGGCGTGTGAGGAATCTTGTCGAGTATAAAATTAATATGACATTGTACTGTTTGGAGTACTCCATAAATACTTTTAAGAAGCATGTATTTGAGCAGGCCTCCAACCATCCCTTCTTAGTCGGACTACACTCCTGTTTCCAGACAGACAGCAGGTGGGTTTGCATTACATGATATGCAGTGAATACACGTGAAAGGTGAAAGAGAAGAAATAATATGAGAGACTAGGGGAGAGATTTAACAAGAGAGACAGAGAGAGATTTAACGAGAGATAGAAAAAGAGAGAGTATATTATGTAAGGGAGAGAGAGAGAGAGAGATTGATCGAGACATCTATCCTTTTCCCCCTCCAGGCTATTCTTTGTAATAGAGTATGTGAATGGTGGTGATCTGATGTTTCACATGCAACGACATTGCCGTCTCCCTGAGGAGCATGCTCGCTTCTACTCGGCAGAAATCTCGTTAGCACTCAGCTTCCTCCATGAGAGAGGTATGTAAACCCAGACTACAGTCCATGTGTTATTATATTACTACAGCTCCATTATTAATTATTATCATGTACAAAGATTTTTCATGGAATGTTTGAATTAGGAGCTATATTATCTCCCCAGTAGCAATTTACTTTTCTGTGGTTATGAGGTAATTATAGTGTAATTATGATGAAACCTATGGTGTAATCTCTTAGGTAATCTATGAGGTAATTATGAGAAAATTTAGGGCCTCGCTGGGGCCTTTCTGAGACTTGAAAATCAGTAAATATGTAGAGTATCTTACGCGTGTATCCAGCGAATAGATTATAAGCTGAGCGTTACTTTCTCTGAGAAGTACTGTTGGTTGAACTTCACATGTTTTCTTGGCTTACGTAATGCCATGGATAAATAAAGCTAGCCTTGCGCTATATATAGCACGCATCACTGAAGGGGCTGGCCCGCGCGCGACTGCAGCAGCCTGACCAACCTGAACTTCGGAAGGAATACTGTGTTGTCGAGTTCGTCTCTGTGATTGAAGCATCGAAACTTGTCGCTATCAAGGTTGAGAGTCGATCTTAGACGCCATCTTCATGATTTCTGGGGCCAGCATCGATCGATGTGTACGCATTCTATTGACGACCTTTTACCACATGCACCATTACACTGTGCAGCTACTGGGGAGATGGTCAAGTGTTCATTTACATAAGCTTATACTACAGTTACCTGTTTAATTTTTTTTGTTTCAGCTTCGGCAGTGACAGATGAACCCTCCCTACAAACCAAGAATTGACTCGATCCTCAATTTGTAGTTGAGCCGCTTGACTTCACCCCTGATGACAGGTGAGACATACACTAGTTACCCAACACCAGATCCATACTACGATTGAAATTCACTCTCTCCCTCCATTTCTCTCTCCCCTTTCCACCCTTCTCTCCCTCTCTCCTCCCTCACATGCAGTGATGTTCTTCAAGCCATTGATTAGTCTGAGTTTGAAGGTTTTGAGTACGTCAATTCTCTGCTGATGTCCAAGGTGGACGATGTGTGATGGCTGTGTGGCTCACGGTGACAATCTAGGCTCTCTCCTTTAGACTTAATGTGATCAATCATTGCATGTACCACTAGCTACATGTATAAAGTTATTGTATTGTTATCAGACAAACCCTGTTGTGGTATACACATCATCAGGCACTGCTCTTGATGTTTATCAGATCATATGCATTTTTATCAAATAGCTACATGTATAGTCTATTTTGGATTCTAGCAATTTTTTTGTGAAAATAACCTATTCTCTACATCTATAATCCATAATACGCGTGCCTACCATGTGACATCTGATATATATCCTGATTGGTCAGTTTCTTAGTGTTTGTGTTTAGATGGTAGGAAATCGTTGGCTGGCATATTTTTAGTGCAGTGCACTATAGTGTTCACAGGGGATTATAATTGCCTGAGGGAGGTCAATATTTTAGTTATAACACCCCTGTTACCTAGGATACAAGGGTGAATCAGGATATATAATAATAATATTATCCATAACTTTAATTAGCAGCAAGCCTTTTATAAATTTAAGGAAGGGGGGGGGGGGGAAGTTCCCTAATCCAAAGTCGATCATATTGATATTACAATGAGGCTCTCTTAAAGAAGATTCAGAGTAGATTTCAGCTAGCCCGGCCTTGTCATTAGATAGTGTCTACAGGTCCTTCCAGACGACAGGCCTTCTATGAAGAACGTTATTGCTAGACTATCAGTTTGATTTTAACCATACCATGCAATCATGATGATGTGTCCCTAAACCCGGAACTATAAATGCTAGCGCTTGCGCACATGATCCCAATCCTGCCACGCCCAAGTGCTACCTAAGCTACTGCTATTAAAAAGATGGCGGAGATAAGCAATGAAGCAGGAGCACTGAACAGAGGTATAACGCATGTATCACACTAGCTACCATAGTAGCGATTTAACGGACCTCCCAGTTTTTTCGCGGAATTCTCCCAGTGGGATATCAATGTTCTGGAGGTAGCTCTCCACATGTCTCCATGAGGCCATTCCAAATTGATAAGTTGTTTATCGGGCTAATACCTTCTCAAAAACTTAGGGTCGGTCGGTCGGCTTAAAAAAGAAAACGAAAGTATGAATATCATTATAAAAGGATATGATGTCATACATAATACATATAAAACGTGACCCAGCTCATGCAGCTTCTCCAACAAGGCACGAAAGTTGTCACTCCAATCGTATTTTACGATAGTTCGCCTATTCGCTACCATATCTCACCTATAAACCACCACACTGGGCCACACAAAACTGCTAGCGGCAGCCATCTCTCCTTTCTCTTAGGCACGTCCTTGAAACCATAATATTATTACCCGAAAATTTTCATTTGTAAATTGAAATACCAAAAGTTAGGGTCGGTTGGGCCCGATAAACAAGCAATCAATTTGGAGTGGCCTGAGCTCTATCATAGATTAATATTAATATATCTATGGTTCTATCCACGGCGTTTGGGATCAAGCGGCACCGCGAAAATTTTTAACCATAGAAGATACTGGTGACCTAAAACCCTATCACAATAGAACGCGAAAGTTTGGGTACCATATCAATATTATGCCACCAGGGACTCGGGATACATTATCTACTGGAAACGCTCATTATTACGCTCGTGAAAATTCTACAATCATCGTTACAGCCGGAAGTGTACCCGGAAATGTCTGACAGTACTGCTACTATACTGTACCGTAATACTAGGGTGCCACAACATTCAATATGGCCGTCTAGTACTTCTATGAAGGCTTGCATGGCTTGTAGGAAACTCTTAGATAATGTTTAGCACACCAAATGTTGTTTACCCAGTGAAGCAATGGGCAAACTTACTTTTGACGTTTGAATAATATTTGTGTCTATTTTAGTTTGTGAGCCTTTGTAGCTTCTTACTGCTTGCGATATTTTTTACTCGTAACGATGATTGCAGAAACAGAAATGTGTACTTTGTAGTAGGGCGGCGCACGCGTTTCTAGTCCATCTGAAAGATAATGTATAGTCCGTGATGCTACTTGACCCGGTGTTTGTAACGCTAACGCGATTGCATTACGAAGCCAAGCCCACCCAAACTTCTCCATAGGCAAAAATGGAGTGAGTGGCGATTACGTGCCACTGATTTGCAAGGTTAAGGACTCAATAGATAGCCTTTTCATTGAGCTATCTAGTGTAATTTGTTTTCATAAAGTACTCCTAGCCAGAGCCGAGATATTCACGATCTACTGGAGGCCCTTGGAGGTCAGTAATTGCTAACCATAGCCATAATTCTATTGTCCGAGTTGAATGATTAGGCATGATATTGATGTACCCTAATCTTAATCCGTAGTACAATGGGCGTGTCTGTTTGTGTGGAATAATGATAAAGCTAAAATGTCATGAATGGCAGTCTGCTTTAATTTGATGTACCCTAAAATATGCCTTTATGCTCTCTCACCAGCCCCACCCCTAACGGTGGGAAATACTTTGAAGGCATTGGAGGGAGTGGAGGACTGGGGAGAGGTGGCCAGCTGGCTTGGTACATACAGTAGCAGCCTCAAGGAAGCTGTGGAGCTGTTTCTCCAGGGACGAGGTCACTTTCAGCCCTCATGGAGGGCAGTCATCTTTGCTCTTGATGAAGCAGGAGAGACTCCTATTGCCAGTTGTATTAGGAGCTATGGAGAACCAGTCCAGGGTAGATACACACATCCAAGCAAAACTATACACACTCATGCCATATCACGGCATGTGTACCATCACAGTAGTGTAGAGTGCAGCACCGGTCATAATGTGAACAGGCGATATTTTTTGTCAATCTTACCACTTTCTCTCATTGGGGAAAATTTCTAATCACACTATCAGTAATATTGCATAGAGGATATGGTGATCCTTACCACTTTGGCGAAATTTATTGCATCAAATTTTTATGCAATACGAAGGTAGCATAGGTTCACAAAAATTTAATACTTTGTCCAACATGTATACGGTATAATTTCATTGTTAAAATATTTTTGGACAGCCTGGCTTATGTGAAATTAAACTTACGTAATATTAACAATAATGCAGTACAGGGTCATTAATGTGAAAAATTATCACACAATATATATTCACGATTTATGGTATAAGAGTTCAAGTAGGTGTACAAAATACCTAAATCTCGAGGTGAGGCAGCCAATTTTGTAGTTGGTGAATGCATTACCACTACAATGGTGGCTACTAAATTTTGCATACATGCATGTAGTCTGTATATGTTAGTGAGCAGTAGCATCACCAGGGGGGTGCACGTGGGTCCAGTTAAACAATTACCTAGAGATGCCACTGTTTGTGAGATTTGTCTGTAGGTGGATGCTCTTAAAGTCTGTATGGATATTAATAGCTATGCTCTCCATTTCAGACCCCACCTTGACGACCGACAGTGTGGCTCAAGTCATGGAGTTGGTGAATGACTGGAACTCACTTCACGTTGCTTATTATAAAGAAGTAGTCCCTCTCAGCCGACTCACTGAGATCCAGCAGAGGTGCTCCACTGAGAGAGAAATAGCCAATGAGTGTGCCTCCTACTATGTCCACTGCCATCCTCAGTCTTCCTGGACACATCTTGCCACTCATCTGTACAGGGAGGGGGAGTTTGCTGCTGTGGAGAAATTAAAACCATTCCTACCACTCAGGGGTAAGTGCCAGGCTATCAGTAAGTAAACTATGTACCCCATACCTACTGTGCCTTTGTGTATGTGCTTTGATGGTTGTTGCCTAGATGTAGCCTCGTCCCCAGGCCACTCCCACGTTTTCAATGTTACACGCAGAAACGTGTAACATTGAAAACGTGGGAGTGGCCTGGGGACGAGGCTAGCCTAGATGCACAAAATAGGCTTGCCCATGTAAGATTAACTTATTTTTCCAGCAAGGATAAACCTTGTTTACTGTTGTCATCTTTGTTGTCCACCCTACATTTCAAGTTTTATGCATCTTAGCGAGTGGTGCATGAGTGTTGTGAAAATGTCAAGAATAGTGAAAAGTTACTATCCTTACTAAATTTAAGCACAGGCTGGTAATGGTCAGCAATGTAACATGTAACAAGGTATGGATTTTGATTTGCAATGTCCATTGCATCAACTACACCCTCTATATGACATTGTGTGTAACGTGATGCTGGACATTACTACCTACACATGCTCACAGCTAAGTATGTGTATGCAGATGGCTGGGCTGCACAAGTGCACACATTTAGATTATAGTTTACCATATTATATTGCATGCTGTGAACTTTGTTGCAAGTATTTACATTGTGTTTATGGATAATTAGTATTTAACTAAAGCAATAGACACATAACATTAATATTTTGGTTTGCTGTCACCATAGATCTCACTATCACAACAGAGAAACTGGTGGAGCTGTTTGTAACAGTGAGGAGTGATTATGGTTTAGAGGAACGGTTAGATGTACCAGAGTCTAAGATTGCTGAAATGCAGAGGAACCTCCGTAGCCCCTCCCAGAGAAAAGAAGCGTACCTTGACCTCTATGCCACTGGCCATCCCTGTCCAAATTGGAGGCAGGTTACTGGGGCACTCAGTTATGTTGGCCTTTACTATCAGGCTAGGACAGTGGAGAGGACTTATGTTCAAGGTATTGATACTAATGCACACATTGTCTGTGATAGTCATTGTATATGGCCAAGGAAAGGAACTTCCCAGTTACGTTAATGATTATTGTGTGTGTCAATTTGAAAGCTGGAGCTGACACAGTCTGCCTGGGAGTAGGAGTGTACCTCTGTAAGTTCCATATTGTAGTCAGGGTCTGTTTTTTCTATCGCCTCACATACGGATAAGCATTCAAATACAAATATACAGTATGTAGTGATTGCAAGCATAATAATATTATTATGATTGGCCCGGTACTATAATTAGTGGAATAATAATTATAATAGTTTTATACTTAGAGCATTCTATTTATATGCACCAGATGCTGCTAATAATATTTTTTAATAATTTACTTTGCCATCATTAGCGGGAAACTTTGACAATTTGGCAATTTGATGAATTCAAACTCACCAATTTAGCACACGCACCCATGACAGTCGGTATAATATAATGTTTTTGTGCTCCACGTTTTGTGTACAAAACCACACTGCACTTAGCTCTTAGCTATGAAGGTACTGCAAGCTTTCTTTTATGGCCATGCATTGGTCTTGACCTTGGGTATTGTCTGTAAGCACTGCACCATGAAAGGAACATTCCAGAAATATAATATTACAAGGAGTGAGCTCGCTTCGCTCGCTCACTCCTTTATCCCTATGCTACTATTGTGCATGTGTGGTCGACGACCTTTACCTACATATTTGTGCGCATGCGCAGCGAGCAAGCTAGCACACGTGCACATCCTGCCTAATCATGTGACTTTGTCAATCACCTAGCTAAAGAATTCGTTACTTGTCTTGCAGCTTCGCTCGCAAGGGATCCCAAGAGAAGACGCTTAGAATAGAATCGCCTCCCTCTGCAAAGCATCTAATATGGGCAACATCAACTCCAGAATGTCACCCTTTCGCATTCTCCAGACCGCCATATGTAAGTGTACAGTTCAGTCTAATTCTGTCCTGCCGTTTTTTGAAGCAGCTCACTTTAGTGGCTGCTGGGCCATAGCCAGCCGCCATTAGTTGGCTGTCTGCTGTATCGTCCCAAGTCCAGTGACGCCCAGAAAGAAAACTTTTTAGCTTGGGTCAAATCGCTTCCGGTCACCTCCCGCTCGGACGGACGCACGGACAACTATAATCTTAGTATAATGATGGGTATAGTATGGTAATGGTTGACAATTATTTGAGCGCTATGTTCATTTCAAATGCTCGCTCCACTCACTTATAGCTAATCATTTTAGAGTGAGGAATGGCATGCACATGCAGTAATATTGGTATAGTACACATGAACATGATGATCTATACATGGCCTGGCTATATGGTTGCATGGTTTATGATGTAAATATACACAGATGTTTCCACTTTATGTATGGATATAGTGAGTGAAAGGGCACAGCTCAACTTTGATGAAGCCATGAAGGAGGGAGGATCCAACTTCCGGAGTGGTAGTTCGTTCCTGATGGGGGCTGGAGGGTCTGGGAAGACCCACGTTCTTCACGCTTTCCTTAAGGAGAAACCTCCACCCGTACGACAAAGCACACAGTGTGTTAAGAATCCAGTGAGGGCAATAGCTCAGTGCAAGCTTGGCGTCAGCAAGGAGACAGCTGGTGAGACTCACTTTACCAGGATCACCGACCAACAGTACTCTGACATGCTCTGTGAGTCAGCCAAGCATTTTCAACTATTGCATACAGGCAAGCGACTGCCACAACCACACACCAGACGACTAGAGGGAGATGAAGCAGCTGTAGCTCATATCTCAGCTGGAGATTTCAATGTCTTACCTCCAGTACAAGACGTGGAATCTGCTGTCACTGATATTACTAAGATTTTAAAGCATAGTGGGTTAGAGAGTGAGCTTGTTGTTCGAATGCATGCTGGATCAAAGGCAGCCGGTCAACTGGATGACCAGGATGTGATTGACATGGGCGATTCTGGTGGGCAGCCAACATATCACGAAATACTTCCAGTTTTTGTCTCCAACACCATGTTTGGCATGCTCGTGGTGAAGCTCAACGAGCCTCTTGACAGTCACCCATTAGTTGAGTATTATACTAATGGGAAACCCATTGGAAAGCCTTTCAAATCTCCTTTCACACACCTGCAGACCTTTCGCCACTGCATGCGAGTCCTTCAGTCGACTTGTGAAAGTGGCAAATGCCCTAAGATTGCCTTCATAGGGACGCACAAGGATCTTGAAGATGAATGCAAGGACGAGAACAGAGCAGAAAAGGAACGAAAGCTGCTCAGCATCATCCCTCCAAACATGATGGATCATGTCATCTTTTGTGATGAAGAGTCTCAGAGGCTAATATTTGCCATCAATGCCAAATGCCCAGGGGATGATGATCAGGCAGTCCTTGCTGATTTGAGATACCTCATGTTGCGTGAGCTACAGAAGCTCCAACGTGTCAGAATCCCACATCGATACTTTGCTTTGGAGATGGCTTTCAAACGGTTCGCAAAGTACCAAAAGAAGGCAATTCTGAGCAAGGAAGAATGTTTCAAGGAAGCAACCAAATTCCACTTTACGAGAGAATCTTTTGAAGATGCTTTGAAATACCTCACAGCCCACAAGCTTGTCATGCATTATAGTGAGGTCCTTCCAGAGGTAGTGTTCATAAATTCTCAGGTCGTCCTTGACAAGATCACAGAGCTTGTAGAGCATAGCCTAACACTGCGTGCAAAGCTGCCTACCCAGGTTCGAGCAGCTAGAAGTGTTCGTGGTTCTCGAGAGTTTAAGTTATGTGGTATAATCACACGAGACATTCTCTCACAGTTTGAATCAGGCTACATTCCAATGCTTTTTGAGGAAGATCACCTAATCTTGCTTTTCAAGCATCTTCTGATTGTTGCTGAGGTAGGTGAAGGTAAGTACCTGATGGCGTGCCTCCTTGAGGAAGAAGCCATACCTCATCCCTTGTCACTCCCAGCCCCTCAGGTTGCCGCTTCTCTTCTCTTCTACTTTGGTCCAGATGGTCCCAAGCTAGGAGTCTACTGCTGTCTTCTTTCCACACTAATCACAGATTCCAAATGGGAACTTCTTATGGAGGGTGGCAACCCTGTCCAGCTTTCACGAAACAAAGCTCGCTTCAAAGTTCCAGGGAAGAACCCTGGTTTCATCACAATAACGGATATAACGGATTCTTTTACTACCTTCTTCCATATCGAGGTCACCTTTCCTTCTGATATTAGCCAAGCAAAAACACTTGAAGTGTGTGAAAAGGTCTGCCCATTGATCCACGAGACTGTCCTCACAGGAATTCGCAAAGCATCGCGACGATTGAACTACAACAATTCGATTCCTGAGATAGCTTTTCTCTGCTCTAGTTCCAAGCACCAAGACACCACACTGCATGCAGCTACCATTTCTAGTAGTTGCCTTTTGACCTGTACCACTAACCCATGCAGCCTCCGTATTCAGTGAGTTGACTGAGGAACACAAGATCTGGTTCGGCAAAGATGCACCTTTCTCATCTGATGCAGGTAGCTATATTATAGTGTTTTTAAAAAAATATTTAACTGTACTTTTATAGATCTACCTTTACACACATGCAGGTGTACTTACCATCAAAGACCTTCGTAAGGTTCAGAGAGCCACTTGGGAAGCCAGGGTGAAGTGGTACAACATTGGTCTGGAGCTGGAGATTGATCCAGGAACATTAGACACTATCAAGACTGATAATGAGAACAGTGATGATCGATTTCGAACCATGCTCACGACTTGGCTGAAGATGGTCCAACCTAAACCCACTTTAGCAGCATTAGCTGAGGCCCTCCAGTCCCCCACTGTTGAATTTGGACATCTAACAGAGCAAGTCCAAGCACTGAAATGAATTGTTTTTGGTTTTTTTGTGTGTGTGTGTGTGTGATAAATTTTTATTTGTGTATCTGTTATCACATTTTCAATTTTTGGCATATCACCTATATCAAGAGTAAATAACAATCTTGCCAATATTTTCATTCACTACCTTTTGAAATGCCACTGCAAAGAGCTGCACTTTCTCGTTTTGTGAGTAGCTACAATCGAGGAGAATTAAAATGTTTATGTTTTAATTATCCGTGCTACAATAATAATATTATTAATAATTTGCGATTAGTACGCTACAGGATCGACACACAGCACTGAGGATCTTTTCCAATCCAATAATGTGGCCTGGTCCAGTCCACCAGGCTGCGGTGATCGGTGTGATAGGCACACACAATCTGCGAGCTGCCGTCTTCCGCGACAATCGAGTTGAGCTGATCAAGGATGAACTGGGCAACGACTCGACTCCCGCCTTTGTTGGCTTCATCCTCCAATCAGAGTCTGCTGACAACTTGGCTCGCTATACCACCGTCCTCGGTCGACATGCCTATGATCTGGCGCAAAGAAACCTCTCTCACCCCGTGTATGGGCTGAAGAAGCTGCTGGGGAGGAAGCCAGATGACCATATAAATTTTAGCGAGAGAGGGAACTGGCCTTTTGAAATAGCAGCTGATCAAGATAGGCTTGCTGCAGTCAGCATTCCTGCCACTAAAATTAATCATCCAACAGCGGCAAGCTCAAGCTCTACAAACCAGAGGAGTTACTGTCAATGGTGCTTTGAAAGGTGGTCGAGAAGGTTGATGTGCACCTAGGAGTTCCCATCAAGGAGGCTGTTGCAACTGTACCCGCTTGTTTTGGCTTCATGGATCGAGTGCGTATCACACAGCTTTGCGATGCAGCTGGGATTAAAGTGAACCGATTTATTAACGAGGCATGGGCGGCTGCAGTTGCTCATGGATTTGAGACTGATAGCAAAGATGCAATGAATGTTATTGTCATCAACGTTGGTGCTGGTTTCATTGATATTTGCTGCATCATGATAGATGTCAACATGATATGATCTACGAAGTCCGTTCTTCATATATTATGGCTATCCCCTCACACCCGATACTCAGAAGGAGTTTAGTTTATGAAATTTTCAGAGCTTAGAAAATGCGTCAGAAGCGTTCAGCTACAAGCATGAGCAAAAATTGACCAAATTTTGCTATGTGGGGGATCATTGAGTCTTCCTGAAATTCTAAGAGCTTTTTGTAATCTCTTTGTTGGGGTGGCCCTGTGATTATTACCGATCCGTCCACAGCTGCTGTTAGAGGTGCAGCTGTCTATGCCGCACTCTTGGGTGGAGATAGGAACAAATGATTCGAAGATTTCATCGCTTTGTCGGCTACAAATTTTGCGCTTGGTATCAAGGTCATAGACAGTAGTGTCAAGACTGTACTACAGCAAAACCTGCCCTGCCCTGCGAGAGTGACTAGGCAGTTCACCACTAGCATAGATGACCAAACGATGGTTGTTTTTGAAGTGTATGAGACGGGAGAACAAGAAGGTGTGCGTGAAGATATGCTGCATTTCTTGGTGAAATTGTTCTGAGTGGTATCCTTCCTCTGCCCAAGGGAAGGCTGGTGCTGGACATAACAGTCAACGTTAAAACTAACCATTGAATTGCAGTTAAAGTGGGTTATGCATAACTGAACATGGAGAAAGGTTTCACCGTATCTAAGGTAATGACTGAAACAGCCTCCTAAGTGCTTTAGGTGCCTTAGATCTTCTGTTGAGTTAGGCAAATACTGTTGTCGATCTGCAGTTGCACTTTTGGTATATATAATATTATTATACCTATATACTTTTTATGAAAAGCCAAAGTTAGCTAATCTAAACTATGAATTCCTCTTTTTTACAGGACACATCTGAAGTGAAGAGAACTGAGAGGCCAGAACTGATGCCCTCCTGGTATGAACCACCAAAGCCCAAGAGTCATAATCACCAGGGACATATTCACTCCTGCCCACACCACCACCACTGACCATTGTTGGTCTAGCTTAGTTCACACAGACAGCTCTTTGGTATAGATCAGACGATGTGTACATGTCACTCATGATGATATGATACTTTTATTATTGAAATTTTTAAATCAAAATTGGACAAAAAATTAAATGGTGATAATGCTGAGAAGTGATCAATGGTGGCATTTATTAATGACATTGTGAATTTGATACTGCTAATAACATTTTGCAGTTTGATTGAGTTGGTAATTAAGCTATAATACACCAGAGATACTGCATGTACAACTTAATTGTTACTGAACTGTAGCCAGCATTCGGCTAAAAGGTTGAACAGTTCATCGTCCTGAACTGTCACCGCATCCAGCTTGTTTTGCAGTTCCTCCAGTAGATCCCTCACCCCGATGGAGATCAACCTATCCCTGTGTCAACGTACCTTCAGCATCACCAAGATAACCTGCTATGGCAATCCAAACGTGAAAAATTATCAAAATTCAAATTCAAGGGTGTAAAAGTACAAATTTTGCATATGGAAGGGTGCAAAAGGTCGAAGCTGCGAACATGGTATGGACGGTATATTGCCTATTAATGTACTCCTGCTAGTATTGAGTAAGCACGGTCGATAGGTGTGGTTATGGTGGCCAACAAAACTGCACCGTTTGTGACGCTCGTAGATCGATTTGAAGCATACTGAAGCCAGTTGTTTGCCAATGATTTGGTGTGTTTACAAATCGCTCAAGTGCCTAACAATGACAACAAAACAGCTGATTACCTTACCCCTTGGCCATATGCGCAGGGTAAGAATGACTAATTTATTGCCCACGCATTCTTTGCACATGTGTACACTAAATTACATCATAGAAAATTTCGTTTGAAAAGGATAGAGTGAAAGACCATCTTTGAATTTGATGTGGGCAAGGAATAGGAAAATTTTAGTGGCCTGAGTGATTTCAAATGATTTATTGTACACAGAAGTGCTACATGTACTCCTATAATCAAAGTGTTAAACATTGGACCACACCCACCAAAATACTTGTGCACACACGTTTTTTTTATTTATTATACTACCGTATTTCTTCTAAAAATTTCGACCTTTCTAATTATTCAGCACCCTTTACTGAATGATGCATACCCCAACCAGTTTATCATTAATATCAATTCATCAAGTTTATCATAAATAATCTCTGAAGAAACTTGACATGCATACTGAAAGGAGAGGCTTCCAAGTCCATGTATATTATGTGCGTATGAACGTTGATGATCATTACCAACTTAATTTTTGTCTGACGACCATTTCCAACACAATCAGGCCATATTAACCATAGATTTTCCCCTATAGACCCATTGCACGTACAAGAAAAATCCGTAAAACTCCGTAAATTGTCCTCCAACGGCCGCCATGTTGGAGTACAAGCGTCTATGTAAACTTGTACTAGCAAGCGCTAAATGGTGCTGTTGCTCTATCGATGTGCATGGACGCCAAACAACTAACTGATATTTCAAAGCACGCTGTGGTTAGTCTAACATACTGCAACCATGAGAAAAACGGATGCTTACCTTCTTTGCAAACGAGCGGCAAAGGCAGCCTCTGTACATTTTCGCCATAGAAAACGGCTCCAGTTGTCCTCCAGGGCGGCCCACTGCGCGCGCCCCGTGACGTCACGTGCAATGGGTCTATAATAATATGATCTATGCCATAACATGGAGTTGTTTGGGGCACGCCTTGAGTGGCCTCGTTTCGGATGCGCTCTAGGCCTCTCGCTTCTCATTTCATTGTACGGATGGAAAAAGCGGTCGTTGAGTCTCTCGGGTGCTGTGGCGGCCGTTGTTGTGGGATTTGTGCTGACCGCGGCCAGTGCTTGCTTTAGTGTCACTCTTTTGGTGTTCTTCTTTACTTCATCTCGGCTGACCAAGTGGAGAGGCAACGAGAAACGAAAGTTGGAGGAGGACTTCAAAGAAGGTAGCCCTAGCATAGATATTAAAGTTAATTGATTTGACGATCTTTATCTATCCAGGGGGACAAAGGGACTGGGTTCAAGTCCTTTGCAATGGAGGCGTGGCAACTGCTTCAGCTGAAATCTACATCCGTGATGTAGGTTATGGTGAACATGCATGCCTTGAACCTGTGGGCCAAGTACTGCGAGCCATTCGCAACCACATTCTTTGTTCTCTTTGTCGTGTCATCGCTGGCTTGCTGCTGTGGGGATACATGGGCGTCTGAAATTGGGTCTGTTATTGGGGGAACCCCTAGACTAATCACTACTTGGAGACGTGTGCCTAAGGGAACAAACGGCGGTGTGACGTTAATCGGAACGCTGTGCAGTATTGCAGGTGGACTGGTGGTTGGGATTGCATACTGGATCACAGAGACAGTGTTTCAAGTGTCTTTGTGAGTGGTGACAGTGGCAATATTATATCTCCATGGTCGCAGTACCCCTATGCTATCATTGGAGCCGCTTCTGGTCTGTTTGGATCTCTTGTCGATTCAATTCTGGGAGCCACTCTCCAGTATTCGGGCTACTCTGAGAAGCTGGACAAGGTAGTGAACTCGCCTGATGAAGGAGTCAAGCACATCTCTGGACTCAACATACTCGACAATCACAGTGTCAACTTTCTGTCCTCACTCATAACAGCACTGGTGGTACCCCTTACCTGGCATGAACTTGTTACAACCTATGTCCTTCCAATTTGCTGATGAATCCTACATCGTTGTACAGAGCATTCTTAATTTTTCTTGGTGTCCTCTTCAGATTGTGACCATTATATTAATTTTGTTTGTATGTAGTCTACGTACATCATATTGCACAGAGTAGCCATTACAATGCATCAATTTTTGTGCCCTAGCTCCTCAGTCATGTGGCAAACACATGCCCTTGCATTGGTAGGGTCTGGCCTTAGAGCACAAAATTAATTCTAGATCTTAAAATTTCCAAGTTGTACCATGAGCAAGATGGTAAATTATAATTGTTATGAAAATGGCAAATACTGCTCCAACTAAGATTTCAGCCACCAATTCTTATTTTCCTCTAACTGATTTGCTGTGATAGCTAAGTAATAACTGAGAAAACACCAAGATTTATCGAGAAGAGAGATTCCAGAATAAGTTAAACCAGTTGTTGTAAACTCTTCTCTTAATGAACAGCCGGCAGACTGGTGGCCAAGTACTTAGTAGTAGTTAGCAAAATAATTTATGATACCATCATATTATGATGGTATCATAAATAATTATTAAGTAGCTAACTGTGCTAGTCCCTTAATATTTTATAGTGCATGGGTACCAGCAGGAGCTTATGAGCGCTCATAAGCTCCTGGTACCAGCTAGCCCCTTCATCTCTGTGAGCTGATGCGCATAATTTGACCAGATGCTCTATGCTACCTTAACTGACAGTAATGGTTCCACTTGGGCACCATGATTTAAAGTTTATCGCCTTGATTTGTACTCTACAATAAATTGTTTTTCTGCTGTGGGCTTTTCTTCCAAATGAGTAGCTGAATTTCATGGGGGGGATTCATGTACTTTCCTCAAAAGTGAGTCTCGTACATAATTCATGCATCAATAATATTATAGTTTTGCATAAAAGTAGATTGCCATATTTGGGGCCACGCCACATTAGAATTTGAGTTATCGGGCCTAATATGCAATGATACTAGCCTCGTCCCCAGTCCACTCCCACATTTTCAATGTTATGATTATTGAAAACGTGGGAGTGGCCTGGGATGAGGTTACAGTATTATCGTGATACTGGTACTTTTCTCTTCCCATACTGGTAGAGCAACCCCATCAGAGTCCTCACCCTAACCCAAACCTATGTTGCCATCCTAGAGCTATTAAAGCAAGTCGGACTTTCTGTTGCTATTTGACTTACATAATGCATCTTCTAGCCCGTTGCTATGTAGTTACTAAGGTATACAAGGTACTGTATATGTGATACAGTCCCTCCTTGTAGGGCTCATGTCCATATGTTTACTATTATACAGTTCCTGAGGGCCAGGGCAAACATTCATACAGTTCTTGGGGGCTAAAAACATGTTTATTGTATCCATGGAAACAGTGGGCTAGAAAATAGTTATTGACCAATCCCTCGCTTTGTATGCAGTATAGAAGCACTCATCCCTCGGGCTTTGCCCTCGGGATTTGTGCTTCTATACTGCATACAAACCTCGGGAGTTGGTCAATAACTATTACATAATATTTTATATAGATGCTTACATGACATTGTATATAATTATACGCTGTGTCTACAGTGCCGGTACCGGCACCGCAATTTAAGCGTTATAGTGCTGGTAAGTCCATATAAAATACTGTACTGTTACGTAGCCCAAGTCCCCGCCCCCTCCTGCATATGGCAATATAAATTGTACATAAATTTGCCGGCACTCTAGACACTGCAATAATCATATTATTACTATACTATGCGCATGGTTAATTTGATCGAAACCTGGGCATAGGCCAAAAGTCTCTTTGTGCACAGAGCCACTCTATCAGTGGCATGTCCCTGCCCCCTACTGCAGGTACTGGTCAGTGGCAGTGCCAGCCTATCTCTGTGTGGGGTTTGTTGTCTTCCTACTGGTCTACAGTGGACTCAACTTCCTACTGGTGCCAGATATCAATGATCCCAGGAATATCGAGGTAACATACATACTACTGAATTTGCACCCCCCCCCTCTTCAGCATAATGCTGTATAGCTGAAATTATGGACTCAACTTCCTACCAACTTATTTTACCTAACTTACTACCATAAGATTTGCAATTAGCAGCCTGATCCCTCCCTCTCCTTGCAGCGTAATGCTATATAGCTGAAAATTTGCCAAATCTAATGTTGTACAGAACATCATAAATCAATAACACTGTCAAGGCAAGTGGTCACTGCATCATCTGTGTAATCCTTGACGTAGGAACAGATACTTTTCGCCAACAAGGCTGGGTGGGGGATCGAATTAGTTCTGTTCCAGCTTCACAGAATTATTTTATACATGACATTAATTGTTACGGCCAGGCGGCAGAGTAAGGATTGTTATTCACATGCAACGACATCGCCGCCTTCCTGAAGAGCATGCTCGCTTCTACTCGGCAGAACTCTCGTTAGCACTCAGCTTCCTCCATGAGAGAGGTTATGTACACCCAGACTACAGCTAATTTGTTATTGTATTCCCTTGTATATTATTATTGTTAAGCCCCACTCTATTATACTTGATTCTTTCATGTGGGAGTTGGTCAAGTATCCACAGATTTAATGGTAACAGAAAGACTAATGCTGTAAGAAAGTAGGATCAGCCCCTTGGGTGCACCTTTATGGATGCTCCCTCTGGTACACACATTGATAATAGAATTTACACTCACATGCATGGCCCAACTCACACACACACACTACACACACAAAGGTATCATTACTTTATTGTGACCTGAAGCTCGACAATGTTCTCCTGGATCAGGATGGTCACATTAAGGTACCATTTAATTGCGTGGGCGTGAGCGTCAGGAATGGCTAATTCAATTAGCGAATCGTGAAGGGGCGTGGCCGAAGAGGCCATACGAGTGCTTTTGGTCGAAGGTGGGCGTGTCCAGAATCGGCCAGGGATGATTATGCGCGTGTAATTAGCGACCGGAAGTGGCCCCTGAAGAAAAGGCCGGTAATTGCCCACATCAAAGCAAGATCAAAGCATTCTTTCTTAACTATTAACCGCAACGACTTAAAAATTATACACTAAGTAGAAAAAAAAAGCAAATTTAAATAAATAATCTAATTCATGGGGGGTTTGGGAGTACTTGGGGGGACAATTTTTACATGGGCACGCAGAATGGGTCGAAACTAGAGATTTGACCGGACAGATTTTTGATTCACGCCTTAGAATTAAAGTTACGGCCCTTTGAAGTTTCCCCATATGTTTGTACAGGGAAGCCATGCGTTTGCAATGTTTTCCGCCCACGCGCTACGTGAGGGGCGGGGCCACGCGCGCACATAAATGTGACGACCTTTACCAGATTTGGTCAAAATTGGAGTAAAGGCTGCCTGCTTGCATTGTATGGCTCTACTAAGCATCCATCTCAACTATGTGGTGGTTTCTGGACAATTTTTTTTCTGCTTAGTGTTCTGGTCTCCTTGAAAAAAAAAAAAAAGAAAAAAAAAAGCTTATTAGGCCTAATTAAGCATGTGGGCGTGTTCCTGGCACTGTGTGGAGTGTGTGCGTGTGCGTTAATGCAGGTTTAATTTTATTGCTTCCGATTGGGCGTGGCTTCACGGGCCAGTGCTTGGACATCGGCGCCTGGGACTTGGCCTCGGCGATAGGTGGGCGTGTCCCGGAAGCGGTGGTGACCTTTGAACCCCGCGAGGAGGCTTTGGGGGCGTGGCAGGAGGTCAAAGGTGAGGCCATGTCTGTTAATGAGGCACTGTACGGCGGTGCGATCGAGGGGCCCGTACGGCTGGACGGAAGCTGACGATGGTTTGAAGCGGATGTGGTTGCGATGACGTGTTGTTACTCCGCCCACACAGGAAATGAGGTGAGCTCTTGCGTGGGCGGTGTGGCAGAACGGCCTCCAAGTGTTTGTGTGTGTTTTGGCCTTGAGGAAGCTGTGTGTTTTAATTGGGATTGATTGTGGGCTTCCGGTGGACATCCGGTGGTTAGTAGGCACTTGATTGAGAATGGTGGTCCTTGGGGAACAGGGTGGGGCTGTTTTGGGCGTGGCCTGGCCCCTCCCTTCCGGCTCGGCTTCCGGTCCATGGAGGATATTAAATGAACACTTCCGGCTCTAGCAGCCACACCCCTGAGACCTGTGCAATTAAAAGGGCGTGGTTACACAACATGCACCTCACTAATGACTTTGATGTGGTTTAGGTGTCATATCCCCCACCTCACGCCCACGCAATTTAATGGTACCTTAAGCTGACTGACTACGGTATGTGCAAGGAGGGCCTGCACCGAAATGTTCTGGTTATTAAAACCTTTGCAGTGCTACGATAAGTTCAATAACGTTGCCATACTAACAACGTAGCAATGAAACTCTATGATATTACACACACTACAGTTGCCAAGAAAGCGCCATTTAGTGCATGTAACACTTATATGCCACACGCACACATACATGTGCCCGCACAACCACAGGTTTCTCTGTGGACTGGTGGGCCTTGGGTGTGCTGTTGTATGAGATGCTGGCAGGGAAGTCTCCATTTGACATTGGAGGCCATGACATGCCAGACCAAAATTTTAAGCACAGAAGACTACCTCTTCCAAGGTACAGTGAAACTGAACACGTGTGTAGGGTATAACTCATTGTGTCTGTTATCCCATGACATACTGTGTCTTCTGGCCCATCAACATTACAGTTGTATACTTGTCTTGCTTTGTGCTACAGTTATTCTTGAAAAGACGGTCCGTATCCCTCGCTCTCTCTCCGTCAAGGCAGCCCAGGTGCTCAAGGGTTTCCTCAACAAGGTACACGACACACGTACATCTGGGATTTGTCTCATGGTTGATAGACTTATTGGTGCCTATATAGCTATTATTATTACGAGTGTGATTTCTTCTTTTCCTCTGCCCACCCACCAATAAACACATAGAACCCGAGTGAGCGTCTTGGCTGCCATCCTCAGACAGGGTTCCAGGACATTGTCTCATGCATTCTACAGAACCATTGAGTGGGAACTAGTAAGTCAAACCACAGCGTTATTTATATTACCATGTACAAAGGTTTTTCATGGAATGTTTGAATTAGGAGCTATACATAAGCTTATACTACAGTTACCTGTTTAATTTTTTTGTTTCAGCTTCGACAGCGACAGATGAACCCTCCCTACAAACCAAGAATCGACTCTGACAGAGACCCCTCCAATTTCGACCCTCAATTTGTAGTTGAGCCTCTTGACTTCACCCCTGATGACAGGTGAGACATACACTAGGTATATACCCACAGATCCGTACTATAAAAATTCACCCCCTCCCTCCATTTCTCTCTCCCTCTCCCCCCTTCCAGTGATGTTCTTCAAGCCATTGATCAGTCTGAGTTTGAGCGTTTTGAGTACGTCAATCCTCTGCTGATGTCCAAGGTGGATGATGTGTGATGGCTGTGTGGCTCACAGTGACAATCTAGGCTCTCTCCTTTAGACTTAATGTGATCAATCATTGCATGTACGACTACATATCATGACATTGTACAAAATTATTGTATTGTTATCAGACAAACCTTGTTGTGGTATACACAGCATTAGGCACTGCTCTTGATGTTTGTTAAATATCAGATCATTATTTTTTTTATCAAACTAGTTTATTTTCAATTCTATATAGTGAGACATTCTTTCAAAATAACCTATTGTACACTGATGTGCACTATTATTATTTTTAGGAATTATTGCCATAAGTAATGTGGATCATGACTGTATATATTACTATGGGAATTCCACACCATGTTTAGCTGCATGTCCTTTAATTATTGGCTACCTATTCATGGGTATTACACAAAAAAATTGGAAGCATACAGTTCAGAATCAGCATGATACATAATTGTACATTACATTGTGCACAGGAGAACATCAATTCATGCAAGTTGATTATGATATTATACCGATCCACTCGTGCTTTGAGGACGTACGTGGCTCATGTCATTTAGCAGCAAGCCTACACATAGCATTATAAACTTGTATTATAGCAGCAGATTTATGAGATTTGAGCAAAAAAACTCAACATGAGTACTCAGTCATCACTGTAAATTTTCAATTGAAAAAGAATAAAATTTAATGGATATCACAAAAACATTTCAAACATGTTATTTCAGTGCTTGGACCTGCTCTGCCAGATGTCTGAATCCAACAGTGGGGGACTGGAGGGCCTTGACTAATGCTGCTAACGTGGGTTGAGGTTGGTCCATCTTCAGCCAAGTTGTCAACATGGCTCGAAAACAATCGTCAATGTCTCTATTGTTCCCTTGAATAACATCCAACGTTCCTGGAGCAATGTCCAGCTCCAGACCGATGTTGTACCACTTTGCTCTAGCATCCCAAGCTACTCTCTGGACCTTACAAAGATCGTTGATGTCAAGTGAACCTACAAGTATTAAAAAATTACTTCACAATCAAGTACTAGTGCATAATTTCCATAAACTACAAAATCATATTCTTAATTGATACTATAGTACAATGTACCTGTAGATGTGCTGATGGAGCCTTTTCCAAGCCACAGTCGGTGTTGTTCTGTCATCTCACTGAACACACTAGCAGGGTGGGTAGTACAGGTCAAGTGTCCAAGGCTGGAAATGGTAGCAGGGTGCACTGTTGGCTGATGTTTTGAGCAAAGGAAGGCTGTCTTGGGAATTGAATTGTTGTAGTTCAATCGTTGTGAAGCTTTGCGGATCCCACTGAGAATTGTCTCCCGAATTACTGGACAGGCTTCTTTACATATTTCAAGTGCTCTATCTGGACTAATGTCAGAAGGAAAAGAGATATCGACACGAATAAACGAAGAAAAGGAATCTGTTATTGTAATGAAACCAGGATGATTTCCTGGAATTGTGAATCGAGCTTGGTTTCGTGACAGCTGCACGGGATTGCCAACTTCCATGAGAAGCTGCCACTTGGCTTCTGTGATAAGAGCAGAAAGAAGAAAGCAGTAGACTCCAAGCTTGGGTCCATCTTCACCAAAGTAGAAGAGAAAAGGAGAAGCAATCTGAGAGGATGGGCCAGGTGAGAGACGAGATAAGTCTTCTTCTCGTAACAGGCATGACATCAAGTATTTGCCATCACCTACTTCTGCAACAATCAGTAGATGCTTGAAAAGCAAGATCAGGTGGTCTTCTTCGAAAAGCTTTCGGACGTAGTGAGACTTAAATTGAGAGAGAATATCTCGCGTGATTATGCCACAAAATTTGAACTCTCGGTAACCACGTACACTTCTAGCTGCTCGGATCTGTGTGGGCTGATTTGCATGCAATGTTAGGCTATGCTCTACCAACTCTGTGATCTTGTCTAGGATGACTTGAGCATTAATGAAGACAACCTCTGGAAGGACCTCACTATAATGCATGACAAACTTGTGATCTCGAAGGTATTGTAGTGCATCTTCAAATGATTCTCTTGTAAAGTGGAATTTGGTTGCTTCCTTGAAGCACTCTTCCTTGCTCAGTATTGCCTTCTTTTGGTACTTTGCAAGTCGTTGGAAAGCCATCTCCAAAGCAAAGTATCGATGTGGGATTCTGACACGTTGGAGCTTCTGCAACTCAAGCAACATGAGGTACCTCAAATCAGCAAGGACTGCCTGATCATCATCCCCTGGGCATTTGGCATTGATGGCAAATATCAGCCTTTGTGACTTTTCATCACAAAAGAGGACATGATCCTTCATGCTTGGAGGAATGATACTGAACAGCTTTCTTTCTTTTTCTTCTCTGTTTTCACCCTTGCATTCATGCTCACGGTCCTTATGTGTCCCTATGAAAACAATCTTAGGACACTTGCCTATTTCTGAAGTTGACTGGAGAACTCGCATGCAGTGGCGAAAGGTCTGCAGGTGTGTGAAAGGAGATTTGAAAGGATTTCCGATGCGTTTCCCATTAGTATAATACTCAATTAGTGGGTAACTATCAAGAGGCTCGTTTAGCTTCACTACGAGCATGCCGAACATGGTATTGGAGACAAAAACTGGAAGTATTTCATGATACATTGGCTGCCCACCAGAATCACCCATGTCAATCACGTCCTGGTCATCAAGTTGACTAGCTGCCTTCGATCCAGCTTGAATTCGAACTATAAGTTCTTTCTTAAAGCCGCCATGCTCCTGGTGCACCCCCTTACTACTTGTAGATTCTGCGGGTTTGGCTTGTTGCTCTGTAGGTAACGGAATGTATACATGAGCAACAACTGTTGCTTGCTGTCTTAGTCTGGTATGTGATGGTGGCAAGTGTAATCGCTTCCCTGTGCTAGACTCTAGCATACTCTTGGCTGATTCACACAGCATATCAGAGTACTGCTGGTCAGTGATCCTGTTGAAGCAAGTCTCACCGGTTGTCTGCTCGTGGACTCCGACCTTACATTGTGCTACAGCCCTCACTGGATTCTTAACACACCCTGTGCTTTGTCGTACGGGTGGAGGCTTCTCCTTGAGGAAAGCGTGAAGAGCGTGAGTCTTTCCAGACCCTCCAGCCCCCATCAGGAAGGAACTGCCACTGCGGTAGTTCAGCTCACCATCTTTCATGGCTTCATCGAAGTTATACTGTGCCCTTTCACTCACTGTAACCATGCATGCATGCATGTGCAAAGAGGATACCGTATAGCTCCAAATTTTCGTGGTTCAAAATTTTCGTGAAATTGCTGAACATCCCATTACTGAAAATTTTCGTGATAAAAATTTCGTGATCACCACATTTTTTCGTGAATACCACCGCGCCGCAGCACCCGCGCGGACGGTCGACGCGGATAATTCACGTTGTAGCTCCGCCCACAATTACACGTGGCTCGGCGGAATGAAACTAGACAAGACTTATATAAGGGCTCTTTCTGCCTTGAGCGCCTTCTGCTGTCGTCTATTTGGCCATCTCTTCAACGTGGTTGTTGGCGGATTCGATACTGGCAAGACGAAGGAAGTTATTTAGACAAAGATTCTTGCAGATTTGGTAAGCAACTTTTGCTCATTTTCTGAAAGTAAGCGTACAGAGATTGTTGGCAGCGATTCAATAAGCGTACAGAGTCTGTACATTGTTAGCAGCAATTTTCAGACAGTTCACACGTTCACTAGACTAGTATTCGATAATCGCACTTACGCACGATCGCGCTTGCGATGTGCCTGTGCACACAGACGGCGTAGCCATGCCCACAATAATACTAAATTTCGTGAGGAAAAATTTCGTGATCAGAAGTCAAATCACGAAATTCACGAAAATATTGTGCCACGAAAATTTGGAGCTATACGGTATTACAAATGCATAGGTGTCGGAAGCAATTGAAAGGTGAGGGGCCAAAGACTGTAACTGCACACACAAAAATTTTAGAGCTGATATAGTAAAGTATCACAGGTCATGTGACCGCCGCCATCTTGGTGTACCACGTGGGGGCGTGTCTATGAGAAAACACATTTAATAGAGTGGGGTTGGCATATTTCAGACAGCTAAGAAAAGACAGCATTATATCATAGACAAATGACCAGCACTAGATCGTGAGTATGCAACCACAGATAGGCCCAAACACCACCTACTAAACCGTGGCCCCACCTACTTCTGTTCGTGTAGGGCGTGCGCACATAGTACCGCTGGTTCCGGAGGTATATAGAGCAGACAGTGTTGACCACTACCGGACAAAGGTGGAAAAAAAAATCGCGGCTGTGGTTATCAATATAATATGATGGCATCAAATGCATCATGAACAACATCCTTCTTACATCCTGCCTTTAGATTTGAAGATTCATCCATTACATGAATACATAGAGTAATGAAATATATGCATTGTCCAGAAACTACCTCTGAAAGTTCTTTGCAAAAAATCTGGTTTATGCTTATAATAAGGTCAAAAAATTCCGGAAAAATTCTAAAAATTCTCCATGTATGCACATACCAAATGAAAAAATAATTTATCAAAAATTGATGCAGCTGTGTCATGGTAATAATATTTATAAATCTTAGCTACCATGAAAAAACAGCTTCTGGAAAAAATGCGAAAAAATTGCAACTGTTTAGAGCTAGTCTCGTGCCCAGCCCCTCCTACGCAAAAAGGGAGAAAGGGTCTGGTGAAAAGAGTCGCACTGCCGTGGCCAATCAGATTGCAGTAGCATAGTCACATCACTATTGGAATGTAATTATCTGCTGCATGCATGTGCCCGACGTATAGCTATGCGTGCGCATGGTATGGTTTATTTCTTATTTAACGCACACCAAAATGTCAATTATTGCATTCCGGAGGGACACAGTAGTGCGACGCTTTTCACCAGACCCTTTCTCCCTCTTTGTGTAGGAGGGGCTGGGCACGAGACTAGTTTAGAGCAGTGTTGTGTGCGTGCAGCTTCTGTATGGATGTACACCACAAGAAATGAGATATAGCTAGTACTTACATGGCCCCTACCTCATGGCAAATGGTGAAAGATTACGTAATAACATTGGCCGTATAAATGCAATTATGTGCGAGGCATCCAGTAACTGCCTCCGTCCAAAAATACCCTACCCTACTCAAGATCGACTTTCAGCTGCTCTTTCTGAGAGGATCACTAACCTGCAACCAGTGAAATTATAGTATGTTGAATAGTTCCAAGTGAATATTATCCTGGGATACTGCTTAGCTATTTTGTAAAAGACAGAGAGACAGAAAGAAGCGCTCTCCAACGGCTGGTGAGTACAAACGGCCATAAGCGAGTACGGAGGTGGTACACCAAGATGGTGGTGGGCGTGTGTCCGTGTACGGAGATATCCTATTTAATGACGTTATTGCAAAGGGTCTATAGCCACGCCCACTAATTAACGGGAAATGAGTTTGTGAATAGCACTGAATTTAGTGAGCAAAAGCGGCAGGGATGACTGTAGGGCAGGTAGAAGCTGCTGGCAACTCGAGTACCGATAAAAGCGGTCAATTTCCAGGCAAAACGTTCATATAGACAGCTTATTGTACGGCATAATCTGTGATCGGTCTGATGAAAAGTGGGGTGGGGGGGGGCATAGCCCCACCCCGACCCCCCGGGTGCGATGCCCATGACAAACACAAAGGAAAGCTTATCAAATAGCCGTATTGGCCCATGTTTTACTATTTCGTACATGATGAACATGGAAAGGCCAAGTTACAAGGCTGGCTACACACTACCTACATATGCAAACGTAAAATCTGCCAAGGATATCGCTAAGAGTTCCACAATATCAAGTATACACCAGTGTAGCTACGTCTATATCTCCCTTGGATCGGTTTACTATCAGGCCTGGGATACCTCTCTAACTCGGTGACTGTCCAGGTAACAAGATGTCCGAGGCTTTGTTACTCCACATGCATGCATGTACGAGTGATTTGTTTGTCCACCTATCATTGTCACTGTTATCCATATAAAGCCAGATTTCAAGATGTACATTGGGCTATTCCAATATACCATAAATTTGGAAACTTCTGTAAAAATAATTACGTAGTCGATGTTGGCAACGAAAATTAATCCTACGAAAATTAGAGCGCACTAGTAACGCTAATGCGATAAGAGGTCGTTCCTACGAAATTTTTTACACGAAAATTTATCATACGAAAGTTTCTTTACACGAAAATTTCCAGATCTACGGTATAAAGATACACCCCAGTGCTAATTTTGATTTACCCCCTCAGGAAGCCTAATTGACTTCAACCATCAAGAATCAATTAAAAAGAGGTCTTGACCCCCCCAAAACTCGTTTAAATGTGACAAGATGCAATGGCATTCTTACCCATCAAGATTTCATTAAAAACCTATTTTTACCTGTCAAGAACTCATTAAAATGGCGTAAATTTAGACCCCTCAGAAGTAATTATGGCTCTTCTGTGGGGGTGTATCACTATTAAATAGAAAAGCCCATTGTACATGTAGGCATCCTAGGTGACTGACAATCAATCTTCATTTTCGTTCAGTGGAAAATTGTGAATGCTATAAATTGTACTTTTGATCATATTATTATGCTTATTGACTTCACTTCACAAGCTCAGCATAGGTAAGGGTCGTCAAGTCAGAAAATGGAGACAGGTGGCTACATGTGCTTCATATTATAGTTCACAGGGTTCCTCCCCCCTCAACGTCAAAATAAAGAGAAAAGAAGGAAAGGAGAGAGAAAAAGAGAGAGAGGTGGTGGGAGAAGGGGCCGGAGCATGTATTCCTTTTCTGCACTGTGGTGCAAATAATCGTGTTAGCTAATAATTTAAGAGCAGGGTGCATTCAAATCATTAGTTACTCCATGTTCACATTCCAACATCGGTCACAAAAACTGCGGTGCCAGAGTGGCTGGACCCTCCCTCCCTCATGCTGGTGATGCAATACATCCGGCAATTTCACTCATCGTGTCCCTTTTCCTCTCAATTAATCGTTGATAATACTATGTATTTATGGATATCACTGAGGTATTACTGTAAATCGTGAATATTATTTCATTGTTAAAATATTTTTGGACAGCCTGGCTTGTGAGAAAATTAAACGCGCGAAAATACATACGCAATATTAATGATAATGCGGTACAGGGTCGTTTGTCCGAAAATGATTTAACGTGAAAAATTATTGCACGAAATATTTTAGATGGGAAATATTCACGATTTACGGTACGTGGTTTTATCTAGTGGAGTAGAGGTCAAAGTGTGGTTATCAAAACTTAATTGTACATGTCTAGAGTAAGATCAATGCACTATCTGTAGACACTGGTGACCACACTACAAGCTGTTATGTGCGTATCCCAGCCGTGTGCATTCCACTGTCACAAAAACTGTGCCAGAGTGCCTCCCTCCTGCATGCTGCAGGTGGTGATGCCAGTGTTGCGGAGGGAGTGGTCTGGTTGACAAGACTAGGTTCACTCTAAGAAACCTACTGTGGGTGGGCCTGAAAATATTGAGCTTGTTCACTCTACATAATACATAATATAGGGCCTGAAATGGACCAAGCCTGAGTTTGGTTACCAGTATGAGATTTGCGGATTAATTTGGGAAATTTAATGATGAGCAAGTGAACCAGATGGGTCGCAACAGCAGGAAGACTTGATGATCATAGTAGCTCCAAGTGGGTGGCTTCCGCTCGATGTTCTTGTCTATTCTGAGCCTCATTAACCCTCGGCGCATGCACCACAGGGTCACAGCAATCATTCTGTGTGTGTGTCTGTCTATTACAATGAAATATGCTGCCTACCTCGTTTTGACGTCAAATTTTTTATGGTGTTTTCAAGGTGTGGTTTTCACTGAAAACGCTTTCGTGGTGTCATCTGCTGGGGGTAACCACCACCTTCCTTACTCCCTGGCGAGCTTTTGATGGACAAATGAGGCAGTGATGGCTTCTTAACTCGATTATGGTTAATCATAGATCCAACAACACGACTGGTTCATCACTGATCGTAGCATACTGGCAGAGAAACTTTTTTTGTATAGTATAAGATAATTTCTGTTGTGATATACAGAGGTCACATGTGACATGAAACCTAAGGTAGGTAGTATTACATGATTAATAAACTTATAGGTTTGATTTGAAAGCAAAAACAGATGGTGAAAAGGCAGTGCTGCAAGGCAGGGTATTCCATTTTGCCATGGTCCTGGGGAAGAACGAGTTCCAGACTGGAACTGTGAAGTTCTAGTCGCTATGTTTTGGAGCTGCAGAGCATGAGGAAATTTATTTATGATCTGGTATTGGAGAGGTGCCCCAGAACAGACTGTAAGATCGTTAACTATTTTGAACATATGACTCGACCTAGATTGCTCGCACCTGTCAGAAAGAGCAGGGATTTGACTTTATTGATTACGTTCAGAAGACCAATTCTTGAGATACACTCGCAAGGCAAATATCTGAACCTTCTCAAGAGCATCAACATCCCCAGCGATATATGGGTCCCAGATGATGGAGCTGTACTCAAGGTGGGGGCGGATAAATGACTTGTATAGCACAAGGAGTGGCAGAGTCAGCATGCTTATAAAACTGGCAGTATAAGAGACCTACAAGCTTTACAGAGTTTAGACACATAAGGAGACCAAGAAAGGTCAGAAATGATTAGAATACCTAGGTACTTCACGGAAGAAACATGTGAAAGGGGAGTACCCTGTGTTACGATGCAAATGCGATCTATCAACACTTAGAAAAATTTGACAGGGAAAAAAAAAATCCAAGTGTACGGCAAGATTTGAACCCGCTCTATTCTGTCCCATACATAAGAGCCCAACCACTCAGCCACCACCGTTGTTGCTGCTGGCAGCCGTTATTTCAATTATTTTATAGACAAACCCTACACAACCCAGCCCCTCCAGTCTACGTATACGCAAACCCTAGAGACTAACCCTGCTAACCATTCGCAACCCATCCCCAGATCTCCCAGCCCCTTCCACACTAACCCTGCTAACCATTCGCAACCCATCCCCTGACCTCCCAGCCCCTCCCATCCATATCGTCCAGCGATCGCGGCGGTGTACGTACCGTGTATCGCGAACGGGTCGGGATCGCATTTGCATCGTTACACCCTGAACTAAAAAGAATGGGGGAGGTCTTGGGCTTCTCCTTTAAGCCTAAGGTTTCCAAAGGAAAGAAAGCCCCAAACCAGATGCTTAGTTCATCAAAGGGCAACATCAAAAAGATGGACACAGGACAAACCAACAATCAAACGTCTGAATCGACCAGGAGAAATCTACCTACCGTGTTTATGCTAATAGAACGCATGATCCAATTACCGCAAGAAAATTCAATTCCAGGAATTGTTTGTATTCTATTAGAACGGAAGCGACTGTCTGTAATTATTTTCTATGAATCCAATTAGCGCAATAATGCTAAGGTGAGGCTATTGCGCATGCTCAAACCGCGTGCTGCACGGTTAAACCACACCTGCTTAGTCATGAACCGTTCTGGAAGCCTCTATATTAGGCCATACCAAGTTAATTTTTTGTTTCTCGGATTCGGCGGGTCTGTTTTTGGCTGATTTAAAAAAAAAATAATAAAATTTTAATTATCATTCCTCACATTATGATAGTGACAGGCCAGAAGTACTCTTTAGAAAGAGCACTCTTGGTCTACTACTGATAGTACTATAAGCCAAAACGATCATCATAACTGCTCTAGAATGCAAGTATTCACTACTAAAATGATAGCTGGTAGTCTGTGGACTGGTGTTGCTCACGATTTACTAGGCCACACCTCCTGTTAATTAGTTTTGTTTTTTTTCATGCCGACCACCCTGGTCTGTTTCCAGCTCCTATTTGTCCGAGAAACAAAACATCAAATTGGTATGGCCTTATATCTCGCTCTGTCTCTCGGACTCGTTGCTAGCTATAGTTAACCAAATCGCAAGTGTCGTTCATCGTTCATGAGGGTACTAAACTACACTCGGGACTGACCTTAGTTGGAACTGCACTAAGTCCAGCAGCCAGGGCCTCAGTCTGCGATCAGCACGATTCAGTGGCATCGCTAACCATGCGTCACGGCTGTTAGAAGGCCTTTCTCGGGCTACCCTCGTGATGATCGGGGCCAGGGGCACAGGTACGATACCGTCGATAGCCACTATATATTCGTCGTCGCTCAAAGCTATGCTAATTGTTCTATTACAACGCAACATCTAATTAACGCAAGAAAATTCACTTCCTGGAATTGTTTTGACTCTAATTGTGCGCAAACGAGATTTGAAATTATTTTTTTGCTTACGTTCTATTAGCATAAACACGGTAGATATGTTCAAAGCTTCATCAGTCATCACTAGCCCAGCAAACAACTGCTATTGCAATGCCCAGATACTGTGCTTATTCAACATTTCACATTGTTTTATCTACACTGAAGGCGGTATTTACGGGCCACCCTGATCATTGTGACCAACAATGCTGTCTATCAGGATGTCATTGTGCTAGCCCTAGTATAGCTACCTACTCATCAGTGATGTTAAATATCATAATTTGTTAGGCCAAATCAGGCCCGTAGCCAGACTTTTTAAAAGGGGGGTGCACATGTCTATGGGTTTAATTACTATAATAATTATTATGTACTCGCAACAAGGGTTAAAATATTTCTTGCTTGCTTTTATGCATGTATTGGTCACAACTGCTTGTTGATTGAGGTGTGATGTTAATTAGCTGCACTAAGTGTGGTTTTATCAAGCTGATAGAGAGGATAGCACGCAGCCTCAGTCTACTGCTCATGCAATTAAAAACTTACGTGAAATGACATGCAATTGTTAGGCTGAAAAAGGGGGGTGCACGTGCACCCCCCTGCCTACGGGCCTGCAAATATGTAGCATAAAGGCTCTACAGAGAATGCTAGACTACACACTGCACTTAAAATCCAAAACAGGACTAACCAGTTATATCCCCATACCCAATGCTAGCTGTTTTGAAATGCAATTAACTTAGCTGTCACTGTCTAGTTCACTTCCCAAAGTTCTCATCAGTTATATCTACAACTCATATCTAGCATTAAAGATAAGACCTTTTTAAAGTGATGCTCTATAATGAAGCTATCTAGAGTTCATAGAGCATAATATATTATTATACCCTGCGTGCCATGGCAATATCACCCATGGCCATGCCTCTTCTTAGAAGCCTCTATTCTTTGAAGTTTAATCTCTTGCTACTCACGAACCTTTTTGTTCCCTTCTGAGATCTGATCCATGATCACAAATGACATTAATTTGTACTAGAAGCATGCTGTAGAGAAGCTTGAGCATGCGCAGTAGACTCCAGAAGCTCGAGCATGCGCAATGGACTTCATATGGTATTAGGTGGGCATGTCTGATGTAGGCATGTCCGACATACTTGCACAATTTGTAGCTTCTCTGGGTACTGCATACTGCCTAGGATTAAGAATGAGACAGAAGGTGTTTTTTCACTATCTTACCCCATTTATTGACCCTACTTGTTGAGATTTGCCGATTTTTATGCTGACAGACGACAGATAAACCGATTGCTTTACCCTTTGCTGCGCATGCGCGCACGCGGGGTAATTATATTCAGGGACAAACTCAACTTTGGTGTGCATACTGAGGAAGTCACTACAGGTTTTTACATAATTACATTATTATGTTCATTTCTGATAAAATTGGGCATTTTATCCATAGTTGAATGCACTAAAGTGCCAGTCAACTCACATCTCGTTTCCAGTACAAAGCATTGATCTCTCTATGCAGGTATAATTTTTAAATACTGACTGATGCATATAATATGGCCATGATATGATTACATCCCGATTCCTAATCAAATTTAGCTCTTGCTATGATGAAAATATGATGAAATTTATGATGAAACCTATGATGTAATTGCTGTGAAGACTGTTTTAAAATGTTTAGCTCAAATGAAAGGCTGTTGAGACCCAGAATTCGAACCTAGCGTACAAGAGATCATGGACTATCGATGATATATGGTGATTTTCTTGGTCCCTTTCTTCAGTGAGCTCGTACTCTGGGGGATTTCCCTATTCAGTCTAGCACATGGTAGCTCAGGTGAAGGTCACATCCGGGTCAATCGGCTCAAGCCGCACGCCCCAATATATGTGTATACGGAGCATGTATAGTTTTCCTACTTCAAATTATGGCTGCGTACAGTAGCGCGTTATAACACTTTTTATGAGGGACAAGGGATGTAGTCTAAGTTTTTCATTACATCCCGCAGTCCCAATCAACAAAAAACAATTTGGCTGACCGATGAGGTAATTATGATGAAATATGATGAAATTATGACGAAAATGTGGTTAAGACTGTTTCAAAAATTTAATGTTTAGCACACATGAAAGCTTGTTGGGACCCAGAATTCGAACATAGCGTAGAAGAGATCGTGGCCTATCGATGAGATATGGCGATTCTCTCAGTTCGCTTTCTTTGGCGAGCTCGCACTTGGGGGGATTTCCCTATTCAGTCTAGCACATGCACATGCACATGGCAGGTAGAGGTCACGTCCGGATCAACCGGCTCAAGCTGCGCGCCCTAATATATGCGTATACAGAGCATGCGCAGTTTGTCGTTAGTTCGAATTATGGCGGCGTACAGTAGCGGGGTGTAATATTTTTTATGAGGGACGAGGGATGTAGTCTAAGTTCTTTATTACATCCCCAGTAGCAATTTACTTTTCTGTGGTTACGAGGTAATTATGGTGTAATGTATGATGAAACTTATGGTGTAATCTCTTAGATAATCTATGAGGTAATTATGAGAAAATTCATGGCCTCAATGGAGCTTTTCTGAATCTTGAAAATCAGTATGTATGTAGAGTATCTGATGCCTGTATCCACCAAATACATTAAAAGCTGAGTGCTACTTTCTCCAACAAGTACTGCTAGCCGAACTTCATGCGTATTCTTGGCTGACGTAATCCTGTGGATAAATAAAGCTAGCCTTGCGCTATAATGTATAGCATGCATCATGCCACGACCGATCTGAAGTTTGGAAGCTGTACTGCACTGTCGAGTTCATCCCCTGAGTGAAGCATCAAAACTTGTACGTGTCGAGGTCAAGAGTTGATCTCAGACTCCATCTCTGCGATTGAGGCGCCGGCATCAATGTGGCTTGTACTTTATTGACGACCTTTTACCATATGCACCATTAGAACTATGCAGCTACTGGGGATATGATCAAGTTTTCATAGTATGTCATACCGTAATACTAATTTTCTAAAAGCATCATCCCATGCACAGATCAATAAGGTGTCCTCATTCAGTCCACACTTCATGTCAAAAATAATTCAGGAAGGCCTGCCAATACTTAGAAAAAATTCGACAGGAAAAAAGGTCAAAGTGTACAGCAAGATTTGAACCCACTCCATTCCGTTCCACACACAAGAACCCAAGCACTCGGCCACCGCCACTGCCACTGCTGGCAGCCGTTATTTCAACTATTAAATTTTTATACACAAACCCTACACAACCTAGCCCCTCCCACACTAAACCTGAAAACCATTCACAACCCAGCCCCAGCCCCTTCCATCCATACAGTCCACATACACACAAATCCTAGAGACTAACCCTGCTAATGGTTCACAATCCATCCCAGCCTGTACCATCTAGCAACCATGATGGTGTATGTACTGGTGTATCGTGATTGGATCGGGATCGCATTTGCTTCGTTACAAGGTTCAACCTCTATTTCTTCATGGTACAAAAGAGTATGTGCACGAATCTGCATGCATGATGTCGTAGAGTCATATGAATTGATAGAAACACATAATGTCATATGCAATGTCACGGGTTGATATTCAACAATAAGAAATGTTATTGTTTATAATCAATGACTGTGATAACCACTGGACATTATTGGCATAAAGAATTGTATACGTTGGCATTGAAAATTAAATTTTTATTATAATATTCAACTGTCATTTCAGGTTATTGACATGCACAATAAGAAGGCTGAGTATTTTGACTCAATACATTGCAACAACCCGAGGTAATGGGAATGACAGGGTATATACATAACAATAATACCAAATTGTTAATGATGCACCCATAACATATTATATTATTCAAGCTCTTTCCTTAATAATCATGCTGGAGGAGTGATAGATTGGAATCAGTGTACTTATGTGTTCTGAGAGGTAAAAAATGGTGGATATTATGTGAGTTACAAACCACATAAGTGCTATCTGTGACAATCAGGATACCCTCAATGGTTTACATAACCCTTAATATTATTATTATTTAATACCTGGTTGAAAGTGACTGCATCCCCACCGACACGGTACAGTGCACACTATAATTATAGTGCAGTCGATTACATGCATAATTTTTACTTTCCTGACATGCAAAGACACCACAATCGATGCCATTGATTTATTCTGGGGGGCGAGCCTTCGCTCACAGCATAGATAGACTTAGTAAAGGTTGCCCCTTCTACTATCTTCTATCTAAAGTACAGTAGCTATATCGTCATTCACTGCATGAATAAAATCTATTGTCGCTATTAAGATCAAGAAATGAGGATAAATCTACAGTTAACAGTTGTGTATCACACTCCCAGTATGTCGGGAGCTTAATTTGGCCCCTACGTGGCTACAAAATTATCTGATCAATTATAGCTAGCTTGGACTTTGTAGAGCCGATTACACAAGTTAGATCATATTAAATGTATATAGCCCTAGCACCCAGACTATAGCCATACTGATTTAGAAACTTTTTGTGTACTGATGCCTTACCTTTTGCTTTTCTAGCCGTCTATTCGAGCTGGATGCGAGCTGCATCTTATGCATCTTTCGGTGAGCTACACTTAGAATTAATATGCGGCCATCATTCACGATCTTTACCACAATGATTGCTATGAGTTAGTCAGCACGTGGATGACATATCGCTACATACATACATACATACTTTTTCTTGTAGTACTGATTAGTGTGGGGTTCACTCAGGCTCGCTCCAATAACAAGTACACATATTAAGAGCTATAGATTCTAATTATCACTATCATTAATATTTAGGAACACATGGGATTACTGATGTAGGAGTTGTTGTGTGGACACCTCATGTAAGTAATAGCTACTAATGCACATTCAAAGATACAGCTATGGATATTATGTATAGGGCCCACAAGGACAGATTGTGCCTCATTAAAAAACAAAATAACCATGACAAGCTCTGTGATCATGATATCTTCCTAGAGCCAGCTATGGCACGATCCCTGCATTTACGTACGTGATATGTATACCATCTGATCCAAAAAGACTGTTCAACAGAGTGCGAATCAAGTTTGTTGGAAGCAGCAAAATTGCTTGAATTTGTTGAAAATATAAATTCCATATTGCAAAGACATGCAAAGCCAACTGTTCACTGTATCTCAAACTTCTTTCTCAGAGAAAGAATGTAGCTAACAGTTCTCCCTTTCAAGGTCATCAAAATCACTAAAAAAGCAGCCATGCAAGCTCTTCGACTACCAACAAAATTCAAGTGAATCAGCAGCAACAGCAGCCAAGCTCTTCACCTTTCAGCAGCTCTCAACCAAAGCCAGAGCCAAACTCGTCTCCCAACAAAATTGTAGTAAATCAGCAGCAACAGCAGCCGAATTTCTCACCTTCTCACAGCACTCAAGTAAAGCTAGAGCCAAGCTCATCTCCCAACAAACTCTAGTAAATCAGCAGCAACAGCAGCAGCCGAGTTTCTCACCTCTTCGAAGCACTCAAGTAAAGTCAGAACCAAGCTCATCTCCCAACAAAACTGTAGTAAATCAGCAGCAGCCGAGTTTCTTATCCCCTAGACCTCCTAGCAGTACTCAACCAAAGCCAGAGCCAAACTCCTCATCAGGTTCCAATAGAACTCAAGTGAACCAACAGCAACAGCAGCCAAACTTCTCACCTTCCAGCATGTTTCTGCCTAATTCCCTGCCAACTATACATACGTATTTAAAGACTTCACCCAGCTGGATAGTAACCATGTAGCCTTTGACACAAACTTTCTTGTCAATATAAAAACAGAAACGGAAGCCAAACAATGGATATCCAAATTTGAACAAATTACACTGTACGGATAAAAACAATACATAAACGGATTTTGTACAAAATCATATGAACTCAAGATATTACTCAAAGGGAAAAAGATAGACTACTGTAAACTCTGGTTATTAAGCGCACCCCGCTATTAAGCGCACATTATTTATTAAGTGCATGCTCTCTTCTCATAACAAGCCATTGTTTATTAAGCACATGCGCTTAATAGGCGTGGCGTTCTATGAACCTGACCTTGACCAGCTGGAAAGTATGTGGAGTCCAGATATCTTTGGAGAAATGATGGCCATATCATGCAAGAAGATCGAGTTTCAGACAAATCGCCAGCACTGGTCGTCTTGAACGGCAGTTGTAAACGCTAAAGCACTCGATCGATCGAGCCAGCTAGCACTAGCGTGAGTGGGCCTCGCATCCATCACGTGCCCAAACGTTTATGAGCGTGGTTATGTGCCATATAAGCGCATATCCTTTATTAAGCGCATACTGTCGTTCTGTTTATTGCATGCGCTTATTAACCAGATTATACGGTACCTATGTTGCTACATTTGTACTTCGTGTTCACAACGGATCAAATTCCAGATCCAACTTCCGTGTATCCCATTCCGTGCGAAATTCTGAATCACCTCTTGTAGCAACATAACCATTCAATCCACTCTGCTCATGCTCTTACTTTCAAGCTAATAAGTAAGGATACAAAAGAGAAATTCCATGACTACTTTGAACAAGGGTATTCACCCTCAACAGCCAGACATCACCATACTCTGATCTTATATCCATTCAATATGAAGGTGATGAAAAAGGGTTATAGAATGAACTCATGCTGACAGATCAGTCAACCCATTGCCTAAATACCTTCTCAACAAATGGAGGCAAGAGAGGCATGAAAAGAGAATGGAGAATCAATGTTTGAGGCACTAGAACAAAAGATTCAGACATATAATCATGAAAATGAACAAGAAGGACGTGGAGCACATGTTCAGGTGTATGTCAGTGAACATGACAGAGTACATAGTTTTCAAACGGCAGTGGCAGTATGCACTCCTATAATGGTCCACGAACACCAAATGCTGAGACAATCTGGTGAACTAGTCTATGTTGATGCTACATCTACCTTAGACAGATACGACTGTCCAACGTTTATAATGATTAGCACTTGTACTCCAGCTGGTGGGTTTCCACTTGGCGTGGTTATTACTTCAGGTGAGGACGAGACTACCATTACGGAAGCATTAAACTGGCTGAAGTCACAGAATGCTTTCAACGGTGGAGGCCCACAAGGCCCAGCAATGTGTATTATTGATGACTGTGCTGCTGAACAAGCAGCAGTTCATAGCACATGCATGGTCCAAGACTAAAGTATCTTCCACTACCTCCACAGTTGGTGGACCTGATTGTGGGATGGGAAGCAGGAAATTGCCAAGGATGATAGAAAATCAAGAAAATGGTGTTTTCAAAAAGATTTCGAAGAGACACACCATTAATGCTTTACAAATGTTACATGCTGATAGCTATGGAAAAAGGTATTCTAATCTAGTTAAGCACTTAGAGGTATTCTGGGAGATGCGTTCAGAATGGGCTCTATTGTTTCAAACGGAAATAATTTTTCGGAATAAAAACATCTCTCTGCCCTACTCCAGCAATTGATAGTGAGTATACAGAGTATTATGATAGGTGATAGGCTCAGCCTTGTATGGTTATCTGTAAGAATATATAGGATGCCATTTTATAGTGTCAATGTGCGATTTTGCCTGACAATCAGTTCCTCTTCATGGTGGATTCATCTAATTTACTAAGTGGACACTCGTACAGGGGACATTTAGCGCTAAAACATCCCCACACCACTGGTAGCTAGTACATATATCTGCAAAATTATTATGAGAGGGGAATTGTCACCACTGTAAAGCGTCAATAACCACTGATCCAATGAGAGGAGATTTAGTTACGTCCACCATAAAGTAGTTGTTAGAAAAGGATTTAGCAATCATTCCTGTGAATGTGTCGGCACCCAATACTATGAGCTAAGCTTATCATTTTCAACTTGCTCTGCTAACAAGAAGCGTGTGGGCTCAAGGACAATTTGGTAAATACAACAGTGAACTCCGCAGGGACTAGAAGGAGAAGGAAAGGATAACAAAAGGTTCATACCCAGCCCCCCCCCCCCCCCCCCCCAAGGAAGGCCCCCAAAATGGAAACAGTCCAAGAATTCCATTCCTAATAGGAAAGCAAGAAGGCCAAAATGACCACACTACCTCAGTAACAATATATTTCAAGTAAATCGTAGAAACTGATCATGCATTATACTTTATCACCATCATCATACCTTTCTTACAGTGGTGGAATTAATATTCTGCTTTCGTTCTGTTTTTCCATGTACCTATCAGCTCTACATGTACTACATGCATGGACCTAAATACACTTGGGCATGGAGAGTCTTGATATTGGACATGTAGCACTGCTCAGTGCATGTGCGCTGAGAGTGTTGCACTATGGTGCTTCATTTCTATGCATGCATGAGTCTAGGATCCTGTATCCTACAAGTACTGCTGACATTCTGTCATGATGCTGAAGCACGATTTCTGATATCAATGCATGCATGCAGTTCAGCACCATCAGAGTATAAATTCTCATACAAAATGTAATGATTATACTGTACATTATGGAAGCTAAGAAGTGCAATTTAGCTACCGCATGACGCCCATTTACTTTCCGCATGCAGAAGCATCTTCTGCTTGAGCCGTGACCAGGCTCAGACTGAGAGGGCATAGTAATGCTAATATGCCTACTTTGAAGCTTACGTCAACAAATTAGTATTATTACTAGCATATAATCACGCTATGCTAAAGCTTCAAAATCGATAGCTAGTTCATCAGTAGCTGCTTATACCTGAATGTTAGTGGAGGAGAGCGGCGTGGCGATTCTTAATAATGCACACCCAATAATATGATGGGTGTGGTCAATAAAAGTCGTTGTGGTTGCTTTATAGAGTTGGGCTCCGCCCCATGGATGTAACGACTGTCTCAGAGTCAGAAGCCAGAGAATATGGACGGTAGCTACTATATAAGTGTTCAATAGCTACAACTTACAAGTACATGTGTAACATCTAGATTCTCAAATTGTGGCACACTCTGGCTCTCGATTCTGACCGTCGCTGGACCTAGTCTCACTAGCCACACCCTTCACACCAGGCCTTTCCTCAGTCACAGCTTTGTATAAGTCACAGTGCCTGCTGAAGAGACTTTTCAAGAGGTTAAGCACGCCAGCTCGACGCTACTATTAATGCTGGTAGGGTAATATGACTAGACTGTGATAATTTAAAAAAAGAGGTCTTCGTACGTCAAGACAGTACCTCCACATGCAGAGCAGGGTCTTTGCACGCCGAAAAGATACCTCCACATGCGGAGCTGGGTGTCCGCATGCCAACAAACTGTCTCCGCATGTGGAGCTGGCTCTCTGCACATGGAGAAGGTGCCTCCATATGCGGAAATTAAATGGGCATCGTGCGGTAGCTAAATTGCACTTCTCGGCTTCCATAGTACATACATACACATTGAGAAAAATTTTAAGGGATTCAAGTTTCACGGATAGGTGATCTCTACTATTTTATTTTCGCGGACGTGTTCAATCATGCCCTATTATATATTGTATAATTATTGCTTTGTGGGTTTGATTTTCGCAGTTTGTTGAGTAGACATCTGCAAACACCTAAAACTTCATGCTATACTGTATTGCATCATACTATGTCATACTGTTGCATACATAAACTAATTATGCATTATGCATACACCGTACCCTCATGAAAGAGGGCCCATGGCGGTGTACCTTACATTGGGCCAAGATTGGGGGATGGGCCAATATTCGAGGTATCAGTATCGCATTTAGACACGAAAGAACGCCCAGGTAAGTTACCCAAGCTATCTTCATAATTCGAATAGTAGCGGCGGCTACCATAATTTCAGCCTTATTCAAGCATATTTACCAATCAAGAGCGAGGGCGGCCAGCTATCTGGCTGATATTTCACAGTATGTCATTAATGGTAGCCATATTAAGTGGGCGTGGTTACGATCACTAGCCACACACGATCTTTCGTTTGTGCTGAAATGTGGCATAAAGCTAACTAGGCTTAGTTTTTTGGCTATTTGACAGGTTAGTTATCCATTCTTATATAGAGTCAGTCCACATAAACCAGCCATTTGAGCTGCGTTTTAAGGGCAGCTACACATGGGCGCATATTGGAGTAAACATTAGACCTTAGCAGGAAATTGAGCCCAAAGTGGGGGTGGGCCGATATTCCATAGTGGGCCCTCTTTCGTGAGGGTATGGTACATACCTTGGACATAAGTGCTCTTCACCTCATCAGCTTGATGGATAAGGCCAATTCTACGGAGTGACCTAGCAACATGCTTCCAACTGGGGCAAGGGTGATGAGTGGCATAGAGGTCAAGGTACGCTTCTCTTCTCCGGAAGGGACTATCGTAGTTTGTCTTAATTTCATCTACTCTTGATTCTGGTAGTTCAAGCCAATTTCCAATATCTTTGTCACCCAACAACTCCAGCAATTTTTCTACTGTGATAGTGAGATCTGTATTGTTAGCAAATTGCAAGTAAATAAAAAAAATTGTTCACAATAATTTATTATGAAAATTATTTGGTTACAGATTCAGGATGCTACTTGAGTCTACCGCCCTCGCCCCGGTGGGCCTCTCACAGCATTATACTTCACTATGTAAGGTCACGCTGGTTACTTGTTTTGCATGCAGTCACATGTAGTTGAACAGACAGTCAAGTGAAGGTGTCAATAATATGAACACCATCGGTGCCAAACCCGAGCGACACCTCTTGGTGACATTGACACAATAGACCCGATTTTCATAACTGAATTTCGAATGTTTGAGATAGACGATCGATAAATAAGCAGCAGAACCAAGCCAAGGACGTTTTCTGCCATGTTTTTGCCTCAAACTAACGATCATTCATGGCTTGCGATAGTGGCCACGCCCACTTAATTGTATTCATGCATGCATGCGGCTACTATTCGAGGGCGGCTACTATTTCTTTCGCAGAGCTCCATGTGTGGCTACTAATCGGGGTGCGGCTTCTATTCGAATAAATATGCTATTAACAATTTCATTAGTATTGGTATACAGTGATAATTTGAATGAACATTTTGGACACTGCTTGACTGGAGGCATGATTTGATTTTTCAACAGACACTGAAACAAAACTCAATCATATATAATAATGTAAATCTACTAGCTGCAATATAAGGCCACACAGAATACCGTAGATCGGGATATTTTCGCCAGTAAAATATTTCACTTGTAAATTTTTCGTGTAGTCTGATTTTCGCCGCCAGGCTGAACTTGGTATAGGTCGTCATACGTTACTAAAATATTTCGCACGTTTAATTTTCGCTACCTAAGCAACTGGCGAAAAATTTTTAACGGTAAAAATTTCCCGATCTACGGTAAATTGTTTGTTTGAACTAACATGACCACGAAATAGTAGGGTTGGTCGGTCGGGCAGATGATAATTTAACCAAAGAATTTTAATTACAAGTGTCAGTGTTTCTATATAAACTTGTAGTACCATATAGAGGGAAATTTCGAGGGAGAAAACTTTCGTGGATCGGTAGGAAAGGAGAATTTCGCGGAATGTTAACACTGGTCGTATAATGGGTGTGTCATGCCAAGAATTTCGTGGAGAAAACTTTCGTGGATGGCTGAAAAATCGCGAAATTCGTGAAAATTTTCTCTCTCAAAAGTTTCCCGCTATACGGTATTCCAGCTGTCTAGATGTTTGTTCTGTGTGGTAGCTTAAAAAATTAATACATTTTTAAGACAGTCCTATTAAAAGTCGGAGTCGGTATCATAGAGTCGGTAGACTCTATAAGTAGGGATGGCACGGATACTCCATATATATAAAATACATTACAAACATCCAAATATCTCAAAACAGGTAACTTTGTGAGATTTCTAAGTGTCAAAATCAGAATCTACAGCAAATTGTCTATCTAACAAGACCAAGACCATTCATCAATTCAATTGTATATGCCAGAACCAGATGTTCAAAAAAATAGCCATTTCTCATTCTTTCTTTCTTTCTTTCTTTGTGAAAAGGGGCCATAAGTGGTGCACCTTACATTAGGCTCAAATAGGGGGATGAGTCAACATTTGAGGTATCAATATTGTGCACAACAGTGGAACCTCTTATAACGGACACTCCAAATAGCAGATACCTCCGTCTAATGGACATCTATCCTTTGCACCAGATGATCTTTTTATATAATTAATATAAAATCTATGCCGTGCATCTGCAGCAACAGCGTCCAGGTAACTGGAAACAAAAATGCTGGGTATCTAGCCTCCACAATCATGAACAAGCATCAGCTATTCCCCAGAAAGACATTCTGAATCAGTGTATGAAGTTAATACTTAACACGTGTCATGTTTCATTGAATGTATAACCCAATATAAGGAGATAAATAGTTATACCACGGTCACCATAGATTTATCGCTGATGAACACACCTTGAGTTATGCGGTATTTCTCCATTGTTATTATTGCGATGTTGATTCTCCTGCATACCATGTTATTATAGACAAAAACAAGAGCTCTGTAGAGAACATACCCCGTGCGCAATCTGTAGATCTACTTTCGTGTGCACGGCTATTTTTGTAAAATTAATAATTATTTCAGAATTAGTTAGTAGAAATGGCTGGGTTGTGATGTCAGCCAAAAAAACACTGGTTCTCTCTCTGCACCAGATCTAAACTAGGAAGATATGAACTGCTATTACATAATATCATAGAGTCGGTAGACTCTATAAGTAGGGATGGCCCGGATATGCCATATATGTAATACAAAACAAAAACATTAATAACTCAGAGCAGAAAAATTTTTAAGATTTTTGACGTACATATTCATGATCTACGCCAGAGTATCTATCTATCAAGTCCTGAACCATCCATGGAAACAATCAGGTATGCCTAAACTAGCTGTTTTTAAGGTAGCATTAAAGTGCGTGGGCGTGAGCGTCAGGATTGGCTAATTCAATTAGCGAATCGTGAAGGGGCGTGGCCGAAGAGGCCATACAAGTGCTTTTGGTCGAAGGTGGGCGTGTCTAGAATCGGCCAGGGATGATTATGCGCGTGTAATTAGGGACCGGAAGTGGCCCCTGAAGAAAACACCGGTAATTGCCCACTTCAAAGCAAGATCAAAGCATTCTTTCTTAACTATTAACCGCAACGACTTAAAAAAAAAAAAAAAAAAGCCTTATTAGGCCTAATTAAGCATGTGGGCGTGTTCCTGGCACTGTGTGGAGTGTGTGCGTGTGCGTTAATGCAGGTTTTATTGCTTCCGATTGGGCGTGGCTTCACGGGCCAGTGCTTGGATATCGGCGCCTGGGACTTGGCCTCGGCGATAGGTGGGCGTGTCCCGGAAGCGGTGGTGACCTTTGAACCCCGCGAGGAGGCTTTGGGGGCGTGGCAGGATGTCAAAGGTAAGGCCGTGTCTGTTAATGAGGCACTGTACGCCGGTGCGATGGAGGGGACCGTACGGCTGGACGAAAGCTGACGATGGTTTGAAGCGGATGTGGTTGCGATGACGTGTTGTTACTCCGCCCACACAGGAAATGAGGTGAGCTCTTGCGTGGGCGGTGTGGCAGAACGGCCTCCAAGTGTTTGTGTGTGTTTTGGCCTTGAGGAAGCTGTGTGTTTTAATTGGGATTGATTGTGGGCTTCCGGTGGACATCCGGTGGTTAGTAGGCACTTGATTGAGAATGGTGGTCCTTGGGGAACAGGGTGGGGCTGTTTTGGGCGTGGCCTGGCCCCTCCCTTCCGGCTCGGCTTCCGGTCCGTGGAGGATATTAAATGAACACTTCCGGCTCTAGCAGCCACACCCCTGAGACCTGTGCAATTAAAAGGGCGTGGTTACACAACATGCACCTCACTAATGACTTTGATGTGGTTTAGGTGTCATATCCCCCACCTCACGCCCACGCACTTTAATGCTACCTTAAAATTGTAAAGACTGCATCGGAGTCCGTGCATTTTCTCATTCTTTCTTTTTCATTACCAGACTCCCTGGGCCGCTCACCTTGGTTCGAATATAAAAATTTTGTAGCGCGCACGTCTGTGGCACGCTAGTTTTGTGGTATCATGACAGCGATTTAATCGTGGGTTGAGCATTTTGAGAGTGGGTGTGTCGGATTCGCCATCTTGTAATATAATGCGCATGCCCACAATGTATTGCCATGGTGAAGTCATGTGACAGGAGTCGGTGGCGCCGCGCGCGTGATGGTGTGCGCGAGCGCTAACGCAGAGAGCTTGAGCTAGAGCGCTAGATCGTGAAAAACTTAGTCAGTCTTAGAGGCCAGTAAGTTTATTGTTGATAGTAGCTTCTCTGAGTCTGGGAACGAGGATAGTCACTGAGCTGACTGTTCTAGAGCTCAGGGGCCGCGATACGATGCTAGATAACGACGAACTAATGAGGGGCGTGGCTACGACTATTACGCGCTCGCTATCCTGGATAGGGTAGAGAAGGAAAGATAGCACTATCACCAACAAAACGAGCAGCACTAGATTGCGAATAGTTATGCCACCTATAAGTAAGACAGACTCAAGTACAGCCTACACTGCTACAGAAAGATCCCTTACCCATGTCTCCACCCACCTTAGTTAGTGCATGCGGGATGCAAATACCAAGTACATGTACCGGTGTGTATAGCTGGTAGAGAGCGGACAATGGCACAGGCCATCACTGGACGGGTGTCTGGATTCGGTGGACTGGAACGATGGAATGGAACAGTGGAATGGACTGGACTGGAATGGTGGAATGGAACGGTGGATGATAGAGCACGCGCATAATTCACAGCTCAAGTCTCAATCGTATTGCAAGCCATGTAAATACATCCTAGTACAGGGGACGCATGCATAAACGAGGAAGTTTATTCCTTTTTATGAAGGGGTTGGTTGTGTACATATCAGCACTGTAGCATACACCAGTAGTAGGGGCGCGGCTGATCCAAGCGGTATAAGCGAGTGTAGACCTATATATCCCTACTTGTAGTTTTACTACCTTCGGGTGATGTATAATTATAAAAGTTGCCTTGAAACTATGTTTAGCACATGCTTATTATTCATCACACGCCTTGAATATTAATATGCCACTCTCATGCATATAAATATTATTATAAACGTTGGTGTGATTGAAAGTTGCTGATCGTCCTACATAACATGGAGCTGCATTTAATTGCTACACTTTAGGGCATCTCATTTAATATACTGTAGCTAGTTACTAACTTAGCACATATTAGCTATAATGGTGTACATGGCTGATGTATTGTACTGTCACTTATGTTATGCAATCACTTATTATGTTGTGCATTAGAGTATACGTGTTATGTGAGGTGTTATTTCACAATTATTATTTGAATGATCATGTCTGTGTGTAGTCAGTCTGTAACATGTTGATCCTTGCGTAATAATCTATCTATCATTATTATAAACGTTAAATTAGCTATCTACTAGACTAGTGGGTAAAAAGAGGGATTCAAAACGACTATTATTTCCGCATGATCCAACTTGTATGTCACACCCTCGGTCACACCCCAACACTTGATTGCTGTATTACCAAGTGGAGTGAAATAGCTATAAATACCAGCTGTTGGCTCGTGCCCTGGGCAAAGGAGTGCTCCATGCAATCCCCTCCCCCCTGACAATATCCTAATGATTCAGCACCACAAACCAAGAACTTCAATGATATTGCCGTATGGTACCGTATGCGCATGCGCCTTAATACTCCGTTGCTTTCCGCATTCCATTCCATTCCATTCCACCGTTCCATTCCATCGTTCCAGTCCACCGAATCCAGACACCCTCACTGGACGAGGATGATAATTTTATATAAAAAGTACTATAAATGTGGCAGTCCCAGGTAGAAATCAAAGATTATTCCTAGTCAATTTTGACCACTTTTTTGAATTTGAAGCTTCATAACTCAGGAATGGTAGCATCCCAGAACTTCACATTTAGTTTAGAGATACTACAATCACCTTAGAATAGGTATCTAAAATTTGGGACTAAACGATCAAGAGATGTTAAAAATATAATTGATTTAATTAACCCAATTAAAAACGGAATAATATTCGATTTCTACCTGGGACTGCCACAAATATATGACACATAAATGGCATCTAATACATCATAGAAGGCATTCTCTTTGCATCCTGCTTTTTGATTTGAAGATCCATCTAAAAATTGTGTGAAGCAGAATATGAATACGCAATACTTACATCGTCCATAACTACCTCTCAAAGATTCAGTCGAATCTGGGTTATGCTTAATTATGATAATCCTTTAAAAATTGGTGGCTTGGTGTGGTCTGCAAATTATTAGAAATCTTAGCCACCATCAGAAGACAGCTTTTAGATAGACAACAAAACTTTGCAATTGCTTAGAGTGGTGCTGTGTATATAGCTTCCATGTGGATGCACCCCTGGCCCACCAACTGAATGAGATTCAGAATAGTATACTTAGCTACATTGCCACTGCCTCATGGCAAGTGGTGAAACACAATTATTTGCGAGGCATCCGTTAACTGCAGCTGCCTCTGTCTGGAAATATCCTACCCTACTACATGAGTTAATGGGAAAACCATGTCAGACGGTATTGATGCATGAATTATCCTAAAGAGGAATAAAAAAAGAACAGAAACAAGCATAAAAAGCAATGTAATTGAAAGATGAAGTAGGAATGGCAGGGTCAAAAAGTACACAAACAAGATTTGTAGGGATAATCACATCCACTATACATCCCTACGCTTGCTTTTTGAGTAGGTGCGCATGCAGGAATTAAGTTCTATAACAACCCAGTCAGTAATGCGATGATCAAAACTGATTATCCTCCACCCCCTATATGAGGATAGTGAATTTCTCCCACATGCATACAAAATCTAAAATTAGTATAAGGATAGCACCAATGGGTCACCATCGACAGGTGCATGATAAGAGAAAAGCAAGCGTAGGGATGTATAGTGGATGTGATTATCCCTACAAATCATGTTTGTGTACTTTTGACCCTGCCATTCCTACTTCATCTTTCAATTACATTGTTTTTTATGCTTGTTATAATAATATTATGACATTGTACATTTTGTTATATTATAGTTATCTTATAGGTCAGATTCGGTTCCATAGGGGATAGCAGCCAAACTGTAGAGTATAGTCACGAGTGGAACATGTCGACGATCCTTACCAGTTCATATTATAATATAATACTAGGCCAGCATGAGCAGAAAGCTATGCATTATGCATCAGGAGTGTCCATAGGCGTGGCACTATTTGTGATGCTCGTGGATTGTGTCCCTCGATTCGAAGCATACTGAGGCCAGTTTTTCGCCAAATTTGACTGATTCGTTGTGCTAATGAGTCCCTCAGTCCCTAGGTCTCGAGATATGGCGACTTTTGTGCTCACGACGATGACGACAACGACATGATCGATTACTTTACCCCCTTGCGAAGGTGCACGGGGTAAAATGTACATGCTGAAATACATATTTTGCAGAATGTATGTTTCAATCTAATGACATTGTGTTCAGTCCTGAATGTCGAAAAATTTGGATCATAGCCTTGAAATGGTATATGGAGCACCCTTGTTGTGTATGGTATGGATATCCAGCTCTTATTGCCCATGTACTCTTTGCACATGTGTATACACTAAAGCATTTAATGGAGTGAAAGCTTATCTTTGAATTTTGATGTGGGCAGGGAACGGGAAACAATTATGAGGCCTAAGTGATTTTATACACTAAGGTACTACTAGGTCGGGTTTTAATTTCGAGTATGTATTAATTGCAAATTGCGAGTTTTTCTACGTTTCGCAATTAATAGATTCGCAAATATAAACGTGCACACATATTACAGTACGGTACGGGGTCGTCCATCACAATTATTGAATTCGCAATTTGGCCTGACTTGACTTGAACGCAATCATTAAATGAACACCACTGGTGCCAAACCCCTCGGTGCTGTCAGATTTATAGTAATGATATTATACTACATAGGTAGCTATAAAGATGATCCAGGGGCGGATCTAGGGGGGGGGTTCAGGGGGTTGCAACCCCCCCAAACGATTTTGAGCAGCCCCTCCCACTTATATACAAGGCCTACTATAGCTTGGCATAATAGCTGCCACTGTATGCCGTGCGGTTAGCAGCAGACAAGCTGTGTAGTACATAATTGGCATGGTGGTTAGTGGTACATCCTGAACATGGCTTCAGCTATGAATAATCTACTATAAACCACAAGAGTCAGCTGTGGTGTGTGGTAAAGCTCTATACCTACAGTGTTACAGTAACTCAGTGCTAGTGGGTCACCTTGGGGCGCGATTGAGCGGGCATAGGTGATTAAAAGTGGGCGTGGCTCATTAAAAGTGGGCGTGGTCGAAAATTTTCGCGCGCTTCGCGCGCATTTATATTTACAACCCCACCATACTGAAATTCCTAGATCCGCCCCTGTGATCACATAATATTAGGCTGTGTATAAAATTTAGCGCTTCAAGTACCGGCAAACTAGCCCGCTAACCCTCGTGCATGCATATAACTATTAGGGCTGTGCCGTATATAGTGCGACACACCCAGCGTTCTATTTATACGAAAAGTTAGCTGGCCGAGATAGGAGAAGTCAAGAAGCTGCAGTTAGAATCAGCAAATGACTCCAAAACTAGCAAACAAAGCATTCTCTACGAAATCCACACAAATCATGAGTTTGAAACGCCATAAGGAACCTTATAACATCGCAATTTGGACTCGCAAACGAGGTATGTAGCAGTTAGCGTGGTAAGACAGACAGACACACACACAGAGAACGACTACCGTAACCCTCGCGCATGCGCCGAGGGTTAACTACGCAATTAAAACCCGCCCTACAGTATTTGAAGTGTTGAACATTGGGCCACACCCACCAAAATAACTTTGCACATGCATTCTTTGTCTATAATAGCAAGATATGTGGGAGAATCAACATCACAATAACAACGGAGCAAAAGCCATCCACGAAACTTGGGCCAAGGACATAGATTCCTCCAATAAAGTGGTTTTCTACGTCGGAGCAGATTGCAACATAACTTATCCAAATTACTGATCATTCGTCTAAAAAATGTACCCGATTCTGTATACCCTCTTCAAAGAAAGGCAGTGTTTCCCCCAGCATACCTGAATCAGGGTGGGTCACCCGGTTTGACTTTGGGCTAATTAGATAAACATCAAAGCAATGGGTGGAGTTTAAAACTATAACTTAATTAAAGTCCTATGAATATCATTAAGCACCCGGTTTGGATTCTGTTCTGGGGGAATCCCTGGAAAGGTATTTGCAGCTCTCCAACACATGTATCGCTACCATGGCAACAACTACCAGTGGTTAGGGCAGATGACAATGTATACATCCGAGCGGGAAGATTGGATGGACTCCTGGGGAGATTGGATCCTAACAGGAAGATATACCTCGGCTGATCTGGTATCAGGAAAAAGCAAGATATTCAGAGACTGCAGCTAAGATCACATGAGCGCTACTGTATGGGCAGACCTGGAGGGGTGCTGAGCAGAGTAATGCAGTTGCTGCAGAGTAATGCAGTTGCTCCCTACCTTGATGGATGCTTGGATAAGGTCGAAGCTCACAATCGAATCAGGAAGGGCGTGGCTGGAGAAGTGTTGTTTAATGTAGATGTGGAGCTCGGTAGGTGTATTAGCAGAAGTGTCGGCATATAATGTTCTAATTCAGAAGAGGTGGGCAGTAATAAATTTAATGATACTGTAACAGTGTATAATGTAAGATATTTATAATACGGTGGAGCACCTCTATTCCAGATACTCTTTCAAATTGAGGAGCATTATCACCAATGATAACGTACTAAGAATAACCAGCCATTGAGTCATAGCTTCAGTTTATTCAGCGCATTTCTATCAATGTAAAGCTTAAAATGCCTGGAAACATTGTAATACTTTTAGCCTCTGCTTTCACGAATAGATTTGTGTCATCATTGTCATCATTCATACATCGCTGTTCGCAGATCAAAGACTACTTTGTTCCAGACTATAATTCAGTTGCTCTTCATCCAGAAACACTGTGGGGAAAACCTTTATTCCAGTGGCTAATTATCCTTCAGCAGCCAGCGTACATATACAGCATGCATTTTTACAACACTATGCTTGGTCGTCAAGTAGCACAAAAAAACTCAGTAAAATTGCAGAACAGAGTTGTGTAGCAAAATTCCCGAGTATTTATTATCACAGAAACTACATATATGCCCCGAGGCAAATAATAATCATCAACATTCCACTAGTATGTTTGGTATGAACAGTATCATCTCACTGAGGTGTATGTCAACCATTAGTGCAGTGTGCATGCAGCAGCACGAACTTTGAACTCATTATTGCATAGATCTCACCCTCAATGCAGGTCAACAGCAGCTGCTCGAACTCACCACTCCAATGGTGATGTTCTCGCTCTGCTTGAATACCGAATCTACTCGTGACCAGAGCATGACAAAGAACAGACCTCGTCTCTCGCTACGTTTGAGGCTTGGTGGCCTGCAGGCCTCACAAAACGTATGGCGCTTCGTTCAAGAATGCATCTCTATGGCCACCCTTGTTTGTGCACACAGCACTGCAATTCTGACCAATCGTGGGCCTTCTGAACTGGTAGCAGAAGCACATCCTTTATGTCCTCCAGGTAAGGACATGGACTATAAGAAAAATGATCATCCAAGGGGGATCATTCCCATACAGGGGCGGATCCAGGACATCAGGTTGGGGGGGGGGGGGTCATATGTATAATCGCGCGCAAAGGGCGCACGAAATTTTTGGCCACGCCCATTTTTGCGAAACCACGCCCACATCGTTGCCGCGAACGAGACAAACAGTCCGAGATGTCAATGGAACCCGACTTTCTCACCGTACAAACAGGTTTTTAGCTATATTTTGTCAGATCAAGGTTTATTAGTTGAAGGGAGGGTGATAAAGCTGGCTATTTAGCCAAGCACAACAAGCTGGTACAAGATATTCAGCCCTGGAAGGGGGGGGGGGTCATCTGCCCCCCATGACCCCCACCCTGGATCCGCCCCTGCCATAGACGCTGTGTCCAGAGCTGCGATTGCGGTCAAGATTTTGACCATCCAAAAATGGCTTTGACTGCTTGATCATGGCTGTGTTGGAGATAGGGCCCAGAATACTGCTTGACCGATCCCCAGGAAGTGCCTTGACTGTTTAATTGCATTTTGACTGCAGTCGCAGCTCTGGACACAGCGCCTATGGGAGTGACCACCCCCTTAACATCTGATGAAAAACATTTTTCTTTGCATACAAGTATGTTTGATGTAATCTAGTGGTAGATTCGATATTTGAGCAGAGCGAGAACGTCGCCATTGCAGTGGGTGAGTTCAAGCAGCTGCTGTTGACCTTGCATCAAGGAGTGTGATCTACAAAGTAATAGGTTCAAAGTTTGTGCTGCTGCATGCTCACTGTACTAACAGTTGTAGGGAGATAGATTTTCTCCGAGTATGTGAGCTTACTGTGAACAATTCACGCATATTAGCAACATTATCCCATGATTGTAATCTCAAAGAATAGACCTCGTCTTTTGCCTCACTCGAGGCTCTGAGTCAGTGGCCTGCTGAGCAGGCCTCTTGAAACGCGTGGTGCTTTGCGCTGTTCACGTTCAAGAATGCATCTCTATGGCCACCCTTGTTTGTGCACATGGCAGTACAATTCTGACCAATCGTGGGCCTTCTGAACTTGTAGCAGAGCGCATCTTTTATGCCCTCCAGGTTAAGACACAGACTATAAGAAATACGATTGTCTGAAAAATATTTTTCGTTGTAGCTATATAGTATAACATAATAAATTCCTAGACATAGATATATACAGGGGATGTACACGAATAGCCTTCGGCTAAAACAGAACATTTTATGCATATTACACATGTACTGTCTCCACTAAGTGCACATCTTAGCTTTCTACTTCTCATAATATGGTGACACTGACACATTATACTTCATATGGGTCCATGCAGAATTTTATATTGTGACTGTTATTCAATTACTAATTTTAAGGAGACAGCCATCATCATCATAATTATACTTCACACTTACCTCTAAGTGGTAGGAATGGTTTTAATTTCTCCACAGCAGCAATCTCCCCCCGTCCGTACAGCCGACTGGCAAGATGTGTCCAGGAAGACAGAGGATGGCAGTGGACATAGTAGGAAGCACACTCATTGGCTATTTCTTTCTTAGTGGAGCACCTCTGGTGGATCTGTATGTGTTGGCTATTAGGGACTAATATATACGTATCGTTACGAAATATTCTGCAGCTCCAGTCATTCATTAATTCCATAACTTCAGCAACACTCTCAGTTGTCAAGGTGGGATCTGAAATGCAATCAATGTCCACAGCTTAGAGAAATTTTACTAATTGAAGCACTTGACCATATATCCCCAGTAGCTGCATAGTGTAATGGTGCATACGGTAAAAGATTGTTAATATTATAGTGCGTACACATCGATGCCGGCGCCAGAAATCATGGAGATGGAGTCTATAAGATTGGCAAGTTGTACAGCTTCCGAACTTCAGGTTGGTTGTACGCCGTAGTCTTGTGGACCAGCCCCTTCACAAATGATGCGTGCTACATATAGTGCAAGGCTAGTCTTGTTTATCCACAGCATTATGTAAGCCAAAAGAATGTATGAAGTTCGGCCAGCGGTACTTATCAGAGAAGGTAATACGCTACTTGTAAGTATTCGCTGGATACAATGGAACCCCGCTTACCAGACACCCCTCAATGGCGGACACCTGCGATAATCACAGATAATTCTGAATGTCCGGATTATATTTCCATAGACTTCAATATGATAATTCAAACCCCCTCAACAGCGGACACCCCACTATTCTGTATAACAGACACTTAGGCCATACCAAGTTAATTTTTTTGTTCCTCGGATTCAGCGGGTCTGTTTTGGCTGTTTTTAATTAACACTCCTCACATTATGATAGTGACAGGCCAGGAGTACTCTTTAGAAAGAGCACTCTTGGTCGTGCTATGTTAAAGCTAAACGATCATCAAAACTGCTCTAGAATGCAAGTATTCACTACTAATTTAAAAATGATAGCTGGCTGTCTGTGGACTGGTGATGCTCCACAATTTACTAGGCAACACCTCCTGTTTTTTTTTATTTCATGCCGACCACCCGTGTCTGTTTCCAGTTCCTGTTTATCTGAGAAACAAAATATCAAATTGATATGGAATTACTTGGTCCCGTTCGAGCCTGTTCAATAGTGAATAACCTCGCATAATGGCCAGTTAGCCACACCCACTACTAAATTGCTCAGTTTCAGCGACCAGTAGCTATACAGTAAAGCCCAAGGGCGTAACTAGAAATTTTTTTATACTTAGGCAGGTAATAAAGACTGCGCGTGAAATTTTAGCCACGCCCCTTAGAGTTGAGTATTTTAAGTATATAGCTGGCTGAACTGATGACCGAGGCAGCTGCCTCTGTTGCCTCAATGGTAGATACGCCCTTGAAAGCCTAAAGATGTCTCCAATTCTTGCCTAGGAGCTGTCAGTTGACAGACGTCTCATCAATACTGTCTTTTTGTCGTCCACAGTTGTACTTTATTATAGCTGGCTGCGATTGTTGGAGAGGCGTGGTCAACCACCAACCCCTGAGCTAAGGACACCTCACTACAGCAGACAAACTTATTGGTCCCAATGGTGTCCGTTCTAGAGGGGTTCCACTGTACATACGTAAGATACTCTACATATTTACTGATTATCCAGTCCCAGAAAGGCTCCAGCGAGATCCTGAATTTTCACATAATTACCTCATAGGTTATATCATAATTTCACCATGATTATACCTCATAACCTCCAGAAAAGTAAATTGCTACTGGGGATATAACTAGATGATTTTAAAATTAAGTAGAGCATGCACACATAGATGTATGTGTACACAAACATGGATTACGGATAGATTCAGGATTGTCACTAATGAGGTCATACATTCTAGTCGGTATGAACTGATGTGCTGTGGCATTAATATTGCTCTTTTCTGGAGCAGGGCAGGAACTCACAGAAACTCATCAATATTACTATTAGTGGTGTATTGTTAGCCCTTGAAATCCAACCTCACCTTGGAGTGGTTCTGCATGGTTCCTAATATCATCGGCAATTTGAGTCTCGTCCATAAGATCTAGTGCAAAGATGACTGCCCTCCATGAGGGGGGCCGGTAGAGACTATTTCCAAGAAGAAATTCCTCCACTAAATTCTCAAGGCTGCTTGCTGAGAAAACGCCAAAACAACCTTCTAGAAGTTTCCAGTTCTGTACACCCTTCACTGCCTCTAATACGTTTCCTTGAGTGAGGGGTGGAACTGAATGAGAAAAAAAAGAAACATACATCCTTGAATAATTATGAAGAATAATTCAATTCCACTAATCAATAACAAAATTAATACTGATGTAATGAATTGAACTTGTTGCTATACATGTATGCATAAGTAATGTAGTTTTGTGTTGTTTGTGTGTATCAGATTATTAATTTTGTACTATTGTTATGTTATTCATGCCTTGATTTATGGTAATCATACTTTACTATGAACAAGTATAAAAACAATTGAATAAAATTGAAGAATGAAGTAGGGATGGCAGGATCAAAAAGTACACAAACAAGAGATAATCGCATCTACTATACATCCCTAGCTTGCTTTTCTCGACTATTGTGCACCTATTAATCATGGTTGACGTGTTTGTTAAGTGCGGTGTGTGGGAGACATTCATGCAGGTTGTTCCCTAGTTGTCATCATGGTTCGGGTTTATCAGTTTGATTTAATCACATTATTACTGGTTATTTTTGCACCCCTCAAAAGCAAGCGTAGGGATGTACAGCGGTTTTCCATGTTCTTGCAATTTCGAGGCCAAAGCGGAAATAGATATTCATGTGACCTGTCATGTCGCGTGCGTGTACTGACGTCATGACTTGACATGAATGTGCGCGCGCATGCACGTTGCCCTCGCTAATCAACTCCCAGGATATTACCGGGAATTTCAAATCGAGCTCGTTTCAAATCAATCATGAAAACCTCGTATGAGCCAAGTCGCTCCAGTGCCTACAGTGAGGATTTGAGGTGGAGGATGATCTGGCAAAGGGAAGGGTTAGGCTATACCTATGGGGAAATATCAGTAAACCTTGGTGTGGATGCCTCAACAGTCCAAAGGACAGTCACCCTTTTTAAAAACACTGGAAGTGTGCATAAACGCCCTTACCCTAAGGATAAAGCAGCCAGAAAGCTTACACCTATTGCTCAGTTGTTTGTGCTAAATCTTGTTGTCAAGAAACCGGCCATGAAATTCAAAAAGAGCTACAAGTATCACTGCTACTGGAAGTAAGCTTGTCAACCCTATGCAAATTTTTGCATACTAATGGATTTACTCACAAAAAACTTCGTATAGTTGCTTCACAGCAAGATAAACATCTAAGGGAGAGGTTCACCTCAGTAGTGTCCATATACTCAACCGATATGTGTATATTTATTGATGAGACTGGTTCAGATGCCAGAAACAAGTTGAGAAAATACAGATATAGCATCAGGGGTATTCCAGCCAAGAATCAAACATTATTGGTGCGAGGAGAACGCATTTCAGCCATATTGCATGCATGTCAACTGCTGGGTTAGTGGATGTAAAAACCATACATGGAACAGCAAATGGTGAAGTGTTCTATAGGTTCATACAGACACATCTCCTACCTCACCTACTACCTTACAATGGAATCAATCCACATTCTGTAGTGGTGTTGGATAATTGTTCTATCCACCACGTTGCAGAGGTAGTCAAATCAATAAACGATGTGGGAGCTCATGTACTCTTTCTCCCACCCTACTCACCTGACCTCAATCCAATAGAGGAATTATTCTCAAAAGTAAAAACGATTTTGAGGTCTGCTGAAGATGCACTGCGTGTTGCTGACCTGGAAACTCTTCTACTACACAGTTTCACATCAGTAACTGAGGAAGACTGCCAAGCATGGATAGATCACAGTGGTATATATACGTAATAACATCAACAAATTATATTTTTTGTATTGTGTATGCATGCCATAATGTCATTTTATTATTAGTAGTATGCAGTCATTTTAATTTGCGAAGAATATTTCCCTTTTGTTCAGTATACTCTTTCTCATCAAGGATACCATCCTCAAATAGTCGCTGTAGAAAGCGTAACTGTGATAATTTTTCATTCTCAAGTCAACAGCCTTAGCAGGAGACACAGCTGGTACAGGGTTGCCGAAAGGACTGCCAGCATCATGATCACGATCAGGTTGGGTAGAATGTGACTGATCCTTGCTGCCAGACATTGCAGTAGCGAAAGCAACAGCAGGCCCAGCTAAAGCATCACTTAGAGATTCCTTACGCTTCTTTGGTTCAGGATCCTTAAAAGCTGGAAGATCAGGTGGTTCCTCAAAATCCTTGTGCTGGTCAGAGCAAATACATCTTGCCCAGAGGCGGAGCCGGGGAGTATCCCACTTTGACCCATGCTTGGATAAAAGCTTCTTATAAGCTTCTTCAACCTCTTTTTCATTCTCTTCTATGTTCTGCTCTGAGTCCCTCTTTCGCTTGCGAACATTTTCAACCTCCGTTTCATCACATCTTGCATCACACCACAAATTAATGGCACCACCTTGAGGGTACTTTTGGTATATTGTCTTTAAGTCATCTGGTACTACCAGCCACATTTTTGCCTGCTGACTGCCTTCAAAATATCCAAAATTAAAATCAATGGTGTTTGGTACACTCTCTCTAAAAGATTCGATGAGCTTCACTCGCAGTGATGTTACGGAGTCAAATTTCATTGAACAATCATTTAGGTGACGCACTATTACATCACTCTTTCTGGTAGGATTAATAATCTTTACCTTGTAGCTGTAAGAGGGCTGTAGCGTGAAGCCGAACTCTGAGGCCTTGTACTAGTAGTCACACTTGCACTGCTGATGGTGTTGGTGTTGCCACCCTGAGCCAGTACCGCAGGCCCTCCGATCGTCACCAAAGGCCCACCAACGCCGGGAGGTTGTCTAGGAAGGAATCCCTGTAATTGTTTCAAAACGTCACCGACATTGTTGGGAGCTTGCTGCATGATGAATTTAGATAGCTAGCTCAGTCAGCCAAGCATGGCGCCTTCCCTGCACTAAGCTGCAGTCAGATCATGTGCTGAGTGTATGACTGCCATGCTAACGCGATCTGATTGGTCAGAACAAACGCATCCGCTTTTTGAAGGTACGTTGCAAGGTCATCGAAAACCGCTGTATAGTAGATGCGATTATCTCTTGTTTGTGTACTTTTTGATCCTGCCATCCCTACTTCATTCTTCAATTTTATTCAATTGTTTTTATACTTGTTTCTGTTCTTTTTTATTGCACTTAGTGTAATTTATCAATGCCATCTTACACGGGGAAGTGGAAATGGAGGAAACGGAAAATGGAAACGGAAAGCTGAAACGGAAAACTGAAGCGGAAAGCGGAAACGGAAAAGCTGAAAATTGGTAGTGGTCATCAGAAATATAAACGGTATTGAGCATACATTGAGCCAGTATCTTTGACATCTGGCCATGCATAAGAAAATTAATGAAGGTTGATGTATTATTCGTTCCCTGCAGCTAGTGTGAAGGCCTTGAAAAACATCTTTAAGTGATATTAATGTATTGTCGGTGATCATCGTTGTCTGAGGGCCATGATAGCATAATAATATAGCACCATGCAATTGTAGCAAAAATATAGTTAATGTTACTACTAGCCTTGTCCCTAGGGGCCTGGCGACGAATGTATGTTACTACTGGACTCCTATATTGATATCAGGGTCGCTGATTCAGTAAGTGCTCCACTGATGTCAATTTGTGATTGTAGAGTATATACAGCTACTTTGTGAGCCCTCAGGCTCATCAATAGTTATATACTGTACCAAGCCTGAAGTAGTTAGACTAGTAGCTATTGGCTACAGTGTGATTCTTTAATTGGTAGTTTACTGTTTAATAGCATGGGAATAAATTGAAGCAGATTTTGAGCCACTTTTGACCTTGAACAAGGGCCATAATCACCTCCCAGCTACTGAGTACTGATAGTTTATCACTCTGGACTTCCTTCACCAACTTCAAAATTCTACTGCCTGGTCTATATAGCATTCAGCATCTTGTACTCTGCCAGAGTCTGGGTGCCATATATACTGGAGTCTTTTCTGTTGTTCACCCATAGGAGGTGGTGTCACTGGTGTGCTGTAGCTATATAGCAGCCAACATCTCTCATCACTATTAGTATAGTATAACCTTATCTGCTCAAGCTTAGGTCGAGCCAGGGTGACTGGGTCTTGTATCTAGCTGTCAGGCTATGCTAGAGAAAGACACTGGCAGTGCCATTAGCCCCAAACAGATCGCGCATGTGCAAAAGATGCCATTAACGCAACGAATGTCGACGACCATTTCCCAATTTCAGCTTTTCCGTTTCCGATTTCCGCTTCAGTTTTCCGTTTTAGCTTTCCGTTTCCGTTTTCCGTTTCCTCCGTTTCCACTTGCCCTCTTACATGGTTTGTTCACAACTTATGATTAGATTAAGTGGAAGATGGGAGGTATGCAAAATTCTTCGCCACGCTCCTCATAAATTTGCGCCATTCTGACGATGAACAAAGAAGGCTGCTTTAGGCGGCCCAAGTAGTGATGATACTTTTCTGCTTAGGTAGAAAACCAAATTCTAAGTTTTACTGTTGGCAGCAGATAGCTACCCAGCATATTTTTATGATCTGTATGTTTAATCCCGCTGCTTGAGCCTCGCATGATGGCATGACATCCTACGATCGATCCAGTGTAGCACTATTGCTGCAAGCGCTAGTGAGTAGCTCAGCTATGCCTAGCGCCTTACCGCTCCTCGAGCCTTGAATATGATCGGTCCAGCGCGGTGTTGCACGCGCTAGCGATGTACGAGCTACGTAGTAATCATCGATCGTGCATCTGAGCTACGTAGACGCCTAGGGCCAGGCGCTGTCACATGACTTCACCATGGCAACATATTCCGAGCATGCACATTATATCATAAATGGCGTATCAGACACACCCATTCGATAACGCGCTGTACACACCCACCATTATGTAACTATCAAGATAACACAAAAATAGCGTGCCATGGACCTGCGCGCTACAAAAGGAACTGGATTTATACTCAAACTAAGATGAGAGGTCAAGGCAGTCTTGAGTTAGCCCTGGTAATGAAAAGAAAGAAAGAAAGATTGACAAATGGCCTATTTTTTGAACATCTGGTTCTGACATGTACAATTGTTTTGATGAATGATCTTGGTCTTGTTAGATGCACAATTTGCTGGAGATTCTGATTTTCACACTTACAAATTTCACAAAATTACCTATTTTGAGATATTTGGGTATTTGTAATGTATTACATATATGGCATATCCTGGCCATCCCTTCTTATAGAGTCTACCGACTCTATGATATTGCCTTTCTCGTGTATCATTGTTATAACAAAACGATTACCACACCCCTATATGTGGGCACCCAGAGTAGAAATGGACCCTTCTATCACTGGTACCAAAATTGAGTTTTTGGTAGTATAATTCACTTACTATATAAATTGTTGTGGGGCAGAAACTTAGACATATTATTATAAATGGAAATACATACCGTATTCGCTCGATCAGACGCCGCTCTCGATTAGTCGCCGCTCTCGAATAGTCGCCGCACCTCCGGAAGTGTTGAACGAAATAGTGGCCGCTCTCGAATAGTAGCCGCGCCACGCCTACTATTCGAGAATACCAGCACGTGGACATGCCTCGCGACTCGTTTTCGATGCCAGGTACACAATAAACAGCCTAGAACAAGTTCTAACCTTCTTCTACATCAGCAAAGGGGCCAGAATCTCCTCAATCAGCGGTATCAATCGACCATTTCTCTAAGGATTGCGTCTCTGGCAGCTACTGGTATTAATAAACGCCGCTCTCGAATAGTCGCCGCTCTCGAATAAACGCCGCACAAACTCGGGCGGTGAAATAAATAGTAGCCGCGGCGTTTGATCGAGCGAATACGGTACACAACAAATGCAATAAAATGGCCGAAATGATGATAAAGGTACATGCCAGCTATTACGCTGAATGAAATTAGCATATTTGACTGAATTTTAGTCCTCCAAGGTCCTTAATCTGATTTTTGTGTATGTATCATTAGCTAACTGTGGGTACAGCATAGCCTCGTCCCCAGGCGCCCCGATCTTTTCAACTGCACGCGAGAAAAGAGGGGGAGCCTGGTAAAACTTATCACGTGCGTGACGTCAGGTGGAACCAACTTCCATATATGGCAACAGCAAGTTGGCCGGCTTGAGGCACAGAATTTCTCACCGAAAGTTGGAGCTTTTCGATCTGAACGTTACAATCAGCTATGAATCAGCAAGCCAGGGCTCTTCAGTCCCTTCGCTGGGTGTCAAAAGCCGCGATTTGCACGGTAAACTCGATCGTGCCAACGTCCAAGTCGGTTCCACCTGAGCGTGGACACGATTGAGTTACCATGCAAATCGCAGTTTTTGACACATAGCGAAGATGCTGAAGCGTCTCCTCTTGCTGATTCATAGCAGATTGTAACGTACTGATTGAAGAACTCGAACTCTCGGCTTGATCTTGGCCAATTCGCTGTTGTGCCTTATATGGAAGTTGGTTCCACCTGACGTCACGCACGTGATAAATTTTACCAGGCTCCCCCTCTTTTCTCGCGTGCAGTTGAAAAGATCGGGGTGCCTGGGGACGAGGCTAGGTACAGCATTGGTAGTTGGAAGAAAATCCTTGGAAACCCTCATTGGTCTTACTCTCAGAGCCAGATGGCTCAGTCATGATAAAATACCTAAAATACGAAAGGGAAGGCGCTTATTATACCAGCTAGCACTTATAGTTCAGTCATAAATTTTATGCCAGATCTTAACACAAGAGCGCTGTTGGGGATACTTCAGTATTGATAAATTATCTTCTGACCATGTGCTCACTTTGACCTTTGTACTCTAAGCGTGCTAATTACCCCGCACGCATGCACAAGGGGTAAAGTAATTGGTCGTATCATCGCTGTTGTTGTCATTAGCACAAAAATTGCCATATCTCGAGGTCTAGGCACCTGAGCGACTAGTAAGTACAATGAATCAGTTGTATTTGGCGAAAAACGGGCTTCAGCGTGCTTCCAATCGAGGGACATAGTCGACGAGCATCACAAATACCGTATTCGCTCGATCAAACGCCGCGGCTACTATTTATTTCACCGCCCGAGTTTGTGTGGCGTTTATTCGAGAGCGGCGACTATTCGAGAGCGGCGTTTATTAATACCAGTAGCTGCCAGCGACGCAATCCTTAGAGAAATGGTCGATTGATACCGCTGATCGAGGAGATTCTGGCCCCTTTGCTGATGTAGAAGAAGGTTAGAACTTGTTCTAGGCTGTTTATTGTGTACCTGGCATCGAAAACGAGTCGCGAGGCATGTCCACGTGCTGGTATTCTCGAATAGTAGGCGTGGCGCGGCTACTATTCGAGAGCGGCCACTATTTCGTTCAACACTTCCGGAGGTGCGGTGACTATTTGAGAGCGGCGACTAATCGAGAGCGGCGTCTGATCGAGCGAATACGGTAGTGCCTTTTTATTAGCCTTCGAAACCACGTCTATCGACAGTGTCCACTCAATGCATTATGCATGCAGGCCTTGTGCTTTCTGCTCATGCGCATAACAAATACTATGAGCTGGTAAAGGTTGTCAATAATGCTAGTGGCACATGTTTGGCTGCTAGCTATCCGCAGACTGGAATGCAAAGCCCCATCGAATCAGAATGTTAGATAGATCTGGTGCAGAGAGAGAGTCAGTGGTTTTTTTGGCTGATATCATCAGGAGCCTATAATTATAGTAATTTATTATTACAACTAACAGATCTACAGATTGTGCAATGTGCGCGCGGGGTATGTGCTCTACAGAGCTCTAGTTCAATATAGATTTACTTTCGGTGCATGGCTATAATTTTGTGAACTTGAGAGAAATAATGGAAAATTTCCATTAGCTAACTAAGCAGCATTATGCTGCTTAGTTATTCCGCTCAGGGTGATTAAGGTACATGTATCACCAAAGTGCGTGGGCGTGAGGTGGGGAATATGACACCTTAACCATGCATCAAAGTCTTAAGGGAGGTGCATGTTGTGTGACCACGCCCTTTTAATTGCCCGGTCTCAGGGGTGTGGCTGCTAGAACTGGAAGTGTTCATTTAATATTCTCAATGGACCGGAAGCCGAGCCGGAAGGGAGGGGCCAGACCACGACCAAAACTGCACCACCCTGGGCCTCAAGGACCACCATTCTCAATCAAGTGCTGACTGGCCACTGGATGTCCACCGGAATTCCACAATCAATCCCAATTAAACCACACAGCTTCCTCAAGGCTAAAACACACACAAACACTTCAAGGCTGTTCTGCCGCACCGGCAATACAAGAGCTTACCTATTTCCTGTGTGGGCGGGGTAACAACACATCATCGCAACCACATCCGCTTCAAACCATTGTCAACTTCCGTCCGGTCCTCTCGATCACACCGGCCTACAGTACCTCATTAACTGACATGGCATCACTTTTGACCTCCTGCCACGCCCCCAAAGCCATCTGGCGGGGGGGGTTTAAAGTTCAAACCGCATCCGGAACATGCCCACCTATCGCTGCGGCCAGGTCCTGCGCCGCAATGTCAAAGCATTGGCTTGCATCCAAATGGCCATAAACACAATATTCGGTAAAGGGTTGTCAATGTACCCCGCGTGCCCGTAATTTTTTTTAGGTTGGGCAAATATTACAAATGCATGGCTTCCTATACAAATATATGGGAACACTCTAGGGGGTGTATCTTTAATTAAAAGGCATTAATTAAAAATCCAAAAAGATTAAACTTCTTGTTTTGATCCATTCTGCGTGCCCATATCAAAATTATGGCCTGAAATGCTTCTAGTGCTCTAATCTTTTTTCGGTTCTTAGATTTTTTTTTTCTATGAAAACTTGACCACATGCCCAGTAACTGCATCTGAGTGGTTCGTATGGTAAAAGGTCGTCAATATAGTGCGTACACAGTCCAAGCCACATCGATGTCGGCACCTCAATCGCAGAGATGGCGTCCGAGACCGACTCTCGACCTCGATATTAGACAATTTTCAATCACAGGAGACGAACTCGACAGCGGGATATAGCTTCTGAACGTCGCGGCATGGCACGCTGTGTGCGTGCTATATATAGCACAAGGTTAGCTTTATTTATCCATGGGATTACGTCAGCCAAGAGAAAACGCGTGAAGTTCGGCCGGCGGCACTTATCAGAGAAAGTACTGCTCAGCTTGTAATATATTCGCTGGATACATGCGTCAGATACTCTACATATATACCGATTTTCAAGTCTCAGAAAGGCTCCATAAAGGCCCTGGATTTCTGGCAATTACCTCATAGATTATACCATAGGTTTCATCATACATTACACTATAATTACCTCATAACCACAGAAAAGTAAATTGTTACTGGGCATGTAACTTAGTGTGTAACAAGGAGACCATACACTAAGCAGAAAAAAAAATTGTCCAGTACACCTAGACATACAGTAGAGCCATACAATGCAAGCATGTAGCCCATATGAGCATGTTTCTAAATAACGCACACCATACGTGAAACATTGCAAATCCATGGCTGGCTTCCCTATACAAACATATGGGAAACACTCTAAGAGGCGTAACTTTAATTCTAAAGCGTGAATAAAAAAAAGCTCTCGATCAAAGTTCATTATTTTAGCCATTTTGCGTGCCCATGTAAAAGTTACTGTCCCAACCACTCCCCGGAGTCCCAATAATGAAAATCTCTTTTTTTTCTAGTGTTTAGTGTATAATTACCCCGCGCGCATGCGCAAGGGGTAATGTAATCGGTTTGGTCTGTCGTCATCGTTGTTGTTGTTGTCTGTTAGCACAAAAATCGCCAGAGCTGGAGATCTAGGCATCTGAGCGACTCGTAAATACAACGTATCCATCAATATCGCCGAAAAACTGTCTATGTACAGTATGCTTCGAATCGTTTGGCAAGGCCCTCGAGCGTTGCAAATGCTGCATTTTGTTGGCCACGCCTATGGACACTGCCCACTATGTGCTCTCTGCTCATGTGCACAACCTGGCACCATATATAGGTAAAGGTCGTCAACAGGCTGCTCGCATCATCGAGCTCTCTGACCATTGATATGCTCTGACATCCGACGTTGCAGCACGCGCGGGGTATGTCCTCTATAGAGCTCTAGTTAGTATATAATTTTAAGTCGTTGCGGTTAATAGTTAAGAAAGAATGCTTTGATCTTGCTTTGATGTGGGCAATTACCGGTGTCATATGAAAATAGGGACCCCAAATTGGGGACCCCGGGTCCCATTTTCATAGAAAAATGGAGACCTGGGTCCCTATCTTCATAATAATTTAGGGACCCCTGGGTCCCCATTTTCATAGGATTTTGGGGACCCTCTTATGAAAATGGGGACCCCCAGTGCAATACACTTGTATTCATTAACATTGACTAGATAGCACATGAATCAGCTTGCATGGTATCCATTAGCTAATTTTGTAGTACAACTATACTATCATGCAAGCTCTTAGTCTGGGACGGTGCCAGACCCTTCACGTCTTCCTTGTAATGAGAAGTTGTCACAAAAAGGATATAGCTAATCATGCGGCCATGAAATACAAATGCAATGTCGTGAAGATCCATATACCTATAGTTGTATGGTCTGGCACCCAGACTAGCAAATTCTAGGGTTGTGGTTACATGCTGTATCTGGCCATCATTGGACTCCACTTTTTTATTTCTAGCTATTAGCTACTCTGCCACAAGCAGTAGTTATGTTACAAGCCAGAGTAGATTTATACACAAGAGTTGCCCTGGCACAGTCATAAAACGCTATTCAGACTGCAAAGCGCTGACGACATTTACCAAAAGGTCGCTAAGTCGCTACTTCCATCGTGTACAGACTTTATACAAGTTAGACTAGCGGCTAAGCCATATTTTTCTAGCCAGCCACTAACTTCTCCTAACAATAATGAGCTCTGCTGACCCCAGTAAATTCATGGCAACCACCGATTCTTCAATGAACATCGAACTAAACAGGGGGGTCCCCAAATTCATGGAAGGGTCCCCAAAATCATAATGAAAATGGGGACCCGGGGTCCCCAATTTCATGGGGTTGCCAAAATTTTATGACGCCGGTCTTTTCTTCAGGGGCCACTTCCAGTCGCTAATTACACGTGCACAATCATCCCTGGCTCTTTCTGGACACGCCCACCTTCGACCAAAAGCACTCATACATCCGTCACATGAGCCAATATGGCTGTATTACAAAAAATTCGCGAGTTATCTGCCATGCCATGGCAATGGCGCCAGCTATTTTACACATGACAGACACACAGTACAGTACAGCGAACCAGCGTTGGCGCATAGCGCGAATATATATAAAGAAAGCGCGAGGCACCCCAGAGACACCTTTTCGAAGGCACCTGTAAGGTGGCTACTTTGAATGAGCAGAGAAAGAAGCGCGCGAGACTCGGATTTCGCTATACAATGGAGCTGAACTTCGCCAGTGAGGATAGCAAGAAGTCGTTCTTGTCGAGGGTGGAGAGCGCTAAGCTGAGACTCGCTCCCAGAGGCTCACCGCCGCTGGACAGTCGCGAGCTACTTAGCTCTCTATTGGATTTGGCTGAAGCCACTCCTCCACCTGCTACCACGTGCACTGGAGATCAGTTTCGAAGCCAGGCAGTCCCTACAGGATCTATGACAATGCTGGAAAACTCAGGTGTGTATTAGATTCACGTAATAGCTTAGTCATGAACAACAAACTAACTATTGTGCTTAGGATTCTTTGTACCCGGTGATGAAGGCAATGATGAAGCCCAATCATTGTTTGTTTGTGAGCGCAAGACGTTTGAGGATCTTTGCGCTGGGCTCACACAACCATGTCAGTGCCAAGCTAGTGCACGGAAGATGATCAAGACTGTTCAAGTGTGCATAGCCCATTCAAGTGAACTTATCAAATATTTAGTTGGTGTTTATGCGTGTACCTCAGAGAGGACATGTCCTTCGTGTCGAGTTTCAGTGTCAGCAGTGTAAACAGAAGCAGCGGTGGGCCAGTTCACTAACACTTGGAGGACGCTACCTTATTAACCAGAAGTAAGTATCCATTACTTTCCATTACAAGAGCTAGGTATACTGAAATGTTTTCAGGGTCGTGCATTCGTTCACCTGTGCTGGTATTCTGCCGAGCCAGTACATCCATTTTTCCACTCATGCAAACTTGGGCACACTGGGGCCATGGTATATCAATTCGGGTGAGTTTGCAAAAGAAATGGGGTGATGGTCAATTGACTCTTTGCTATTAGTGGTGGGTACTTGGAAGCAGTGAACATCTGTGCCAAGTTATCGATGATGACAGCTATCACAGAAGTGAAAGCATTGCCAAAATACACTGCTAGTGGTGAGGTATGTGCACATTTATAACCCTGCTACAAATTAATGATTAATATTATTATTGTATCTCTCAACAGTGAGTCATTACTGATGTTCGACACGACTCGACATCCAATGCCTTCCATACCACAGTCCCCTGCTTGTCTGGAAGGTAATTATGTGTTCAATTGTTATTATGATTAGGAGTATAGAACATGATACGTTACATGTACACATACGTTATTGTATTATAATTATTATGATAGCACAAAACGAATTCTCGGCTGTGCAACAGTATCCAGAAGGGAGCATGCCATCGCTCAAACAAGGGAACTTGAGGCCACCAAAGCAGTACTGCCTCAAGTCCTTGAACAAGGTGGTATATTTCATGTGTTTATGTGAACATTGATTATTGAATTAGATCTATACATGTATGCAGATCTGAAGGTTGTGGAAGTAGCGCATGATAATGCAGCAACAGTCAAGAATTACATCACGAGGATTTACATCTCCTGAACTCATACGACACGTGGCATGGTACAGTTACTGATTCCCAATACTTGTGGTGGTGTTCAGTGTGCTTTAATTAGGTACCAAGAATGTAGCAAAGGCATGAGGAAGATCTCATGTGGTACCAAAAAGACAAGAAAAATCTTGGTTTGTAGAGTTATCAGACAAATGTAAGTTACCAACTCAAGAGTCTCCACCATTATGATATTCTACATGCATGTACATGTAATTAGGCAAAAGTACAAAAGTTCATCTGTACTACTTCATGAAAAACTGTGCCCAGTCTCCAACAAAGCTTAGGGAGAGCATTTTAAACATTATTAGCCACTACCAGGTGAGTCAGAAGCATAGAGTACCCTTCTTATGCATGACTTTACACAATTCTTCTTGCTATACAAAGAACAAGCACTCCCAGTGCCACGAAGAATCCTTCTGTAGACGTTCTGGGTACAGTCCCACAAAGTTGCGACTCACCGATCCTGCCACAATACAGGCATATGAGAAGGCACTCAAGGCCACTCTCATTTACAAGAATGCGGAATCATACTGTCGGGTAAGTAATTTTGAAAAGTTTTACAACGTGTTGAGCAAGTTAATCTATCATTAGTGTCGGGATACTTTCTGGATCGAGTCGTTCAACCATCAGTTGCTCACTTACCTTCCCAAACGTATTCATTTTGGCTCCACCACCTTCAAGATGAGAATGAACCTTGCTGTTATGGATTGGGTATAATATTGCTCACAATTTATTGTGTTCACACATGTTGACTCTCACCCCCCCCCCCTCCCGGCACACTAATATCTAGAATGAGAATGTACAAAGAGCCAGCACAAGTGAGCATTTTGATATGGATATGAGGAGACCCGACCGAAGAACTCCCATGAAGGTGCTAGTCAAGAAGACTTTTAATTTTGTTGGTGATATCTGGAGGACATACACTTGTTGGAAGGTTACCGACCTCAGGTGAGTGCATCTTGTATGGTAGATAATGGTGTGGCACTTCATGTACAGTATTATTGTGTGTATGCACATGTTCACATACACTTGCATGTACATGTACATGTATTATGCATGTTTGCATGTATCTCGCCCTTGCTCCCTCCCTTTCTCCCCCTTCTAAGTGAACCCTAACCCGAAGTTATATTGAGGGTGGAGAGAGAGTGACGTAGTGTATACCACAGTGTTTTTCTTTTCATAATCTTATAGGGAAGTGGACGAGAACGACAGTGATGTGGATGTGGGTGATGAGGAGGATGATATATTGGCTGATGGGGAAGGTATACTGGAGGATGAAGTTGATGAGGTGGAACAGCAAGAATAAATGAACTATATAGCAACATGTAAGTGTGTGAAACTGCCTAATAGTACGTGTACATGAGTGTGATTATATTAGAAGCGTGATGATGGTTGGAAGTGACCCCGGGTGGATTGGGAAATCGACCACGCACCTCCTGAAAAGATCACACTTATTGTTATTGTAAGTTGCTATGGTTGTAGACTACCTATACTTACCCTTACTACACATGCAGGCAGCATATCCCTGTACACTTGTCTTGGTGCACTTATAATGTACGTATTCGGAATGGTTCCACACACCCAGCTGACTCAAGAAGGTCCAAAATTTCCTATACAAAGCAAAGCGCTTGGAGTTGTTTGCAAGACTGGGTGCCGAAGAGCCCCTCACCCAGCTAGGTGGTCGGTCTACCACACAGGGGGAGAGGTGGCAGTATGGACAGGCATTCGGTCCATCGAGCTCTGGAGGATCATAACCACTTGGACCTATAAAGATAAGTTACCACTATATGTAATGTATAGAGCTCTGGAAAATTGGTGATAATGTTTAGTAACTGCAGGATAACCTTTCTTGGACTTCTCTACTGTGGGAGCAGTGACTTGGCCAGTAGCAGAAGAGCTGGAGGAACTGGTAGACTGACAGCTGTCAAGGATACACACTGTGGATGAGAGCTCTATCCCTGGATAGGAGGCTACCAAGACTCTGAACCCCTCCAAAAAGTCATTTGGAGGTTGTTCCTTGTAGTATACTTCAAGCTAATGGATATTTAGTTATTATTTATTATGTTTTGTTGATATTCAGCTAGCTCACCTTGAGTTTTGCCTGTGAAGCCATTATTTGCTAGGTTTTTTTGTTATGAAACTGTCAGACAGCAATTTCTATTGTTTGGCGCGCTTGTATGGTACTGCGCATGCTATGTAAAGTGCATTGTGAGGGCTTCACAGTGGTAAGAGAATGGCTACATAGCCATGGCAAACTCGCCGAATTTGAATCTTGGCGGTGAGGTCAAAGGTCGTGCCCGCAGTCGGCAAACGATCGCGCGTTGGAAACTTTCGCGTATTGCAATATTTAACCCCAACTTCCTCGTTTAAGGCAAGTCTATACATTATACTATAAAATAAAAAATGGAATATTTTCGGAGTAATTGCATCCTTATGTTTCTAATTTGGTATTTACAAACAACTCATGGACCTAAATGACCACACCCACACTTTCTGCAGCTGCACAATCATACTACAATATTTTACAAAAAAACCATTTATTCCCTAACTGGTAGGAAGTTGAAACTTTGACACAATAATCTTCTTATTGCCTATTAATTAAATCCAGCTGCCCATAATTAAATTATGCTTCAAGAAGTTATTGCAAATTTCTAATTAATGCACACCATCTGAAAATCTATTTTTAACCATAACTCATTAATTATGCACAGCAGGATTTAATTAGTACTAATTAAGACTCAACAGACGCACAAGATATTAGATATTCAGCTCTGCTACTATAAATGGTTTTTTTGCCTTGAAGTTTCAAATCTATTTTTAGCCTTAATTAATGAGGTCGTACATGGTCATGTGACCATGAATGTTGACTCGGTGTGAGAATTAAGGATCATGAGTTATTACTACCTTTAAATTTGGGTGCTAGATATAAATTTATAACGAAGTTATTACATATTAGCACTTTTTATGGTCCACCCGTGCCTTAATGCACCCACGTGGTGACACCTCTGCACCCAGACTAGGACATGAATTTGTACCTATATTCTGTTGTAATTGGGGCGAGCCTGAGCGAGCCCCACATAGACGAGATGAACGCTCGCAATCCATATATTATTATTATGTTTATATATGTATGGTACGTCCGTCACGCGCGAACCGCCATAGACATTGTACAGCGCTGCGCGGTATATTTCAAAAGGCCGCATGAAAACATTTGCGTCAGCATACCGTATAGCGGGATATTTTCAAGGGAGAAAACTTTCGCAGATCGATAGGAAAGGATCATTTCGCGGAGAATACTTTCGCGGAATGCTAAAACTGGTCGCATAATGGGTGTGGCATACCTGGAATTTCGTGGAGAAAACTTTCGCGGATGGCTGAAAAATCGCGAAATTCGTGAAAGTTTTCTCCCTCGAAAATTTCCCGCTATACGGTAGTCTGGACTACGGGCCGTATACACACCGTTCTAATTTAGCGAATTGCAAATTTACACTCGTGCCTGCATGTATTGTTGATCAAGTGTAAAGCTAGCTACGTAGCTACCGTAGCGCTCCGGGCTCCAAAGGAGGAGAGAGCGAGACAGAGCTCGTCGTCAGCTCAACAACGCAAGGATCAGCTAAGAACGCGATGAAGATAGACATATTGCTAACTGGCTGACTCTGACAATAAAGCCAGTAAAATTAAATTTTCTCTAGACTGTTGGTATGTGGAGGGGACTATCATGCAGCTGTATAATAGGCCTACATGGCACTATGAGACTGTCTGTCATTGTCTGCTTGGATATATTGTGTCAGTCGATCTATTGTGCTATAGCTTTGTTTAAGGTACCATTAAATTGCGTGGGCGTGAGGTGGGGAATAGGACACCTAAACCACATCAAAGTCATAAGTGAGGTGCATGCTGTGTAACCACGCCCTTTTAATTGCCCAGGTCTCAGGGGTGTGGCTGCTAGAGCCGGAAGTGTTCATTTAATATCCTCAATGGACCGGAAGCCGAGCCGGAAGGGAGGGGCCAGGCCACGCCCAAAACGGCACCACCCTGTGCCTCAAGGACCACCATTCTCAATCAAGTGCCGACTGGCCACCGGATGTCCACCGGAAGCCCACAATCAATCCCAATTAAAACACACAGCTTCCTCAAGGCCAAAACACACACAAACACTTCAAGGCCGTTCTGCCACACCGCCCACGCAAGAGCTCACCTCATTTCCTGTGTGGGCGGGGTAACAACACGTCATCGCAACCACATCCGCTGCAAACCATCGTCAGCTTCGGTCCAGCCGTACGGTCGACCGGTCCCCTCGATCGCACCGGCGTACAGTGCCTCATTAACTGACATGGCCTCACCTTTGACCTCCTGCCACGCCCCCAAAGCCTCCTCGTGGGGTTCAAAGGTCACCACCGCTTCCGGGACACGCCCACCTATCGCCGAGGCCAAGTCCCAGGCGCCGATGTCCAAGCACTGGCCCGTGAAGCCACGCCCAATCGGAAGCAATAAAACCTGCATTAATGCACACGCACACACTCCACACAGCGCCAGGAACACGCCCACATGCTTAATTAGGCCTAATTAGCTTCTTTTTTTCTTTTTTTTTGTCGCTGCGGTTAATAGTTAAGAAAGAATGCTTTGATCTTGCTTTGATGTGGGCAATTATTGGTCTTTTCTTCAGGGGCCACTTCCGGTCGCTAATTACACGCGCATAATCATCCCTGGCCGATTCTGGACACGCCCACCTAGTCTCGTCCCCAGACCCTCCAGTGCGCGAGAAGAGAGAGGGAGGGTCTGGAACATAACCCCGGGCGGAAGTGTCCCGAAGGAACGTTGCGCACAAGTAATCATGACGCGTAATCTGGCTTTTGTGGTTTCGCGCGCGTACAAAGAATGCAAATTACGTAGCATCTTACTGAAGTGCGCACGCGCACGAGCAGTGCATACAGCACGTTTGGGCACGTTTTGCCGTCCATTCGAGTATAGTGGTTTAACACCCTGTATTGTGGCCAATCAACACCTGTCGCAGAATTTCTGCCTTCGGGACACTTCCGCCCAGGGTTATGTTCCAGACCCTCCCTCTCTCTTCTCGCGCACTGGAGGGTCTGGGGACGAGACTAACGCCCACCTTCGACCAAAAGCACTCGTATGGCCTCTTCGGCCACGCCCCCTCACGATTCGCTAATTGAATTAGCCAATCCTCACGCCCACGCCCACGCAATTTAATGGTACCTTAAAGTTTTTGAGTCTCAGCTACTGACAAAATTTCAGAGGCTCAGCTCAGGCTCGCCCCAAACAGGCCCTGCATGACACTAGTAATTGGGGCGAGCCTGAGCGAGCCCCACATAGACGAGACAAACGCTCGCAATCCATATATTATTGGGGCGAGCCTGAGCGAGCCCCACATAAACGGTACAGCTATGCGCGAATTTTATATTATATATTATATATTATTATTATTATGGTACGTCCGTCACGCGAAATTATATCCCCAGCATGGCTCTATGGACATGAACGCGAAATATTCTATTGCGCATTCTCATGCAACGGCCATAAGCCGTATGTACGCCATTCTAATTTAGCGAATTGTAAATTTACACTGGTGTAGAAGAGCCTAGTACAGGGCCTAGGGCCAGACGAGACTCGTAAAACAAAGACAAACATGTCTGGCTAAATGTTGAGTCAGCTAAAGAAAGAGACGCCGGGCCAGGCTAGCCGGCTACAGCAGCTAAGAGACAGACTATAGCTGCCGAATCAGCTGGAGAGATAGGCCAGGCTACAGCAGATGCGGCCGGAGACAGACTACAGCACGGTGAGCTACCGAGTCAGCTGTAGCCTGAGAGTGAAGCTAGGCTACAATGAATGAGGATTAACCAAAGTGAAAGACTGGCTGCTGAGTCAACGGAAGAAAGAGAGGCCAACCTACAGTGGATGGCAAGAGCCGAGAGCAGAGAGAAGGTAGGGTCAGTACAGTGAATGAGAATTAACCAGAGACTGGCTGTTGAGTCAACTGAAGCCGGAAAGAGAGGCCAGATACAAGACAGGCTAGCTGCCGAGTCAGCTGGAGAGAGAAAAGCTAGGCTACATACAGTGAATGAGAATTAACCAGAGTGAAAGACTGGCTGCTGAGTCTGGACTGTTGAAGAAAGAAGATAGACAGCAACATACAAGTGAAAGAGTATATAGCTAACTCATGCTAACAGAAGAACAACCATTCAAACAATGCTTTATAATATACAAACATTAGGTGGTGTGGATTGGAAACCTGGTGACATGTACTGGAATCTGCTGGCTAATTTAAATAAAACAATTGCTGTTTTCATTTCAAACTATTTTTATTTTATACTTCCACATTCATCATACCAATTATTCAAATTCAATGCGCAAAGCTCAGGCTCGCCCCAAATATGCCATGCATATCTCTAGTTATTATGTTTATTTATGTATGGTACGTCCGTCACGCGTGAACCGCCATAGACATTGTACAGCGCTGCGCGGTATATTTCAAAAGGCCGCATGAAAACATTTGCGTCAGCATAGTCACGTGTTTTTTTGACACATTGAATTATTTCAAAGGCCACTTTATTACGACTATATTTGTTCTTTGCTACTGTTTTAGTATGAGTTCTACTAACACTCAATCTGCTGAAGCGAAGAGAGAGAAAAGGCTTCAAAGAAGGCGCGAAAGAGAGAGAGCGCATCGTGCGCCGTACAGAAGCAAGCAGAAGGCTCCAAAGGAGGACACTCTGAGCGAGATAGAGCCTGTCATCAGCTCAATAGCGCAAGGACCAGCTAAGAATACGATAAAGATAGACTAGACGTACTGCTCACTGATGACTGTGGTAAAACTTTGTATTGACTGTCGGTACTGAAGGATGGAAGGGGACTAGTCATGCAGCTGTAGACCTACAGGCCTATGAGACTGTCTGTCATTGTTTGCTTGGATCTGTACCAGTAGTCTTCAAGATTTATCGTGCTATGGCTTTATTAAAGTTTTCGAGTAGCAGCTACTGACAGAGACTTTCAGAGGCTCAGCTCAGGCTCGCCCCAAACAGGCCCTGCATGTCACTAGTAGTATACCTATCTTACATAGTGATTGGTTCCGACATGATTTCAGTCACTATAGACGTCACGAGTAGAATATCGACGATCTTTATCAGTCATACGTTTGTTAGTTGTGCGCGTGAGTAGAAAGCACAATGGCCATGCATCATTCGTTGATGGGCACTGTCAATAGGCGTGGCTACGGTGGCCAACAAAAAGGCACTATTTGTGACACTCGTGGACTGTATCCCTCTATTTGACGCATAATGAAGCCATTTTTTCGCCTAATTCGATTGATTCATTGTGCTTACAAGTCGCTTAGACCCCTACATCTCGAGATATGGCGATTTTTGTGGTAACGACAATGACAACGACGACGACACAACCTATTACTTTATCCCTTGCGCATGCGCGCAGGCAGGATAATAAAGATGCCATTGCTATGGAAACCACCAAAAAACTTTTTAACCCATGTGTGTCAATTTTAACCCAGTCTGCTTTTGCTCACAGGTAGGTTTTCAGAGACACTTTCAATAAATGCCTCCAATTCCTCCTGTAACTCAAGTGTCTCCTCAACTCTTGCCTGAGGAGCACGGGAGAGTGCATCGGCCATGTACAGGAGTTTGCTGGGGATGTGTTGAATGCTATAGTTGTATCTTGCTAGTTGGAGTTGAAATCAGAGTACATGGGGTGGAAGACGGTCGAGTTGCTTGGTGCTAAGTAAGGGTACAAGTGGTTTGTGATCCATCTCTATCTGGAATGAATGACCGAGAATATAATCGGAAAATTTGTCGCAAGCTCAGGTCACAGCCAAAGCTTCTGTTTCGGTGTATCGCCTTTCTGTTTCACTCATGGCTCTCGAAGCATACACAACAGGCCTCCAGATATTATCCACTCGTTGTAGAATGGCACCAAGTCTGTAGGACAACACGTCCACCGATATTTTGGTAGGAATAATCAGTGTTAGCACAGTGGGCTCGGTCAGCTCAGCTTTTACTTGTGATAATGCTTCCACTAGACTCGGTCCCCACATCCAGTTTCGTTTAGTGCTCAAGAGTATTCTCTTAATGGTTGGGTGAGTTCAGACACATGTGGGGGGGGGGGGGGGGGGGGGGGTGGAGAATTTGCCAAGCTGATTGACCATCCCCACAAATCGACGTAACTCTGAGATACTGTGCACTGTAAAAACTTAGACGTGGGTAGTGTCCACCAATATGTCTCCCCTATCGCCCATTTGGTGTGCCCTGGGAGACAAGTGGTGAAAATACGGCAATGTAGTTGCATTGTAATTGTGTGTTACACTTCGTAAACCTAGCCTGCCTTGCAGGGGCTCAGGTGATTGTCACGTGACAGTTGTGTTGTACATGTGTCTCGTGTTAGGAACTATAAGAACATTGAACTCTGTGAACTAAGTACGGGGATAGTGATAACTCTAGCGATACGGGTTGGTTCATCACACTGATATATTTATAAATCCACTTCTTGATCAAAACATTAATTGAGGCGGAACTTAATACTAGCTATACATGCACGGTAGTCTCGTCCCTCTTTATTCAATAGCCACCACTCGTACGAAAAATTTCGCCAGTCTGTCTCTGACTGTCATTAACGAACGGCGCAAAGCGCCGCGCGTTTCGAGAGGCCTAAACCTAGCTAGCGCTAGCGAGCCTAGGGCCAAGCGCGATTCTGAATTATTTTTTTGGCGCTGTAATTAGAACTTACGGTACCCAAGACTAGACCCGACATATGGACTAGAGCTAGAATCTGGTAGGGAAGGTAATGTATGGCTATTAAACATTAATTTGATTAAAACCTTTCTCTGGTGGAATTGCTCCGGCTGTAGCATCTGTGTGTACGTCCGACATGTTGAGCGTCAGCGGCCGGTGCCACGCCCTCTTTCCTATCACAAATTTTGTACCCCCCACTTTCTGTTGTTCCCCCGGGGATCTCGTGACGCCCCTTCCCCGTGTTATATATTACCACATACATAATAGCAAGAGTAAATAATAAGGAGGGGAAGAGAGTATCGAACGCGCTATATACTCCGTACAAGATTTTTTCGGAAAGTCACGCGCCAGGAATTCAAAAATTGACCAATCAGAGCGCTCAATTCAAATGGTACGTTGTGGGCGTGGTCTCGAGTGCAAGCTAACGCGAGCGCGATTTCGACCGAAAGCACGAGCAGATCACAATAAAAAACGAACGTTTATGAAGAATCTAGCATAAAACTCATGAAAAACGCCTCTATTCTTCTCAGTTCTTAAAAAAATCAAGTGTTCAGCCCCTTGGGCTAGTCACGTGCGCACGGCTGCAAGTCACGTTACTTGCCGAAAACATATTATTACACGAGGTATATAGCGCGTTCGACACTCTCTTCCTCTCCTTATTATTTACTCTTGATAATAGAAATCTCGTTATGTACAGACTTACTCATTGGTATTTAATCACAGGGTTTCCCCCAACCTGCCAAGGCGCATCAAGTTTAACCCCAAGTTTCGTATGAAATTCCACGCCCTTGCACTCTGATAGTCTATTTTCAATAGAAGTTAATGCGTAGCTGTAATAAAATTATAGTCTCTAGGATTTTGTTAAGTAGACGGAGACGACTGGATGCTGTTTTGCCATCTCTGGAGCTTCAAGTCTTTAAGAAATTTCGACTCGATATGAAATCCATTAATAGGTGGTGGAGGTAGGCAATGCTGTGTTTGTATCTCATCCACCCCAACTTCTGGGTTTATCGAAACCATAGATAAAACTGAAAGGTGATTCAGCTGCTCAATATAGATCTAGTTCTGCCTGGGCCAGGGCCAGTGTCAAATGTTGAAGCTTTTTGCTACAGAGTTTGCTAGACTCCTCAAATATTGAAAGCCGGGAGACTAGCTAGGAGATTTCATATCTTACTGTGGCCAGCTGAGACAACATGGCCACAGTTTAATATTAAAGTAAGATACAAAACCTCCTGAGCAAACTTACCTTGGAGACAGCTCTGACAAAGAGAGAATTAGCTAATTTAATACCACCAGGACTCAAAGCATGGTGTCCACAGGACGTCCTTCAGAGTGAAACATGAGAACTTCTGAAGAACCAGGATGGTAGCCTCGTCCCCAGGCACCCCGATCATTTCAACGCACGCAAGCGTGCGTTGAAATGATCGGGGTGCCTGGGGACGAGGCTACCAGGATGGCAACATAGTGGCTAGCTTAGTACATGTAGCTATTTGAGTAGTACTACTACGAGAGTGGTGCGGGATTGTACATAGTCATATTATCATGACTATAGTATATACTTTCTAGAGTATAATAAATATAACAACTGAATGTACTCCGAGTCTGGTGAGCCTGCTGGTATAGATATAAATATGACATGCCATAGTTATACATCTTTAAGTTACACTACAAGCAAGGACACACTATAATAGTAATATTATGTATATCTAAGATGTATAGTATGCATAAGAAGTGTTTCATAGTTGAGGATACTAGCTACTATGACATTGTGTGAGATAGATTCATCTAAGATGTACATAATATGCATAAGAAGTGCATAGTTGAGGATATTACTATGACATTGTGTGAGATAGATACCATAGTTGCCAAGTGTCCCGATTTGGCCGGGACAGTCCCGGGATTTGGCCCTATGTCCCGGTTGTGTCCCGGTTTGCCTGATTTTGCAGCATTATCCCGGATTCCAGCTCGATTGCACAAATGGGGGTGTGGCACAAGCACAAACTCAGTATATTATCGAATTTCAGTCCGTATATCTTGATGTTTAGTGGGTGTGGCAATACATAATCGCCCGAAAGTTCGCCGAAGAGTGGGCGTGGTCCGTAAAATTTCGCGCGCGTTCATTATATTTTCTACTTTGTCCCGGTCTCTCCTCTTATAAACTTGGCAACTATGAGATACATCTAAGATGTATAATATGCATAAAAAGTGTTTAATAATAATTGAGGACACTACTGTGACATTGTGTGAGGTAGATACATCTAAGATGTATAATATTATGCATAAGAAGTGTTTAATAATAATACTTGACATTGTGTGAGATATATATAATATCTAAGATGTATAATATGCATAAGAAGTGCATAGTTGAGGATATTACTATGACATTGTGTGAGATAGACTAGTACATCTAATTAAGATGTATAGTATGCATAAGAAGTGTTTAATAATAACTGAGGTGACATTGTGTGAGATAGATACATCTAAGATGTATAATATGCATAAGAAGTGCATAGTTGAGGATATTACTATGACATTGTGTGAGATAGATACATAAGAAGTGTTTAATAATAATTGAGGATACTATACTGTGACATTGTGTGAGATAGATACATCTAAGATGTACAAGTATGTTTAATGTCACAATCATGGGATAATGTGGCTAGCTTGCATGATCATCTATTAACAGTACATGCTTACAAAACATAGAGACATAGTTCATGCACAAACAGTATCCTGTCTGGGCAAGATTGTCCATTAGTACCGTGCGCATGCGCAGATGGAAGCGGTCGCAGAGGCCACACCCCTTGGCAAAGCAAGCAGCTCCAACTAAGTGTGCAATGGCAACGTTCTCGCTCTGCTCGAACGTTGCTACCGGACTACTGACAGGTATGAACAAACCTCGCCTCTCGCTTCGCTCGAGGCTCGGTGGCTAGCGCCAGCGCACGGCGCTTTCGCGCCGATCGTTCGACAATGCGTCTCTAGCTGTAGCTATGGCCCGAGGCATTAAGGCCACTCTTCTTTGTGCACACGGCCCTACAGTTCTGACCAATCCTGAGCCTTGTAGTGCGGCTCGTTCATAGCAACCGGGCGCATCCAAGACGCGTACCGTAAAAGTTCTAATTACAGCGCCAAAAAATAATAATTCTAATCTTCGTGTGGCGCTTATATTATTAGAACGTAAAAAAAATGCGTTAAGAAGCCAGTGGCGCTTAGATTAGGGCGGCGCTTACTAATTAGAACGAGCTGGCTGTGCTTATAATCGCGCCGTACCTGTACTTACCGGTTACAGATATGCCGGGTGATTTTGAAGTCAGCTTCTATGCTGTGGTACGTGGCTTTCATGTGTACCAAGCTATTTGGACTCCTACAGTCGGAGAAGCACTAGCGACACAGTGGGAGCATGGTAATCCCGAAAGTGCTTATGCAGTGGCCGTTACGCAGCATTTACCACGTTCTAATTATAAGCGCCAGTTTTAATATTTCTGACTGGAGGTTGGCGCTATATTTAGAACAGAAAAAATATGATACAATGCCAAGTGGCGCTTAAATTAGAGCGGCGCTGTAATTAGAACTTTTACGGTATCCATGCCCTCATGTAATGACACGGACTATACAAGAAAAATAATCGTCTGAAAAATATTTTTCGTTGTATATAGTATAATAATATGCATAAGAAGTGCATAGTTGAGGATATTATACTGTAATATTGTGTGAGATAGATACATCTAAGATGTATAGTATGTATAAGAAGTAGTTAATAATAATTGAGGATACTACTGTGACATTATGTGAGATAGATACATCTAAGATGTATAATATGCATAAGAAATGTTTAATAGTTGAGGATATTACTATCATGACATTGTGTGAGATACATACATCTAAGATGTATAATGTGCATAACAAGTGTTACCGTATAGCGGGAAACTTTCGTTGGTGCTAATTTTCGTATGCTTGACCAAAACACCCTTAGAATAAATTTTCATGTTTTTTAATTTCGTATGCTTGCTGCGGGAGATTGCATAGCAGGTAGCGCTCGCACTTGGTACGAGCATCACTGGCTTCGATTTCCTTGATCGTAATCGATGCCGATAGCGGTCCACTGGGATCAGAAAGGTCACTCCGTTTCGACGCCTTGGCAAAGAATTGATAAAGAGACATCGTTCAGTGAGCTAGCCTTGCATTTAGCACCTGTCGCTAGTGACCGTGTGCGGCGTATAGGTCAAAGGTCACGGGCGAAAGGGAAAAAAATTTCACATATTCAAATTTTCGCAGTTTTTATTTTCATATAAGGGATGGAACATACGAAATATACGAAAATTAGCACCATACGAAAATTTTCCGCTATACGGTATGTAAGGACAAACAAGATATCATTTAGTATGAGAAAAAAAAATGATTGTGTACTTGCACAAAATAATTATTATGCATGTGCACATACATGACACTGTGTGAGATAGGCCATGCAGGTACGTCTAATATGCATAGTATGCTTAATAATATTATGAGACTGCATATAGTATTGTGTGAGGGAGTTGCAATATAGGCAATGACAAAGTGTGAATGGCAGTAGTGATGTAAGCATGAGGGTGCGGGATTGCACATAGACAGTTATCTATCTAGCATCAACAAAAGAGACTAACAACGCTATCACGGTAAATGATATCTCGACCATAGCTATTATGGGGTGTATAAGAAGGTCAGTGCACTTTTGCGTAGTGATCAAGACGATCATTACCTTTTGCATACAAGATGTCTATGAATCAAGGAATTGATTACGAGTATGTAGTGTACTACAATGTATGACTACTGTAACACTAGTACTCAAAATACAATAATATAAAGCAAGTATAGATCTGCAAAGAATATAATCACTGTATTTATTTGAATACCAGCCGCAGCTCCTATCAATTTCAACCTTGGTTGAGTGCGATTACTAAATCGAGGGCGGCCTTTTTTGGAGCGACACCTCTTGGTGACACTGAATCAGACACAATCGACTCATATTTCACGACAGATTTCGAGAAAGGGGATCAATAAATAAGCAGCAGAACCAAGCCAGGGACTGCTTTTTTTCATGTTTCTGCCTCGAACTAATGGCTTGCGGTCGTGGCCACTCGCACTTAACTGTATTCGCGCATGCATGTGGCTACTAATATGCAGGTATGGTCAAGGCCATGTAGGTGAATTGGGCGTAGGCAGGGTGCTGTGTGTGTGTAGGGGGGGGGGAGTTTCGGGGATTGGGGTGGGGTTAGGCAGGGTGCTGTGTGTGTGTGTGGGGGGGGGGGGGTTAGGGTTGGGGTTGGGATTAGGCAGGGTGCTGTGTTTGGGGGGGGGGGGGGAGAGGGGGGTTGGGATTGGGATAATTAGGCAGAGTGCTGTGTGTGTGTGGGGGGGGGGGGTTCAGTTACTAGTGTAAGTTGCATTTTGTATAATAGGAAATTTACTTAGGGGGCTTGTCTAAAGTCCTTGTGGAAAAATTAACGTCATTATGACGTTAGGGGGGAGAGGGTCTTCGTCCATGACATTTTACAACTGCATTGTCAGCAAATTTTAGCCTTAGTTGTGATTATGCATTCTTGTGGTTGAACAAGTCTAGACACATCTCCAGCAGTGTCAAGATTTGCTTTTTTATGACAGCTGTATCAAGCACTACCTAGCTGAAAGTGTGCATGTAGTTACAGGCAAGCAAGAAACTGCTAAAGAAGCACAGGTATGCAATGAATCCATGGAGATATAGCTAGCCCTGTAGAATACAAGTAAATATCGGAATGCATAGGCTAAATGGAGCAGAATCAGAGTTTCAGCATTGAATGTATGCTGAAATGCTGTGACGTTAAGAGAGGGGGGGGGGGGGAGGGGGGTAAATGTTAACGTCATAATGACGTTAATTTTTCCATAAGGACTTTGGACAAGGCCCCTTATTGTATTGTGATTATCATGACTGTGCAGATATAATGTGCAGCTTACCGTAACTGTTACATTCAATAGCTACCTACTATCCTCAAGTCAAGGCTTAATTAAAAAACACAACTTACTATAATATTATAATATTATACTATAATAGATATGTGCCCCAAATACTGTCAGATAATTGTTTTGTTGATAGTTGACATCTATTCATTATTGGTCTACTTTATGATGACCCAACACCTTCCCATAGCGGGCAAATTGCGTATACAAACTTTGGTTGCTAGGCAACTGCCGTGACAAAGAGCAATGAAAGTGCTACACGGGTAAGGAATTGAATTTACCAGAGGGTTGCCGGCTATCTTCATGGTATGCTGTTGACGGCAGCAGTATTAGGTTACCTATAGATCAGGCTTACATAGATTTCTGATTATAGTCCTCATAAACCAGCCTTTGAGCTGCATTTTCAAGGGCAGTTACACGTGGCTATGCTTAAAGGTGTCAATGTCGAGGTCGAGAATAGGTCTTAGACGCCATCTCTGCGATTGAGGTGCCAACATCGATGTGGCTTAGACTGTGACGACCATTTACCATATGAACTATTATGTAGCTACTGGGCATGTGGTCAAGTTTTCATATTATCACAATACCAATAATATTATATTTAATAATAATAATATTATTATTATTCACTTATATTATTTGCTATACTAACTAGTGACATGCATGCATGGCCTGTTTGGGGCAAGCCTGAGCTGTGAAAGGCTTGTAGCTAGCTGAGACCCGAAAAGCCGCGGCATAGAATGTGAAGACCATGCATCTACCTACACAGATCCAAGCATACCGTGACAGTTGTTGTTGCTGTCAGTGTACCTGCATGCCACTCTACGCTGTGTCTATTCTATCATGCCATGTATGCCAACATTTAATATCTACTGCAATCTGGCAAGATCGAGCAAGATTGACAGCCGCATAGCTGTCACACAGTCTCAGTGAGCAGCACGTCTATCATCTCGATCGCCTTCTTAACCTCTTCTTGCGCTATTGAGCCAACTATGATTGACGAAGAGCTCTGTCCTTCTTTTCTCTGGTTTATACTCGGTTCAAAGTTGATGCCGTGCGCCATGATGGCACTCATATAATGCTTAGTGGGTCTGGGAAGCTCGAGTGTAAATTTGTAATTTGCTAAATTAGAACGGCGTATATACGGCCTGTGTCCCAGGCATGGGAATGCACAATAGAATATGTAGCGTTTATGTCCATAGAGCATCGCTGGGATATAATTTGGCGTGACCGATGTACCATAATAATAATAATAATAATGTAAAATTCGCACATAGCTGTACTGTTTATGTGGGGCTCGCTCAGGCTAGCCCCAACAAATATATAATATTATAATTATCATACGAATTTGATTCCTTCATAATTCCAGTATATTATTATGCCTGCATGGAAAAATAATAATGCCATCATCATGGTGAATTATTTAATACCTCTTTCACTGATATTTTTGTTTCATGTGATAATAATAGACGACTTGCTATACTATGTGACACAGACACAGTAAGATTGACTTATACACCAGAAAATACCTTAATAAAAGTTCCATGTTATATACAAGTGCCGCGGTTGACGTTGTAACGCCTTCTGGGTTGACATAACGTCTAGAGCAATATTATTATTAGTTTATGTTTCACACCATAATAGGTACTACATGTAGGTATAGTGATAACATAATAATTAGTTATTATTCATAAAAATTTAAGAGGTAGTGATATTATAATAGCATATTATGCATGGCGCACATGGTTTATCGTTCTATTACATCCAAGTGCTGCCGTTATAACTCCATGACTTTTCTGGGTTGACGTGAGGTCCAGAACAATAAATTATTATTATTAATTTGTAGTGGTAACATATGGATGCATAAGAATAATTAATTAAGAGGTAGTGGTATAATAATATACATGTAGCTATTAGCATACACATACGTCGCATGGATGCATGCTTTATCGTTCTATGTACGTCACAGCTGATCTGTACTGTGCTAGCTGTTGAATTCATCTGTCGAATTCATCTCAGTGGTTAAAGCATCTAGACTTATCACTATTGAGGTGAGAATCAGTCTCCAACTGTAACATCGCGGCATCTTTGCACGCACTGTATTGACGACCCTTTACCACCTCCACGAGTGCAACTATCCAGCTACATACTTGTCCTTGCATAACTAATAATCACTTACTAGAGTTACACTTTGTGTAGCAGTCCTCGCTCAGCGAGCCACTATGCCAACCAATATCCTGTATTGAACTTCCTGTTTATGCATGATGAATTTGTATTGATTCCCCCGCCTTCCCTGTAAATTAAATTTGTGTTGCACGTGTAGATCACGTGACAAGGGAGTGGTTCCTTTTGTCTATGCTGAAGTATTAGCAGCAAAAGGAGCTCCATTATGTCGTCAGTCTTGGAAGAATGAAGCCAAGAGTAAGCCAATTGACAGGCCACATCTAGCAACATCTTTACCGTCAGCGATAGGACAAACAACTTTGGGCCAAGAAGATGCGATCGTTTTTGGCCGCGCGAAAATTGATTTACCCGGTAAGCACAGTCCAGCCGAACCGTCGAGTTTGTAGGCCTTGCATGACCATCTTGAGGGAGCCCACAACTTTCGACTCAGTAGCACATGGCGACGTGGCCTGAGTCACCGAAGAGAGTAGGAAAGAAAATTTAGACGCAAGCGAAAGAGAGGCCATGAAGCCATACGAAACGACTCTCGAGCCCGAGTAGAAACCTCGCTTCGCTCGGAATTATGCATACTATACATCTTAGATGTAACCGTCTCACACAATGACATAGGCTCGCCTATAGCTATAATACTTTTTATGCATACTATACATCTTAGATGTACACATAATAATATCCTATACGACTTCTTAAGGTAGCATTAAAGTGCGTGGGCGTGAGGTGGGGGATATGACACCTAAACCACATCAAAGTCATTAGTGAGGTGCATGTTGTGTAACCACGCCCTTTTAATTGCACAGGTCTCAGGGGTGTGGCTGCTAGAGCCGGAAGTGTTCATTTAATATCCTCCATGGACCGGAAGCCGAGCCGGAAGGGAGGGGCCAGGCCACGCCCAAAACAGCCCCACCCTGTTCCCCAAGGACCACCATTCTCAATCAAGTGCCTACTAACCACCGGATGTCCACCGGAAGCCCACAATCAATCCCAATTAAAACACACAGCTTCCTCAAGGCCAAAACACACACAAACACTTGGAGGCCGTTCTGCCACACCGCCCACGCAAGAGCTCACCTCATTTCCTGTGTGGGCGGAGTAACAACACGTCATCGCAACCACATCCGCTTCAAACCATCGTCAGCTTCCGTCCAGCCGTACGGTCCCCTCCATCGCACCGGCGTACAGTGCCTCATTAACAGACACGGCCTCACCTTTGACCTCCTGCCACGCCCCCAAAGCCTCCTCGCGGGGTTCAAAGGTCACCACCGCTTCCGGGACACGCCCACCTATCGCCGAGGCCAAGTCCCAGGCGCCGATATCCAAGCACTGGCCCGTGAAGCCACGCCCAATCGGAAGCAATAAAACCTGCATTAACGCACACGCACACACTCCACACAGTGCCAGGAACACGCCCACATGCTTAATTAGGCCTAATAAGGCTTTTTTTTTTTTTTCAAGGCGACCTGAACACTAAGCAGAAAAAAAAAATTGTTCGAAAACCGCCACATAGTTGAGCTGGATGCATAGTAGAGCCATACAATGCAAGCAGGCAGCTATTTTGATCAAAGTGGGTAATGGTCGTCACGTTAATGTGCGCGCGTGGGCGGAAAACATTGCAAATGCATGGCTTCCTATACAAACATATGGGGTAACTTCAAAGGGCCGTAACTTTAATTCTAAGGTGTGAATCAAAATTCCCCAGGGTCAAATCTCTAGTTTCGACCCATTCTGCGTGCCCATGTAAAAATTATCTCCCCAAGTGCTCCCAAACCCCCCAAACATTAATTAATTATATAAATCTTTTTTTTTTTTCAAGCTAAACCATAACCTAAGATAAAAGAATTTTATCAACCAGTAATTAATTAACGGTATATCACCAGTTCCTATCATATGTCTACTACAATAGGTCAGGTATGTGGTAAGGCAGAAAATCTCAACTTGCCACTATAACGTCATACAACGTACATCTGAGATCTGTGTATATGAGAGTGACTTGGGGCTTGTATATGTAATCATCCCCCAGTCTAGATCCAACGTAAGGAGCATTACCCATGGAATGTTATTTGTGTATGTAGACTGCCTTCCCAGCATCACTGGCAGTGAAAAAAAAGATGGAAAAAAATTGGCCCCGGGTGGGATTCGAACCAGTGCACACATTTGACACTGGTTGGCAGACACTGAGCTTAACCATTGCACCATCTGGACAGTATTCATTTCCTGCATGCTTTAGTGGTCAGAAACTACTACGACTCGTATTTCAAAACTGAAAGTGAAAATCAAAAATCTGAGACGATTCAATTATTATTTTTGATCCACTCTACATGCTGATATAAAAATTATTGCACAATACCTTTTCCTGTGCTTCGAATGAATTATTTACATTACATTACATTACATTACATTAATTACATTACATTACACGCTCACATATTCTTTTATCTTAGGTTGTAACTACTTAGTGTATAATTTTTTTTTTAAGTCGTTGCGGTTAATAGTTAAGAAAGAATGCTTTGATCTTGCTTTGAAGTGGGCAATTACCGGTGTTTTCTTCAGGGGCCACTTCCGGTCGCTAATTACACGCGCATAATCATCCCTGGCCGATTCTAGACACGCCCACCTTCGACAAAAAGCACTCGTATGGCCTCTTCGGCCACGCCCCTTCACGATTCGCTAATTGAATTAGCCAATCCTGACGCTCACGCCCACGCACTTTAATGCTACCTTAAGTATATAGCTGGCTGAATTGATGACCGAGGCAGCTGCCTCGGTTGCCTCAATGGTAGCTACGCCCTTGAGCTTATGCATAGCATTACAAATTTGTATTAGCATAGCTATTTCTGGAGCAGCAGAAAGAAATTTGAGCAGAATTATTGCACTCAATGTGAGTCATTAGTCATCACTGTGAATTTCAAAATTTATTTGCAAAGAACAAAAAACATTTAAACAGATGTTATTTCGGTGCTTGAATCTGCTCTGCCAGATGACCAAATCCAACAGTGGGGGACTGGAGGGCCTCGGCTAATGCTGCTAACGTGGGTTTAGGTTGGACCATCTTCAGCCAAGTTGTCAACATGGCTCGAAAACAATCGTTGATGTCTCTATTGTTCCCTTGTATAACGTCCAATGTTCCTGGAGCAATGCCCAGCTCCAGACCGATGTTATACCATGCTGCTCGAGCATCCCAAGTTACTCTCTGGATCTTACGAAGATCATTGATGTCAACTGAACCTACACCTACGAAGGTTAAAAATTTCAATATCAGTTAATCAAAATTAAGTGCACTCCATAACCTATAGTCATACTAGCTTGCTACATAATCTCAATTGCAGCTATACTATATTATTATAGTATAATTTACCTGTAGATGTGCCAATAGAGCCTTTCCCAAGCCACAGTCGGTGTTGTTCTGTCATCTCACTGAATACAGTAGCAGGGTGAGTGGTACAGGTCAAGAGTCCACGACTGGAAATGGTAGCAGGGTGCACTGTTGGCTGATGGTTTGAGCAAAGGAAGGCTCTCTCGGGAATTGAATTGTCGTAGTTCAATCGTCGTGAAGCTTTGCGGATCCCACTGAGGATTGTCTCTCGAATTACTGGACAGGCTTCTTCACATATTTCAAGTGCTCTAGCTGAGCTAATGTCAGAAGGAAAAGAGATATCGACACGAATAAACGAAGAAAAGGAATCTGTTATTGTAATGAAACCAGGATGATTTCCTGGAATTGTGAACCGAGCTTGGTTTCGTGATAATTGCACCGGATTGCCATCCTCCATGAGAAGTTGCCACTTGGCTTCAGTGATAAGAGCAGAAAGAAGAAAGCAGTAGACTCCAAGCTTAGGTCCATCAGGACCGAAGTAGAAGAGAAAAGGAGAAACAACGTGAGAGGATGGGCCAGGTGAGAGACGAGATAAGTCTTCTTCTCGCAATAGGCATGACATCAAGTATTTGCCATCGCCTACTTCTGAAATAATCAGTAGATGCTTGAAAAGCAAGATCAGGTGGTCTTTTTCGAAAAGCTTTGGGACGTAGCGAGACTTAAATTGAGAGAGAATATCTCGCGTGATTATGCCACAAAATTTGAACTCCCGGTAACCAAGTACAGTTCTAGCTGCTCGGATCTGTGTGGGCTGATTTGCATGCAATGTTAGGCTATGCTCTACCAACTCTGTGATCTTATCAAGGATGACCTGAGCATTTATGAAGACTACCTCTGGAAGGACCTCACTATAATGCATGACAAGCTTGTGGGCTGTAAGGTATTGAAGTGCATCTTCAAATGATTCTTTTGTAAAGTGGAATTTGGTTGCTTCCTTGAAGCACTCCTCCTTGCTCAATATTGCTTTCTTTTGATACTTTGCAAGTCGTTGGAAAGCCATCTCCAAAGCAAAGTATCGATGCGGGATTCTGACACGTTGGAGCTTTTGCAACTCAAGCAACATGAGGTACCTCAAATCAGCAAGGACTGCCTGATCATCATCCCCTGGACATTTGGCATTGATGGCAAATATCAGCCTTTGTGATTTTTCATCACAAAAGAGGACATGATTTTTCATATTTTGAGGAATGATGCTGAGCAGCCTTCGTTCCTTCTCTTCTCTGTTTTCGCTGCATTCATGCTCACGGTCCTTATGTGTCCCTATGAAAACAATCTTAGGACACTTGCCCTTTTCTGAAGTTGACTGAAGGACTCGCATGCAGTGGCGAAACGTCTGCAGGTGTGTGAAAGGAGATTTGAAAGGATTTCCTATGCATTTCCCATTAGTATAATACTCAACTAGTGGGTAACTATCAAGAGGCTCGTTTAGCTTCACTATGAGCATACCAAACATGGTATTGGAGACAAAAACTGGAAGTATTTCATGATACATTGGCTGCCCACCAGAATCGCCCATGTCAATCACATCCTGGTCATCTAGTTGACCAGTTGCCTTTGATCCAGCCTGCATTCGAACGACAAGTTCTCTCTTAAAGCCGCTATGCTCCTGGTGCACCCCCTTACCAGTAGATTCTGCAGATTTGGCTTGTTGCTCCATAGGTAATGGATTGTATACATGAGCTATAACAGTTGCTTGTTGTCTCAGTTTGGTGTGTGGCTGTGGCAAGTGTAATCGCTTTCCTGTGCTAGACTCTAGCATACTCTTGGCTGATTCACACAGCATATCAGAGTACTGCTGGTCAGTGATCCTGTTGAAGCAAGTCTCGCCGGTTGTCTGCTCATGGACTCCGACCTTATATTGAGCTACTGCCCTCACTGGATTCTTAACGCACTCTGTGCTTTGTCGTATGGGTGGAGGTTTCTCCTTGAGGAAAGCGTGAAGAGCGTGGGTCTTCCCAGACCCTCCAGCCCCCATCAGGAACGAACTGCCACTGCGGTAGTTCAGCTCACCCTCTTTCATGGCTTCATCAAAGTTATGCTGTGCCCTTTCACTCACTGTACATGAATAAAGGAGAGCTGAATTTGGCTACATTGCTAGCCTCACATTCAGGCCTATTCAATATTTTATGTAAAAGCATGGGAAAATCCTGGTACAAGGTTACTTTTCTGGGATAGTGTGTGCAATCTACATTTTAAATGTATACCAGCACAGCTACCTCCCTATGATCTATTTAGTAGTTCTAGCTGATGAATATTGGATCTAGCCATTTGGATCCCCGTCAGGTATGCATTGTTTCTGTTATGATGCACTTTTGAGGTACACATAAGCACACAAACAATCAAGATCGGAGCATCCCCCTGGGTCTAGAGGCTCTCAGTTTGACAATGGCATGGCTCTTCACATTCAGTACTGATATTGCTATCTCAGAAATAGATCTACCATACTTAATCGTATGGAAAAAAAATAATTTCAATTTTGAATAACGCGCGCTTTTCTGGCAAAGGTCGTCAATCGCTCCATATATATATGTTATGAGAATTCGTAAAATGCTAAATTAAATTTCTTACGTTAGATTGGATCATACGTTGTATTCGATTAACTACGGTATTCTGAATATATGAACTCCGCTGTGACTAGCTACCACTGTTGAGTGATCAGAATAGTGCCACTACTCGGAGACTAATCAATCAAGATGGCCTTTTCCCTTAAAGGGCCTGACAACATGGCTAGGACTAAGATCTCTAAACTTCATAACAGTTTGTCCTATCATTATAATTAATGTAACTATCCTCACTCTCTCTTTTTTTGACATTCATTGAACAGTCAGGAACATAAAAAGATTATGTAGCATGCCTTATCAAGGCAAGAACTGGAGGAATAGTATTTGACTGATTGCTGTCTAACTAGTAAGTAACAGGAGTGACACTATGTGTATGAAAATCCGCATCTACGGTAAATGTACATGTACTGTACTTCTAATAAAATTTGTCCCTTCTAAGTAAATTTCAATTGTGTGTGTATGCTATAAATGGGAATGGAATGCGTACACGAATAAAACATTGAATATTAACCTCTAAAAATTAGGTAAAGCTCAAGTAATATTATTATTTCCATGCTTAGCCTAAATTTTTTGAAGAAATATGGTATACTCCATGGCATACAGGGAACAGCATCTATGGGATTACAATCCCAGGGGTGGATCCAGGAGTTAAGGAGGGGGGAGCACAAAGATGAGCGCGCGTAAAGTGTGTGCGCAAAGTTTTTGGCCATGCCCCCAAATCGATAAACCACACCTCCTAATATGCTGTGATCGGCTGCTTTGAGCTACTTTCTGATAGCAAAATGTTCCTTTTCGACACAAAGTTTCGAACTTCTGAGCAAAGCTTGATATGTTTTTATGAAAGTATATAAGATACTATAAAACTTTGAAATTTAGCAAGACCAACTGATCAAGTGTGCTGGATGGGAAGTTCACACTTGAAGGGGGGCACTGGCCTCCTGTGCTCCCCCCTAGCTGGATCCGCCACTGCATCCTATGACATCATTGTGGGGGCAAGCGCTTAGTACAATGAAGGCAATGAGGTACCACATCTGAAAATTGAACCATGTGTCATTGTTGCGCATGCTCATTGTGTGGATAAGATCAACGGATAAACAGACAGACACACGTTCAAATGAACTTCTACCGAACTAACAAAATTAATGTGGGGTTCCTTTATGCATGCCTCCAATTAACTACTACTCCAAATACATATGTGCAGCAAGTGGAGAAGCAGCTGTTTTGTCTGTCGTCTGTAAAAAAAATGCCAAACATTGAGTTCTAGGTATCTGAGTGATTTCTTAATCACAATCAATCCATAGAAATGATCTAAAAGCTTGCGTCATTACCTTTGAATCATTTGGTAAGGCCCACTAATATCATAAACACTGCGTGTTTTTGGTCATACCCATTTAACTTTACCTTTCTGCTGAAGTGCACAACTTAGGATACCATGCATGTACATGTAGGTAAAGATCATCATCACTGCATTTTTATTGGCCACTTGATCACACCTGTCAACCCTACCCCCACGTGCTTTCTGCTCATGCACATAATATGTAGGCAAAGGTCACCAGGTACACACATGATGCTGCAGCTCTCGTATCTGTGCAAAAAGAGATGCTGCACACATGGCATGTGCTCTATACAGAGATCTACATAGTTTATAGTGGTATTATGTATGTTTATACATGTACCTTGGATGTAAGTGTTCTTCACCTCACCAGCTTGACGAACAAGGCCAATACTACGGAGTGACTCAGCAACATGCTTCCAACTGGGGCAAGGGTGATGAGTAGCATAGAGGTCAAGGTACGCTTCTGTCCTCCGGAAGGGACTATCATAGCTTATCTTAATTTTATTCACTTTTGATTCTGGTAGTTCGAGCCAATTTCCATTATCTTTGTCACCCAATATCTCTATCAACTTTTCTACTGTGATAGTGAGATCTGTATTGATAGCAAGTAGCAAGTGATTCTGAATAAAAAATCACTATGTAAGGTCACGCTGGATACCTTTTTTGCGTGCAGGTACATGCACATGTAGTTGAATAGTCAGGTACCAATATTTGTAATATCTAATGGGCTATAGGTTCAAGGACCATTATTTGTACCATTGCGAAAAGGACCCATGGGTGGTGCACTTTACATTAGATTCAAACAGGGGATAAGTCAACATTTGAGGTATCAATATTGTGCACTATAAGCATGCACAACAGTGCTGAATGTATAATTATCCCGCGCGGATAAAGTAAAGTAATTGGTCGTTGTCGTTATCTTTGGCACAAAAATCACCATATCTCAAGATGTAGGTGTCTAAGCGACTTGTAAGTCAACAAATCAATCGAATTTGGCGAAAAACTGGCTTCAGTGTGCATCAAATTGAGGGATATATGGTCCACGAGCATCATAAATAGTGCCTTTTTGTTGGCCCCGTAGCCACGCCTATCAATAGTACCCATTAATGCATGATGTACGTCCATTGTGCTTTCTGCTCATGCACACAACTAAGTGGCCAAGCGTACGTCATTGACTGGTAAAGATCGTCGATGTTCTAAATAATGCTCGTGACGTTTATAGTGACTGAAATCTGAAGCCCTATGGAACCAATCATAATGTAAGATAGCTATACTATTTAATATTACAACAAAATATAGATAAAAGTGCATGTCTTCCTAGTCCGGGCTAGGTCTGGGTGCAGAGAGTGCTTTTCAAGTGTCACCAGGACCCCCAGCAACTAAGCAGCATTTCCACTATTTCTCTCAATTATAGCCATGCACCAAAAGTAAATCTATAAAATTTATGTAGTTGCACAATGTGCATGCGGGGTATGTGATCTACAGAGCTCTAGTTATCCTATTATAATAATCTTTATCCATGTAAGGAGTTAAATACATTATAAACACTATTATTATGATGAAACCTCTCAATAAAGGACACCTTCAAATAATGGACAAAATCTCATACACCAACTTGTCCGTTATAAAGAGGTTCCACTGTATAAGCATGCACAACAGTGCAATGCTGGACTGAGAAGTTTGAACCAATTAATGTTTGATGCTCTTTCAGGATACTGAGGCAAAACTGGGGGATAGGGCACAATCCAGAGTGGGCCTTCATTTGTGACACACTATATATGGTATTATGGGCAAATGGGGTCTATGCTCACCAAAAGGCACCCATGTCACTGTGGACAGAAAATGGCATTGGCTCACTGTCATCAATGTCTAATATCATCGTTTGAGCCTTTTATTGGGGCTGATTCACCAATGCTATAGTTGGTAGTCGTAGATGCGTTGTCAGGGCCATAGCCTGGGCCATGGAATAAGTCTCTATGTATGATCATACTAGAGCTCTGTAGAGCACATACCCCTCACGCACATTGTGCAATCTGTAGATCTACTTTTGTGCGCATGGTTAAATTTTTTGAATTCAAGAAAAAAAGTAGAAATGCTGTTTGGTTGTGGGTTGTAGGGGTCCTGGTTAAGGACACGCACATTATGATCTTTAAAGTTCCTATTATGCTATGCTCTAATTCCCAAAACCAAGCCAATTATGCTCATTGTTTTGCACCTATTATGCTCTTAATTTCTCTCAATTTTTTTGCATATTAATCTGTGATAATTCGTTCGGAAACTCTTTATGACAGCTTTATTTCAAATAACTATATACCCAGAAGAGACAAGCTACAGCCATACAAGACTAGCTACACTAGCTACTCACTAAATATTAGAAAGGTACTATGTACTTGGTTGATTACCAGACTACCTCATTTTAACCCTATTATGCCAGCATTATGCTGGCATAACAAAACCACCTATTATGCCCAAAGCAATGCCAGCATATTGTGCTTGTCTCTAGTCCTGGTGATGTCAGCAAAAACCACTGATTCTCTCTTGATCTGCGTACCAGATCTAGATCAGGAAGATACTAGAGCTCTCCCCCGCACACTCTGTAGCCACTGTAGCGTAGTAGCAATGCTACTGCAGAGCTGTTGTTATGACTTGACGACCCTTTCCTATACTGCACTCGAGCATGCGCAGTCACATCAGCACATGCCAGTGGAGTGGGTGTGGTCGATAAACCACAGGCATACTGAACAGAAAATGCATGATTTGTAGTGCTAGTAAGCCATTTTCAGCAATTCAAAGCACGTAGAAACCAGTTTTTCACTGATTTCTACCGAATGATTGTGCTTATAGCATGCACAGCTGCCAAGAATTCGAGATCTGGCCATTTTCGTGCCGACAACGATGATGACATTTACCCCTTGCGCATGCACACGGGATAAACATGAACTGCTACTACCTACATGGCTATCTTATATTCTGATTTGGTTCTATAGGGCTTCACATTTCAGTCGGCAGCCAAACAATAATAATATTATAGAGTGGTCACGTGCATTATTTACAATAATATTATGCTGACGATCTTTACCAGTGTACATGTATATGCTAGGCCACTTAGTTATGTGCATGAGCAGAAAGCACACGGCCTGCATGCATTATGCATTGACTAGGCACTGTCAATAGATGTCACGTCCACTTTTTGCAAAACCACATCCATTTCGGTCGTTTCGAGAGAAGCTACTAGCCCTATGTACCAGTCCATTTTCAAACTAAATTTTCTTCTAAAGCATGCGTTGCAGCAGTTTTCTTAGTTCTGTAGCCAGAGAGGGGGTTTCGTTTAGCCTATAATCAATACTTCCTTAGAGCTAGGTGCAGCCCAAAGGTGGGGTTCCTTTGCACCTCTGGATCCCCTCTAGATCTGCCACTGGCTTAGCTGCTTCTACTCCTCATCATCCTCATGGGTCCGTGCAGATTTGCATACCGGTATTTAAGGAGACTGCCATCATCATCATGCACATACTTTGCACTTACCTCTAAGTGGTAGGAGTGGTTTAATTTTCTCCATAGCAGTAAACTCTCCCCATTTGTAGAGATGACTGGCAAGATGTGTCCAGGAAGGCTGAGGATGGCAGTGAACATAGTAGAATGTACACTCGTTGGCTATTTCTCTGTTAGTGGAGCACCTCTGCTGGATTTCTCTGAGTTGGCGCAGAGGGACTATTACATCAGTATAATCAACAAGTATTCTGGAACAAAGTGAGTTCCAGTCATTCAGTAATTCCATAATTTCAGCAACACTCTCCGTCGTCAACGTGGGATCTGAAATCCAATTAATTCCACAGCTTAGAGGAATTAAACTAGATGCATGATGTTGAAATTATGCAGAGCATGCACACATATATACACATGTACACAGATTATGGATACTGTCACTGTGGTTATGAAAGATGGTGTGCTGAGGCATTTTTTTCTGGAGCAGGCCTAGAAATTCGTCAATAGTACCACTGGTGTGGTGTTAGCAAATGAAATCCACCTGGACCACACTGTGTTACTGACACTCACCTTGGACTGGTTCTCCATGGTTCCTAATACAATCAGCAACTTGAGTCTCGCCCATATCATCCAGTGCAAAGATGAGAGCCCTCCATGAGGGGGACTGGTAGCGACCTCTTCCAAGGAGAAATCTCTCCACTACATCCTCAAGGCTGCTCGCTGAGTCAACGCCAAAATAATCTCTTAGATCTGTCCACTCCTGCACGCCCTTCACCACCTCTAATACATTCCCTTGAGTGAGGGGTGGAACTGAATGAGAAAAGGAGTACCTTTGTACATGTACATGAAGAATTAAACTCCACTAATCAGTAGTAATTATCAAAAAAAATTTTAATATATAATATTAAATCCACCTCTCAATGAAATTGAGGTGATGATAAGCATGTATAGTTCAATTGCTCAGGCAATATAAAAATGGCAGCCAACAAATCTTTTGCCAGTGGAACTGAACCAATCTAGGGGGAAATGCGATAGAATACAGATACATGTAGGAAAAGCAAAATGATAAGAGTTGTGTGTAGATTTATAGCCTCAACCCTTGGCCTTTGCCTTGATAGCATGATTACCTATCTGCACCGAGTCATCAGTAATTAACGAAGACTCGCCCCTTCAACGATTTAAATCACCTTTTACATGATTGTACATGTAGTCGACATAGTATGGCTATTCCAGATAAAAAAATATTATCCCCCCATCATAATAATAATATTAGGAAGAGCAAGTCGGCATTTTCCTTCAAGATAATGAAATTAATGGCAATTACCAATAACTATTACCAAATTAACCCCTGAAGACGCCATGATTATCTTCCATGGGGACAAAGGGACTACAGGAGATGCGAGAATAAAAGCACGGACGCAATATTACGCCCACACAATAGCTAAGTCCGATTGTAGCTTAGAGTTTAGGTTGTCAGTTTGATATATCCAGAGAGTGGGCCAATTATCAGCCATTGTTTGAGTGCCAGGAGTGAAATGGGAATTCAGAAATACTGAAGTGGCTCGCCTGTTGCTCTGATGGGCAGGCAGCTGCAATATAGGATCCGAGTGGATCATGAGCCTTCAATAGGGCCTGGGGACTAATCTCACGAAGGCGATCCCTCCTCCTCTATCGAGGTAGCGTTCGTCCCCAGCCCCATGCCCTTTGAGGGGAGGAGCTTGGGACCAGTCTACTTCAGCTCGAAAGAGGCTGGAGCTCAGCCTAGACTCGGCGCATGCACTAGAGCTAGTCTGGAGATAAGAGTAACATATGGGTAACATTAAACCTTTCTTTGGTGGAACTGCTCCGGCTGCAGCATCTTCTATGGTGGCATGTACGTCCTCCATATTGCAATATCAAACGAAAATCCGCTGCCACGCCCACTGGCGGTCCCAATTATAAATTGGTAGGGATTTCCCCTTGAGCATGAGGAGATGGCAGTGGCTCCAGCTGACTAAGGTCATTCTCCGTTTCCCAGCTCAGAAAGAACCATCTACGGGTTTGCCCTCTACCTGGGATCCTATCTGCTGCTAGGTGACTACATCATACACGTACATATAGATGTTAATGATGGGATTGCTAAAGTATCTAGTCTCGTACCCTACCCTAGTCTTGAAGGGGCTGGCATCTCATGCATCTTACCCTCACCCTCCCCCCCCCCCCTCTCTCTCTCCCCCGGGTGCGTTGGACGGGGGCTGGGTACGAGACTGATGGTTCCCTTTGGGCATCTTGATTAATTATTTAAATATTACTGTCAATTTTTTTTAATCCTACGGCTATTTTTCTACTGTGGGCTTTCTTCCAAATGAGTGGCTGAATTTCATTGGATTCACGTACTTTCCTCAAAAGTAAGAGTCCCATCATTATACTAAGATTATAGTTGTCCGTGTGTGTGTACAAGTGGGAGGTGACCAGAAGCTGCTAATACTTTTATTTCTGGACTTGGGGCGATACAATGGATAGCCCACTGACACTGCTGGCTATGGCCTGTCACGATAAATTTGGACCCCACCTTTTTGTTGCCCCCGGCCCCAGCGGCAACTAAAGTGAGCTGCTTCAAAAAATGCCAGGGCAAAATTAGATTGACGTGTACCACTTACCATGGCGGCCTGGAGAATGCAAAGGGGTGACACTCTGGAGTCAATGTAAATTGTTGCCCATATGTGCTTTTCAGAAGGAGACTCTTGGGAGTCCTTGTGAGCAAAGCTGCAAGACAACTAAGGCCATACCAAGTTAATTTTTTGTTTCTCGGATTCGGCGGGTCTGTTTTTGGCTGATTTAAAAAAATATGATTAATATTCCTCACATTATGATAGTAACAGGCCAGGAGTCCTCTTTAGAAAGAGCACTCTTGGTCTGCTACTAGACCCCCTCCTTGAGGATCAAAACACACCCTCCCCCAGCGAAGTATGACTCCTACTCCAGATGACCTAACCCCCTCCTCAAGATCAAAATGCACCCCTCCTCCACAAAAAGTGGCACCCCAGGATTCCTGCTCCAAACCAATACAGATGGGACAAGCGATCGAAACTACAATAGCTGAGCTAGCGAATCCTCAAGGATCCCGCTATTTTCAGCTTTAGCATAGGACTATGAGGGGTGGATAGTGTCAAAAGTATGGTCACTGTTTTGGTGACTTCACTGAGGAGGGGGTGGTTTCGACTGGAGGAGGTGCTTTTCAGTTGGAGGGGTTCACCCTTGAAAATTACCATCAAGTTTTCTATGTAAAGTGTATGGGATAAAGTGACAACTTAGCAGTTTATCTTGGGCATATGACACTTCGTACCTTCTCTGAATGTAGGCCTTAGATTTCCAGACTCTCTTTGGGCACACTTATGCAGCCCTTTATTACCAACTGTGCATGTCCCTGCCCCCTACTGCAGGTACTCGTCAGTGGCGGTGCCAGCCTATCTCTGTGTGGGGTTTGTTGTCTTCCTACTGGTCTACAGTGGACTCAACTTCCTCCTGGTGCCAGATATCAATGATCCCAGGAATATCAGAGGTAACATACAACATGCTATGTATTGAATTTGCACCCCCCCTCCCCCCATCAGCATAATGCTATATTATAGCTGAATTTTTGCAGAAAATTAATTTTCTCAGAATTGTAGAGCTAGGCAAGTGGCCACTGCATCGTGAGGGCGGGGATCAAATATATCTGTTCCAGCTCTACTGGATTGCTTACTAGAGCTCTCTAGAGCACATACATGTACCCCACGAATGTTGCATGCTACAGTTAGCGTACTTAACATGATATACAATGCATTGTAGTCAGAACATCATTTTTATTTCCTCTCTCAATCTGTTGTTGAGTCTATTGGGTTCTATAGAACAGGCGTTGTGTGTTGACTTCACCCTGACTCAGTGAAGGTGTCACCTCGGACAGATGTGTGCATTCCTCATGCATGTGGTTGGTTGCCATAGGCAACAACACTATATACACACATCATTATGCATTATTATCAAGAGTATCATTTGCATGCATGTACATGTCCCTTACCACTACTGGAGAGTGTGGTCTTAAAGTAGTCTTCAGACTTTTTATGTCAGATGCTTTTTCAGAGACACAATCCAGACTATTTTAAAAGTTTCTCAATAGTATATGAAAATGGTATGAAATTGGTCTAAAAATTTGGCCCAATTTTGACTTAAAAGGGTATGAAAACAGACTGACGAAAAGTCTAAAAAGTTCATGAGAAGGTACTGAAGCTGGTCTTAAGTATTGACATGCACAAATACTAGAGGTATCTTAAAGCAATCTGATATTGGTCTAAAAAGATTATTAATTATTTGTGCCACATGAATGGAATGTGCAATTAATTACAAATTATCAGTTAGAATAAACAATAAGGATTAACATTAAAGTTAAGGATAAAACCACAAAATGAAACAAAGTATAAAATACCAAAGTCAGCACTATAATATAATATACATATAAATTAAACTTAATCCTAAGAACATTCCTTACTAGAGTCTCATTGTTTGTGTTTTCTCTAAAATTTCTTCTTTTCTTTATTTTTCAATTTTCCAATCTGTTAGCCAAAGATAGAATCCAATAAGTTCCACAGTAAATTTACAGAGGAAATTGTATGAACATTCAATATGTAGCTACCTAGCCTCGTACCCAGGCCCGGAAGGAGGAGGAAAAAGGTATTGCACGCACATGTGCTAACTACCCCAGGAAAACCTGGGATGCCACAAATGATTGTACACTTTTTGCCCTCCTCCTGCGGCCTAGAGTACAAGGCTGCACCGATATGACATTGCCTTGTACCCTTGCCCATGGGAGGAGGGTGAAAAAGCATACAGTTGTTTGCAGCAACCCAGGTTTTCTTGGGGTAGTTGGTACATATGCATGCAATCATACATGTAGATATTATAGACTACGTAAATGGGATTGGAAACTGCTCATGTGAGCAATAGAATGTACGCACACTCCATGTTATAGTTTGCATTCTTGGATGGACCCGTCGCTATGACAATTTGAGCACAAATGGCCGAAAATGGCGACTGCAGTGCACTTATCGACTAATAGCAGTGAAGTAACAGTAGTTTCGAACTTGAACTAGGCTTATTCCAGTAAGGAGTCCCTACTCTAAACGTGGCTAGCAAAGTTGAACTTCCGAAGTCTCTCTGGTCTACGCTACAGTCCCACAAAGTCCAAGAAGCAAAAAATGGCTGATCAAGAACAGCTGAAAACTGTTTATTTCAGTATATCGGTGCAGTGCCTTTGCCCTTGCCGCCATTTCGGGATGCGCTGTCTTATTTATGACAGTTTTAACACTGATTTCGCTGTCTTCTGTGAGTAAGCAGGCCGTGAAAAGGGCCAAAATCGGCCATTCTTGCTTCTTGGACTTTGTGGGACTGTAGCGTAGAGCAGAGAGACTTCAGAAACTCAAACTTGCTGGCCACGTTTACAACAAGGACTCCTTCACTGAAATAAGCCTTGTTTAAGTTCAAAACTACTTTTTGTTTCGCTGCTATTAGTTGATAAGTGCACTGCAGTCGCCATTTTCGGCCATTTTTTTGCTCAAATTGTCATAGCAACAGGTCTATCCAAGAATGCAAACCATAACACGGAGTGCGTGTACACGTTCTATTGCTCACGTGAGCGGTTTCCAATCCCGTTTACGTAGTCTATAATATCTATGGTGCAATAGGTACAAGGCCCTTTCTCCTCCCCTCAAAGGGCCTGGGTGTATATGAGGTTAGTAGCTACCAGACTAGGCCTGCGCTAATTATTCAGGAATAATTTTTTGAATAATAGGCAGCTTTTTGCAGAAGTTGAATAATGGGCTCTTCAAGTGTTCAACGAAGTACTGCGCATGCGCAGACTGTGCTGTCAACGCATGCTTCTTTAGACTTTGTACTTCTGCTAGTCTCTATGGCCAGTCCTCGATCACTGCTAAACGTTCTCAAAGCGCCCCAAGCATCTGACCTAACAAGAAAGAGGAAGACTGACTCGAATCCGCCCGTTGGCCAAAAGAAGTCCAGAGGTCAAGGTTCTAGTGAGCCAAAGTCCGTCAGTGCAAAAGATCGAGTGAAGAGTGCTTGACTGTTAGTAGAGGTGGAAAACTATTTTGCAGTGCCTGTAGGGAAGAGCTAAGTCCGAGAAAGAACATTCAAGATCACCAATCATATCGCCTGCAAGAAGCACTGGACAAGCAAGGAGAAGGTCAGGACAAGTAAAGCTAAAGACCAAACTATCATTGACAGTCTGAGGACCTATGATGCTGAGCACCACCCTGCATGTGTCGGTGAAACTCTGCCAATGAGTCAGTGTGTGTATAGGCTCAAGATTTTGAAGACTTTTTTGCGTGCTGCCATCTCTCTCACAAAACCAGACGCTTTCCGTGATCTACTCGAGGAAAATGCCGTACGGTCCCTATTATTTTTGAATAATAGGGACATATTGTTGAATAATAGGGAGCAAATTTGTGAATAAAATATTTGAATAATAGGCAAATTTAAGTGAATAATTAGCTCAGGCCTATACCAGACCCTTCTCTTCTCCATCCACTTAGATGATAATACAGTATGCAATTTACCTTCAGTTGGTATCACCTTCCTCATCAAATCATTGTCGTCACATCATAATTAGTGCCACTGCAACACATTTTCCCAGCAGACATTCCTTCATTCCCTACAAGATAAAAAAATAATGTTATTAGTCAGAGAACCAACTTAGCCTTGTATCCAGATCCTTTGAGGAGGATAAGGAGAAAGGGCCTGGTACACACTGTACGTGCATGTGCAAACTTTACAGAGGATTTCCTAGTACAATTCGCTGTATATTATCACTACCATGCGGTCAGACTCGGTGAAGCATCCAAAGTCGGTGAAGTCTAGACATGTCCTTCTCGTAGCTACTTTATTGTTCTTTTGTCGATATTGCTCACTTATGATAGGTAAATTGGTCATAACAGCCCAAAATACTGACAAAAAATGATTTTTAGGCTTATTTCTTAGGTCAAGGACAAAAATATGAATTCCCAGCTTTATTGGGAAAATAATGCACCTATCAATGTATTGCCCCAGGTACCACCCCACGGGCAAGGGTGGGGGATTTGACCTATGTGAAATCAATTGCTTCTCCCCTGGAGAGAATGCTTGGATCAAATTCCCCCATTAGGACTGTATATTTCCCCCTACTATCCATAAATATTGATCAAATCCCTCTGATCTAGGGCATGTTTATTGGTCAAATACGATCAAATCCCCACCTTTTGCCAGTGGGGTGGTAGGTGGGGCAATATATTGATAGGAGCATAACACATGCACACACAGTACTTATGAACCAGACCCTTTCTCCTTCTCCTCCTCAAAGGGCCTGGGTGGTATTCCATCACAAGAATTAAAGCCAAGGAAAGCACACCGGGGAAAAGAGAGAAAGGGAGCAAGGGAGGGAGGGAGAGGGGGGAGGAGGGCACTAATTAGAAAAACAGAGGACAAAGTATAACGAATTCGGAGCTGACTGAGGATTGTTAGCGTATTTACGTTACTTACTTACTTACTTGTTGGCTTGTGACTGATGATGTCAACGTTGATTTCGGTCCAGAGCCTTCTTATCACCCAGCTAGTAAATCAACCTCCTAGAACTTGCTGAGCAGTGACCGTCGAATGCGCTTTTTATCTGTATCGGCTGGACAGTTTAATGAAAATCTTGAGGCTTTCGACGCTTATTAGCGTCCATTTCTTCACAGACTTCTTCAAACAGTCCGTCATAATAACTACCCAACCGTTTTAAATAGACCGTTCCATGATATGGATCCAATTCAAAACTTCCCTCCTCACGTGATACTGGCGCCGCGCCGCGCACTATAATAATAATATTATTATCAAAAAGTCAGATACTTTTCAGATGCTTGCCATTCAGACTTCTTCAGATTGGCTAAGACTCTTTTAAGACTATATCTTAAATTAGCATTAATTTCTAACAATTTCAGGTCTTATTCAGATTGCTATGATTTTCTATCCTTTTTCAAATTCAAGCGTTTTTCAGATTCTAAGACTCTTTTAAGACTACATCTTAAAATACCATTTTCAACTTCAGACTTTTTTCAGATTGCTAAGACTCTTTTAAGACTACATCTTAAAATAACTCAAGACCATGCAGAATTTTAAGACTCTTTCCAGAGTCCTAGTCGGAGACCTTCATACTCTTTTTAGACACTTTTCAGTGAGATCATTTTAACAGACACATTTTAAGACACACATAAGACACTATCAAGTTGCTTTTCAGACTATTCTAGTCCAGTAGTGTACTGTATACACCTACATGCATGTACTTTGGGAAATCAATACATTCCAATCCCAGTGCCTGAGATGTGAGGAATCTTGTCGAGTGTAAATATGTACAGTTTGGAATACTCCATAAATACCTTTCTGCTATATACAGGACATTGACTGAGAAGCATGTGTTTGAGCAGGCCTCCAACCATCCCTTCTTGGTCGGACTACACTCCTGTTTCCAGACAGCTGGTGGGTTTGCAGTACATGATATGCAGTGAGTGCACATGTGAAAGATGAAAGAAAAGGAATATGAGATAGAGAGAGAGAGGAAGAGATTTAACAAGAGAGACAGAGGACGATTAACGATACAAAGAAAAAGAGAGAGTATGTAAGAGAGAGAGAGATTGACATCTATCCCCTTCCTCCTCCAGGCTATTCTTTGTGATAGAGTGTGTGAATGGTGGTGACCTGATGTTTCATATGCAACGACATCGCCGCCTCCCTGAGGAGCATGCTCGCTTCTACTCGGCAGAAATCTCATTGGCACTCAGCTTCCTCCATGAGAGAGGTATGTACACCCAGACTACAGCCCATGAGTTATTGTATTCCTTTATGTTACCTATATTGTACTTGATTCCTTCATGTGGGAGTTGGTCAAGTATCCACAAATTTAAAGGTGGTAGAAAGGTTAATGTGCAAAGGAAGTAGGGTCAGCCCCTTGGGTGCACTTTATGGATGCTCCCACTGGTACACACATTGATATTAAATTTACACTCACATGTCCCAACTCACCAATATAAACACACACATATCTAGAACCCGAGTGAGCGTCTTGGTTGCCATCCTTAGACAGGGTTCCAGGACATTGTCTCTCATGCATTCTACAGAACCATTGAGTGGGAACTATAGTAAGTCAAATTACAGCATTATTTATATTACCATGTACAAAGGGGATTATTTGAATTAGGAGCTGTACATAAGCTTATTATACTATAGTTACCTGTTTAATTTTTTGTTTCAGCTTCGGCAGTGACAGATGAACCCTCCCTACAAACCAAGAATTGACTCTGACAGAGACCCCTCCAATTTCGACTCTCAATTTTTAGTTGAGCCTCTTGACTTCACTCCTGATGACAGGTGAGACATACACTAGTTACCCACACCAGATCCATACTATTATTATAATTGAAATTCACCCCCCTCCCTCCATTTCTCTCCCTCTCTCCTCCCTCACAGTGATGTTCTCCAAGCCATTGATCAGTCTGAGTTTGAAGGTTTTGAGTACGTCAATCCTCTGCTGATGTCCAAGGTGGACGATGTGTGATGGCTGTGTGGCTCACAGTGACAATCTAGGCTCTCTCCTTTAGACTTAATGTGATCAATCATTGCATGTACCACTACATGTATAAAGTTATTGTATTGTTATCAGACAAACCCTGTTGTGGTATGTGACATTTTTTGTGAAAATAACCTATTGTACATGTGCACTATTATTATTGTTATTGTAGGAATTCCACACCATGTTTGGCTGCATGTTGACCCTTTAATATTGGCTAGCTATTTTTAGGAACCATGGGTATTATACACAAAAATAGTATTTGGAAGCATACAACTCAGAATCAGCATGATGCATGATTGTGCATGACACTGTGCACAGATTCATAATATTATAATTAAGTTGATTGTAATCTACTCATGCTTTGAGGACATGACTAGCTTTGTAGTTATCATCATGTCATGTGCATTAATATTAGCAGCAAGCTTATGCATAGCATTACAAATTTGTATTAGCATAGCCTGGGCTATTTCTGGAGCAGCAGAAAGTAATTTGAGCAAAAAAATTATTGCATGCACTCAATGTGAGTCATCAGTGATCACTATGAATTTTAATTGAAAATTTATTTGCAAAGAAGAACAAAAATCATAAAAACATTCCAAACATGTTATTTCAGTGCTTGAATCTGCTCTGCCAGATGTCCGAATCCAACAGTGGGGGACTGGAGGGCCTCGGCTAATGCTGCTAATGTGGGTTTAGGTTGGACCATCTTCAGCCAAGTTGTCAACATGGCTTGAAAACAATCGTTGATGTCTCTACTGTTCCCTTGAATAACGTCCAACGTTCCAGGAGCAATGTCCAGCTCCAGACCGATATTATACCACGCTGCTCTAGCATCCCAAGTTACTCTCTGGATCTTACGAAGATCATTGATGTCAAGTGAACCTACACCTACAAAGGTTAAAAATTTCAATATCAGTTAATCAAAATTAAGTGCACTCTATAACCTATAGTCATACTAGCTAGCTTGCTACACTATCTCAATTGCAGCTATAACATAATATTATAGTACAATTTACCTGTAGATGTGCCAATAGAGCCTTTACCAAGCCACAGTCGGTGTTGTTCTGTCATCTCACTGAATACAGTAGCAGGGTGGGTGGTACAGGTCAAGAGTCCACGGCTGGAAATGGTAGCAGGGTGCACCATTGGCTGATGGTTTGAGCAAAGGAAGGCTGTCTCGGGAATCGAATTGTTGTAGTTCAATCGTCGTGAAGCTTTGCAGATCCCACTGAGGATTGTCTCTCGAATTACTGGACAGGCTTCTTCACATATTTCAAGCGCTCTAGTTGAGCTAATGTCAGAAGGAAAAGAGATACCGACACGGATAAACGAAGAAAAGGAATCTGTTATTGTAATGAAACCAGGGTGATTTCCTGGAATTTTGAACCGAGCTTGGTTTCGTGATAATTGCACGGGATTGCCATGAGAAGCTGCCACTTGGCTTCAGTGATAAGAGTAGAAAGAAGAAAGCAGTAGACTCCAAGCTTGGGTCCATCAGGATCAAAGTAGAAGAGAAAAGGGGAAGCAATCTCAGAGGATGGGCCGGGTGAGAGACGAGAGAAGTCTTCTTCTTGCAACAGGCATGACATCAAGTATTTGCCGTCACCTACTTCTGCAATAATCAGTAGATGCTTGAAAAGCAAGATCAGGTGGTCTTCTTCGAAGAGCTTTGGGACGTAGCGAGACTTAAATTGAGACAGAATATCTCGTGTGATTATGCCACAAAATTTGAACTCTCGGTAACCAAGTACACTTCTAGCTGCTCGGATCTGTGTGGGCTGATTTGCATGCAACATTAGGCTATGCTCTACCAACTCTGTGATCTTGTCAAGGATGACCTGAGCATTTATGAACACTACCTTTGGAAGGACCTCACTATAATGCATGACAAGCTTGTGGGCTGTAAGGTATTGCAGTGCATCTTCAAATGATTCTCTTGTAAAGTGGAATTTGGTTGCTTCCTTAAAGCACTCTTCCTTGCTCAGTATTGCCTTCTTTTGGTACTTTGCTAATCGTTGGAAAGCCATCTCCAAAGCAAAGTATCGATGCGGGATTCTGACACGTTGGAGCTTCTGCAACTCAAGCAACATGAGATACCTCAAATCAGCAAGGACTGCCTGATCATCATCCCCTGGGCATTTGGCATTGATGGCAAATATCAGCCTTTGTGACATTTCATCACAAAAGAGGACGTGATTTCTCATGTTTTGAGGAATTATGCTAAGTAGCTTTCGCTCCTTTTCTTCTCTGTTTTCTCCCTTGCATTCATGCTCACGGTCCTTATGTGTCCCTATGAAAACAATCTTAGGACACTTGCCCTTTTCTGAAGTCGACTGGAGAACTCGCATGCAGTGGCGAAACGTCTGCAGGTGTGTGAAAGGAGATTTGAAAGGCTTTCCAATGCGTTTCCCATTAGTATAATACTCAACAAATGGGTAATTATCGAGAGGCTCGTTTAGCTTTACAATGAGCATGCCAAACATGGTATTGGAGACAAAAACTGGAAGTATTTCGTGATACATTGGCTGCCCACCAGAATCACCCATGTCAATCACGTCCTGGTCATCCAGTTGACCAGCTGCCTTCGATCCAGCCTGCATTCGAACAACAAGCTCTCTCTCCAAGCCGCCATGCTCCTGATGCATCCCCTCACTACTTGTGGATTCTGCGGGTTCCGCTTGTTGCTCCGTAGGTAACGGAGTGTATATATTATGAGCTATAACTGTTGCTTGCTGCCTCAGTCCGGTGTGTGACTGTGGCAAGTGTAATCGCTTTCCCGTGCTGGACTCTAGCATACTCTTGGCTGATTCACACAACATATCAGAGTACTGCTGGTCAGTGATCCTATTGAAGCTAGTCTCGCCGGTTGTCTTCTCATGGACTCCGACCTTACATTGAGCTACTGCCCTCACTGGATTCTTAACGCACTCTGTGCTTGTCGTATGGGTGGAGGTTTCTCCTTGAGGAAAGCGTGAAGAGCGTGGGTCTTCCCAGACCCTCCAGCCCCCATCAGGAACGAACTGCCACTGCGGTAGTTCAGCTCACCCTCTTTCATGGCTTCATCAAAGTTATGCTGTGCCCTTTCACTTACTGTAATCACATATTATGCACAAAAATAGCATTATAAGCGTATATAGGAAACTTTATCAACTATATGTATCTATACTGGAGAGCCTGGTACAGTGTATGAGGCTGTACATTATTAATTATTATTGTACTATTGTCTTGTTTTTGTGAGCCACTAGAGTCCACGAAACAGCCCTTCATATGGCACCTTACGGCACCGCAAAGCATACAACTAATCAACATCAGAGTACCCCTCAATCTACAGGTTCTCATTGTATGTCTGTTTACATCTTTCAGTTTAATAAGTAGCTATCACAGATATAGGTCTATACTGAATATGCAGACTCATGCAGCTGTGATTAGCTGCCACTGCCATGTCTCAAACTTGAGATGAATAAGTAATTCTGCTCAAACAGCACACTCCGTGATACATGTAGTACTTGATTTTTGTCATAACTGTATACACTGCTTCTGGTTTCTCGTGTGCTCGAAGTATGTCTGAGCAAGCCCCTAATAGGTGACCTTCTGCACCTTTATTTGTTTTAGCAGTGAGCTCTTCCACTATAGCTATCCCCAAAGCTTTCAATAGCCATAGAGTAATTTAAAAAGTTTATGTACAAAAAGTATAGCATAAATCGTAACTGCATGCATTACATAACTGGGATAGATCAAATACCCCGGTACTACACAATAAGCATAGGCGGCGGAAGGAAGCTTTGACTGGGGGGGCAAACATTAACAATTGCGCGCAAAGCGCGCGCGAAAATTTTGGGGACACGCCCCCTTAATTGAAGTTCAAAGGTCACTCGTGTCGATCGGTGGTGCCATGTGGTGCTGCTACTGTCAGAAACAAAGAAATGGTGGAAAATGTGCACTGTGATCGATTCTTGAAGCTATTCTAGGCAGCTTTTGTAGGTATTTTGGTATATTTGTTGTGAAAAGTAGCTACTTTATGATATCACTAGCTTGGATTTTGGGGGGGCAATGCCCCCCCCCCATCTCTGAAAGTGGGGGGGGGGGGGCGAGTGCCCCCCCTGCCCCCCCCTGTTCCGCCGCCTATGATAAGTGTGACATACTATAAGCTACTAATTAAGCAGCTATGGATGCATAATTACACTATAATATGATTAACATGTTTACACCCGGACTACATACATAGTAGCTATGTTTATACTTTCAATGATTCATTTCCTGGGAGTGCTGCTACTCAAGATGATCAAGATGGCCTCATCCCTCAAGCAAAGGGCCAGACGAAATGGCCATAATCATTATCCACCAATAATATGCAGCCACCCTGGAGTGTGTCACTATTAAGTGGTTACAATTGCAAACCGCGTTTTTTTTTGGCTGAAATATGGCATAAGAATAGCTAGGCTTAGTTCTGCAGCTGTTGGCTGATTGAATATTTCAAGTATATAGGGTGTCCAGGGTTCTCCAAGTAGGTCTACCATAGTATGATAGAAACCATACTGCAAATGGGTGTGACCCTTCTAATGATGTGCTGAACACAATATTTAATCAGCAGTGATCATGTACAAAATTTCGCAATTACGCTAATATTGTGTTTGGTGCGAACTTTCACAATGGGTTTACCGATTTATTTTGCATAGTTTCTGCTGTTACAGTACCTCCACCTACCATACTCAGTTATTGATTGGATTGGTAATTTTCGGTTAAACACCCTACATCATAAACCAGTCATCTGAGTTATAGCTGCCATCAACACACCGTGAAGCATCAGCCGGCTGCCCTCGCTCTCGACTGATGATTAAATAAGGCCAAAACAACAGTAGCCATGCATACTATTCAAATAATAAGATTGAGTTGATAATTTACCTGGGCGCTCATTTGCACCTAACTGTGAGTGTGATATGGTACTTCGAATATTGGCCCATCCCCCAGTCCAGGTCCAGTGTAAGGTGCACTGCCCATGGGCCCTTTTTGGGTACGGTATAATGCAGCTCTCCTCACTTTTCGACATTCATTGAATAGTTAGGAACGTAGAAATACATGCATATGTACAATGCATACAAATACAGCATAACCACCTTGTCAAAGCAAAGAACGGGAGAATTGGCATTTTAGATAGGCTATAAGTGATGTACACAATTCAAAAGTGATGCTGTGAGTGTGAGCAATAGTGTGACTCTTTCTTGTGTGCATTAATAGAGCATATACATATCATGTAGTTTCTTGCTATTTTTACACTACTAAATGTACTTAGGTGCATGCATTTAAAAATTCACACTAACAATACAATACTCCCTAGCATACAGGCAACAGTAACTATGGCTATAATTCATCATACAATACTATATAGACTATCTGTATATACTGTATCTATGTGAGGGCAGGGGGGAGGAGGGGGGGGAAAGGGAGGGAGGGGGGGCTGAACCCCCCTCCCCCCCCCCTCCCCCCAATATTCTAGGAAGGGGGCAGAGCCCCCTTTGTTCTCCAGCCCAGTATTGTTACAACACAGATTTCTAAACATTTACCAGGCCTGATTACGAGTAAATGTGCCTAAATAGCTGCCAAATCTATTCCACTCGACTTACAGTTCATTTTTTTACTGAAAAACTCGTGATAGCAGCTGTGATGGTACAAAAATGGGCGTGGTTTGACACATTGTGGGCATGGTCGTAAAATTTTCATGTGTGCTTCGCACGCAATTGGATATTCATAGGCTCCAACTTTTCCTGAGCAGCTCCAGGGACATAGACCACACCCACTAGATACGCCCATCATTAATTAAAACTCCACCCATACCACACCCAATATGATTGAATTTGATGACAACGTTAACAATGGCCAGAATATACCATGAATTTGCAAGCCTAGTAGACCTCTTGTAGTGTTGCTACTGCAAAAACCAAAGTTTGTAAGGCACCAGCTTGTTCATTTTACCACAAGTAAGTAACTAGTTGTACTACTACTACCAAGGGCTTATCGAGCCGCCGTAGGCGTACTACAGTGTTTATGCTAGTGTCTGGACCTCTTCCGGGACCAATAATACAATTGTAGTAGAGCCTTCCGGGACGCGGGACAGTTGTTAAAATTCGGGACTGTCCCGGAGATTCAGGGACAGTTGGAGCCTATAGATATTCAGCCCCTCCAACCTTCAGAGTATCTTCCTACGCCTATGAGTTGGTGATGATAATATTATTATGGCTACACAGGGGCGGATCCAGGATTTGAGGAAGGGGGGAGCACAATGAAGACGCACGCGAAGCGTGCACACAAAGCGCGCACGCAAAGCGCACACGCAAAGCGCACACGCAAAGCGCACACGCAAAGCGCACACGCAAAGCGCGCACGCAAAATTTTAGGCCACACCCCCCAGATTCGCTAAACCATGCCTCCTATTTGCCGCGATCGCCTGCTTTCTGGCAGCAAAATGCTCCATTTCGACGAAGTTTTGAACTTTTGAGCTGAGCTTGGTATGTTTATGAAAACAAGTAGTGTACACTATAGAATGTTGAAGTTTACAGATCAATTGTGTTGAACAGGAAGCTCACAGCTGAAGGGGGGGGGGGAATTGGCCCCCCGTTCCCTCCCCCTGGATCCGCCCCTGCTACATTCCTGAACCTATCGATATTACTCCAGCTCTAGTTAGTCAATGATATCTATTAAGCCTACATGCACACTCTGGTCCCATTACCCTGCCATGGCATTTCCTGTATAATAATGTATTTCTATTGGTGTTATTTTGAGCATGTACACAATGAAGGCAATGCGGCACAATGAAAATGGAACCATGTGTCACTTTCATACACATGCAAACTGCATGGATAAGATGGACAGACAGACAGACACACGTTCAAATGAACTTCCATCGAATTAACAAATGTGGGCTCCCTTGTGCAATTACTTATAGTAGTATTGATCATAGTTATAGCATGGGGCCAGGAAGTCCCAGGAAACTATGCTATAAGAGTCATATACATGTATCCCTGATTGATCAGTAGCTCGGCGCGCGCACCTACTTTTCCATGTAGTAAACAAACTAGCGAAGAAACATGTAATTGATGATGGATGGCGTGAGTGGACAATGGCCCGGACCCGACAGGCAGAACTGCCCGATTGAGGGATAATTACACGTATATAATTTATATACAATAGGTTCCTAAATTAGTTCGCGTGTATTTCCATGTCTGTGCAAACAATGTCTACAGCCTACCAACCACATACGAATGTATTAGGTATGATTACATGACTGCTTGTGTGAACTAGGCTCTGGTGACCAGAGGGAGAGAAATATGGATCCTTGTACCCCTCTGGGAGGGAAATATCCTAACATGTTACCCTGGCTGATCTAGTAGATATCCGATATATTGCATGTTTATACATGTACCTTGGATATAAGTGCTCTCTACCACATCAGCTTCAAGGAAAAGGTAAATACTACGGAGTGACTCAGCAATATGCTTCCAACTCGGGCAAGGGTGATGAGTGGCATAGAGGTCAAGGTACGCTTCTCTCCTCCAGAAGCGACTATCATAATTTGTCTTGATTTCATCTACTTTTGATTCTGGTAGATCAAGCCAATTTCCAGCATTTGGATCCCCCATATCTGTCAACTCCAGTAACTTTTTTACCGTGATAGTGAGATCTGCATTGATAGCAAGTTGTAAGTGAATGAAAATCAGATGACAAAATTATTTGGTTATATATACAAGTGTATGTTTAATGTTACAATCATGGGATAATGTGGCTAGTAAGCATGATCATCTATTAACATGCTTAATGCACAAACAGTACCCTGCTTGTGCAGGATTGCCCATTAGAACTTTACGCACGCCCAGATGGAAGTGGAATGAATTTTGAACCTGTACCTAGAGACCACACCCCTCACTGCAAGCAGCTGCTCCGGCTCGAACTAAATGTGCAATGGCGATGTTCTCACTCTGCTCGAACGTCGCTACCGGATTATTGACAGGTATGATAAAGAACAGACATCACCTCTCGCTTTACTTGAGGCTTGGTGGCTAGCGCCAGCGCCTGCTCAGCAGGCTGCTTGAAATGTGCGGCGCTTTCGTACTGATCATTCAACAATACATCTATCATGTAGTCTCTAGCTAGCTATGGCCGGCCTGAGGCACTCTTCTTTGTGCACACAGCCCTACAGTTCTGACCAATCCTCAGCCTTGTGGTGTGGACTTTCTCTCTGCCTGCGCTGCATGTTCATAGCAACTAGGTGCATCCAAGACGCGTATCCATGCCCTCATGTAATGGTACGGACTGCAATATAAATGATCGTCTTATTGTATATAGTGTAATAATGTAATAATGTAGTGTCAGTATGCTATCTACATTGTATAGTAGGCAAAAATTTGTTGCATTGTATAATATTGTGAATACATGTAATTATGATGTCACATTGGAAGCTTATTTGCGTGCAATTACACTTATACGTACATGTAGTTGAACAATCAAGTGAAGGCATATTTTCTCGTTATTAGGCACATCTCGCTTATAAGTGCATATTCGTTATTAAGCGCATGTCATTTTCCTGACCTGAGTACTCGCTGTTAGGCACATTTTGCGTATAGGCACATACGTGACTCTCAATTGACATCGATATCTGCATGCTTTCTTGCTAGCCCAGGGTTCTAGCCGTTTCAAGTTACTCTAAATCACAATGGCTACTATCGATTCTCAGGTTCTTTGAGCTAGGAGTGCTATTTCGAGCTGGGTGGAATGCAGCAACACGAATGATTGTGTGATTGATCGATTGGCCACGCCCCTAAATGATACTGTGAACGCGCATGTGTTCCTAGGTGTAGCTATTCCTTGTTAGGCGTGCGCACTTCACTATTAAGTGCAGATTTTCTTCCTGTGGAGATATAAGCACATGCGCTTAGGCCAAGCAAAATTGATTATTAGTTTCTCATCCTATGTTCAGGAATTTCCCCAGGTGGGAGGGTGGCTTTTTATTTTATTTTTTGTCATGAATATCATTAAATGTCATCATGAATTTCATTAAAAATGGGCGAGTCTATGACGTAGTGCTTCGTGCATTTTTTAATGGTAGTTTTAATGATATTCATGAATTAAAATATGGTCAGGCAGAGGAAAAACTAGAGGCGGGCGGGGATGAGAAACTAATATTCAATTTTATTTGGCCTTAATAGCTGGAAAATACGGTATTATAATACACGGTGAGTTACCAATTTAACAGGGAGGCAGTCGCATTGGGTTAGCATAACATGGGCGGGGTGTGGAGGTTGCCGTAGGTATTAAAGGGGCAGAGTAGCAAGATGATTGGTCAGCTAGAATCGGTAGTTATGCACAAATCACCGTTACTAAGGGGAGCCAGAGCATAAGCTGGACATGCAACTATTCAATACTCAGATTCCTACTGAGCTGAAGTCAACCCAAATTTTGCAGTTCTCTCCCTTCTCACCCTTTATTCTGTCCACATAAACTTAATGAATGTGCATGGCATGCCTAAAATTTCAGGGAAAACACTTTGGCAGATGGCTGTAAAATTACGAAATAGTTGGCTATACCAGTTGGTATTGGTCTCTAAGTGATTTACATACTGACAGCTAGACATACGATAGACTAATTCATCTCCCTTCACTCTCTAACCACATGGCCATGACAACATAGGCGAGTTCATGATCCAATATGCATGCATGTGTACAGTCATGTGTAAGTTCAGAGGAAAGATATAACTAAGCTGGAGAGATTCTGCCAATTAGATGAGATACCAAGCCTCAAACAAACACCGATGAACGTAACTTATCTAACTAATCACCCACCATGCAATCTTTATGCGGGGTGTTCCCATGAGATCAATTCTCATCCCATGAGGTCAATTCTGGTGTAATCAATTCGCACAAAATCAACTTGTCAGAGATCAATTCCCGTGTAATCAACTCATATTTTTTTCATATACATGTACATGCTAATAATGTGCAAAGTGTATCAGCATTATATTGATTCTTGAATGTTTCCAAATACTCATCGATACTAACTATTCCTTTTCTTAAATCTCTAAAAAAGAGTCTGAATTCTCTCTCTCTCTTTCTTTGACCCTTTGTCTTACATACGTGCTTCGTTGTAGCCTCTTCTTTCTTTATAATCTCAATCAGCTCGAAAATGTTGGGTTCATGGTGGCTTTCCCACTACTTTCTTCAGCCGTGAATGCCAACCTTTGACGTAGTTGTTTGTGTGTGCATGAAGTGGTAGTAGCAATCTTTTATGTGATGCATTTGGAAAGTTAAACAACAATGCTTGAATGATTTCCAATTCAAAATTGCACAATGTCATGAGAAGAGAGGATCGAGAGTTAGTCCAAGGTCATCTTCAGGAGCATGTAGGCACGGTTGTACGAGTTCCGTTGCTTGTTAGGAAGCAAGGCATAGATCATCGGAAATACCTGGTGGAATTTGGATGGTGAAAACCACATAGAAGATCGATGGGCAGATTGAGAATGTCCCGTCCACAAATTGAGTTGAGAATTGATCTTGTGACAGGTTAATTTCGCAAGAATTGATCACACGAGAATTGACCTCGTGGGAGTTGATCTTTAGAGTGAGAATTGACCTCATATGCACAGAGAGAATTACATCATAAAAAATTATAAGTATGTTTAATGTCACAATCATGGGATAATGTGGTTAGGTTAGTATGCATGATCACCTATTAACAGTACATGCTCACAAAACATAGAGACGTAGTTCATGAACAAACTGTATCCTACCTGGGCAAGATTGCCCATTAGTACCATGCGCATGCGCAGATGGAAGCGGTTGCAGAGGCCACACCCCTCATAGCAACTAAGTGTACGTGTGCAATGGCGATGTTCTCTCTCTGCTCGAAGGCACTCTACTTTGTGCACACGACCCTACAGTTCTGACCAATCCTGAGCCTTGTAGTGCGCACTTTCTCTCCGCCTGCGCCGTGCGTTCATAGCAACCGGGTGCATCCAAGACACGTATTCATGCCCTCATGTAATGACACGGACTATATAAGAAAACTGTCGCTCTGAAAAATATTTTTCGTTGTATATATATAGTATAAATAATGGAGTAAAAGACCATCTTTCAGATTCAGATATGGGTAGGGGATACCCTTGGTTGTATATAACGCTCCTGGTGATATCAGCCAAAAAACCACTGACTCTCTTTCTGCACCAGATCTAGACTAGGTAGTTATAGGTATCTTACATTCTGATTCGATGGGGGCTTTGAATTCCAGTCTACGGATAGCTAGCAGCCAAACATTATGTCACTAGCATTATTGACGACCTTTACCAGCTCATGATATTTGTTATGGTTATGCGAATGAGCACAAGGGCATTGAGTGGGCACTATCGATAGGCCTGGTTACGAAGTCGAGCAAAAAGGCACTATTTGTGATGCTCGTGGACTATGTCCCTTGATTCGAAGCACACTGAAGCCTGTTTTTCGCCAAATACGACTGATTCATTGTGCTTACATGTACTAGTCGCTTAGGTGTCTAGACCTTGAGATATGGCGATTTTTGTGCTAACAACAACGACAACGACGACACGACCGATTACTTTAAAGACCCCTTGCGCATGCGTGTGGGGTAAATATGAAGCACTATTGTGCAAAACCCTCGGCACATAGCAATAGCTACATGCATTCATACTGCTAGTGCTAGTCTACACGTTGCAAACTTACAGCAACACTGTTACTAGCCTCGTCCTCAGACCTTCTGAGAGGAGAGGGGGAGAAAAGGCCTGGTATCCACTGTATGCGCATGCGCTGTTATTATTCAGATTTGAATAATCCAATTATGTACGGATACTGCCTAGTATATTTTCCCTTTGACCTTAATTCACCATGTTCAATGTACCTAGAAATGGCAGGCTTAGACAGTTCCAAGTTTCGAGCGAGATTCGAGTTAGCTCAAGTGACGTTGCCCATTGATCAACAAAGGCCTCTGAACAGTGTGGGTATGCATTTAGCATGATTGCTAGTACAAAGGTCAGGAGGTCATCCCGTTTTCTTTAGACATATGGACCATTTCACTTGTCAGCACGTGGTAGAAATTAGTGTACGGATGTACCTTTACGGTAAATTATATGGAAAATGTAGCACATGTGCATGCAGTGGATACCAGGCCTTCTCTCCCCCTCACCCCTCAGAAGGCGTGGGGACAAGGCTACACTGTTACTAGCAGGGTAGCCACAAGGAATGCACTAGTACCAATTGCATGCTATTATGTAATAGTACCACTTGCTTGCCGGATCAGCAGATCTAGTACAAAGTACATGTAAAGCCAAGAAGCATATTTGTTAGCCTACTATGAGTAGTGATGAGGCAGTCGAGTTATAAGAACTATCGCTAGTGCTACTCATTACAAGTCTTGAAATAAAGCAATTATTGTCTCTTTCATCAGTTTATCAAGAAGCTAAGAAGGCTGAGGTAGTCAGCAAATGTCGCCAGAGCTTTTGAACAAATTGTTTTCAACCACAGTTTCAATGAAATCCCTATCCAGAAAATAGCCTAAAAGCCTAATGGCACCTTGCCAGGTACATAACAGCTAGTGTTGTAGCAGCATAGGTAACCTATGCCTAGCAGACACACATGCATACTACCATACCACTGGTGCAGTATTAATAATACGTATATACCATATTATAGAAGCAGCATGATTTTACGTATAAATACATGTAGAACGTTGTGCGTCGCTTAGGGAAAAATCAAGAAGCTTAGCCAAAACTTGCAAACAAAGCATTTTCAGGGAAATCCACATAATACTTGCATTTGGAATGCCATAAGGAACCTAAAATACCATACTTTGGACTCGCAAATGAGGTATATGGCAGCTAGTGAGGTAACAGACAGACAGACAGACAGACAGACAGACACACAGAAAGACTATTGTAACCCTCACACATGTGCCGAGAATTAATAATTATACTTCGCACTTACCTCTGAGTGGTAGGAATGGGTTAATTTTTTCCACAGCAGCAAACTCCCCCCATCTGTATAACCAACTGGCAAGATGTGTCCAGGAAGGCTGAGGGTGGCAGTGGACATAGTAGGATGCACACTCATTGGCTGTTTCTCTCTTAGTGGAGCACCTCCGCTGGATCTCTTCGAGTCGGCTGGGAGGGACTAATACAGTAATGTAGTCATCAATTATTTCGAAATACAGTGAGTCCCAGTCATTCACTAATTCCATAGCTTCAGAAACGCTCTCAGTCGTCAAGGTGGGATCTGAAATGCAATCAGTGTTCACAATCTTAGTAAACTAGATGGAGTTAAAATTAAGCAGAGTGCACCCACACATGTATGTGTACACAAACACAGACAATGGATAAAGGACAGCCACTAATGTCCCTTGTCTGTATGACCTGGTGTGCTATAGCTTTCTTTTGGAGCAAGAGTAGGAAACTAGTCAATTGTTGATGGAAAACACACAGAGCTGCATTTTAGGATTTTTTTGAAGGGGGGGGGGGGAGGGGAGATTAGGAATGGCTAGTGGCAGCAATACTAATTGGATGTCATAACAATAGTGGCTGAGGAATAAGAGGCATAGTGGTACAAGACCAGGGGTATCAGTTGGAGGGATAGATAGTCATCCACATAATTGATCAAAAGCCAGTGTATGGCTCTTTATCATTGGCAAAAATTGGACTCTTCCTGATTCCAGCATACTGGAGAGATGCAAATTCACATGACTATAAATCTCAAGGGGGTTGCCCCATCCCACCCTCCCTCCATAAATATAACCCTGATACACACACACCTTGGACTGGTTCTCCATGGTTCCTAATCCGATCAGCAATTTGAGTCTCGCCCATAAGATCTAGTATAAAGGTGAGTATCCTCCATGATGGAGACTGGTAGCGACCTATTCCAAGGAGAAATTGTTTCACTACATCCTCCTTGCTGCTCGTGGAGTAAATGCAACACCATTTTCTTAGAAATTCCCAGTCCTGTACTTCCTTCAACGCCTCTAATACGTTTCCTTGAGTGAGGGGTGGAACTGAATAAGAAAAAGAAACATGGTACACCTTAGTAAATGAATTAAACTCCACTAACATTGTTATCAAACAGTAAATTGATATAATTTAAATTCACCTCTTGATGAAAGAGGTTGAATTTGTGACCCTCACTACAAATAATACTATAACACTACATGTACATGTATATGCATAGTTTCGTCCATCTCCACATTAAATTTTGGTATGATTGAATTAGGAAATTTACTGGTAGCCACAGTAGCACAAGGGTCAAAGCTCCTGACAGTGCACTGTACTGGCAGCCAATAAACGTACTGCCAGTGGAACTGAACCAGCCTAGGAGGAGATGTGACGGAACACAGGTAGGAAAAGCAAGGGTGTAAGCTTAAATAGACACACATGCCTACTGTTCTGTGTAGATTTATATCCTTTGCAGGACAGCGAAAATATTGGCTTATTTAATATCCATCAGAACCAATTAAACTTGACCCCTGGCAAAGACTAATGAAATTTGGTCAACCCCCTTGATAATGAGGTCCCTTGGCCTAATCATATGAATTCCCCCTTTATGTAAGTAGTCTAAGGACGCCGCTGCCTATCACCCTCAAGATGCTGTTTTCAAACAAAAAAACCCTCAGGATCCAATTATCCGGGAGCCTCACTGGGATGAGCATGTAAGCTATTTGAGCTCATACAAGCCGAGGCTGGAGCTCAGCCTAGCCTCGTCCCCAGGCCCCTCCCCGCGTTGATGGGTGGCCTAGACTCGCCGCATGCACTAGAGCTAGTCTGGGGATAAGGGTAAATTTATAAAACCTTTCTTTGCTGAAATTGCTCCGGCTGCTACATGTAGGCCCTCCATTTTTACTAGGGACACACGTGAGTGCAGGAATTTCCTCGCTCAGCGCACGCGCACAAGTCAATAATTGGTTAGGATAGGATGCAGTACGCGGTGAGCTTACAGGATCGCGGATTTAGGGGGGGTAATTATAAAAAGGGGAACGGGAAATGAAGAAATGGGAAACGGAGAAACGTGGAAATGAAGAAATGAACTGGAAATGGTCGTCAAAATGCTGGAGAGCCTCTAGCTCTAGACAGGTGTTACTCAGATCAACTTGTAACAATGTTTACTTCCTCTATTTATTTTAGCAGCCAAAATGATCGATGCCTGTGGTATCTGAGTGATATTAATATAAGAGCCACTCCTGCTAAACTTATAGCTTCAGAGTGTATGTAAGACCTGCAGTTTATTGAATAGCTGATACTGGCAAGCAAGTCATGGCATAGTCTTGCAGGCCAGCCCAGAGAATAGAATATTGAATGTAATATGTCGAATCAAGTCATTGAGGCCCGGTTTCCAAATCACTACAACAAAAATCGTAGCCTCTGGGCTTGGCCCGGTAATGATGAAGTAGGGGATTGCAGCATCAAAAATGTACACTAGAATCAGCAGATTTGTAGGGACAATCATATCCACCAGAGTCAGTAATATAGCTATTATGTATAGCCTCCCATTAGTTTTTAGTATACGTAAAAAAAGACTTTGCTATCCCATCACCATGGCGGTTGCCCTGTGCGTGTACTAGATAGATAGACTGGAATCATCATTAAACAATTGAAGATGACTGATAGGGTACATTCATAATAATATGTGTATCAAATTAACTACAGCTGGATTCAAGTTCTAGGTGTGCACTCATGTCTCGAGTCTCGCAAGCCTGGGTCAGGCAGACCCTCACACTCTGCAGGCCGTTTTACCAGAAGTTCTTTCTGAGAACCCGCTGAGGGAGGGTCTGGTTTGTGACACTAGGTGTGCACAAGCCCTATCTATAGGCCCACTTGCCCATAAATTTGAGACAGGATTCTAGCTAAGTACCATCACTGATGAAGAGGCAGGATCATCATTGGCATCAGTACCACGGTGTGCAGGTAGAGCTGTCAAAATCCTTAATACCAGATCAAGTTTACTTCAAATGGCGTGCCTGGATAGTATAGCTAGCTCGCAGATCAGGACAGTTTGTGAGTCTCTTAGTTTCAAGTCTTAGAGATCAAATGACGACCATTTCCAGTTCATTTCTTCATTTCCACGTTTCTCCGTTTCCCATTTCCTCATTTCCCGTTCCCCTTTTTATAACTACCCGATTTAGGGGTTGGTGTAAAACCTGGACTCTGGACTCTGGATTGGACTGTGGACTGGACTATGGACTGAGATTTGGACTGGATTTTGGACTGACGCGTTAGATTTTGACGACCATTTCCAATCAACTTAGGATCGCGGACTGAACGAAGGGCAGTAAATCTGTTGGAGCATAGGGTTGGAGTGGTGTCTGGGGTAACAGAAATGGAAAACAATAGGCTTACTTTCTCATAATGCAGTGTCTAGAGTGCCGGCAAATTTATGTACAAATTTATATTGCCATATGCAGGAGGGGGCGGGGACTAGGGCTATGTAAGAGTACAGCATTTTATATGGACTTACCGGCACTATAACGCTGAAAAAGGCATTCTTGCAGTTTAGGTTCCGTATAATAAAAAAAAATGCGTATATCGCGTTATTAGTGCACGAGTATAATATAGATGACATACACTCGCGTATTTCGTGTTATAATAATGTAATTGCGTATATCGCGTATTTGAAATTACTGGCGGGAAAATGGCCTTCACTCCGGCTTCTTGGCGGGAATTTTACAAATTATTGGCGGGTAAATGGCCTTCACTCCGGCTTCTGCTTCTTTTGTTGGTCCTCTGGGCTTACCAGTTGAATACTGGTCTTATAAGCGACTGATCAGAGAGGTCCTAGTAGACCAAGACACCATCATCAACTGGTGTAAGCGATATGGGCTGCTAGCACGGTCTCAGATCTGCACCCGGTGCAATAAGAGCATGCTATGGGAGACTGATTCCTCCAGAAATGATGGATATAGGTACTGATAATACACTGCAGTATACAATTAATATAATATCCAGAACAAAATAACTGATAATAGGTGGCGTTGTCCTGTGAGCAGTTGTAGGAGGATGAAATCGATCAGGGATGGATCATGGTTCTCTGGTAGCCATCTTTCACTTGAGAAGATCCTGGAGATCACCTACTTGTGGTGTGAGGATCTGCCACAGCACACCATAATGAAGTGGTGTCAGGTAGCAGAGCACACTATCGTAGACTGGTGTTGCTTCTGCAGAGAGGTGTGCATAGTGTTTGAGGCAGACCATTTCGAGAAGATAGGTGGACCTGGCTGTATAGTGGAGATCGATGAGTCAAAGTTTGGCAAACGTAAGTATAATAGAGGAAGGTTGCGGGACGGTAAGTGGGTGCTTGGAGGAATTGAAAGAGGTTCTGATAAAATCTTTATGAGAGTTGTACGTACACGAGATGCAGCCACCCTCCTTCCCATTATACAGAACTGTGTAGAGCCGGGTACCACAATCATCACTGATGAATGGCGCGCCTATGGGCGACTTTCTGCACATGGATTCACCCACCAATCAGTGAACCACACACTTCATTTTGTCGATCCGACAACTGGTGCCCACACCAACAACATCGAGGGCACATGGAGCCTGGCGAAAAGGAAGCTGAAACGGGGGAGTGGTACCAGCAGCCAACTTTTCCCAGGCTACCTAGTAGAGTATATGTGGAGGAGGAAGTATGGAAAAGATTTTGCATTTGCAAACTTTATAAACCACATAGCTAATGTATACAAGGTTTTCTAACACTAATACACACACTAGCAGTACGTCATAAAATCATAACTTGTAGTTAAATAACACATAGAATATGAGCTTAATTTACACTATAGTCCCGAACCTGTCGTTTTTCACTGTAACATGTCAGTACTCTTCACCTGTCTGTGTCACTGCTTTTGTGTAGCTGCTATAAATTATAGCTATTCGTGTACTCTGATCTAAATACACGAAATTATACAATAATACATGACTACCAATTTTCGATATTTCTCAATAAACGCTGGGCTCGTCCCCCCAGACCCCACCCCTGAACGCTAACTTATCCAAATACGCGATTGTAGCACGAAATACGCGAGTGTATGTCTGATACTCGTGCACTAATAACGCGATATACGCAATTTTTTATTATACGGAACCTAAACTGCAAGAATGCCCGCTTAAATTGCGGTGCCGGTACCGGCACTGTAGACACAGCGTTCTCATAAAGTCACGGTGGGATCAAGAACTAAGCATGCAGTGTATTTGTCATTAAGCCTACATGTCAGTGCTTCTGATTCACTAGTATCAAACCTCTGGGCTGTCTCAGCTAATGTTTATAGTCTTCAAATATAAGTTTGTGATGCAAATGACTGTTGAGTTACTTAAAATGATATTGGACTCAAATCGTTTGACATCTTGATCATACGTACATACTAGCCTATAGCTGTGGCACCTAAGATGTCAAGATAGAAATGCACTCTGTGTTGTGATACATCATGTATCACAACACAGAGTGCATTTCTATCTTGTCACCTTGATTCCACATGGTAAATATTCACACTGAAGTTGCAACACTGGTAAATAGCACTGTGTTTTGATTCATGATTAAATCATGAATCAAAACACAGTGCTATTTATAGATAATTTGCACAAAAAACAAAAACAAACAGTTCACACAAAAACCAAACATAAGCTGCAGATATTCTGTGTTGCTGTCAAGGAGGTTATGATATCCTGGAGAACAGTTAGACTTCATGGTGTAAAGAAGGGAAATGCAGCCTGCAGTCTGGCTCATGAAGCACTGACAAACACTAATTCAGGCTTACTGATAACACAGCATGCTGATTTCTTGATCCCACCGTGACTTTATGAGAAAGTAAGCCTATTGCTTTCCATTTCTATTAGCCAAGGCACCTCTCCAACCCTATGCTCCAACAGAAGTGATAGATTTACTGCCCTTCGTTCAGTCGATCCTAGTGAGGTTGATTGGAAATGGTCGTCAAAATCTAACGCGTCAGTCCAAAATCCAGTCCAAATCTCAGTCCATAGTCCAGTCCACAGTCCAGTCCAGAGTCCAGAGTCCAGGTTTTACACTAACCCCGGATTTAGCGTTGCACCACACCCCTCAAGGCAAGTAGGCCACAGAGCTAGCTAGAGGACGAGCGCTGGGTGGGGCTAGCCTCGTGCTTGGCACGTGCCAAGGCACGAGGCTCTAGCTAGGGTGGGGCAAGGTTTAATACCTCAATACGAGCCAGACGGTGCTAAAATCCTTGCGTTCTGTAGATCTACTTGACCGTCTCTGGCGAGGCGCTAGTTAAGACTAGGAGTCTGAAAGTTTAGTATTGGATAGGTACCGGCTTTAGACACCTCCTATGTTTGTGAAGGAGCTGACAAAGGGACTACAGGATATGTGCAAAAAAGTCCACGGACGCAACATTACGCCCACACAGTAAGTCCAATTTTTAGCTAGGTTGTCAGTTTGACATGTTCAAAGAGTGGGCCGATTGTCAGCCAATCTGTGAGTAGTAATGAAGTTGGGGTCACAACTGTGACAGTGGAGTGCGAGCTTTAAGGGAGGCGCACAATTTTTCAAATGGGGTACATACACTTGGGCAAGATGAAGCATTGCACGGCTTTGTGACACTCGGTAGCAGGTTAGCAATCTGATCAACAGTTGATAAACTGCAAAGGCTGGCCTGTGATACTCTAGAGACCGAGAGCGAGATTTTCGAAATTCGGGAAACCATGCAAGTGTCACCAGGACCCGAGTGGGAACCTCGCTTCGCTCGGAATAGTCTCGTACCCAGACCCCACCCCCAAAAGGAGGGAAAGGGTCTGGCGCACTTCGAATCATTTCTTGTATTTGCTGACTCGACAGTCCAGGATCCTGGACTACCAATCAGATTACAGGCATGTGATTTTGTCATGTGACTTGTAGACTAACGTAAATAATTAATATTAATAATAATAATTTTAATGACAACGTATACAAGATAGGCGTGTGCACGAAGCTAACTAGAGCACTCGCGTGTAGCGCGCTAGCGAAGATGAACCAGGTGGAGGACGTCGCGACTGTATTTGTTCCTCGTTGTCGTTTGAAGCTTGCTGTGACCCTTGTTTCAGTTCAGCCCAGAGCGTTAAAGAACTTGGATACGATCAACCGACTGATGATCAAGCAGAGGTTCTTCAGAAGTTTGTAAGTGGTCGCGATGTATTCATATCTCTGCCCACCGGGAGTGGCAAAAGTCAGACTCAGTGTTTTACTTACGTTTCTTTAGTATTCAACAATTTCCCACCTGTTTAGCGGCTTTTTTTAATTGGAATTCTGCTTTGCGCACGTGATCGACATTCCAAAATCACCTGACCTGCAGAGTCAGCAAATACAAGAAATGACTCGAAGTGCGCCAGACCCTTTCCCTCTTTTTGGGGGTGGGGTCTGGGCACGAGACTACGCTCGGAATTAAATACTCCACGATAGTCTCGTCCCCAGACCCCACCCCCAAAAGGAGGAAAGGGTCTGGTACACATCGAGCGCTTTTTGGGGCGCACAGGATGCAGCAGGTCATGTGATCGTCATGACAACGCATCGTATAGGCATGGCAACGCATCAGCGGCTCTCACGTGCAGCAATAGGCGGCTAGCGCGCGGGATCACACGATAATCACATGCAAGCCACATGGCGTGAATCTGATTGGTGCGACAGAATTCAGACATGCCAAGTCAGCAAGACCCAAAAAGCGCTCGGTGTGTACCAGACCCTTTCCTCCTTTTGGGGGTGGGGTCTGGGGACGAGACTAACTCCACGATACATAGTCTCGTGCTGGTCTCGCGCCAGCCCCTCCTACCCGCGTGCTTGAAAGGGGCCAGGCTAGGGACGCTATCCACCGCCACGCCCTCTGGCTCCAGCTGACAAATAGCCTCGTGTGGCCCTTTGACATGCTTTGAGGAGGAGGAGAAAGGGCCTGGGTACGAGGCTAGCTGAAAAAGGTGATTCTCCATTTCTCAGCTCAGAAAAGAGCCTGCTACTAGGTGACTACGTAGCTAATATTATTATATAAATGTTCACGATGGTATCATTAGCTGTGCTATATACATGTAGCCCCTCAAGTTCCTCTCTATATAATATTATTATGAGCTGGTACTATAATTTGACCCGACTATATGTACATGTAGTATCTGATGTTCTATGCTACCTTATTGCAAACTGACATGTACAACAATGGTTCCACTTGGGCACCATAATTTTAAAGTTTATGGCACTTTGATTTGTACTCTACAGTTGTTTTTCTGCCTTGGGCCTTTCTTCTTAGGCCATGCAAAGTTAATCTTCTGTTTCTCGTCCCCGCCTGCACGTACATCAAACCCCCCGTGTGTACTTTTGTATGGGGCTATATTAGTGTCATAATTATGGAGGGTGTAGTCATTTTGTGAGAGGGGTATCCATCTTATTTGGGGTGGTCATTTAGAGGTAGAAATTTCTTCTTGCTGTGGTGTATATTTCCTTGGGGGTATACTATTCTATATGGGAGTAGTACACTGTAAATTTTGGTGGGGTAGCTATCTTCAGTAGGCGTATGGCTACTTTTCATATTAGGATCGTATATTTATTAGTGAAAGATGTATAATAATAATGGCTAGTACTATTGTTTTGGGAGGGGTATTCATTTCATTTTGGGGGGGTGTCTTTAGGGGTGGGCCATTTCTTGGGGTACTGGGTGTAAGTACCAGCCACGCCCCTACATGCACAGAGCTAGCTAGATAGCAAAGGTCACGTGATCAGTTACTGTCCTCTAACAAATTTACCAATTATCCGGCTGAAGTTCATAGACCTTCACAACTGTCGATATTGGATGGATAGCCTTAAAAAAAGCATTGTATCATTGACCTTTGACCTTGTATATGGCAGCAACTGATCACGTGACCTTTGTTCTCTACGGTGGCCCTGAAGGTCAGTCCTCAGGGTCAGGTGTCAGGTACGGTCCTCAGTCCTCAAGTAGCAATCCTCAGTCCTCAGGTAGCAATATTCAGTTATCAGGGTCAGTCCTCAGGTAGCAATTGTCAGTCCTCAGGTAGCAATATTCAGTTCTCAGGGTCGGTCCTCAGAGTCAAGTAGCTATCAGTCCTGTCCATCATCGGCTCTCTGTCCTATCATATCTTAGTATAAAATCAAAGCTATTCATTAATCAAGCCCAAAAAAGTCAGTGAGTCAATCTGATTTGTGTGTAAGAAATCTGTTGCAGCTAGCTACATATATAGATGCTGTGTGGAATAATTTTTATACAAGCTGGAGAGATCCTAGCATGTAGCTAATCAAAATATAGGTAGTGTTCCCAGGCCTAGATAAAGTGACACTGTGTGATGTGACAATGAACTCATTATTTTTTTATCTAAAAGCTTAGACAAGCTCCACTTACAAAACATTAATACTACCGGGTATGTGCTAGCTTCTACTTGACTGAATTGTTCTCTTATCTACTCAGAAGCATAGAAACTTTTTGGAAATTCCGGGAAGGGTTTGAGTACAGCATTTTTGCTGTCACACGCCAGGATTTCCAGGGGAGGCCTAAATGTACTCTACAACACCATATTATTAAGGATCAGTAATGATTACATGCAATGACGCTTGTCAACAGCCTGGAAGCATGTGAGGTCGTTTTTCCGCTATTTCTGACATTCTTACTCTCGCAGAGATGCCTAGATCTCGAGATTTAGCGATTTTTGTGATAACGACAACAACGATAAAACCAATTAGGGGTAATAATTATTGGGACCAAGTCGAGATTGACTACTTCAGTCTTGACCCTGAGGACTGACAATTCAATTATTGCTACCTGAGGACTGTCCCTGAGAACTGAATATTGCTACCTGAGGTCTGCTACCTGAGGACTGAGGATTGCTACCTGAGGACTGAAGATTACTACATGAGGACTGAGGACCGGTACCTGACACCTGACCCTAAGGACTGACCTTCAGGGCCACCGTAGTTCTCTGTGTGGGGGCGTGGCTGGCACTACGCCATACCTCATACCAATAAAAAAACTACCCCCAAGAAATGGCCTACCCCTCCAATAAAAAGACTACCCCCATATGAAATGGACACCCCTCCCAAAAACATAGTACCCCGCAAATGAAATGGACACTAATGAAAGATCCCGTCTCCCCCCTCCCCCCCAAAAGAAAATGGATGCCCCCCAGAAGAAAAGACTACCCCCCAAATAGAGTGCATACCCCTCCCAAAACAATACTATACACTATTCATCATTATGACACTAATATACCGCCATACCTTTTGGTATTCAGATTTTGGCTGGATGACGTCATCAAGCCATAACTAATCAATCAATAATCAACCATTCTGGGGGTGTGGTCTTGTCGTTAGTCACTCGAGGCCCGAGTGGATGCTCTATAAATGTAGAAAATCGATTGAATGCTCAGCCTCTACCAACAATGTTGGTCAGCAATGATCATCAATAACTGCTGCAGGGGCGGATGCAGGATCTTGTGAAGGGGGGTTCTTTTTATTATGCGCGCGAAAATTTTTCGTCGACCACGCCCACTTTGTGTTGGCCACACCCCTTTTCGATCGCGCTTGCCGCTGAACTGTAGCCGCTAGAAAGACGACGAAAGAACCTGTAAGTTTCCTGATTGTAGCTGTAGTAAACAAGGCCAAGACTCCCAAAATAATGTAGTTTCACATCAAGAATCACTGATACAGTCGATTTTTTTTTCACTGGAAGATATTATTACTCGTGGTAGGCTTGGGGTCAGGGGGGTTCGAACGAACCAAACGAACTACCCCTGGATCCGCCACTGTGCTGTGATACTGGAAATGGAGCAGATATAATTATTGGAGTTGCCGTTTCAGCTTGTTAGTAATTAATGGGGTGTGGCTAGGGGTGTGGTATCAAATATCAAAATCATCCATGTCCCTTATGTGCTTTGGAGTATCCTATAGGACGAGAAACGGAACATTTACGTTAAATGAGTGGCCATTGAATTTCATTGGATTCACGTACTTTCCTCTCAATCTGTTGTTGAGTACATTGTGATGTATACAGCAGGCGTTGTGTGTTGACTTCACCCTGGTCGACTCCGTGAAGGTGTCACTCCAGACAGCTGTGTGCATTCCTTGTGCATATGCATGTGGTTGGTTGCCATAACAGCACTATAGTGAAACCATGACACATACGCATATCAGGAGTATCATGAGTTAAACGTTTGCACACATGCATGAAAGTTCTTAGCTTAACAAGGATGGGCACACACACTCTCATCACCCCATCTACATCCTAAAGCTAGCTGGAAGAGAAAAAATCCGGGCAGCCGCCGGGAATCGAACCCAGGGCCACTGACTTGAGCCACCAGCGCTCTACCACTGAGCTACGACCACCCTTAGGCACCCGAACTCCCCCCTTCCAGCTTTAAGGGCGAAAGTCAACCCTATACCCAAACTACGTTCACGGAGTCTGCCGGGATAATTAAATCACCAAAGCACAGAGCCCCAACAATAGTAATTACATGAAATGTATTGTTATATCTACAGGTATATAATATACTTTGGAGAATAATTATCAATCCCAGCATCTGGAATGTAAGGAATCTTGTCGAGTATACGGTAAATACATACAGTACTCCATAAGTAACTGACAATTAATAGTTTGTGAGATGTTCTATCCCCTGTATAGGACATGTTTGAGCAGGCCTCCAACCATTCCTTATTGGCCTATTCGGATTGCACTCCTGTTCCAGACAGACAGCAGGTGGGTTTACATTACATGATATACAGGTTTCTCTGTGGACTGGTGGGCCTTGGGTGTGCTGTTGCAATTGCATGGGCGTAGACACAGTTTATAATGTGTGGGGGGGGGGGGGGCTCAATGATCATCGCGCGAAAATTTTCTGCACTATTATTGAAAATGTCATAAAAATGCATTTTTGAGGAGAAATTCTCATGAATTTGGTAGTGTAAATTACAATTTTTGAGGGTTAAACTGATAAAAGCCAGTATTTGATACAAGTCAACAATTGTTCCCAATAACTATACAATGTAAAGCTGAAAATCTGGGGGGGGGGGGGGCTTCAGCCCCCAAATCCCCCCCCCCCCCCCCCCCCCCCCCCCCCCCCCCCAAGGGTTGTATGAGATGCTGGCAAGGAAGTCTCCATTTGACATTGGAGGCCATGACATGCCAGACCAAAGCACAGAAGACTACCTCTTCCAAGGTACAGTGAAACTGCACACATGTGTAGCTCATTGAGAATGTTGGATTACTCATGTCTGTTATCCCATGACATAATATATACTGTGTTTTCAGGCCCATCAATGTTAGTTGTATACTTGTCTTGCTTTGTGCTATACAGTTATTCTTGAAAAGACGATCCGTATCCCTCACTCTCTCTCTGTCAAGGTAGCCCAGGTGCTCAAGGGATTCCTCAACAAGGTACACAACTACACATATGTCTGAGGTTTGTCTCATGGTTGGTTTCAAGACTTGGTGCCTAGCTACATGTATATAATTTATCTTTTCCTCTGCCCATCCACCAATATACACACACACATAATATATATCTAGAACCCGAGTGAGCGTCTTGGTTGCCATCCTCAGACAGGGTTCCAGGACATTGTCTCTCATGCGTTCTACAGAACCATTGAGTGGGAACTAGTAAGTCAAATTACTGCTCAAAATAAACGTAGAACGTTTGAATTACAAGCTTAAGCTATACTTAAGGTTATGATATACCATGTCATGTATAATATTATTTGATATTTCAACTTTGGCAGTGACAGATGAACCCTCCCTACAAACCAAGAATTGACTCTGACGGAGACCCCTCCAATTTTGACCCTCAATTTGTAGTTGAGCCTCTTGACTTCACCCCTGATGACAGGTGAGACATACACTAGTTACCCAACACCAGATCCATACTAAGATTGAAATTTCCCCCTCCCTCCATTTCTCTCTCCCTCTCCTCCCTCACGGTGACGTTCTTCAAGCCATTGATCAGTCTAAGTTTGAAGGTTTTGAGTACGTCAATCCTCTGCTGATGTCCAAAGTGGACGATGTGTGATGGCTGTGACAATCTAGGCTCTCTCCTTTAGACTTAATGTGATCAATCATTGCATGTACCACTACATGTATAAAGTTATTGTATTGTTATCAGACAAACCCTGTTGTGGTATACACATCATCAGGCACTGCTCTTGATGTTTGTTATCAGATCATTTTTATCAAACTAGTCTATCTAGTGAGACATCATTATTTGTTTTGTGAAAATAGCCTATTGTACATGTGCACTATTATTAATAATTATTATTACGTAGGAATTGTGATAATTATCAATTATAAACTTAAGTGGATATGTATAAAAGGTAATAATTGGCAAGTATTAAATTGGTGAATTGGCTCTCCACGTACTGGTTTTGGTGATCTGAATGCTTATCGCCATAATAATAATATTATAATAATATTATAAGTGTGCATGCACTTGGTGAATTTTGAATTTGGTGATCTATATTATTATTATATCAGGGACTACACATTATCTTTCAGAAAGATAATGTGTAGTCCCTGATTATATATTATACCAAATTGTGTATGACATTGTGAATTCCCGATACACAGCGCTAGCATCAAGAGCATTATAATATAAAGCATACTCTTGACATAAATTTAATATTCATATATAGCCCATTTCTGGAGCAGTAAAAAGAAATTTGAGCAAACATACATAATATTATTATACAATATTATACTCAACATGATGAATAATCACAATAATGTGATCACAGTCACTTTTGAAAAAAAAAAATCAATGTATATCACACACATTTTATTCCAAACATGTCATTTCAGTGCTTGAATCTGCTCTGCCAGATGTCCAAATCCAACAGTGGGGGACTGGAGGGCCTCGGCTAATGCTGCTAGTGTGGGTTTAGGTTGGACCATCTTCAGCCAAGTTGTCAACACGGCTCGAAAACAATCATCAATGTCTCTATTGTTCCCATGAATAACGTCCAATGTTCCAGGAGTAATTTTCAGCTCAAGACCGATATTGTACCACTTTGCTCTAGCATCCCAAGCTATACTCTCTGGATCGCATAAAGATCATTGATGTCAAGTGAACCTACACCTACAAACATTAAAAATTTCAATATCAGTAAATCAAAATTAAGTGCACTCCATAAACTACAAAGTCATACTACATTCTTAATTGCAACCATACTATAGTACAACCTACAAAGTACCTGTAGATGTGCCAATAGAGCCTTTCCCAAGCCACAATCGGTGTTGTTCTGTCATCTCACTGAACACGGTCGCAGGGTGGGTGGTACAGGTCAAGAGTCCACGGCTGGAAATGGTAGCAGGGTGCACTGTTGGCTGATGGTTTGAGCAAAGGAAGGCTGTCTCGGGAATTGAATTGTTGTAGTTCAATCGTCGTGAAGCTTTGCGGATCCCACTGAGGATTGTCTCTCGAATTACTGGACAGGCTTCTTCACATATTTCAAGCGCTCTAGCAAAACTAATGAATTGTCAGAAGGAAAAGAGATATCGACACGAATAAACGAAGAAAAGGAATCGGTTATTGTAATGAAACCAGGATGATTTCCTGGAATTGTGAATAGAGCTTGGTTTCGTGACAGCTGCACGGGATTGCCATCCTCCATGAGAAGCTGCCACTTGGCTTCAGTGATAAGAGCAGAAAGAAGAAAGCAGTAGACTCCAAGCTTGGGTCCATCAGGACCAAAGTAGAAGAGAAAAGGAGAAACAATATGAGAGGATGGGCCAGGTGAGAGACGAGATAAGTCTTCTTCTCGCAACAGGCATGACATCAAGTATTTGCCATCACCTACTTCTGCAACAATCAGTAGATGTTTGAAAAGTGAGATCAGGTGGTCTTCTTCGAAAAGCTTTGGGACGTAGCGAGACTTAAATTGAGACAGAATATCTCGTGTGATTATGCCACAAAATTTGAACTCTCGGTAATTAACCACGTACACTTCTAGCTGCTTGTATCTGTGTGGGCTGATTTGCATGCAATGTTAAGCTATGCTCTACCAACTCTGTGATCTTGTCAAGGATGACCTGAGCATTTATGAAAATAACCTTGGGAAGGACCTCGCTATAATGCATGACAAGCTTGTGATCTCGAAGGTATTGCAGTGCATCTTCAAATGATTCTCTTGTAAAGTGGAATATTGTTGCTTCCTTGAAGCACTCTTCCTTGCTCAGTATTGCCTTCTTTTGATATTTTGCTAGTCGTTGGAAAGCCATCTCCAAAGCAAAGTATCGATGCGGGATTCTGACACGTTGTAGCTTCTGCAACTCAAGCAACATGAGGTATCTCAAATCAGCAAGGACTGCCTGATCATCATCCCCTGGGCATTTGGCATTAATGGAAAATATCAGCCTTTGTGACTTTGCATCACAAAAGAGGACATGATCCTTCATGTTTGGAGGAATGATGCTGAATAACTTTCGTTCCTTTTCTTCTCTGTTTTCTCCCTTGCATTCATGCTCACGGTCCTTATGTGTCCCCATGAAAACAATCTTAGGACACTTGCCCTTTTCTGAAGTCGACTGGAGAACTCGCATGCAGTGGCGAAAGGTCTGCAGGTGTGTGAAAGGAGATTTGAAAGGCTTTCCGATGCGCTTCCCATTAGTGTAATACTCAACTAGTGGGTAACTATCAAGAGGCTCATTTAGCTTCACTATGAGCATGCCAAACATGGTGTTGGAGACAAAAACTGGAAGTATTTCGTGATACATTGGCTGCCCACCAGAATCACCCATGTCAATCACGTCCTGGTCATCCAGTTGACCAGCTGTCTTCGATCCAGCATGCATTCGAACGACAAGTTCTCTCTTCAAGCCACCATGCTCCTGATGCATCCCCTTACCAGTAGATTCTGCGAGTTTGGCTTGTTGCTCCGTAGGTAACGGAATGTATACATGAGCAACAACCGTTGCTTGTTGTCTCAGTTTGGTGTGTGACTGTGGCAAGTGTAATCGCTTTCCTGTGCTAGACTCTAGCATACTCTTGGCTGATTCACACAGCATATCAGAGTACTGTTGGTCAGTGATCCTGTTGAAGCAAGTCTCGCCGGTTGTCCGCTCGTGGACTCCGACCTTACATTGAGCTACTGCCCTCACTGGATTCTTAACACACTCTGTGCTTTGTCGTATGGGTGGAGGTTTCTCCTTGAGGAAAGCGTGAAGAGCGTGAGTCTTCCCAGACCCTCCAGCCCCCATCAGGAACGAACTGCCACTGCGGTAGTTCAGGTCACCCTCTTTCATGGCTTCATCGAAGTTATGCTGTGCCCTTTCACTCACTATAATATGAATAAAGGAGAGCTTAATTTGCCCATATCGCTAGCCTCACATCCAGGCCTTCTCAATATTTTGTGTACTAAAAGCATGAAAAAATCCTGGTACAAGGCTACATTTCTGGGAAGGCTTGTGCTATCTATATAATAATGTATACCAGCCCAGCTATTTCCCTATAATCTATTTGGTAGTTACACTATAATATATGACGAAAATATTTTTCAGACGATCATTTTTCTTATATAGTCCATGTCATTAACACACGAGGGCATGGATACATGTCTTGGATGCACCCGGTTGCTATGAATGCCACATTTCATTGTCAAATGATCGGCGCAAAAGTGCCGCGCGTTTCGAGAGGCCTGCTGAGCTGAGCAGGTACTGGACACCCTATCAGTGGCGGATCCAGAGGGGCTTCGATGGGTTCGGACAAACCCCCCTTTCTGACTAGCTGTCTAGTACTTAGCCTGTGTAGTAGTGGTTTCATAGAACCCCTTCCTTTTAGCTAGCTACAGTACTTAAAGCCTCTGTCTCTAGCTCACCTACGTGGACGTTTCTTAGTGAATATTTGGTCGATTTGAAGTCTTGGAGCGTTGAATTTGCAGGGGGTACCAAAATGCGTCATTAAGAGCCATGAATATCATTAATTCTTTACCATGGCGTGCACCAAAGTGTATCTCACAGCAACAGAAAGAGCTATGGAGCTGGAATAAAAACCAAAATGTAGCTCTTGAAGCAGCTACCATGGTCCTGAACATGTTAGACTATGCCATAGTATACATACCAAGCTTCTTCAAAGACAACCTTACATGTATGATTGTCACATTTATACTCACGACAGATCAAAAAATGTATTTCAGTAACAGTAACAGTTATGGAGCTGGAATAAAGACCAAAATGTAGTTCATAATCTAACAAAAAAACAATCAGTGTCCTTAATACCAGTAGGGCATTACTGTGAATAACTCATGCATAATATTATTATCCCATCATTGTTACGTCAAACATACTTGTTTCGCGATATATTATGCGCATTAATGCAATTTCGATAAATTATGAGAATCAATGGAATGAAAAACACATTACAATTAATTTTGACTTGTTCTAGCGGATGAATATTGGATCTAGCCAATCAAGATTGGAGTACTCCCCCCCCACCCCGGATCTACAGGTTCTCAGCCTGGCAATGGCATGGCTCTGTATATCATCAGTACAACTATTATAAATTAATGCAGCTATGCTCACTCTCTCCTTTTCTAACATTCACTGAATAGTCATGCATGCAGAAACATAGAAATATGTAGCTTGCCTTGTCAAGGGAAGAACTGTAGGACTAGTACTTGACTGATTGCTGTCTAACTAGCAAGTGATGTACACAATCCAGGAGTGACATCGATGCTATGTGTGTACATGTACACGTACATGTACTGTGCTTCTTCTAAAGTTCGCTTTACTGAATGATTGAAAATACCGTATAGCCGGAAATATTGGCAGGAATTAAATTTGGCGGTTGAGCCCCAAATCGCTATCACAAGAATATTGGCGGATTTAAATTCGGCGGTTCGGTATGGGATCGCCATACGTACATATGCGAGTAGGAAATCTTGGCAGATTTTAATTTGGTGGTTGTAATATAGACTGCCAAACCGCAAATGCAATGACGCACCACATCTGAAAACGGAACCACGTGTTATTTTTATGCATGCTCATTGTGTGGATAAGATGAATGGATAAACAGACAGACACATGTGTACGTTCAAATGAACTTCTACCGAGCGAACAAATATGGGGTTCCTTTATGCATGCCTCCAATTAGCTACTACTCACATGTACGCATGTGCAGCAACGTGGCAAAGCAGCTGTTTTGTCTGCTGTCTGTAAGAAAAATGCCAGCTCTTGAGCTCAAGGTACCTGTGTCACAGATTATTTGGTATCCCCGGAAATTCAGTAAAGTGATGACTATACCAAGGGGCAAGGCCTTAAATACTGCTTCCATGGCCGCCATCTCAACTGTGACTGCTTTCAAAAGTGCACTGAGTACGTTGACCGTTGACCTGTGCCGCGGCCCGGGTCCGGCCCCTTCGAGGGGATGCAAAATTTCCCATGGCGAGTAATTGGGGATACCGTTAGTATATATGGTACGGGGATGCCAAATATTCTAGTTTATTTGATACGGGGATATACCAAAATATCGGGGAGTCAATTTTCCTATGATACCTGAGCGATTCCTAAGGAATCCATCGAAATAGTCTAAAAGCTTGCGTCATTACCTTCAAATTGTTTGCTAAGGCCCACTGACATCACAAACACTACGTTTTTTTGGTCACACCTATTAATAACCTTACCTCCATGTGCTTTCTGCTGAAGTACATAACTTAGGATAACATGAATTTAGGTAAAGGTCGTCATCATTGCAATTTATTGGCCACTTGACCACACCTATCAACCCTAGCCCCATGCGCTTTCTGCATGTTATGTATGTACCTTGGACATAAGTGCTCTCCACCTCACCAGCTTGACGGACAAGGCCAATACTACGGAGTGACTTTGCAACGTGCTTCCAACTGGGGCAAGGATGATGAGTGGCATAGAGGTCAAGGTACGCTTCTCTCCTCCGGAAGGGACTATCATAGATTATCTTGATTTCATTCACTTTTGATTCTGGTAGTTCAAGCCAATTTCCAATATCCTTGTCACCCCATATCTCTGTCAACTCCAGCAATTTTTCTACTGTGATAGTGAGATCTGCATTGATAGCAAGTTGCAAGTAAATAAAAACATCTGTTCACAATAATAATTATGCTATCTACATGTACAGTCGGCCTCTCACAGAAATTCATTGCATTATACTTCACTATGTAAGTTGATGATGGAACCTTTTTTTGCGTGCAGGTACATGTAGTTGAATATTCAAGTGAAGATGCCAATATTAATATCATTAATGGGCTATATATAGACTCAAGGACGATTATTTCAGAAAACATCAACTTTCGTGAAAAAGGACCCATGGGCGGTGCACTTTACGTTAGGCTCAAACAGGGGAATGACTCAATATTTGAGGAATCAATATATTATTGTGCACTATAAAGCGTGCACAACAGTACTCAGGGTTGCATACAGAATTTTTTCCTGGGGGGGGGGGGGGGGGGGAGGGGCGATCTCACGGATGACTTACGTATACTAGTAAATAAATCACACAATAATGCTGTGATAACAAATAATTTCTTTTTCTTGTGTATGTAATAATTTTGTGCTGTATATATTACATGTATATTATGGAATTCTGGGGGGGGGGGGGGGGGGGGGGTGGTGGGGGGGAGATCCCAGTGTGCTCCCCCTCTGTATGCAACCCTGGTACTGGATTGCTGAATGTATAACCCATTATAACACTCTAATGCATTGTAAACATTATTATACCTCTCAATAAAGGAACAAGTATGTTTAATGTCACAGTCATGGGATAATGTGGCTATTATGCATGATCAGTACATGCTCACAAAACATGGAGACATATACAATGTATAGTTCATGCACAAATAGTATCCTGCCTGTGCATTAGTACCGTGCGCATGCGCAGATGGAAGCGGCATGAACTTCGAACCTGTACCAATTATTGCACAGGCCACATCCCTCACAGTAAGTAGTTGCTCTGGCTCTAACTAAGTGTGTAATGGCAACTCTGCTTGAACGTCGCTACCGGACTACTGACAGGTATGACAAAGAACAGACCACGCCGCCCACATCACTCGAGGCTCGGTGGCTAGCACCAGCACATACTTAGCAGGCCTCTCGAAATGCACGGTGACTGTTCAACAATGCATCTCTACCTGTAGCTATGGCCCAAGGCACTCTTCTTTGTGCACACGGCCCTATAGTTCTGACCAATCCTGAGCCTTGTAGTGCAGACTTTATCTCCGTCTACGTTGCATAGCAACCGGGCGCATCCAAGACAAGTATCCAGGCCCTCATGTAATGACACAGACTACCGTATAGTGAGAAATTTTCGAGGGAGAAAACTCTCGTGGATCGGTAGGAAAGGAGCATTTTGCGGAGAAAATTTTCGTGTAACGTTAAAACTGGTCGCATAATGGGTGTGGCATGCCTAGAATTTCGTGGAGAAAACCTTCGCGGATGTCTGAAAAATCGCGAAATTCGTGAAAGTTAGTGTGTATTATTTGGAACACAGCCACATGTAGCTATAGGTATCTAGCCAGCTGTAGCCTCCATCATCATGGCACAAACTAGCAGAGCCCACTGCATGACCACTCTACAGAAATCCTACTACATGTAGGTGAGTAATTCAGTGTATTATGATTATCAGCACTAGCTACACTAGACTAGTTAGAATAGGATCCAATCCTGAGCATTCACTAGTGTTTATATATTGGCAAATGTGCATGGTTCAAAATGTGGCCAGGTTTGATTCAGAAATAAGAATTGATGCAAAGCTATAAATGTCTATAGAGCTTCCGCCTTCGGCGGGAAGAGGCACATGTCCCACACCCACCCCAGATTGGCAAGCTGGCCTAGAGTCCTGCCCCCCCCCCTATGAAAATTTTCTAGCTACAGCCCTGATTATAAAGAGGTTCCACTGTATAAAGCATGCACAACAGTGCCGGACTGTGAAAACGCCTGTTTGCACCAATGTTTGGTGCTCTTTCAGAATATTGAGGCAAAACTGGGGGATAGGGGACAATCCACAGTGGGCCTTCATTTATGACACTACATATATGGGCAAATGGGGTCTATGCTCACCAAAAGGCACCCCTAAACAGTGTGTGTCACTGTGGACAGAAAATGGCATTGGCTCACTGTCATCAATGTCTAACGAATGATGACAGTCTACTACCATTGTTTGAACGAATTTTATCGCGGCTGATTAGCCAATGCTATAGTTGGTAGTTGTAGATGCATTGTCAGGGCCATAGCCGGTTTGGCTATTATTCGGGGAGCCATGTCCAAGTTTGCCATCAACATTGTTATGAGCACAAAAAATTGCCATATCTCAAGATCTAGGCACCTGAATGACTTATAAGTACAATGAATTAGTCAAATTTGGTGAACAACTGGCTTCAGTATGCTTCAAATCAATGTACATGTACTCGGTCCATGAACTCATAAGTAGTGCTTTTTTGGCCACCATATATAGCCACGCCTATTGACTGAGTGCCTACTCAGTACATAATGCATGCAGGCTGTGTGCTTTCTGCTCATGCGCACAACTAAGTGGCCTAGCATAATATAAACTAGTAAAGATCATCAGCATATACTATTGTAAATAATGCTCATGACCGCTCTATAATTATAGTACTATACTGTTTGGCTGCCGACTGAAACGTGAATCCCTATAGTACCGAATCAGAATGTAAGATAGCTAGTAGTAACAGTTCATATTTATCCCGCGTGCATGCGCAAGGGATAAAGTAATCGGTTTGATCTGTCATCATTGTCGTTGTCGATACAAAAATCGCCAAATCTCGAGTTCTAGGCAGCTGTGCATGCTATAAGCACAACCGGTTGATAGATATCAGTGAAAAACTGGTTTCTATGCGCTTCGAATTGCTTACTAGTGGTGCATTTTCTGTTCAGCATGCCTGTAGTTTATCGACCACACCCACTCCACTGGCATGTACTGATGCGACTGAGCATGCTTGAGCTCAGTGTAGGAAAGGCGTAGCAACAGCTCTGCAGTAGTATTGTTGCGCAGTGTGCACACAGGGCAGGGGCTGATCCAGGGGGGTGGATGGGGTGGCTAGCCACCCCCCTTCACCAGTTCTTTTATGCAACGTAGTATAGGAGATGTCCAACATTATTTACCAGCCACCCCCTTTTCACCAGTATGGTTTACTATGGGTAGCCACCCCGTCAGCCACCTTCCATGAAAATTTTCTGGATCAGCACCTGCAGGGTATGTGCTCTATAGAGCTCTATTATGATCTATTCCATGGCCCAGGCTATCACTCATGTCCAAGTTTGCCATCAAAATGATATTAATGATATGCAATGTTTAGGTTAGGAGGGTTAGGGTTTGGGTAGGGTAACAATAGGTTTGGCTATTATTCGGGTTAGGGAACAATGGCTGAACAATCCTTTGATGGCAAACTTGGACATGGCTCTAACAATGATAATGACATGATTATTTTACTCCTTGGGCATAATTATGTGCTTTGTGCAAGTATACACTACATTACATCATAGAAATTTAATGGAGTGAAAGACCATCTTTGAATTTAGGGAATGGGAAACAATTATGAGGTCTCAGGGACTTTAAAAGATTTGTTATACACTGACGTGCTACTCCTATAATTGAAATGCTAAACATTGGGCCACATCCACCAAACTAATGTTGCACATAATTATTATATGCTCTTTTGTCTATAATAAATATGCATGAATATACTTCAGCTAAAACAGAACTTGCTATGCATGTCACATATAATACAATACCCGTCTCCCCTAAGTGCACACCTTAGCTCATGGTGACTCATACAATGTACCTCACATGGGTCCATGCAGAATTCTATATTCTGAATGTAAATCAATTAATTTTAAATAGACATCATCACTGTGATTTATACACTTCACACTTACCTCTGAGTGGTAGGAATGGTTTTAATTTCTCCACAGCAGCAAACTCCCCGCATCTGTACAGCTGACTGGTAAGATGTGTCCAGGAAGGCTGAGGGTGGCAGTGGATATAGCAGGAGGCACACTCAATGGCTGTTTCCCTCTTAGTGGAGCACCTCCGCTGGATCTCTTTGAGTCGGTTGGGAGGGACTAATGCATCACCAGGGATATTAAGTATGGAATACAATGACTTCCAGTCATTCACTAATTCCATAGCTTCAGCAACACTCTCAGTCGTCAAGGTGGGATCTGAAATGCAATAAATATCCACAGCTTATAGCAATTTTATTAAACTATATTATGTAGATAAGCAGAACTTGTACATATACGTGTACACATACACGGATTATTAAGGACTGTCACTAAATTAATGTAGTCATGCATTCTCGAGTCTGTATGAGCCGGTGTGCTATGGCATGTTTCTTGGTGGAGCAGGGCTAGGAACTCACAGAAACTTGTCAATAATATTATTATTAGTGGTATATTATTGTTAGCCCTTGAAATCCAACCTGGACCACACTGAGTTATTGGTACTGCTGATGGGAAACACACACACACTCACCTTGGACTGGCTCTCCATGGTTCCTAATACGATCAGCAATTTGAGTCTCGCTTATAAAATCTAGTGTGAAGATGACTGCCCTCCATGAGGGGGGCTGGTAGTCACCTCTTCCAAGGAGAAATCCCTCCACTGTATCCTCGAGGCTGCTTGCTGAGTAAATGCCAAAACAACTTCTTAGAAGTTCCCAGCGCATCACTTCCTTCACTGCCTCTAATACATTTCCTTGAGTGAGGGATGGAACTGAATGAGAAAAAAAACATACACCTTAGAATTAAATAGTAGGAAGATGATATCATCAGGCGGGGCGAGCATTCGCTCATGGCATCAGCTGTACTCCAGCATATTTATGTGTGTTGTAATACGGTGACCTTGGTTTTGAGTCACGAGCAGTGCGAAGCATAGCTACAAATAATTAGCAGCCAGGATCTCAGTTTGGCCACAGCATGAGTCTTGACATCCTTGAGTACGTTAATATTAAGGTAGCATTAAAGTGCGTGGGCGTGAGCGTCAGGATTGGCTAATTCAATTAGCGAATCGTGAAGGGGCGTGGTGGGCGTGTCTAGAATCGGCCAGGGATGATTATGCGCGTGTAATTAGCGACCGGAAGTGGCCCCTGAAGAAAACACCGGTAATTGCCCACTTCAAAGCAAGATCAAAGCATTCTTTCTTAACTATTAACCGCAACGACTTAAAAAAAAAAAAGCCTTATTAGGCCTAATTAAGCATGTGGGCGTGTTCCTGGCACTGTGTGGAGTGTGTGCGTGTGCGTTAATGCAGGTTTTATTGCTTCCGATTGGGCGTGGCTTCACGGGCCAGTGCTTGGATATCGGCGCCTGGGACTTGGCCTCGGCGATAGGTGGGCGTGTCCCGGAAGCGGTGGTGACCTTTGAACCCCGCGAGGAGGCTTTGGGGGCGTGGCAGGAGGTCAAAGGTGAGGCCGTGTCTGTTAATGAGGCACTGTACGCCGGTGCGATGGAGGGGACCGTACGGCTGGACGGAAGCTGACGATGGTTTGAAGCGGATGTGGTTGCGATGACGTGTTGTTACTCCGCCCACACAGGAAATGAGGTGAGCTCTTGCGTGGGCGGTGTGGCAGAACGGCCTCCAAGTGTTTGTGTGTGTTTTGGCCTTGAGGAAGCTGTGTGTTTTAATTGGGATTGATTGTGGGCTTCCGGTGGACATCCGGTGGTTAGTAGGCACTTGATTGAGAATGGTGGTCCTTGGGGAACAGGGTGGGGCTGTTTTGGGCGTGGCCTGGCCCCTCCCTTCCAGCTCGGCTTCCGGTCCATGGAGGATATTAAATGAACACTTCCGGCTCTAGCAGCCACACCCCTGAGACCTGTGCAATTAAAAGGGCGTGGTTACACAACATGCACCTCACTAATGACTTTGATGTGGTTTAGGTGTCATATCCCCCACCTCACGCCCACGCAATTTAATGGTACCTTAAAGCTTTACTTATTTCGTACAGTGAGCTAGAGAATGGTGCAGCCATTCGATATGGCATAGCTGGTTATTCATAGCATGCCAACCGTCATGGAATGATCGCCACTTTCATGGTTCTAACTTGAGATACCATATAGCGGGAAATTTTTGAGGGAGAAAACTTTCGCGGATCGGTAGGAAATTAAGGAGCATTTTGCAGAGAAAACTTTCGTGGAATGTTAAAACTGGTCGCATAATGGGTGTAGCATGCCTAGAATTTCGTGAAGAAAACTTTCGCGGATGGCTGAAAATTATGAAATTTGCGAAAATTTTCTCCCTCGAAAGTTTCCCGCTATACGGTATACGCTATAAGTAGCCCTGATCGAAATTTACCCAGTAGCACGCTCCATGACACAGATTTTTATCCACCTAAGGCCCTTGAGCTCGAGTCACACTGCACTGCCACGATTCCTCAGATCTGACCTTCGATCTGCATTGATGATGACCTTTACCTACCACTACCACGTGATGTTTGAGCATGCACATTTAGTTGTTGCCATGCAAGATCACGCACAAATAAATATATATATACACTGCATCCGGTTCCTCACGTATTCAAACAGTATAATGACATAATTTAAATCCAGCTCTTATGAAAGAGGTTGAACTTGTGACCTTTGCTATAAACGCTACATATACGCAGTTTTGTCCATCTCTATCTAATAGTCAACGGTTATCACTCGCATGAGGAAATCCCTATACTTATGTACTTATAAAAGGAGATATGTGATGGAACACAGGTAGGAAAAGCAAGGGTGTAAGCTTAACGCCTGTAACGACACAAATGTGATCCCTACCCGATCGTGATACGCTGGTACATACGCCGTCGCGATTGCTGGACGGTATGGATGGGAGGTCAGAGGATGGGTTGCGAATAGTTAGCGGGGTTAGTCTCTAGGGTTTGTCTATTATGAGGACTGTACAGATGGGAGGTATTGGGAGGTCTGAGCTGGATTGCGAACGGTTAGCAGGATTAGTGTCTAGGGTTTGTCTATAAAATGTTAAAATCACAGCTGTCAGCAGCGATAATGGTGGTGGCCGACTGCTGGGCTTTTCTGTGTGGATCGGAATGGAGTGGGTTCAAATCTCACTAAATACTTCGAGTTTTTTTCCTCCTGTCGAACTTTTTCTAAATTTTGGCAGTTCACATTAATTTTGTCGTAATAATGCCGACTGTTCTACATTTCCACCAAGGATAGAAAAATTATTGGCTTATTAACCATCAAAACCAATTAAACCAATTAAACCATACCCCCCTTGATAATGAGGTCCCTTGAGTAATCAATTTGCTCTCAATGTTGGCTTATGCTCTGAGCAAGGGGGGGGGGGGGTCACTCCCATAGGCACCGTGTCCAGAGCTGCGACTGGGGTCAAAATGCAGTCAAACGGTCAAGGCCCTTTTTTTGGGATCGGTCAAACGGTCAAGCAGTATTCTGGGTCCTATCTCCAGCATAGCTATGTGGCCAAAAGGTATGGTTGAGATTTTGCGCATGCGCAGTAAGTTGATGGTCAACGGGTCAAGGCAAAATTCGCCGTGATCAAGTGGTCAAGGCCATTTTTAGACGGTCCAAGGGGTGATGACTGCCATTAACTACGTCCAGGAATATCCATAGGGTGTCACAGTACAGTAAATGGATGTCTGAGTGAGGAAATTCCTGCATTCATGTGTGTCCACGGCCAGAAGCCTCACTAAAAGAGTCTGGGACAAGCCTACATGTATATTTTTAATGGGCTATTCCATTTAATAAGCATACACCTGGGTAAAAGACTAATTTTAATAGGGAAGGGGATCATGTATTAATTTTTAGATGCATCCAGGGGGGTGTGTTTAAAGCATCAATTTGCATTGAGGAGGTACAAAGCTCCCTTTTATCGAGTACCCAGTGGGAGTGATTATGTTCCTGATTATGTCGTGGGGGAAGAATGAACGACTGTCCAAGGGGTGATGACTGCCATTAACTGCGTCCAGGAATATCCATCGGGTGTACAGTATTAAAATAGATAGCCCAATGATTATTAGAGCTCATACAAATTATGTACGAGCTGAGGCTGGAGCTCAGCCTAGCCCGGACTCACCGCATGCACTAGAGCTAGTCTGAGGACAAGGGTTTCAAACCTTTCCTTGGTGGAATTGCTCCGGCTGCTGCGTGTAGGTCCTCCATTATCCACAGCCACGCCCTCTGGCGTGCCCTGTTACGGTAATTGGTAGGAGCACTTCCCCTTTATCTGGATCATATGGCAGTACAGTGGCTCCAGCTGACAAAGGTCATTCTCCGTTTCCCAGCTCAGAAAGAGCCATCTACGGGTTTGCCCTCTACCTGGGATCCTATCTGCTACTACTACTAGGTGACTACTTGTAGATGATGATGGTATCATTTATAGCTGTGCTAGTCCTTTAATAGTGGGTATCAGCCCCTTCCTCTCTGTGAGCTGGTACGCATTTATAGTTTGACCAGACCACATAAAGATGCTCTATGCTACCTTATTGCAAACTGACAGTATGGTTCCACTAGGGTGCTATAAATTATATACATAATTTAATAGACTGGGAAAAACTTGCAGGTGACTATGAAAATCTTATAGATGACTATGACACATAGATAGCCAATCACATTGCAGTATTTATTGCAGCTATGACCTATATAGCTATGGTTGATTTGTGCTCTACAGTTGTTTTTCTGCTGTGGGCCTTTCTTCCAAACGAGTCACGGCTGAATTTCATTGGATTCACGTACTTTCCTCAAAAGTGAGTCTCATACATAATTCATGCATCACTGATAGTTTTGCACAAAAGCAGATTGCCATATTTGGGACCATGCCATCTTAGAGTTCGAGTTGTCCTGATACATGATGCTAGTGCTGCTCTCTTCCCATACTGGTAGGACAACCCCATCAGACTGAGTCCCATCACCAGCCTAGCACTACTGAAGCAAGTCAGACTTTCTGTGCTGCTCTACTTCGCTTACATGACATTGTACATGTACTTTAATCACTATGTGCATGGTTTGATCGAAATCTGGGTGTAGGCCAAAATTACTCTTTGTGCACACTTTAATATGCATAGAGCCCCCCCCCCCCTCCATCAGTGGCATGATCCTGCCCCCTACTGCAGGTACTGGTAGTGGCAGTGCCAGCAGCTATCTCTGTGTGGGGTTTGTTGTCTTCCTACTGGTCTACAGTGGACTCAACTTCCTACTGGTGCCAGATATCAATGATCCCAGGAATATCAGAGGTAAAATACAACGTACCCGTATAGCGGGAAACTTTTGAGGGAGAAAATTTTCGTGAATCGATGAAATTAAGATTTCGCGGAGAAAACTTTCGTGGATTAATGATCCTGCAATCGCGTGGGTGTGACTATAGACTGAGCATGCGCACAGGCAGACCACCTATGGCCACACCCACAACCATAAGCTGGAAGCAGCAACTCGGATCGTAATAGTCTGCCTGATGAGCACCTACACTGTAGAGACCATCGTTCGTGGCTACCACGTCTACCGGAGTAAAGTGTTCATACACTCCACGCTTTAAATTCTTTTCAGGCCTTATTTCACCTCCTTGTTGGTGGCAGCAATACTGGAAGACAGCCGGTAGATAGATATAGCGTGGAATTTGGCTGAAAGTACTTCAACTGGGACATCGCAATCGATGGCTAACACCTAGCTTAGCTAGCGGCGTAGCTACGTAGCTACGTATATAGCCACTGATATGACACGTGATGTATGCCACACCCCAAATTTTGCGGAGAAAACTTTCGCTGATGGTTGAGAATCCGCGAAATTCGCGAAAGGTTTCTCCCTCGAAAGTTTCCCGCTATACGGCCTACGCGGTCGACGGTACTATGTATTGAATTTGCACCCGCCCCATCAGCATAATGCTATAATTTTTTACAGAAAGTTACGACATCCCCATAAACTTTGCAAACTTGTAGATGTGTTTGTGTTGCTATAACTTTGTACTTCTCTTCAGTTTTAACTTTTGTACCAGCATGTTCGGCCATTTTGGTGGTGTAGACACCATCTGATCCTGCCTTAACTGACCTGAGTATATATGTACCCGTATTTCTTGGCCCTTCTAATTATTCGGCACCCTTTACCGAATGATTGAAAATAGTCGCTAATTTTCGGCAAAGGTCGTCACGCGTATATGCTATAAACGGGAATAGAATGCGCACCCAGACAGAATTCATGCCGATCGAATTTTTAGAAGAAATACGGTACTTTGGGGAATCAATCTCAGGGTCTGTGATGTGGGGAAGCTTGTCGAGTATATTAAAATATGTACAGTTTGGAGTACTCCATAATACTCCATAAATACTTTAAATTTCTGCATTTTGTGTAATATTATCTCCGGTATAATATATGGTATAGGACATTGACTGGGTCCAAGCTGAGAAGCATGTGTTTGAACACTTTTATGGATGCCCCCACTGGTACACACATTGATATTACATGCCCCAACTCGCACACACATGCTCCACACATAAAGGTATATCATCTATCATGATCTGAAGCTCGACAATGTTCTGCTGGATCAGGATGGTCACATTAAGCTGACTGACTATGGTATGTGAAAGGAGGGCCTGCGTCCTGGAGACACCACGTCCACCTTCTGTGGAACTCCTAATTACATCGCCCCTGAAATCCTAAGAGGACACGACTATGGTGAGGGCCATGCATGAAAGAATCCAACCGTTCTGTTGTGTTATGTGTATACCAGTTGTGTGCATCAACACAATTGTAGGGTACATGTAGACCTGGTATATATACTTTGTAGTACTGAATCAGCCATAAAGTTACTGTATGTTGCTCACACGCGCTTGTGTGCACTAGATTGATTGTGTGTATAATTACTTGTTGGATGATTGGTTTAGCCCTGCTCCTGTCCTTACCGTATAGCGGGAAATTTTCGAGGGTAGCAATTTTCGCGGATGTGGGATTTTGAACTATTTCGCGTTTTAATTTTCGAGGATCAGCCCTGAGACAAAGCCACACCCTCAAATTGGATGCAATAAAAACCACGCCCCTCTTCTTTCATACGTGCGTGGAAATCATAGCAGGTAGTGTTAAACACGAGCTAACTATGTCTAAACTACGAAACTGTGTTGTGGAGGCGATGATCCGTGGCTACCACGAGTATCAAAGCATTTGGGAGGCTGAAATTGGAGAAAACCTGACGTGTATCCTAGAGCCCGGCAACATCCGTGACCCCTACGCTGTAGCTGTCACAAAATCCGAGTCTTCAACAATAGACTGAATAGTTGGAAATGGCCCAAGAAAAATGTCAGCTATGATATGTTCGCTCTTTCTTCGAAAAGGAGGCAGTATCTTTCGAAAATGGCTTGCTAATTAGCGATACAAATAGTGTATTTTCTGTTCAGCATGCCTTGTGGTTTATATCGACCACACCCATTCTACTGATATCATGTGCTGGCGGGACTGCGCATGCTCGAGCTGAGTCAGTGTAGGAACGGGTCGTCAACCGTATAGCGGGAAATTTCGAGGTATAAAATTTCGCGGATTCACCCTGATCCGCGAAAACAGCGAAAATTAATACCCTCGAAAATTTCCCGCTATACGGTATTTACCCATAGCACCACTGCCAGCCAATTGTTGTCCAATCAACACACACACACTACGGTTGCCAAGAAACAGTCATTTAGTTCATGTAACATAATATGTGCCACACACACATACATGTACCCGCACACCCACAGGTTTCTCTGTGGACTGGTGGGCCTTGGGTGTGCTGTTGTATGAGATGCTGGCAGGAAAGTCTCCATTTGATATTGGAGGCCATGACATGCCAGACCAAAGCACAGAAGACTACCTCTTCCGAGGTACAGTGAAACTGCGCACATGTGTAGGCTATATATGACTCATTATGTCTGTTATTCCATGACATACTGTGTCTTCTGGCCCATCAACATTACAGTTGTAAACTTATCTTGCTTTGTGCTACAGTTATTCTTGAAAAGACGATCCGTATCCCTCGCTCTCTCTCCGTCAAGGCAGCCCAGGTGCTCAAAGGTTTCCTCAACAAGGTATACAACTACACATACATTTGGGGTTTGTCTCATGATAGGGTTGGTTTCAAGACTTAATTGGTACCTAGCTATTACTGTATAGCGGGAAATTTTCAAGGGAGAAAACTTTCGCGGAATGCGGAAAAATCACGAAATTCGTGAAAGTTTTCTCCCTCAAAAGTTTCCCGCTATACGGTATTACGAGTTTTACAAGACTTAGTCTTAGTGTGATTTCATCTATTCCTCTGCCCACCCACCAATAAACACATAGAACCCGAGTGAACGTCTTGGTTGCCATCCTCAGACAGGGTTCCAGGACATTGTCTCTCATGCGTTCTACAGAACCATTGAATGGGAACTAGTAAGTCAAATTACATAAAATTTATTATTATGTACAAGTATGTTTGATGTCACAATCATGGGATAATGTGGCTAGTATGCATGATCATCTATTAACAGTACATGCTCACAAAACATAGAGACGTAGTTCATGCACAAACTGTATCCTGCCTGGGCAAGATAGTGCCGTGCGCATGCGCAGATTGAAGCGGTTGCAGAGGCCACACCCCTCATAGCAAGCAACTGCTCTGGCAGCCTCCTGCAGTAGCGACGTTCTCGCTCTGCTCTAACGTTGCTACCGGACTACTGATAAAGAACAGACCTCGCCTCTCGAAAAGCGTGGCGCTTTCACGCCGATCGTTCGACAATACAATGCGTCTCTATGGCCCGAGGCATTAAGGCCATTCTTTTTTGTGCACACGGCCCTACAGTTTTGACCAATCCTGAGCCTTGTAGTGCGGACTTCTCTCCGCCCGCGCCGCGCGTTCATAGCAACCGGGCGCTTTCAAGACGCGTATCCATGCCCTCATGTAATGACACGGACTATTAATATTATAAGAAAAATGATCGTCTGAAAAATATTTTTCGTTGTATATATATAACAAAGGTTTTTCGTGGAATGTTTGAGTTAGGAGCTATACATAAGCTTATACTATAGTTACCTGTTTAACTTTTTGTTTCAGCTTCGGCAGCAACAGATGAACCTTCCCTACAAACCAAGAATTGACTCTGACAGAGACCCCTCCAATTTCGACCCTCAATTTGTAGTTGAGCCTCTTGACTTCACCCCTGATGACAGGTGAGACATACACTAGTTACCCAACACCAGATCCATACTATAAAAATTCACCCCCTCCCTCCATGGCCATTTCTCTCTCCCTCTCCTCCCTTACAGTGATGTTCTTCAAGCCATTGATCAGTCTGAGTTTGAAGGTTTTGAGTACGTCAATCTTCTGCTGATGTCCAAGGTGGACGATGTGTGAGGGCTGTGTGGCTCACAGTGACAATCTAGGCTCTCTCCTTCAGACTTAATGTGATCAATCATTGCATGTACCACTACATGTATAAAGTTATTGTATTATTATCAGACAAACCCTGTTGTGGTATACACATCATCAGGCACTGCTCTTGATGTTTGTTATCAGATCATTAAATTTTTTTATCAAACTAGTAAATTCACAGTGATGATTGATTACTCATATTGAGTGCAATAATTTTTTGCTCAACATTCTTTCTGCTGCTCCAGAAATCACCCAGGCTATGCAATAATAGTACAAAATTTATAATGCCGTGCATAGGCTTGCTGCTGAATAACATGAGGATAACTACAAAATTAATGAGGTAGCCATATCCTCGAAGCACGAGTAGGTCACTGTCAACTTGCATGAATTGATGTTCTCCTGTGCATGATGTCATGTACAATCACACTATATGTTATGCAGATTCTGAGTTGTATGCTTCGATTCAATTATTGCAACTTTTGTTGTAAATACCCATTCTTCCTAAAAAAATAGCTAGCCAATTAATAAAGGACATGCAACCATGCAAACATAGTGAGGAATTGCCATAGTCATATATGATCCACATCAATTGTGGCAATGATATATATAATTCCTACATAATAATAATTATTAATTATTATTATTATTATTAATATTATTATAGTGCACATGTACAATAGGTTATTTTCACAAAAAATGCCAGGGCACGACCTTTGACCTCACCGCCAAGATTCAAATTCGGCGAGTTTGCCATGGCTGTGTAGCCGGTCTCTTACCACTGTGAAACCCTTACAATGCACTTTACATAGCATGCGCGGTACCATACAAGCGCGCCAAACAAAAGAGATTTGAACAGCTGCTGTCTGACAGTTTCTTAACAAAAACAAAGTAAATAATGGCTTCACAGGCAAAACTCAAGGTGAGCTAGCTGAATATCAACAAAACCTCAACAAAACATCATAAATAATAACTAAAATTCCATTAGCTTGAGGTACATTATAAGGAACAGGCTCCAAGTGACTTTCTGGAGGAGCTCAGGCTACTGATAGGCTCTCATCCAGGGATAGAGCTAGTATCCACGAAGTGTATCTGTGACAGCTGTCCAACCGAGAATTCATCCAGCTCCTCTGCTACTGGCCAAGCCACTGCTCCCCCAGCAAAGAAAGGTTATCCTGCAGTCACTAAACATAAAATTTAATACTGTATACACTGAGTCAGAAAAATCAGTGGGGATTAAATTTGGCAGTTTGGCAGTCCATCTTTGTAACCGCCAATATTGTGACATTGTACATGTATGGCATTCCAATACTGAACTGCCAAATTTATGTCTGCCCAATACCTTTGTAGGGTTTGTCATTCCCACCAATATAATATTATTATTAGCATAGTGGTAACTTATCTTTATAGATCCAAGTGGGTACGATCCTCCTGTGCTCGATGGTCCGAATGCCTGCCCACACTGTCATTTGTCTCCCTGTGTGATAGAGAGACCACCCAGTTGGGTGAGGGGCTCTTCAGCACCAAATCTTGGGAATAATTCCAAGCGTTTCACGCTGTATGGGAGGTTTTGGACATTTTTACGTCAGCTGGGTGTGTGGAACCATCCTACATACCTACAACACAAGCGTACAAAGACGAGTGTAATGGACACTAGGGATGTGCTGCCTGCTTGTGTAGTAAGGGTAAGCCTATTTACTTTTATAACCATAGGAGCTTACAATAATATCGAGTATGGTCCTTTCAGGAGGTGCGTCGCAGATTCCCAAATCCACCTGGGGTGCCTTACACCAACTTCAAGTCATCGTCACAGTTCACTATCGAGTTCTAATCGTTAGATGTATCATACTATTAATGCACACACACAATTGCTAGGCAAAGAGTTTCATATGCTTACATGTAGCTAGTTCATTTACTCTTGTGGTTGCACCTCCATAGTATCATCATCGGGGGGGGGGGGGGGGGGGGGGGGGATGAGGGTCAACATTTATGAACTCAATAAAATGAACAATATACCCAATCTATAATAGCAAGGTTCATTCTTATCTTGAAGGTTATAGAGCCAAAATGAATACGTTAGGGAAGGTAAGTGAACAACTGATGGATGAACGAATGCACGATTCTAATAATATTTCAGTACCTCTTATAATGAAGGGAAAGTAATGGAAACTTACTTCTGGTTAATAGCGTCCTCCAAGTGTTCGTGAACTGGCCCACCGCTGCTTCTGTTTACACTGCCGACACTGAAAATCGACACGAAGGACATGTCCTCTCTGAGGTACACGCATAAACACCAACTAAATACTTGGTGAGTTCACTTGAATGGGCTATGCACACCTGAACAGTCTTGATCATCCTCCATGCACTAGCTTGGCACTGACATGGTTGTGAGCCCAGCGCAAAGATCCTCAAACATCTTGCGCTCACAAACAAACAATGATTGGGCTTCATCATTGCCTTCATCACCGGGTACAAAGAATCCTAAGCACAACAGTTAGTTTGTTGTTTATGACTAAGCTAGTTACATGTATCTAATACACACCTGAGTTTTCCAACATTGCCATAGATCCTGTAGGGACTGCCTGGCTGAGGAGCATGCTCGCTTCTACTTGGCAGAACTCTCGTTAGCACTCAACTTCCTCCATGAGAGAGGTATGTACACCCACACTACAGCTAATTTGTTATTGTATTTCCTTATATAATATTATTATTGTTAAGCCCCACTCTATTATACTCGATTCTTTCATGTGGGAGTTGGTCAAGTATCCATAAATTTAAAGGTAATAGAAAGGTTAATGTGCAAAGAAAGTAGGGTCAGCCCCTTGGGTGCACCTTTATGGATACTCCCACTGGTACACACATTGATAATAAATTTACACTCACATGCCCCAACTCGCACACACACACACTCCACACACAAAGGTATCATTAATTTTATCGTGACCTGAAGCTCGACAATGTTCTGCTGGATCAGGATGGTCACATTAAGCTGACTGACTATGGTATGTGCAAGGAGGGCCTGTGTCCCGGAGACACCACATTCATTTTCTGCGGAACTCCTAATTAATTATATCGCCCCTGAAATCCTAAGAGGACATGACTATGGTGAGGATCATGCATGAAAGAATCCAACCTACCTACATCTGGCTAAGCTTCTGTTGTGTATGTATACTGGTGATATGCGGTTGTGTGCATCAATGCATGATTGTAGGGTAGACCTGGTATACTTTGTAGTACTGAATCAGCCATAAAAGTTACTGTATGTTGTTCACACGTGGTTGTGTGCACTAGATTGATTGTGTATTATAATTGCGCGTTGGATGATTGGTTTAGCCCTGCTCCTGTCCTTATTTACCCATAGCACCACTGCCAGCCAATTGTTGACCAATCAACACACACACTACGGTTGCCAAGAAACAGCCATTTAGTGCATGTAACATAATATGTGCCACACACACACATACATGTACCCACACACCCACAGGTTTCTCTGTGGACTGGTGGGCCTTGGGTGTGCTGTTGTATGAGATGCTGGCAGGGAAGTCTCCATTTGACATTGGAGGCCATGACATGCCAGACCAAAGCACAGAAGACTACCTCTTCCAAGGTACAGTGAAACTGCACACATACATACATGTATGTAGGGTATGACTCATTGAGGTTACTCATTTCTATTATCCCATGACATACTGGTAAGTGAATATGAGATAAAAATAAAACAAGTGATACATGTGTATTTGTATGAAAGTGAAAAATAGTGTAACTGCTCTGTATAGATGCTCAAAAGTTTGGGACCTGCCTTCTGAACAGGCAAGGTCAATTGTTTCCGTTGGCTTGTTGGCTTGCCAATGAAAGATAGTGCGCGATCCCCTTAGACACATAACTGCTGATCGTAGCAGGGAAAAGTTCAGTCGACACCTGAGCCAATGGAGGGTAGTGCTGTACGTAGTTCCATGCTTCTCAGCCAAGAGGGAGGCTAGTCTCTTATACACCACAGTTGCAGTATTTCCCATCCCACCTGCAGTCGAAAACACCAATGGTGAGAAGGAGCCATGTTTGATCTCTCTGACACGCTCATCATTATTATGCTATCTTTTTCTCCTGTTCATTCCTTCGATAGCACTGGGACATGCTGGAATTTCGATAGGTTGGTGCGTATGGGTTGAATACCCTTACATCGAAAAATGCACTTTGCCTATCTCTTCCCCAGAAATTCTGTGCAACGATGTCCAGGCGAGCTCCTTCTTCCCTGTTGGCAGTCCTATGGGTCAGCCGCTCCTCAGTTACCGGTTGAAGACATGGTTCTGTACCCATGGCATGACATACTTCACTCATCAAGCTGGCAGTGATGTCCCGGATCTCATTATGGCGGATGGAAGGAAGTCCGGGCTCCTCTTGGACAGCTGAGGGCATGTTCCACATGGAACTGACTGCCACAGACACAGTGAGAAGGTAGGTGTGGTGGATGACAGCCATATCTGAGACACAATGAGTCTCTGAAGGCGCCTTTGTGTAAGGCAAAGCCATGTTCTGCGATGGGTAAGGTGGATAGCCAACTTGAAGCTCCTTTTTCAGATGACACATCAATGGCCTTTTGGAGATGACTCGGGAGCTTTACTTTCAACTCAGCGGCTGCTCTTGTTTGCTGTTGTCTGTGAAAGTTGCGGGTTCTATTCTTGGCCCTGGTCTGTGCTGCTTTTGTCTCTGGAGCATACACCTCCGATTGATCAGCAATTAGTTCGACAAGCGGAGCTGTAATGTTCCTGCATGCTGTACGTTATGATGCTGCCTGTTTGGATGGGTCCACGATACCAAGCCCACCAAGACAAGTTGGTAACAACATCAAGTCACGTTCGTTATCACCAAATGCATTCTGGCCAGTTATAGACGGAAGAAATCGCTTTCTGATGACCTCTTCGAGTGGCTTGAAGAGTTCTTTCACATTTGGGATTGTTCTTGCAATGTAAGCCCATTTTCCTGCTAATCCGTGAGTAAAGGCTGTGTATGCCGCATGCGGTTGAGAAATTGCAATGGATGACAGATGCTCTATTTTATTAACCCATTCCGAGACTTTTCGTTGGACATAGTTATCAACAAACGCTTGCCTGCCAATAGCTGCCCCAAGGTGTCTTTTTCCATCTATAGAGATTGACACTCCTGTTTCCTCAAATACTGTCGCAGCCTCTGGCTCTTTTCCTTCCTTGACAACTAGCCATGTCTTTGAAGCATTTGGGTAGTAGCCGTAGTCTGGGCCCATCTTAACAATCTCTTCCTACCATTCTCTCAGATTGATGAGATTCCCTCCGGCTGTTGCATCATCAGCAAACCAAGCCTGATGTACTGAGATGTCTTTGAGATGATGGATAAGTGGGGTAATTGCAATGGCATACATTACCATTGCTAGGGGGTCTCCCTGGGTGGTGCCATGACATGCTGTGTCTTCAGGCCCATCAACATTACACTCATCTTGCTATGTGCTACAGTTATTCTTGAAAATACAATCCGTATCCCTCGCTCTCTCTCCGTCAAGGCAGCCCAGGTGCTCAAGGGTTTCCTCAACAAGGTATACACATTTGGGGGTTGTCTCATGGTTGGGTTGGTTTCAATATTTAATTATTGGTACCTAGCGATTAATACAAGTGTAATTTCATCTTTTCCTCTGCCCACCCACCAATAAACACACAGAACCCAAGTGAGCGTCTTGGTTGCCATCCTTAGACAGGGTTCCAGGACATTGTCTCTCATGCGTTCTACAGAACCATTGAATGGGAACTAGTAAGTCAAACTACAGCACTATATTATGTACAAACATTCTTCATGGAATGTTTGAATTAGGAGCTATACATAAGCTTGTACTACAGTTATCTGTTTACTTTTTTGTTTCAGCTTCGGCAGCGACAGATGAACCCTCCCTACAAACCAAGAACTGACTCTGACAGAGACCCCTCCAATTTCGACCCTCAATTTGTAGTTGAGACTCTTGACTTCACCCCTGATGACAGGTGAGACATACACTAGTTATAATATTATACCCACACCAGATCCATACTACAATTTGAAATTCACCCCCTCCCTCCATTTCTCTCCCTCTCCTCCCTCACAGTGATGTTCTTCAAGCCATTGATCAGTCTGAGTTTGAAGGTTTTGAGTACGTCAATCCTCTGCTGATGTCCAAGGTGGACGATGTGTGATGGCTGTGTGGCTCACAGTGACAATCTAGGCTCTCTCCTTCAGACTTAATGTGATCAATCATTGCATGTACCACTACATGTATAAAGTTATTGTATTGTTATCAGACAAACCCTGTTGTGGTATACACATCATCAGGCACTGCTCTTGATGTTTGTTATCAGATCATTTTTATCAAACTAGTCAATTTTTGATTCTAGTGAGACATCATTATTTTTTTGTGAAAATAACCTATTGTACATGTGCACTATTATTAATACTAATTAGGAATTATCAACTGATTATAATTATTCATTAATTTAATTAGCAGCAAGCCTATTATAAATTAAACTGGATACATATAATAAGTAATTGGCCAGCTGGTGAACTGGCTATCCACTGGTTTTGGTGCTCTGAATGCTTACTGCCATAGGTGTACGTGCATACACTTGGTGAATTTTAAATTCAATTGGCGATGTATAATAATATTATGTATCAGGGACTATACATTATCTATCAGAAAGATAATGTATAGTCCCTGATTATTCGCAAAATTAATTATATGACATTGTGAATATAATTATCCTGATACACAGCATCAAGACTCTGAGTATTAGCATACTCTTGACAGTATAATTATACATAATTATTCATAGCCCATTTCTGGAGCAGCAAAAGGAAATTTGAGCAAACATACTGTCATATACAATAATATTACACTCAACATGATGAATAATCACGATAATGTGATCACAGTCACTTTTGAAAAAAAAAAATCAATGGATATCTCACACATTTTATTCCAAACATGTCATTTCAGTGCTTGGATCTGCTCTGCCAGATGTCCGAATCCAACAGTGGGGGACTGGAGGGCCTCGGCTAATGCTGCTAACGTGGGTTTAGGTTGGACCATCTTCAGCCAAGTTGTCAACATGGCTCTAAAACAATCGTCAATGTCTCTATTGTTCCCTTGAATAACGTCCAATGTTCCTGGAATAATGTCCAGCTCCAGTCCGATGTTGTACCACTTTGCTCTAGCATCCCAAGTTATTCTCTGGACCTTACGAAGATCACTGATGTCAATTGAACCTATAAAATTAATGTTCAAAAATTAATTACAAGTGCACGATTTGATCTACAAAGCCATGCATTATAACAATATGGTATACACATATACATTCTCAATTGAAGCTATCAGTATATATATATTATAGTACAATGTACCTGTACATGTGCTGATGGAGCCTTTCCCAAGCCACAGTCGGTGTTGTTCTGTCATCTCACTGAACACAGTAGCAGGGTGGGTGGTACAGGTCAAGAGTCCACGGCTGGAAATGGTAGCAGGGTGTACTGTTGGCCGATGGTTTGAGCAAAGGAAGGCTGTCTCGGGAATTGAATTGTTGTAGTTCAATCGTCGTGAAGCTTTGCGGATTCCACTGAGGATTGTCTCTCGAATTACTGGACAGGCTTCTTCACATATTTCAAGCGCTCTAGCTGAACTAATGTCAGAAGGAAAAGAGATATCGACATGAATAAACGAAGAAAAGGAATCTGTTATTGTAATGAAACCAGGATGATTTCCTGGAATTTTGAATCGAGCTTGGTTTCGTGACAGCTGCACAGGATTGCCATCCTCCATGAGAAGCTGCCACTTGGCTTCAGTGATGAGAGCAGAAAGAAGAAAGCAGTAGACTCCTAGCTTGGGTCCATCTTCACCAAAGTAGAAGAGAAAAGGACAAGCAATCTGAGAGGATGGGCCAGGAGAGAGATGAGATAAGTCTTCTTCTCGCAACAGGCATGACATCAAGTATTTGCCATCACCTACTTCTGCAATAATCAGTAGATGCTCGAAAAGCAAGATCAGGTGGTCTTCTTCGAAAAGCTTTGGGACGTAGCGAGACTTAAATTGAGACAGAATATCACGCGTGATTATGCCACAGAATTTGAACTCCCGGTAACCAAGTACACTTCTAGCTGCTCGGATCTGTGTGGGCTGATTTGCATGCAATGTTAGGCTATGCTCTACCAACTCTGTGATCTTATCGAGGATTACCTGAGCATTTATGAAGACTACTTCTGGAAGGACCTCACTATAATGCATGACAAGCTTGTGGGCTGTAAGGTAATGCAGTGCATCTTCAAATGATTCTCTTGTAAAGTGGAATTTGGTTGCTTCCTTGAAGCACTCTTCCTTGCTCAATATTGCTTTCTTTTGATACTTTGCAAGTCGTTGGAAAGCCATCTCCAAAGCAAAGTATCGATGTGGGATTCTGACACGTTGGAGCTTTTGCAACTCAAGCAACATGAGGTACCTCAAATCAGCAAGGATTGCCTGATCATCATCCCCTGGGCATTTGGCATTGATGGCAAATATCAGCCTTTGTGATTTTTCATCACAAAAGAGGACATGATTTTTCATATTTTGAGGAATGATGTTGAGCAGCCTTCGTTCCTTCTCTTCTCTGTTTTCTCCCTTGCATTCATGCTCACGGTCCTTATGTGTCCCTATGAAAACAATCTTAGGACACTTGCCCTTTTCTGAAGTTGACTGAAGAACTCGCATGCAGTGGCGAAACGTCTGCAGATGTGTGAAAGGAGATTTGAAAGGCTTTCCAATGGGTTTCCCATTAGTATAATACTCAACTAATGGGTGACTGTCAAGAGGCTCGTTGAGCTTCACCACAAGCATGCCAAACATGGTGTTGGAGACAAAAACTGGAAGTATTTCATGATACATTGGCTGCCCACCAGAATCGCCCATGTCAATCACATCCTGGTCATCCAGTTGACCAGCTGCCTTTGATCCAGCCTGCATTCGAACAATAAGTTCTCTCTTAAAGCCGCCATGCTCCCGGTGCACCTCCTTACTAGTAGATTCTGTGGGTTTGGCTTGTTGCTCTGTAGGTAATGAAGTGTACACATGAGCTATAACTGTTGCTTGTTGTCTCAGTTTGGTGTACGACTGTGGCAAGTGTAATCGCTTTCCTGTGCTAGACTCTAGCATACTCTTGGCTGATTCACACAGCATATCAGAGTACTGCTGGTCAGTGATCCTGTTGAAACAAGTCTCGCCAGTTGTCTTCTCATGGACTCCGACCTTACATTGAGCTACTGCCCTCACTGGATTCTTAACACACTCTGTGCTTTGTCGTACGGGTGGAGGTTTCTCCTTGAGGAAAGCGTGAAGAGCGTGGGTCTTCCCAGACCCTCCAGCCCCCATCAGGAATGAACTGCCACTGCGGTAGTTCAGCTCACCCTCTTTCATGGCTTCATCGAAGTTATGCTGTGCCCTTTCACTCACTGTACATGAACAAAGAGGAGCTGAATTTTCCCATATGGCTAGCCTCACATCCAGGCCTTCTCAATATTTTGTGTAATAGCATGAGAAAATCCTGGTACAAGGCTACATTACTGGGATAGTGTGCATTTTTAATATATACCAGCGTCAGTCTGGCAATGGCATGGCTCTTCGCATCATTCAGTACTACTATTGCTATCTCTGAAATAATATTATATTACATACAATCATGTATCTACACTGAATATGCGGAGTCAGCTGTGACTAGCTACCACTGGTAAGTGATCAGAATAGTTCTGCTACTCGGATACCAATCGATCAAGATGGCCTTGTCCCTCACTGATTACTATCTAACTATAGTAAGTAACTTACACAACCCGGGAGTGACGCTATGTATGTGAAAAATCTGCACCTATGGTACATATACATGTACTGTATTTCTTTTAAAATTTGGCCCTTCTACTTATTTGGCACCTTTTACCGAATGATTGAAAATAGTCTAAATTTTCGGCAAAGGTCATCACGTGTGTATGCTATAAATGGGAATAGAATGTGTATGTGGATAAAACGTTGAATATTAACCTCTAAAAAATTTGGCAAAGCTCAAGCTATTATTATTTCCATGCTGAAGAAATACGGTATATTTCATGGCATACAGGCAACAGTAACTATGGGATTAGCTAATTCATTCCATGATATCATTGTGGGGGCAAGTGCTGAAGGCAATGCATTGAGGCACCACATCTGCATGAAAATGGAATCCTATAGGGGGTGTGGCTATCAAGTGTTCACCGCCACACTCCCCTGAGTATTATAGGGTGCGATGTGAGCGTAGCTAAGATCAACAAATAAAATTATTTTATGATAAATCAATGAGTATGTGACCCTTGATCTGTTACTGTCTTCTTATTGTCAATGATAGATACCTCAGTGTGTTATAATTTTGTTCTCTCAAGGGATGATCTAGCCTCGTATCCAGGCCTGGTACGAGGCCAGGGATGATCCAAAAGTTGATAAATTATGAGTTTATTAACTAGTACCATCAGTACCAATGATAGATGATAGTACGGACGTACCACCGTGTAATCCACACACTCCGTCATCTTGTTGCGTTTTTGACCCTATATCCCAAGAACAGGTCACCCTGGAAACTTCTGTGATGCCACATTTACTAAGTATGGTGAAAACCATACGACATTGTACTATAATTATTATATTTAATATCCATGATCTTGACTGTAATATACGAGTATATTTAAATCTATGCTGTAAATGATTGAAAGAGCAACAACATACTGAGGTATCAATATACTCAAGAATGGGGACGAGGCTACACTCTGCTTCTTCAGGCTACGCGTGTATCGTACCCTACTGGGCCATGGGGGTGTGGCAGTGAGCGTCAATAACCACACCCCTGGCTAGGACTGGTACATGGTCGTGTTATTAGCATGTGTACTGGAATGGCAACGGTACGGAGATTGAACGGTACGGGCATCAGCGTTACGGACGGCGGTGACGTGACGACGGTAGGAGGAGAGGATACTGGAGTGATACATGATAGCTACTGGCGTGACGCGTGACCTCCAGGGCCACCGTAGTGTGATCAATAAACCACAGGCATACTGAACAGAAAATGCATGACTTATAGCTCAAGTAAGCTATTTTTAGCAATTTGAAGCATGTACAAACCAGTTTTTCACAATTGGTTATGCTAGCTTACAGCGGGCACAGATGCCTAGAATGCTAGATCTGGCGATTTTCGTGCCAATGACGACGACAATGACAGACATACAAACTGATGATTGCTTTCCCCATTCTGTGCAAGGTAAAAAGATGCTGCATATGTGGCATGTGCTCTATAGAAATCTACAATGTCATGTACGTAGTTTATAGTGGCCGGTATGATGCATGTTTATACATGTACCTTGAACATAAGTGCTCTTCACCTCATCAGCTTGACGGAATAGGCCAATACTACGGAGTGACCTAGCAACATGCTTCCAACTGGGGCAAGGGTGATGAGTGGCATAGAGGTCAAGGTACGCTTCTCTCCTCCGGAAGGGACTCTCATAGCTTATCTTGATTTCATTCACTTTTAATTCTGGTAGTTCAAGCCAATTTCCAATATCTTCGTCATCCACTATCTCTATCAACTCCAGCAACTTTTCTACTGTGATAGTGAGATCTGCATTGATAGCAAGTCGCAAGTAAATAAAAGAAAGTTGTTCATAAATAATACCAATTTATCCGTTATAAAGAGGTTCCACTGTATAAAGGGTGCACAACAGTGCTGGACTGTGAAAAATGCCTGTTTGCACCAACGTTTGGTGCTCTTTCAAGATATTGAGGCAAACTGGGGGATAGGGGACAATCCATACTGATCCTTCACTATGGTATTATGGGTAAATGGAGTCTATGCTCAGACCAAACCAGTTGCTTTACCCCTTGCGCATGCACGTGTGAACTGCTACTAGCTATCTTACATTCTGATTTGGTTCTATAGTGCTTCACATGTGAGTCATGCAGCAGCCAAATAGTATAGTGCTACATGTATATAGAGTGGTCAAAGCCAATAATATTTTGCCGACAATCTTTACCAGTTTATACACTAGGCCATTTAGTTGTGCACATGAGCAGAAAGCACACGGCCTGCATGCATTATGTATTAAGTAGGCACTATCGATAGGTGTGACTACGGTGGCCAACAATAAAGCTCTATTTGTGACGCTCATGGACCATGATTTGAAGCATACTGAAGCCAATTGTTCGCCAAATTCGACCGATTCGTTGTGCCTAGATCTTGAGATATGGCAATTTTTTGTGCTCACAACAACAATAATGACATGACTGATTGTAGGGCAATAACACAGCTGACTTCAGAAAAGTTTTTAACTGTTATTGCCTATGCATTCTTTGCGCATGTATATACACTAAATTATATCATAGAAATTTCGTTTAATGGAGTGAAACACCATCTCCGAATTTTGATGTGGGCAGGAAATGGAAAATAATTATCAGACCTCAGTGATTTCAAAAGACTATTATACAATGACGTGCTACTCCTATATTTGAAATATTAAACATTGGGCCATACCCACCTAAATAATGTTGCATACACATTTTCTGTACATACATGTACATGTAGATATAGGGGGTATACAAGAATACAGTGGCGTAGGAAGATACTGGTGCACTATTATCAAATCGTGCACGGAGCGCGAGCGAAAATTCGACCACGCCCACTTTCGATTGAAAACTCCACCCATTTTGCATAAACGAGGTTGCTCGGCTAGTTTCTCAGCGAAGAAATGAATGGTCAGTCAAGCAGGAGCAGGCTTAGCTACTTGGTTATAATGTTATGAGGTAACTCTTAGTCAGGTTTGGCCTAAGATGAGGAGGCAGCGGCCTTTGGGCCACTCCTTTCCAGTATGCCACTGTAGGAGCCTTCTATGTGCCTTTCTTTATATAGGGGTGTGCCAGCACCCGGCGCACCCATGGTTCCTACGCAACTGGAATACACTTCTACATTGTTATACTATATACAACGAAAAATATTTTTCAGACGGTCATTTTTCTTATATAGTCCGTGTCATTACATGAGGGCATGGATACGCGTCTTGGATGCGCCCTGTTGCTATGAACGAGCCGCACTACAAGGCTCAGGATTGGTCAGAACTGTAGGGCCGTGTGCACAAAGAAGAGTGGCCTTAATGCCTCAGGCCATAGCTACAGCTAGAGACGCATTGTCGATCGAACGATCGGCGCGAAAGTGCCGCGCGTTTTGAAAGGCCTGCTAAGCAGGCGCTGGCGCTAGCCACCGAGCCTCGAGCGAAGCGAGAGGCGAGGTCTGTTCATACCTGTCAGTAGTCCGGTAGCAACGTTTGAGCAGAGCGAGAATGTTGCCATAGCACACTTGCTTGGGTGTGGCCTCTGCAACCGCTTCCATCTGCGCATGCGCACAGTACTAATGGACAATCTTGCACAGGGATACACTGTTTGTGCATGAACTATGTCTCTATGTTTTGTGAGCATGTACTGTTAATAGATGATCATGCATGCTAGCCACACTATCCCATGATTGTGACATTAAACATACTTGTAGCTAATTAAAAATGGAATATGTTATGCATGTTATATACACGTGTATAAAATATAGGTCTGTCTCCACTAAGTGCACGGTCCATGCAGAATTTTACATTGTGAATATTAATTTTAAGATGACAGCCATCATCATCATGATTATATCGTACCCTCGCGAAAGAGGGTCCACTACGGAATGTCGGCCCACCCCCCACTTTGGGCTTAGTTTCCTGCTAAGGTCTCGTGTGCAGCTGCCCTTGAAAACGCAGCTCAAATGGCTGATTTATGAGGACTAAACTTAGAATAATCTATGTAAGATCAATAAGTAACGTGCTAAACAGCCGTAAAACTAAGCCTAGCTAGCATTATGCCACGTTTCAGCAGAAATAAACGAGCGTACACAGCTAGCGATCGTAGCCATTCCCACTTAATGCACTCTAAGACACACAGTGAAGTATCACGGCCGCTTTTGTTCTGGATTGATATTACCATGCTTGGATAAGGCTGAAATCAATAGTAGCCGCTGCTACTATTCAAATTATGAAGCTAGCGTGGGTAACTTGCCCGGGCACTCTTTCGCGTATAAACGCAATACTAATACCTCGAATATCGGCCCATACCCCAATCTTGGCCCAATGTAAGATGCACCGCCCATGGGCCCTCATTCGAGGGGGTTTGGTATTTCATACATGTACTTACCTCTGAGTGGTACGAATGGTTTAAATTTCTCCACAGCAGCAAACTCCCCCTCTCTGTACAGCCAACTGGCAAGATGTGTCCAGGAAGACTGAGGGTGGCAGTGGACATAGTAGGAGGCACACTCATTGGCTATTTCTCTCTTAGTGGAGCACCTCTGCTGGATCTTTTTGAGTCGGCTGGCAGGGACTAATATATCAGTATAGTCATAAATTGCTATGGAATACAGTGAGTCCCAGTTATTGACTAATTCCATAGCTTCAGTAACACTCTCAGTCGTCAAGGTGGAATCTGAAATGCAATCAATGTCCACAGCTTAGAGCAATAATTTTAAAATTAAGCAGAGCATGCATGCACACTCACATACAAGTATGTGTACACATGCATACACCAATTATAGATAGATTAAGGACTGTCACCAGGGGTGTAGCCTAGCAGTTGCGTGCAAAGTATGCACGAAAAATTTAATGACCACGCCCACTGTCCAGCCACGCCCTCTAATTAACGATCACCATTTTCAGCAAGAGTTTGCTACAGTATATTTTCTGTCGGTTGAATTCAATGAATTAGACGGAAAATAGGCTCCTACCGTTGATATTGCGCATGCGCATGGGGGTGGGACTGGTGATTGCTGCAGGTGTCTATGAGACGGGGTTTGTACTGGCTGGTTTGAAGGTTTTGGCGCCATAGGACGCAGGATTTAAGGCCAGAGCCTGGAGGACTGTGACATTCTCTCTAGCAACTGCTCCCACTGCCACTGGTCAAGAAAATTTTTCCTCTCGTTGCTGCCGTCTGGACCCAAGCAGCTAACCTGGCGTAAGTTGTACATTTAAGAATGGTACTTCATGCATTGTATATTTAGCCCAGGTAGATCTATCACCCCGTCGACGATCGGCCTATATAGGATGCAACTGGGACTGGAAAATCTGGAACAATTATTATTAATATTGGCATAACATCTACCAATATACATGTAATAGGACCTGGGATGCTTTTCAGTTGGTTTTTTCCCCTCAATTTTTCCTTACTGAGGTTTTTTAGAGGGGTTTTTATCCTTGAATATGTTGGCCGCATATTCTAATTAAATTACAATTTCATTTGGCCCATCCCAGCTGTTTAAAAAATCCGACGGCGTTCGCACTGACCTGATTTATGTACTTTTCTTTCCTTTCCTTTTCTATTGTATACTATTACAACATAATATGGCAGCATGTACTCGCACAGTTGCCCAACACCAATATTCAGTGATATTGTTGCATGCGGGGCATGTCGGGGTGCATGCGCATCTTAGGTAGGAGCGTAGATTCTTGAGATTTTGGCAGAGAAAAGGAGGAGATTTAGGCTAAGTTTCAGGAGATTTTAGTGCCTGCACATTGAATCTGGAAACCAAGGGGGTTATACTAAGATAATACTGAATCTGACTGCCGGGGGGATTTCTGGGCAATAAAAAAACAACTAAGCTACGCCCTTGGTCACTAGTGTGGTCATGTATCCTAGTCTGCATGAGCCACTGTGCTATGGCATGTTTTTTTTGTGGAGCAGAAACTTGTCAATATTGTCATTAGTGGTGTATTGTTAGCCCTTGAAATCCAACCTGGACCACACCGAGTTATTGGCACTGCTGATGGGAAACACACACACTCACCTTGGACTGGTTCTCCATGGTTCCTAATACGATCAGCAATTTGAGTCTCGCCTATAAAATCTAGTGTAAAGATGATAGTCCTCCATGAAGGGGGCTGGTGGCGACCTCTTCCGAGGAGAAATTCCTCCACTGCATCCTCAAGGTTGCTGACTGAGTAAACGCCAATACAATCTCTTAGAAGATCCCAGTCCTGCACTTCCTTCACTGCCTCTAATACATTTCCTTGAGTGAGGGGTGGAACTGAATGAGAAAAGGAAACATACACCTTAGAATTAAACTCCACTAATATTATTATCAAACAGGTATATTAAATCCACCTCTTGATGAAAGAGGTTGAACTTGTGACCTTTATGTACGTAGTTTCGTCCATCCCTGTCTAATAGTCAACAGTTATCCCTCGCACAAGAAAATCCCTATACTCATGCACTTATGAAAGGATGTACATCTGTAGCAACATGTATACATGTACACATGTAGCTACACATTAAATTTTGATATAATTGAATTTCAGTGACCGGCAATTTACTGGTAGCCACACTAGCACTAGGGTCAAAGCTCCTGACAGTGCACCATACTGGCAGCCAACAAACATATTGCCAGTGGAACTGAATCAGTCTAGGAGGGGAGTACAGGTAGGAAAGGCAAGGGGGTAAGCACGTATGCCTGTACCAACGCAAATGTGTTCCCGATCTGATAGTGATATGCTGGTACGTACGCCGATGCGACTACTGGACAGTACGGATGCGAGGTCAGGGGATGGGTTGCGGATGGTTAGCACGGTTAGTCTCTAGGGTTTGTACTATATGTGGACTGTATAGATGGGTGGTCTGGGGCTGGATTGTACAGAATGGTTAGCAGGGTTAGTGTGGGAGGGGCTGAGAGGTCAGGGGCTGGGTTGCGAATGGATAGCAGGATTAGTGTTTAGGGTTTGTCAGCAGCGATAATGGTGGTGGCCGACTGCTGGGCTCTTCTGTGTGGATCGGAATGGAGTGGGTTCAAATCTCACTAAACTCTTCAAGTTTTTTTCCCCTGTTGCTAAGTTTTGGCAGTTTGCATTTGTGTCGTAATAATGCCTACTGTTCTATATATTTATTAGACACTGTTTAGGAGGTTTCTATGTGATTTAGAAGACCGAAGGACTCTATATAGAATCCCGAGCAAAGCGAGGGTTCTATGAGAGCCCTGAGGTCTTCTAAATCACATAGAAACCGACAAACAGTGTCTAACAAGTTTAGATCATATAGCTTTGTATTGCTAGAGCCAGAGGGCAAAACTTGTAGGTGACTATGAGATATAGATACCTGTCAGTAGCCAATCAAATTGCAGTATTTGTTACAGCTATGATCTAAGTAGATCATTTTATAGCCTTCACATTTCCCCTAAGGATAGCAAAATTATTGGCTTAATATCCATCAAAATATTTTTATTGACCCGAGTCCTATTAAAAAGACTGATCAAATTTGGTCAACCCCCTTGATAATGAGGTCCCCTGAGTAATCAATTCGCTCTTAATAATGAATTTACCCTAAGGACGCTGCTAATATAACTGCCAGTTTATCACCCTCAAGAAGCTGTTTTCAAACAAAACCCCCTCAGGATCCAAGTCTAAAAACGTGAAGATGCCATAATTCTGAGCAAAGTGAGGTTCCCACTCAGGTCCTGGTTGCACTTGAGCTTTAGCTAATTAAGGGAGGCACACAATTTTCTGATGGGGTACATACACTTAGGCAAGACGAAGCATTGCATGGCTTTGTATACTTGGTAGCAGGTTAGCAATCTGATCAACAATAATTAAAAAATGAAAAAGCTGGCCTGTGATACTCTGGTGGTCGAGAACGACATTTTTGAAATTACTCATTCCACTGTCACAGTACTAGTTGTGGCCCCAATTTCATTACTACTCACTACTCGCAGAATCGGCCCACTCTTTGAACATGTCAAACTGATAACCTAGCTAAAAATTGGACTTAGGGGGCTTGTCCAAAGTCCTTGTGGAAAAATTAATGTCATTATGACGTTAAAATTTTACCCCCCTCCTCCCTCTCTCGTCACAGAATTTCAGTATAGATTCAACACTGAAACTCTGATTCTGCTCCATTTAGCCTACACATTCAGTATTTATTTGTATTCTACAGTGCTAGCTATGCCTTCAAGGATTCATTGCATACTACTACCTGTGCTTCTTTGACAGTTTCTTGCTTGCCTGTAGCTATGTGTACACTTCTACATGTCACTAACATGCAAATTTTGACACTGCTGGAGGCATGTTGTTCAACCACAAGAATGCATAATCACAACTAAAGCTCAAGTCTGCTGACAATACAGTTGTTAAACGTCCCCCATAATGACGTTAATTTTTCCACAAGGACTTTGGACAAGCCCCCTTATAGCGTGGGCATAATGTTGCGTCCGTGGATTATTCGCACATATCCCGTAGTCCCTTTGTCAGCTCCTTAAGGTACCATTAAATTGCGTGGGCGTGAGGTGGGGGATATGACACCTAAACCACATCAAAGTCATTAGTGAGGTGCATGCTGTGTAACCACGCCCTTTTAATTGCACAGGTCTCAGGGGTGTGGCTGCTAGAGCCGGAAGTGTTCATTTAATATCCTCCATGGACCGGAAGCCGAGCCGGAAGGGAGGGGCCAGGCCACGCCCAAAACAGCCCCACCCTGTTCCCCAAGGACCACCATTCTCAATCAAGTGCCTACTAACCACCGGATGTCCACCGGAAGCCCACAATCAATCCCAATTAAAACACACAGCTTCCTCAAGGCCAAAACACACACAAACACTTGGAGGCCGTTCTGCCCACACCGCCCACGCAAGAGCTCACCTCATTTCCTGTGTGGGCGGGGCAACAACACGTCATCGCAACCACATCCGCTTCAAACCATCGTCAGCTTCCGTCCAGCCGTACAGGCCCCTCGATCGCACCGCCGTACAGTGCCTCATTAACAGACATGGCCTCACCTTTGACCTCCTGCCACGCCCCCAAAGCCTCCTCGCGGGGTTCAAAGGTCACCACCGCTTCCGGGACACGCCCACCTATCGCCGAGGCCAAGTCCCAGGCGCCGATGTCCAAGCACTGGCCCGTGAAGCCACGCCCAATCGGAAGCAATAAAACCTGCATTAACGCACACGCACACACTCCACACAGTGCCAGGAACACGCCCACATGCTTAATTAGGCCTATTTAGCTTTTTTTTTTTTTTTTTTTTTTTGTCGTTGCGATTAATAGTTAAGCAAGAATGCTTTGATCTTGCTTTGATGTGGGCAATTACCGGCCTTTTCTTCAGGGGCCACTTCCGGTCGCTAATTACACGCGCATAATCATCCCTGGCCGATTCTGGACACGCCCACCTTCGACCAAAAGCACTCGTATGGCCTCTTCGGCCACGCCCCTTCACGATTCGCTAATTGAATTAGCCATTCCTGACGCTCACGCCCACGCAATTAAATGGTACCTTAACAAACATAGAGGATGTCTAAAGCAGAAACCTATCCAACACTAAACTTTCTGGGCCCGGGAATCGTACCACATTTAGAAATTTCCAAGCACCAATCACATTGCAACAGGTGGTACATCAAGAACATACAGAATGTTATATACCGGGTATCATACACTCATGACTCGTGATGCAACGTTCAGAGCTGCAATATGTGCAACGTGCACTGACCAATTATTTACTAAAAGCCGAGGCTGGAGCTCGGCCTAGACTCACCGCATGCACTATAGACCTAGTCTGGGCATAAGGTAGCCTCGTACCCAGTTTATTATGTATGGGTTTTTAAACCTTTCTTTGGTGGAATTGCTCCAGCTGCTGGATGTAGGTCCTCCATTTAAATCCACTGCCACGCCTTCTGGCTTTCCTTGTTAATTGGTAGGAACTTCCCCTTGAGCGTGAGGAGATGGCAGTGGCTCCAGCTGACAAAGGTCATTCTCCGTTTCCCAGCTCAGAAAGAGCCATCTACGGGTTTGCCCTCTACCTGGGATCCTATCTGCTACTAGGTGACTACGTGTAGATGTTGATGATGGTATCGTATTAAATTTAGCTGTGCTAGTCGTTTAATAGTGGGTACCAGCCCCTTCCTCTCAGTCAGCTTGTACGCATTTATAGTTTGACCAGACCACGTAAAGATGCTCTTTGCTACCTTATTGCAAACCGACAGTATGGTTCCACTTTGGCACCATAAATTATAAAATTGAAAGTTGATTTGTGCTCTACAGTTGTTTTTCTGCTGTGGGCCTTTCTTCCAAATGAGTGGCTGAATTTCATTGGATTCACGTACTTTCCTCAAAAGTGAGTCTCATACATAATTCATGCATCACTGATAGTTTTGCACAAAAGCAGATTGCCGTGTTTGGGGCCATGGCGGATGATGCCATCTTAGAGTTCGAGTTATCCTGATGTGTAATGATACATGATGCTACTTTTCTCTTCCCATACTGGTCGGACAACCCCATCAAAGTCCTCACCCTAATGCACCTATCAATGTATTGCCCCAGGTACCACCCCACGGGCAAGGGTGGGGGATTTGACCTATATGAAATCAATTGCCTCTCCCCTGGGGCGAATGCTAGGATCAAATGCCTCCCTTAGGACTATATATTCCCCCCTACTAGCCATAAATATTGATCAAATTCCCCTGATCTGGGGCATGTTTTATGGTCAAATGCGATCAAATCCCCACCTATTGCCAGTGGGGGGGGGGGGGGGGGGGTGTAAGTGGGGCAATACATTGATAGGTGCATAACAAAAACCTATATCACCATCCTAGAGCTATTGAAGCAAGTCAGACTTTCTATGCTGCTCTACTTCACTTACATCATAAGCCCCATTTACACGTAGGGCTTAACTCGGGTCAGGATCCGCGTTAAACTAACTCGCTTATGTGTAAACGCGCTAATCCACTTGTAAACCGAATTAGTTGACCCGGGTTGTAACCCACATCCTGATGTGGGTTAGAAGTGGGTTACGTGCATAGTAGTGGGCTATGAATATCTTAACTCGGGTCAAGCGCGTGCGTGTAAACGCGATTTAATCCGGTTCAGTTTAAACTGGTTTGGTACGTGTAAACGGGGCTATAGATGCTTACATGTATAATACATGTACTTCAATCACTATGTGCATGGTTAAATGATCGAAACCGGGGAGTTGGCCAAAAGTTTCCAGACACTCTTTGTGCACACTTACAATGTCATAATAATATTATGCATCAAGCCCCTCCATCAGTGTCATGTCCCTGCCCCCTACTGCAGGTATTGGTCAGTGGCGGTGCCAGCCTATCTCTGTGTGGGGTTTGTTGTCTTCCTACTGGTCTACAGTGGACTCAACTTCCTACTAGTGCCAGATATCAATGATCCCAGGAATATCAGAGGTAACATGCAACACACTATGTATTGAATTTGCACCCCCCTCCCCATCAGCATAATGCTATATTACCGTACCCGAGCTGAATTATTGCAGAAAGTGAATTTTCACATAATGAACCCTTGACCATCTCCCCAGTAGCTGCATAGTGTAATGGTGCATGTGGTAAAAGGTCGTCAATAGAATGCGTACACATCGATCGATGCTCGCCCCAGAAATCATGGAGATGGCGTCTAAGATCGACTCTTAACCTTGATAGCGACAAGTTTCGATGCTTCAATCACAGGGACGAATTCGACAGCACGATATTCCTTCCGAACTTCAGGTTGGTCACGTTGCTGCAGTCGCGCGCGGGCCAGCCCCTTGTGACAATGATGCGTGCTATAATTATATAGCGCAAGACTAACTTTATTTATCCACGGCATTACGTAAGCCAAGAAAACACGTGAAGTTCAACCAACAGTACTTCTCAGAGAAAGTAGCACTCAGCTTGTAATGTATTCGCTGGATATATACACGCATGAGATACTCTACATATTTACTGATTTTCAAGTCCCAGAAAGGCTCCAGCGAGGCCCTGGATTTTTTCATAATTACCTCATAGGCTGCATCATAATTTCATCATAGATTACACTACAATTACCTCATAACCACAGAAAAGTAAATTGCTACTGGGGAGATACATGTAATTTTAGAGCTAGGCAAGTGGTCACTGCATTGTGAGGGTGGGGATCAAGTATTATATTATCTGTTCCAGCTCTACTAGATTGTTTACTAGAGCTCTCAAGAGCACATACATGTACCCATGAACATTGTATGACATCCTGCTCATATCTGCATAGAGATGAGAGCTGCAGCAGCAACCGTGCGCTTGAGCAGAGAGCATGCTGTGGATAGAGTCGATAGGCATGGCCAATAAGAATGCAGTATTTGTGACACTCGTGGGCATTGCCGAATAGTTTGAAGTATATTATATTTATTTCGATGATTTAAACGGATTTGTTTCGCTAGATCGCCAGAACTGGCGATTTTTGTGCTGATACATGGACAGACAGACAAACAGAACAGAACTGACTGCTTTACCCCTTGTGCATGCACACGTGGTAATTACTATATTATATGATACAACCAGGCAGTAGAATAAGGGTTATTATTTCTGATTGTTTTCAGATTGTCATTCTGTGTCCCCTCCCTCCTCTCCTCCCCAAACCTCCATCCCTCCGCTCTATGACATCCCCATCACAGAGGTCAACAGGGTCATGTTCGATGGAAGACAATGCCCAAGACAGTCAGCAAATCTCACACACAAACCAAACAGATGAAATATTTTTAAATCTTATAAAAAGCCTATATACTTATCAGTACAATATTATAAAATGCCACTTCATGATAAAAATTTAATAACACTATTTAAGTTGAGAGCGGAGAATATTAAATTTACATTGAAAACGTGGGAGCGGCCTGGGGACGAGGCTAGAGAATAGTCTTAATCATGATTGTGTTTGTGATTCCTGGCAAGGGTTGGTCATTGTCTCTTGGTCTTGGTGCTCCTGGATGCCTATAATGTTACAAAAATAATATTAATAATATTATTATTCTTTTGTGTGAGGAATACTGGCACTAAATCATGGACTATTTATTGTAATATCTCAACCAAGAAACACAGATGGCAGTATTTTACCTACTTAGGCACTTGGTGGCATATAATATCTGTATTATTAGAGGGCATGCAAACTATCTATGGAGGTATGGATGCAAATACGTGTATAATATTTGTATCCATACCTCCATAGATAATTAGTTTGCATGCCCTCTAATTTATAGAGGGACAGATGTACATATAGCACATCTTGTAAGAAAGGTCTGGGGAATTGTACCACGTTTAGGTACCAATCAGAGATAGCAGTAGGTGGTACATCAAGAATGTACAGAAACCTCGCTGCCTACGGTGGCTCGATACGCCCTTGACGGAATGTTGTATACCGGGTATGTCACGCTGTCAATAGTCCCCCCCCCCCCCCGGACTGTCCACTGTGCCATATTTGGTCCCCTCAGAACAGACCCTAGAGACCAACCCTGCTAACCATATTTATCCGAAACCCAGCCCCTGACCCCTCTCGTATATGGCAGGGGGACCATGCACAGTTACTATGGACAGTCCGGGGGGGGGGGCCACTTACAGTATGACAGGTGTCATACACTCGTGCAGTGATGTATCCTTAGCATATTATAGGCTTACCACTCCGTAGCTTCTCTATGACATTGGAGTGGCCACCCTCCTCCTCTAAGATCCTGCAAAACCTCTCCAAGGTGCCTGGAGCTCGGCGATTCAGGGCCTCCAGGATCCGCTCGTTGGCCGACACTGGAGTGGTCTGCGCTTTTATCTGCTCATGTTCATTCCAAGTGAGAAGGTCTTTCGAGTACAGGGCTATTCTGACGGTTTCTGGATCCAGAGATCGCAATAGAAAGCTGTAGTGTTGCCTCAATAGCTTCTTCTCCCACGCCTCCATATTATTTTCAATTTTGCACGAATTTCGTAAATATAGATCAAAGGTCAGAGGTTATCACTTTACGTTACCTACTGTGCATGCTCAGTAGTTTAATAGTGTAACCACGTGTGTACAGGAGGAACAACGTGGTCGTGAAAAAAGCATCGCATCGTGATCTCGAGCAAGAAATGGGTACCAAGCACAAGGAAAAGAAAGCCAGCAAGGTTAGAGCTGCTAAGATCATTAAAAATACGATCTACAAATTACTTACAAGCTGAATATTTTTATGGCAAATCCTTTTAATAAATTATAGGAGGAGGTGAAGGTGAAGAAGAGCAAAGCTCCAGCAGCCGACGGCAGCTTGAAGAAGAAAGATAAATCCAAGGCAGGGAAGTACTCTAAGGTGCCTCCACCCAAGCAGCAGCAGCTGGAACAGCCTGCCCAGGAGGAAGATGAACCAATGGAGGGTAGGTGGAATTATTTCGCCTAGGAGTGTTGCTGCTGTAATAAATTTGTAGTTCAATAGGAAAGTACAAACATTCTATTACCGATCAAGTGGCAAAAACGTAGTCTCGCTAGCCACACCCTTTTAATAGTCTCAAGAGGTAGAGTCTGGTGATTAAATTCACATTGTGGATAACTACAAAGTTTGCATGGCTGGCTATAATATGTGCGCTCTGCTAATAATCGTATACATAAATTTTTTTCAATATCGCCACCAAGTTTTGTCATGCTCATCTTTCTTCCATTAACGATTGCATATTATAATAACTTTTACGGAGGTATTTATGGTAATTTTTTTGTTCTACAAAAATTTACCATAAGCAAATCTCAAAGCTGATGATTGCACCCAAATTTGAGGGCCTCATGATCATTAGAGTCAACCCCTCCTCTTTTTTATTAAGAAGTGTGGTGCGTGAGAATAATTTTAAAAATGTTTGATGGTACGTGAAATCTAACCCTCATCATGCCTGGATGCGACCATGGAGTGGTTTGATCAATCTAGAAATTAATTGGGTGTTGCTGTGGTGATCCCCTTACCGTCGTAGTTGCATGCACCTCCTTAGGCCACATGAAGTTAATTTTTTGGTTTCTCATCCCCACCCACATCAAGATTGTGATGCTGCCTGGCCACATTTCGTTTGTAAAGATTGTCAAATTTTCACACATTACTCAGCTATAACACAAAAGTCATAGCGTATGAATGATATTTGGTAGCAAATAAAATAACTGCCTGATGTATTGAAAATGAAAACAAGAAGTTAAAAAGTATTTCATTCCAGTTGCTCCAGCTGCCACTAAGAAGGAGAAGAAGGTGAAGGTAGCTGGCAAACCAAAGAAGAAGCAGCAGTCCTCATCCAGCAGCAGCAGTAGTGAATCGGAATCAGAGGATGAAAAACCCAAGAAGGCTATCCCAAAAGCAAAGGTGGCTCCAACCCCACCCACTAAGGCTGTGACGAAGGGGAAAAAGGGAAAGAAGAGCAGCAGTAGCTCGTCTGATTCAAGCAGCGATGAAGAGGAAGAGAAAACTCCAAAGGCACCCACTGTTGCAACCAAGAAAGCAAAAGCAGAGACTGCCAAGTCATCTAAGGTAAAAGTTCAGCCAAAGAAGGTCGAACAGAAGAAAGAGAGCTCAGAGTCTAGCTCAGAGAGTGACTCGGAAGAAGAGGAGGTGAAAGAGATCAAGAAGCCCCAGAAGAAACAGCCTGCACAACCAGCGGCAAAGAAGGCTCCTATAACCAAGAAGAAGGAGGAGGAGGAGTCTAGTGAGAGCTCCGAGGAAGACTCAGACGAGTCCGACGAGGAGGACAAGAAACCTCAACCCAAGAAGAGTCAACAGAAGGCACAGCCTGCACCACAAGTGGCAAAGAAAGCTGCCCAGGCAAAGAAGGTAGCTGCTAAGAAACAAGAGTCTAGTGACAGTTCTGAAGAAGATTCGGACGACGAGGAAGATGTCAAACAGCCAGCCAAGAAGGCTGCACAGAAGGCCCAGCCAACAAAGAAGACTCCCCCACAAAAGAAAGCCCCGGCCAAAGAAGAATCCAGTAGCAGCTCTGAAGAAGATTCATCAGAAGATGAAGAGGAGGAGCAGTCAGCTAAGAAGCCAGCTAAAGCAGCGGCTGGTAAGGCTACGGCTGCCCAGAAGAAGCCCTCCAAAGCTAAGCAGTCTTCATCGAGCGAAGAGGAGTCAGAGAGTGAGAGTGAGGAAGAGGAGGAGCCTAAGAAGCCAGCCAAGAAGGCAGCTGCTGCCAAGACAAAGGCTGCGACGGCTGTCGTGAATGGAGAAGAATCCGATTCCGAGGAAGAGGTAGGCGAAATTTGAAAAGATAGTTGATTTTTAAGGATGACTACCCTGTACCATACAAGTGTTGCTCAATACCAGCTTATGTTTTGATAACTCTACGTCACATGTATGAATGTTTTTGTTTGTATTTGCTGCAGATGGATACAGGAAAGGCTAAAGATGATGAGGAGAGCTCATCAGAAGAGGATTCGGAAGAGGAAGAAAAACCATCCAAGACCAAAAAACAAAAGGCGAAAGGTGTGACATGTACATGTACATGTATGTGTACCTGCACTGTAATGGCATATTTTTGACGTAGTAATAATTATTTGAGTGACTGCTGTGTGTGTTAGACGTGTGGAGTGTGCGCTGCCTGGGGTAGTAATGTACTTTATAATCTTGCACTGTTTTTAATATTCTGAGAAAGTGACCGCTGTGCAATTTTGGCTATTTTCAACTTTTCATCATTCCAAGGCCTCGAGAGCCCATTCACAGAATTAACATACCAAATCCATAGCTCCTATTGTACATATCAGTCATTTGAAATAAATATTCCGGAATACTGTGTTTATGCTAATAAAACGCATGATCTAATTTGCGCAAGAAGATTCGTGTTCTAGGATTTTTCATGGTGTATCTTAATGGAGTGCATGACAACCTTTACCAGAAAATCTCGCAAAATTTTAAAAATTGTAATTATTTTTTTAGCTTGTGTTGTATTAGCATAAACACGGTACTCTGAAGTAGTCCCTCTTCTCACATTCGTTTAACTTTGTGTGATTCTTTGCTCCACATTTCCACTGTGACCACTGTAGCTGGTAGTGAGGACAGCTCTTCCTCTGATGAAGAGGAGGAGGAGGAGGAGGCGGCGGGAGTTGGTCTGCTTGGGAAGAGAAAGAAACCAGCTGACACTGCCAAGGTCACTCCGGCCAAGAAGGCTCGCAATGGAGACACTGCCACAACCCCTCAGCAGAATGGAGAAAGTGAGAAAAAGTTTAGAACAGCCCTGGGAGTTTGTTAAGGAATATTTTCAAGGGGGAAGCAATGTAGCCATCTACCATGGAATTCAAAGAAATAGTGGGACTATTCTTGGGGGGGTCCCTCACTGGTTTGGCCAACAGATTGTGAAAATTTAATAACTGAGTACAATCATGTCATGTACCATACCTCAGGCATAGTATTATGTTCTACCCCTCCAGCTTCCACTCTCTTTGTTGGTAACCTCTCATTCAACATTGGTGATGATGAACTGTTTGAGTACTTCTCCTCCGAAGGTCATGAACCCTCTTCTGCTCGAGTTATCACTCAACAGGGTGGCCGCTCTAAAGGGTAAATTACCATAATGTTTGATTATATTGGTACATCTGCTGGTACATTGATTATTGTGAGAGAGAGGGGAACGAAAGGATTTCATTATGGTACACTGAATGGTATGCTCTATGCACTAATCTTCAAAGCATATTGTCCTACTGGGAGCTGCTATCTGGGCCTCCTTATCTACTGCCTATTGAGAGGCCATTGGAGTGAAACAGCACCTCAGTGGCACTAGCCACCTTGTTAACACATTTCTTTGTGTGTTGCATGATAATCATGATTATGATATTTACCAGTCCCCAGTTGGCATGCCTATAGCCTTAACTTACTTGTCTGTTATGACATACTACCATGTTATGTATATAACTACGTTGGGATATTATGTGACTGCAGGTTTGGCTATGTTGAGTTTGAGTCAGCCCAGCAAGCCAAGAAGGCACTGGACACATTGAATGGGTCAGAGCTGGACGGTAGAGGACTGCGGCTGGACTTTGCTGGACCCCGGGGGTCTGGGGGAGAGAGTGGAGGGGGAAGGAGGGGAGGAGGGGGGGACAGGTGGACTCCGAGGGGAGGACGAGGGGGCACTCCAAGGGGAGGAAGAGGAGGTCAGTCAACGAGTGTGTATGCTACGCTTGAGGTCATTGGATACCAAGGGTTTCCCCAGAAATTTTGAGTAGAGCGGTATCCTTGTTCATTTTGGTCAAAGATCAAAGGTTTTAGCATTCCTATATACATTTTACTGACCACATCAAAGGGAACTGAACGCAAGTAGAGCGGTGCAGCGCCGCTCTACTCTGGACTAGGGAAACCCCTGGGATACTAATTTTCTTTATTTGTGCAAGAAGACAAAATTTTCTGGCTGTACTAATAATTAATTTGTTTGTAACCAGACTTCAATGTGGCATATTCATGTGCACACATTTTTGCATGTACATGTATGTAGGTCGTGGTGGTGGGCGTGGCGCCGGTACCCCTACCAACCGTCTGTTTGTTGGCAACCTGTGCTATGACACAGAGCAGAGCAGCCTGCAGGAGCTCTTCCCAGGCGCCACTGACGTCTTCATACCCATGAACAGGGACACAGGCAAAGGAAAAGGGTAGGTGGATGACGGTTTGGTAAATCTTGGGTAGAATAGCAGCCAGTCGTATCATGTTGATCATAATAATCGAGCTATACACTCCTAACATGAGTTGTGATTTCACGAGTCACGAAAAATGCAAAGTCAGCATTAATTTTATGCACCGTGCACCCACTTTGAGCAGCTAGTGGACTACACAAAACAGGATAGTTACTTTGGCTGTTAATTGACAAAATTCTACCAGATTCTGATTCCATACGAATCTGTATTCTGTCATGTGACCTTTGATGACATTGTGTTCATTCTTTATCTTGCAGGTTTGGATTTGTCACTTTTGAAGACACTGGCACTGCTGAAAAGATGATAAAGAAGCATGATGGAGCTGACATTGATGGCTTCCAGATCAGCCTCAGGTTTGCTGAGGACAGGAACAGAGACGGGGGAGGTGGAGGGAGAGGAGGGAGGACCCCAGACTCCGGAGGATGGGGGCGTGGCGGTGGACGGGGAGGTGGAAGGGGAAGAGGTCAGTCATTGTATACATGTTGAGTTTGTACTATAGGGGATACTTGTAGTGGCATAAAATCTATCTATAATGTTGGCTTGTTCATGTCTGTGATACTCCAGCTTTCTAATAGATATGAATTTATATCTCTCCATTTGTGACCCTCCACAAGTAAACCAAGCATAATGCGCGGAAAAAAATTTTTGAGTTAAGGCCACCATTACCAACTACAACCTTTGAACTATTGCTCCAGCAAATTTGAAGTCTCTAGCTCGTGTAGTCATGGAGATATGAGCAAAAATATACCCGGATCGCCCGTACTAAAGTATTGCAAAAAATTGCATTGAACATTGCTACGTATATATGTTGCACGCGGAAGTCCATATATTCGCCGTTTAGGGTAAATACGTGGCCCCGCCCACTAAGTCAAAGAGCCAGATGGTTGCTAAGACGTTGAAAAGAGAGCAGCAGCAGCCGGCGTTTCGATGGAAAAGATAAGTGTGTCTATAGATTGTTAGTATACAAAATCGAAGAAAGAAGTGACTGGAGAGTTTTTTTCTGTGCTGCTGCCGTGCTTGCCTAGCTGCAACTATGGCAACGGCTCCGTATCATGGACGATCAATGTTAGCTACACGGCCGAGCCATAACTCGGTAAGTATAGCATTCTAGAAGCTACGAAGCAGATTTTTGTGTAGAGGAATGATTCCTCTATCGATCTATACCAAAAAGTGAAAAATGATAATTATCACCTTGGGCAACTATTTTGGCCTGTATCTCAGATTGATATCCAGCGCATTATGCTTGGTTTCCTCATGGAGGGTCACATTCATTTTTGACCTCCTCGGCATGTGCATGAGGGGAGTGGTAGCTGTGTGTGTCTGTCTGTCTGTTACCACACTACATGATGATTACAAGTGGTATTGTTATCGTGTTTTCAGGTGGTCGTGGTGGTAGGGGATTCGGAAGGGGTGGAGGAAGAGGCGGCTTTGGTGGTGTCCGTGCTGCGAAGACCGGTGCCATCCAGGACTACCAGGGAAATAAAGTGACGTTTGGTGATGACAGCGACTGAGATGTTGTATTATAGTCAGTGTGGAGCTTATTATCATGATAATGTTATTCTTTTGTGGAATCATATTGATCACTGAATCATGCACACTGTACTTTCGTCTTGCCCTCTACTAATTATTATTATTGCACAATTTTGATACTGTATTATTGCAACATACGTTTTGCACAAAAATAATTATTATTACTATCGTAACAGTTACTATTGTACTTGCAGTTTTGTTTTGGTTCCTTTATAAGCCTTCCCTGTCTAATGTAATGACAGTGTCATGACACTGTATCTACCGGATATTTTTATCTTTTGGTGTTGCAGTGTGCAACTTTCATAAAGACCTGGAAATGGGGCCTAGAAACTATTACAGAAGTCATTTTTTAATGACAAGAGTGCCCATACTAGGCAATCCCAAACTAGATGCCATCAAGCTAGGTTTAATTATTATAGATCAATAATAATACATTGTTCAGCTGTTAACGTTAGCATTAATTTTGGTCAAACAGTGTCCATCAGATCATGGGGAACTACTAGGGTGGTTGGCAGTGGCAGTGTTTGTGGTACTATGTTACGATACACGTCTGTTCCTCACTTGGCTTGTACAGCCTTGGTGCTTGGCTGACAGAACAGGCTGTGAGGGTCCACTGCATACGTATACAATGTCATGTGTATAAAAATTACATCCGATAGGTTCTCACGTCATTTTTTTTTCCAACTCAGTCACTTCCAATAAACAGCAAGCTAGTTAGCTAGTTTTTGCTATAACAGTGATCATGATTTGTAGTAAAAGTGTTGCAGTGCTATTATTAGCAGTATTGGTTTCAGTTGCTGTGAGGGAGGGAAGGTCAGGGAGCGTGAGATGGCCGAGAATTAGACCTCTGAACTTGGACAGCAGTCTTCCAGAGTTATCAGCTTATCGGGAGACGCTGGAGCACAGCACAGTGGAGGAGATCATTGATGAGCTGCAGGTACGAGAGATGCATGTGCGTAGTCACACTCACATGCACATGCATGTCCGTACAATGTCACACACATGCACACATAAAATTTAATGTTTACATTATTCTATGGACAGCTGACCTATTCAGGGATCACCCTCTCTTATTTCCCCCAACACGCACACACTGTGGGTACAATGTTACCATGCAGCTTCGCTCGAGACGACAGGCTGGTAGTGGCACTCCGACTCCTCATGGTGACCATCTGTTTGCTGGTGATGGGAATCAGTATGCTAGGATATACTATTCCGGAAGTCCCAGCCCAGTAAGTTAGCCACAAGTTTTCGCTGCCATAGTTTCTCCCTCTAGGTCACATGACAATTATGGGTGCATGTGCAGTACTGGCATTTGTGTGCATTGATACAGTGATTATAGTACTCCAGTATGATTATGTCTTTCTGCCAGTAGTAGCTACTATAGCTGTACCCTTTACGTTTGTATAGGTTAATAGCAGTGAGGCAAGCTAGACTGACCCTTCCCTCTTCCTGGCTGATGAAGGAAAAGGGTCTAGCACAGGTCACGTTTGGAAACACTACACGATAATAAAATTAATTGTAGGCTTAAGTTGTGGATTGATCAGTACACCACGTACCATAGTCCTTAATCAGTCTGTGCTCAGCCATGCATGCCTGGGCCAGCTGATGAGGGAAGCAGTATGACTCCACTTCCTCATCTCTGTGCCTGTTTCCGTCTGTTTCTGCCTAATTACCGCTCCCCAAAACAAGGCATCTGTGGACCAATACACATGGTCATGTGCCAGCTATACCCACATGCGAGTGCACACATACATGTACACACACCAATGTCATTAGTAATTTGATAACATCATGTACATCACATTAATTGCTATGCATGTATATTATAGCTACACACGTCTTGTCAGCACTATTGGCTATAAGGTTATGGCTAAAAACGATAAGTCTAAATTAACATAATTACTATTATTATGCACTGCAGGTCATCTTGGTGCTGACATACAACAATCGTGATGATCCAACCCGCACAAATCTCTACAGGTTCGGGGCTTGATACTTTTAATACGGGCACATAGTTGTAACGCTCTACTATTTATGTCAAATGTGTTTTGGTCTGCAATATAGGTCTGCCAACTATGGTGCCAGTTTCCAGAACATTAACACACAGCTTGGCTCACCGCTGTGGTCCAACTTTCACAGCTCCACAACCTCCAACCTGGTAACCTACGTACCCGCTAGCTAAATCCAAACACGCGTGTATCAGATCTATGCATCCTTGTACCTCCGAGTAGCTGGCTACTAGAGTTTAAGACCTGCATCCATGCAATGTCACGCTTGGATGAATTCCTAACAATCGGCACTTATTATTAGTTACTGCATTTGTTCCCCTTCATGCATAATTATATAGGTTGTTCTTTCTCATTCCACTCAACCTACCATCTACATCTCCCAAGATGAAGGTGCCACGTGGACAACTAGACAGTTGTTCCCTAACACTATTGATCCTCGTTCCCTGGTCTGGAACCCACGACAGGAGAACTCTGCCATTGCCCACGACACAGTCAATCGCAATATCTATGTGACTGAAGATCTTGGCCAGAGTTGGATCAAGATTGCTGGCAATGTCAACGATCCATCAGACTATCAATGGTAAGTATAATAATTATACAGCAATACAGCAACAAGATGGAAGCATACAATTGCTTTGCATAACATGTCAAAGTAATTTTCTACTTTCTACTTTATAGGGGCAACAATTACGATAATGACAGTTCAGTTATCTACTACAACTCCTTTGATCCCCGCGATGCCAACAGTGAGTACAATGATATACATGTAATATGCTGCACACATGGATCCTTTCTATTGCGGATACTCTTGGGGACCACAAAGTAAATGAGCTAGTTTAGAAGTAGCTTTATATTATACTCCACTACCTGGCTGGGAAGGGGGACAATATCCTGCATACTTAGAGAGGTATCCGGTCCTTAATAGAGAGGTTCCAGAAATTTTTTTTATTTAGCTAGCAACTGTTGTTACACTGAGACTCTTCTCTTTGCATTGCAGGAGGCGACTTTACTGTTGGTCTCTACAGTCAGAGGTCCCCGTACACTGATGCCACTCAGAGAGAGGTGGATCCGAATCTTGGTCGCCATGATGACTTTTTCCTTGTGGGGCCATACATCTTTGCTCAGCGTAACGACTCTGGACGTGTTCACCTCTACATCAGCTACAAGAGGCAGCCATTCAATCGTGCCAGAATTCCCTCTACTGATCCTCATCAAGTGAGAACTAGAGCTTATTCTTTGGAAGAATCTATGTTACCACTCCCCCCTCTACTCTCTCTCTCCCTCCCTCCCTCCCTTCCTCTCCCTTCTCTTCTTTTCCATCCCTCTGCACAGAGCTACTATGTAACCCACATCAATGAGCTCCAGGCACTGGTGATAGTCGAGCATGCTAGTGGCAAATACAACCTTTACCTCTCTGACATCACTGGTGAATACTTCTCCCTGTCTCTGGAAGATCTTGTTGTTGTTGGCAACCGTCGAACAATCGACTTGGAAGTGGTTAGTACCTCAATAATGTTTGTAGTCTGATCAGCTCCTGTTTGAGTCTTAAACAATAGCCAAAACATGAGGAAACTGGGACCAACTATTAATAATATTTATAAATAGACCACTACTTTGAAACATACAAAGATTCTCACCTTATTAACGGATCGGTAAAATTTGCATGCCGACGTTTTGACTAGATGCTTAGTCATCCTCGGTTAAATTGTCCACAGAGAATCTTCATTTTATTTTCATGCAGACAGCAATTGAGGATGATGTCACTTCATATCATACATGCATTTCTCACCACAGATTGATGGCATCAATGGAACTATGATTGCCAATCGTAAAGAGCCTGCCGATGGAGCTGCCAAGGTTGTCCGTACTGTGGTGACCCTGGACAATGGTGGGGAATGGAATTACATCACTCCTCCAGAAACTGATCTAAGTGGTGCTCCAATTTTGTGTGAACCTCCATCTTGCTCGCTTCATTTTCACATGGCCTCCAGCGAGTACGCCAGGCTGGGTGTCTACTCACAGGTATATACATGTCACTCATTTTGCATAACAAAGCTGGAGAGCACTTTTTGATTACATTCATTACATGTGAGCTCCATCATGTAGCTACACGATATTATTATTATTTTCAATGCCTAGATGTTAATAATGTGATAGATTATCTGTTCAGTTGTGTATCTAAGTAGCTTGGGGGAAAATCTCAAACGTAACCAACTGTCTTCTGATAATTCTGTACATACATCTATAAGATAAATAATATGGTCATGATTATAATAATTATGCTTGACCCACAATAATCTTGTGCAGGATTCTGCCCCTGGCATTATTGTAGCTCATGGAACCATTGGCTCTCAGCTTGGCAAAAATCCTGACCTGTACATATCTCGAGATGGTGGTGTATCCTGGGCTCAGACACTCAACGGTAGCTATGGTGTCACAGTGGTGGACCATGGTGGACTGCTGGTAGCTGCTGACGACTACCACAAGGAGCCTTCTAGTGCCCTCCTCTACTCCTGCGACGAGGGACTCAGCTGGAGCAGCTACACCTACTCTCAGACTGATATGACAGTCTATGGAATAATCACAGAGCCTGGGGAGGAGACCACCACAGTCAGGTAGGATATAGCTAACTCCGTGCATTCTACCTTGCTTTCTAACACAGTATTTTGACATGACAACCCTGATCTCCTACAATGGAGCAGTATTTTTTAATTGCATGGGTATATCATAACAGATTTCTTGTAGCAGCCACAGTATATTTCGTCCCAATAGAAAAGTTGGTATTTCATTTCTTATCCTGTATTCGCTATAGTCTGTATGGCATCAGAGTGAACACAAGAGCTTGGGATGTGGTGACTGTCAACTTTTCCTCCACCTTCTCACGGACGTGCACTGCCAGTGACTTCTACCAGTGGCAGCCATGGGATGCACGGACTGAGAGTGACTGCATCCTAGGACTAGATGTCACACTGGAACGTAGACTGCCTCAGCAATGCTGCCTCATCGGACTGAATTATGACCGTCCAATCACCACCAGAATTTGCCAGTGTACAATTGATGATTATGAATGGTAGGTGGCAAATTAAGATTACTCTTAGCTTCAGGTCACATATGCTTTCCATTTATCCCCACTTTCTGAATCCTTCCCTTCTCTCTGTGTGTTCGAGAATGCTATTAATTCTAACAAGTATAAAAAACAATTGAATAAAATTGAAGGATGAAGTAGGGATGGCAGTGCCAAAAAATACACAAACAAGATTTGTAGGGATAACGTATCACACCCACTATACATCCCTACGCTTGCTTTTCTCGATAATTAATATCATATACTTAATTCTGATTCAGTATGTAAAGTATCGCTGTCCATGCATGGGTTTACGGTATCGATTTCCATTCCTGCATGATTATAATAATATTATGTGTGTGCACGGCTACTCAAAAAGCAAGCGTAGGGATGTATAGTGGGTATGATACGTTATCCCTACAAATCTTGTTTGTGTATTTTTTGGCACTGCCATCCCTACTTCATCCTTCAATTGTTTTTTATACTTGTTACTGTTCTTTTTTTAGAGCCCTCGGGGTAGCTCATGATTGTCATTAATTTCATCAATGCCACCTATATAACTGACTAATTTCGTGAGGACAGAGGCCGGGCATGAAACTATACATACTATGGTGACCTGATATTATGGTTTGCGTATTCATTGTCACTTATAAATGCTTAAAACTAGGTACAACTATTTTTTCTGGACCAAGCTACATCCAACTGTGCTCCAACAATAATACAATATATTATAGGGAAGTAGGTATATACACCTGGACCACTGATTCAGCATGTTTGTGCGATCCTAGCCTTTGTGTCTGACAGGCCTGAGCTATGGTACTGCAACACACCGTGATTTCAAACTTGAATATTCCTGTAAGTGCAAATCCCAGGCAGTCGTTTGATAGCTAGCTAGGACGTCTTCTTTTGTATCACACACTATCGAACGTACATCAGTGGGATTCTCGAGGTAATCAGCTAAACTGACCTGCGAATGAAGCCACGCCCCTCGTTATCTCGATCCTGAAGCTGGCTGACCGGCGAACTTGAAAGAAGGCCGTTTAGAATCAAGTAGCGACGAAAATCTTCTGTTTCGGGAGCGTATTGTATAGGCCAGTAAGTTTTCTGTTGGTGGTAGCCACCATAATCAGTTCACTGAGCTGATCGATCAGCTGAGCGCTTGACATATCCCGGCGCATGCGCACCACTGACATCGGTCACATGACTTCACCATGGCAACACCGTATGAGCATGCGCATTATATGACAATATGGCCAATCAGACACACCCACTCGCGAAATGCGCTGTACACACCCACAATTAAATCGCTGTCCTGATAACACAAAACGAGCATGCCACAGACGTGCGCGCTCCAAAATAGAGTGGATTTATACTCGAACTAAGGTGAGCGGTCATGGTAGTCTTGAGTTAGCCCAGGAAAACAGAAAGAAAGAAAGAAAGAAAGAAAGAAAGATTGAGAAAATGGCTATTTTTTGAACATCTGGTTCTGGCATATACAATGGAGTTGATGAATGATCTTGGTCTTGTTAGATAGATAATTTGCTGTAGATTCTGATTTTGACACTTAGAAATCTCATAAAATTACCTGTTTTGAGATATTTTGATATTTGTAATGTATTACATATATGGAGTATCCGTGCCATCCCTACTTATAGAGTCTACCGACTCTATGATAACTCTCTCTCTCTTCTTTGTCTCCCCCTCTCCCCCCTCCCTCACTTCCTTTCTCCTCCTCTTGCTCTCACATTCCTCCTTCCCCCTCCCTCCTGCTCTTCCTCCTCCCCCCTGCTCTAGTGACTATGGTTTCAAGCCAGCTGATGGTTTCAATGGTCCCTGTGTGAGAGATGAAGCTGTTCCTCTTGATGATCCTTGTGCTGATGGCCAGGTGAAGACAGTCATGAAGTCACGAGGCTACAGGAAGGTGGCTGGAGACATTTGCACTAGTGAAGGCAGCTTGGTTGACTTTGATCCTTATGAGTTCACATGCTGCAATGCTACCATCATCACTATCCATGGTGACACAGTCACAGTCACTGATTCTGGATTGATCAACATTGGTGAATCACAGTCAACACTTGTTGGTCTCGGAGTTGCCCTTGGTTTTGCCATCCTCATAGCACTAGCTCTGGGAATTGTAGTTGCATCATTCATGTGGTAAGCTCTCCTAAATTTTACCACCAGATGTGTAGTCAAAGTGGACATTACACATGCGATGTATCATACTTAGGCCTATTTGTGTGATTTTCAATAACTTTCCCCTAAGTAATGACTATGCATGTTACCTTATTTTGTCAGGAGACACAGTAAGCTTCGTGTGCGGTACTCCAGGCTGTTAGGCAGTGAATCTGGTGTAGTCCAGTTCAGAAGCTTTACCACGAACAACAGCAGTGGAGACTCAGAGCAGCTACTAGGTAACGAGATAAACCTGTTGACATATCATGTATGGTGGTGATGTAATGCTTATGTAGGCAGTGACAATGTGGACGATGATGATGACCCTCCACTAAACATCTGATAATTTTCTGTGACGGTATTGTTAAACCCTAAAAATATAACTATTGACATTGATAATTAAATATTTTTTTACTTATTGTGGTATGTCAACCTAGTTTATTCTTTTACTGTTCATATTACAATCTTACTGTGACACTCTAAATACGTGTACTACTAAAAAGGCAAGTTTCAGTTGATTTTTCATGGTTCCAACAAACCTTGAAGGCCTGCTAATAATTATCATGATTTCTGTTAACAGTACGCGTTAACTGCAATAGGACACCAATTATGATGTCTGCCTTACAGAAGTACAATTACTATAGCTATTGTATTACGATAAATTTTGTGTTTGATTTATTGCAAGTGGGGACAGCCACGGAATGGTGGTGACCCCACCCACCAGACTCGCTGGTGTTAACTGTGAACCAACGCTATCTCAGCTTTGGTATGAGGTATGCTTCAGGCTGTCACCAACCCAGCTTATGTACAATGGGTCTCTGCAGGGTGCTTGTGGGTTTACTGACTAAAATGTGACCACTTCCTGCCTGTGGTGAGGTTATCAATGAATGTCATTACCTTTGTGATGAATAAATCCTCCCCCACTCCACAATCCTATCACAGTGCAGTCGGCTAATAAATAATATTACCATAATAATATTATTATTAATATTATGCCATTTCTGTATGTGTAAGTAACGCTGTAATGAGTTTAATAGTACCTTATTTATAGATACTGTTCCCATGCAAGCATGCCACTTAATTGTATGTATACGTATTTGGGAACCCTCACACGACCTCAATCTCATAAGTTTTTCGTCTATACTGTAACTGGAAAGCTGGGAGGGAAAGTTTACATTCATTTCCTCAGTCTAGCAGATGCGCATGCGCAATGCCTCGATGAATTACGTAATTAACATAATGTGTCATGCATGCATGCGGCGCGCCGTTCGGAACCGGAAATAAGTCATAAGATCAAGAGCCAGCCAAGTGGAAAGTGGTAAACACACGGCTGAACTCTAGCTTTCTGTCTCGTTCTACCTGAACCCAAACGTTTCGCTGGTCAAGGTCATGAAGACGAAGGTTTGTTGGTGTTATTTGCTAGCCCTGTTGGTGCTAGCTGTGAGTTGGAGGAGTGAGGGGGTGCAAAATAAACCTAAAAGGCTTCGAACCTTAGATGAGCTCGACCGGTCAGGGTTGATGATGGGCGAACAGAAACACAGTCTGGTGGAAGAAATTGCCCAACAAGTGAGTCACAAAGCTCTCTCCCTCTGTCTCGCTCTCTCTCTCTCTCTCTCTCATTATTTCCCATAAACAAGCAAATTACATGACATTTCTGTTTCCCACACAGCTTCGGTCCAGGCGTCAATCAGGCAATGGTTTGCCAACCCCTCATGGTGACTACCTCTTCACTGGTGATAATAACCAATATGCTAGGATTTACTACTCTGGAAACTCCAGTCCAGTAAGTTGGCTTCCATACCTGTACATGAAAACTATATTGAATGAAACTCCTTTAAAGGCTTAGCACATGCCCTCTCTTTCCTAGCAACTGGTATATACCACCTGCTCCTTATGGACTAGCGTATTGTGTTTGTTTTGCCTGTGAGGGTCCATGTTTACCACTTTTGCCCATATTTTCACACGTGCACTTATATATGTGTATAATTGTGTAAATAAGCTAGTCATTCTTAGATCCTACTTGTAGTAAATAGTGTGATCTGACTGAAGTATCTATCCTTTGAAAATAGTGTAAGTGAAGCTATAGAAAATCATGTAAACATCTGTAGAAAATCATGCCTCGGGGACCCTCGCTTTGCTTGGGATTCTACATACAGCCGTTCGGTCTTCTAAATCACGTAGAAATCTCCTAAACAGTGTCTAACTATTTATGTATTATACCCCATATGACTAATTTTCAGTGCCCATTCAGGGAGTGCCATACCTGACATTGTGTGACACAGGTTTATAAATAGCTTTGCCACATTTTAGCCAGTCATGAGTGATAATGACTACAGAACATACCATAATTGACTGTGTGACCACTGTAATCTATTGTTGTGACTACTGAAGTGTGTGTGTTAGCACTCCTTAGCTAAAGTGATAGATACTTAGATCTTGGCCACAGTAGAAATAGAATTTGCAAAACCAAAATTTACCCTGTTAGCATTCTAGATTCCAGGATTAGTGATAATTGCTACTAAGTCATTATTTCTCACGTTATTTGCTGTGCATACTCATAGTCCGATAATAATATTATTATAATAATTTCGAGGATGGGGAGCAGAGAGGTTTCCATTGTACTTCAAGTAGTGTCTAATTTTTCCCTTCTAAATTGATGATCCCCAAATTAGTATTCATGACAGTTCAGGCTTAGCCTAATATAGATGGAGGACTCCATTCATATCCGTATTGATAACAGCCAATTTGTACACAGATCGTTCATCCATTAATATCTGTGTTGATAGCAGCCAAACTATACTAGAACACCGTAGGTCCTTACGTCTCGTGTATTGGAAAGCCAGCTGAAAGTCCAGGGGAGCCACTGGGAATCGAACCCATGGCCTCCTACTTGTACTTGAGCTACAAGTCCTCTGACCACCTAGCTAGGGCCTCCCAAACCACATGTACATGTACATTGTACATGTACTGTATGTATTGGAAACCCACACAGTCATGCATTCACTTCCTGTTTCTTTCATCATGTAGACATTCTTTGGTCTTTGGTAGAATGTATCATGATATATTTTGTGATTGATCTTCTTACCATAAAAGGGGCTGACAGTGAGTCAGTGTATCAAGCCTATTAGGCATCATGTATGTATATCAATATGGTAACTATACCCCACCTTTCAGAGTCCAAACTGTAGACAGACTAGTCTGTCATGTCCAGGCACTGTGTATATATGTGCTCATGCACATAGTCAGTGCTCTAAATAAGTTATTGTTACAAGACCTTAATTGGGGTGCATGATCAAATTCGCCTCAACTCTTGTAACTATCTTGTTGGCCCATTTCCCCCTCTCGTCATTGGTCGATCCTTAGCCTCGTACCCAGGCCCGGAAGGAGGAGAAAAGAGGGCCTGGTACCTATTGCACGCGCATGCGCCAACTACCCCAAGAAAACCTGGGGTGCCGCGAACTACTGTACGCTTTTTCGCCTTCCTCCAGCTGTCTAGGGTGCGAGGCTACACCGATATGACATCGCTTCGTACCCTAGGCGCGAGAGGAGAGCGAAAAAGCGTACAGTCGTTCGCGGCACCCCAGGTTTTCCTGGGGTAGTTGGCGCATGCGCGTGCAATAGGTACCAGGCCCTTTCTCCTCCCCCTCGATCAAAGGGCCTGGGTACGAGGCTAGTCGATCCTATGATCACCCACATCCATAATATTATGATAGCTGATAATTTGCCTATAAAAAACTTTGCTTGCTGGGCAATGGCCAACACATGATAGTGCAGCGTGTAGCAGCATCAGGCCATTATCATACTACTCGTGTAGAATTCAGTGCCTCCCCCTCTGTTTATGTAGTACCTCACATGCAAACTTTCAGGTTTCAATATCAGCGAAAATCATCCCACCATTAATTTTTGTTGCTTGACCATCTGCAGATGTGATTTGTTGTATCGGACTCTGGTAGTCTAATAGTAATTGGGGAAGATGGTAGTATGATTTTTCATCATGCCAACGTCCAGCTTGCTTCAATGTATACATGTAACGGTATGGACACAAACATACATCTAGTGGATTACATGTAGGGTACTAGTACATCATACATGCATACAACAAGCTACATATACATGTACATACACATGTACATGTACTACAAAATAAAAAGTCCCAGATTATCCCTTTCAGTGCTCCAGCTCCAACCGATCCTTTGTTTATCATCTCAACTTTCAAACAATGCACACCAGAGGCCAGACACCACTTGCCACATCGATAGGTGCCAGTGCCATTATAAGAATAAAAAATGGGTGTAGTCTTCACTTGCAAAGTGCACATTAATGATTATAATAGAACCCTCCTTTCATAATTTTTCTGCTCACCCTCCCGAACAGCCAAAGCTTGAACACACATATACCTTCAGTCTTAGTAACACTAGCATGTAGGTACATATCCCTTTACACGGCTACTTGTATACTTTCAGGATTCACCTGAGCGTTTGAGTGAATGCTTACCCGTTTAATTGCTTACCAATTTTTACCACATACTCTTTGATTGATGTAGGTTATCTTGGTGCTGACCTATGACAATCCTCAAAATCCAACTCGTACCAACCTCTATAGGTGAGCTAGTATTGCATTAACATGTATGGTTCAGCTGTCCTATGTTCTTATGCTGATACAGGTCTACTAACTATGGTGCTAGTTTCATGAACATCAACTCCCAGGTTGGCTCTCCACTCTGGTCCAACTTTTACGCTTCCGGTTCCTCCAACGTGGTAAGTACATGCACATCATTGCATAATTATACGGTGTAGCTGGAGGATAATGTCAATGCTCACATGACCTATATACATGCAGTTAGTACCTAGGCCCTCCCACATAATATGTATATAAAAGCACGATAGTGCTTCATTGAGCGAAGTACTCTGGCTCAGCCACAACTATACAAGAAGTGGTCACATGACCTAGTACCTACATATAGGCCCTCCCACATGTATACTGTAAATGAAACAGCAGGTTTCTCTACTCTGGCTCAGCCTATCCAACTGTAACAGTGGTCACATGTTCTAGTACCTACATGTAGGCCCTCCCTCATATTGTACATTGTAAGCGTAACAGTGCTTCATTCTGAGGTAATCTATAGTTCCACTACTTGAGCTCAGCCAAGATTGTATGGTTTCAGTTGCTACTCTTTGCGTGCCTTCTAAAGCCACAAAAGCAACCATTAGTAGCTACATGTATCTTAACTGTCGGTGGCTTGATTCTGAGGCTTTCTCTTTCTTCCCTTCACTTCTCAATCGCTTGTTTCTCTTATGCTCGCTGCCAAATCAAGCTCCATCACTGTCTCTATAGGTTACTAGTCCTACTTTGCCTCTCATTCAGTCTGCTTGTGTGTCCATCACACTTAGGATCTACATGTAGGAGTACTAAATTTTCTATATTCAGCATGTTCTTTAGTTCAGTTAGCACGCACACGCACTAGACCCTATTTAGCACAAAAGTGACCGTTAGTACATGTAGCTGGGTTAATTAAACTTGAAAGGTTGCAAGGTATTCACCAGAGTCTACATTCGTCTGCTATTATGTCTTGCACGATGACACTATGCTACATGTACACGTGGGTATGTACATGTACATGTATACGCAAGGCTTTTCTGATTACATTCGAAACTGATAATGATACTAACTCTAACTGTAGGTGGTACTTTCTCATTCCACTCAACCTATCATCTACATCTCCAAAAATGAAGGTGCCACGTGGACAACTCGACGGTTGTCCCCTGGCACTATTGATCCTCGTTCCCTGGTCTGGAACCCACGACGGGAGGGATATGCTATTGCCCATGATGCAAGCAATGATATCCTCTATGTCACTCCTGATTACGGACAGAGTTTTATTAGGATATCTGAAAATGTCTTTAGCAGAGTGGACTATCAGTGGTAAGATTATAGTGCAAATATTTATTTAATTGACTACGGTGATCCCCAGCTAACTGCTCACAGAGGTCCATTAGCATGCCGCTGGTACTTTGACCAGAGTAGTTGTTTGGTGGAAGTCCCAGGTTGGAGAGAATCCTAGGATCCACCAGCCTCCTCCCTGGTAGCAGGCCGCTAGCCGGATACCAGAGTAAGATAAGGCTTGGGGCCCATATTAACACGTCAGAGGTGTGCCTACCACAACCTCTGGCGCCATTCCCCCAACCATAGGACTAATCACGTCAAGGCGAGCTTGACGGAGAAAACTTTCAAAAAGAAAAAAAAAACAATAAAAATTAAAACGTGGTGGGCGAGGAGGGTGAAATTGCTTCTCTCTTCTTGGCCCTGGAACGCTTAGCTGCTTCTGCTTCTGCTGCTCTGCTGTGCCCAGGCTCTTTGCGAGCTATATATAGGCAGAGGTGCATCCTGCAGCCCTGGCAGGGAAATGCTTCCTGCCAGACTGTTTTGAACGGGCTGACATGTTTCTCGCAGCCTTGTAAGGGCTGCCTGTAGTCCAGGAGCCCTTACAAGGTGACTGGGCGTACCTCTCAATTAACCTACTTTAATGATTCATTAAACTCCATATTATACATGTAGGTACAGGCACATCGTGCAATGTATTTAACTTGGGGACCTCTTTCATTTTTGACCATTACTCAGGGGCGGATCCAGAGCCTCCAATAAGGGGGTGCTAATCAAAATATTTGCGTGCAAAGCGTGTGTGAAAAATTTTGGCCACGCCCCTTTTTACGAAACCACACCCACTTAATTGCCGTGAAGCGAGGCAACAACCAGAAAACGTGGAAAAATCAGTGGAACTCGAGTTTTTTCTCTACAGACAGGTTTGTCAGTCAGATTTTATAGCTAAATCATAGTAAATGTATGTCAGATCGAGGCTTTTTGGCTAGAAGGGGGGTGCTAGAGCTAGCTATGTCTATAGAAGCCTGTATGTTGTCTTGGCTGGAGGGGGGGTGCTTGAGCACCCAAAGCACCCCCCCCCCCTGGATCCGCCCCTGTTACTAGTATGCAAACTGGTTTTTTTTATTGAAATTTTATAGTGCTACGCACGTTAACTACTTCTACTAGAGTTGGTGACTATTACTAAGTCATCAATTTGCTCATTATTACGTACATGTACATGTATATTCTGATTCAGGGGGAACGAGTATGATGAAGACGACTCTGTGGTTTTTTTCAACTCCTATGATCCCAATGATCGCAACAGTAAGTTATCAAACCTTTTCACCTTCATTTCTCTTCTAACTACTGCCCTCCACATTGTATGGTGTATATGTCAGGGGGTGACTTCACTGTTGGTCTCTACAGTCAAAGGTCCCCATACACTGATGCCACTAAGGTGGAGGTGGATCCTAATCTTGGTCGCCATGACGCCTTTGCTCTTGTAGGACCATATATCTTTGCTCAGCGTAATGACTCTGGAAAAATTCACCTCTACATCAGCTACCTGAGACAGCCATTCAACCTCACAAAGATACCAACCACTGATCCTCATGACGTAAGAAAAACCTTTTTTGATAGATCATACTGGTCTACTAAATCTCTCCCTCCCTTTGATGCACAGGGCTACTTTGTGGCTCATATCAATGAGCTCCAGGCGTTGGTGATAGTGCAGCACACCAGTGGCCGTTTTAATCTCTATCTCTCTGACATCACTGGAGTCTACTTCTCCCTCTCCTTGGCAGATATTGTCAGCAACCGGCAAAGAATAGACTTAGAGCTGGTTAGTCACACATACGCATGTACATGTGTGTAGCTAGTTAATGTTGCAAATATACCGTGATTCACGTCACTTTATTGGCAAGATTTTTGTGCTAGAAATTTTCATGTAACAGTATTAAATTTCAATATCGAAACATACACCACAATAATATTGTTATAATTATTCACTCTATGTACATGTACGTAGTTATTTTAGTAAAAGTTGACTACATTCGTGAATTACAGTACAATGTATTTCTCTACTCAGGTCAATGGCATCAATGGAACTATGATTGCCAATCGGTATGAGAAAGTGAATGCAACCTCCAGTGTCGTCCGTACTGTGGTGACCCTGGACAATGGTGGGGAGTGGAGCTACATCTCTCCTCCAGAAACTGATCTGAGTGGTGTTCCTATTTTGTGTGAACCTCCTGGTTGTTCTCTCCACTTCCACATGGACACCAGCGAGTATGCCAGGCTGGGTGTCTACTCACAGGTACATGTACATGTATGCTTTACATAATGACTAAGTTGGTGTACATGTTGATCAGAGCTGATATCGGATCCAGGTTGTAGTATTCCAGCTATGTTTGGAAATATCCCTCATGCCTTCAACTTAGTGTAGTGTCATGCAAGATGCAATACGATACATGGATGTAGTATTTCAGCTATGTTTGAAAATTAATGTCACATGAATTAAACTATGTCTTAATAATATATTATTCGTAGAGTCGAATTAAGAGTTCTGATTTTCCCTTGTATCGATAAACTGCAATAGCGAGAAGCTGCCTGTTTGCAACGCTTTACTCACCTTCATACAGTATTCTCTCCAGTACACATACAATGAAGCTTGTCACTGCCGTTACGATATTACTACTTGTATGTGTATCCTTTGATCGTTTCTTTAATGTGGGATTAAGGCAAGCGAGAACCCTTTGATAGGGCCACAGGTCCCAGCCAAACCACATCCTGCCCTCCCTCACGCCTTCAATTTACATGTAGCTTGGCTTGGGAAAGAATAGCTGAGAGGGTGACCCTTGTTATTGCGACAAGGGCGGGCTCCTCCTTGAGTCTGGGAGTGTTTATTAGATTCTTGAAGATGAAAGCACACTATTATTATACAGTACATTGTGCATAATATTATGCTTGACCAACCAACTTTCTGTTACAGGATTCTGCCCCTGGGATCATTTTAGCTCATGGCTCAATAGGTGCTACACTCTCGAACACCCCTGACCTGTACATATCTCGAGATGGTGGTGTGTCCTGGGCTCAGACTCTAACTGGTAGCTATGGTGTCACAGTGGTGGACCATGGTGGACTGCTGGTAGCTGCTGATGACTACCACAAGGAGCCTTCGCGTGTGCTAAAGTACTCATGCGATGAGGGACTCAGTTGGAGTAGCTACTCATATGTTACGACTGAAATGACAATATACGGTGTGATCACTGAACCTGGGGAGGAGACTACCACAGTCAGGTACATGTACATGTAACTACCTGTATGTTACTTTACTAGTTATATGTATATAGGGTGACAGGTACTGTACACTTTTCTGAGGGTTGTCAGTATTTAGTGATAAATTGTATATCTAGCTATGACAGTGGACATAGACACTATAGTGGCTAATTATTATAAAAGCCTATTGCCTATATACGTAAAGTATGAAGTTTAGTGGGAGCCCTTTACCTAGTTTCTTGTGTAATAATATTATTATGCTATCACTTTCTCTGTAGCTAATGGAGGGAAATGCATAAGTGTGACCACCCTTATTACATAAAATAAACTGTTCCAGTTTACATTATATATATATGCACATACATGTATAGCTCCTTCATTTTCTTCTATTTACTTGTAGCTTGTATGGTATCAAGCAAGGCACTAGAGTTTGGGATGTGGTGACTGTCAACTTCTCCTCTATTTTTGATCATACCTGTACTACTGGTGACTTCTACCAGTGGCAGCCATGGGATGCACGGACTGAGAGTGACTGCATTCTAGGACTAGATGTCACACTGGAACGTAGACTGCCTCAGAGGTGCTGTCTTATTGGAAGAAACTATGACCGTCCAATCTCTGCTTCTCAGTGTGAATGCAACATTGACGACTATGAATGGTAAAGTCTAATAGTCAATCCAAATATACTGTTGTTAGTGAAATTGTACCTTCCTCCTTTGTGCTGTTGAGAATGTTATTTAATAACTCTCCTCAACTCTCTCGTTCCTCCCTCCCTCCCCCCACCCCCCCCCCCCCCCCACCCCTCCTACTCCTCTAGTGACTATGGTTTCAAGCCAGCTGATGGTTTCAATGGTCCCTGTGTGAGAGATGAAGCTGTTCCTCTTGATGATCCTTGTGCTGATGGCCAGGTGAAGACAGTCATGAAGTCACGAGGCTACAGGAAAGTGGCTGGAGATGTCTGCATCAAAGGAGTCGCCGGTCTGGAATTTGAAGCTTATGAGTTCACCTGCTGCAGTGGCAATAGCAGCAACTCAAACCCTACCCCAAGTCCCGCTGCTAATGTCATTACCAACGACAACAAGCCATTGGTGGCTGGTCTGGGTGTAGCATTGGCTGTTTTCATCGTCATTTCTATTGTTCTTGGACTCGTGGCAGCTATCTTTGTGTGGTTAGTTTTAATACTGATTTCTATGGTCTTAGAAGAGATACACACGAGTACAAGTATCACCACCAGGCTGCAGTAGTCGGATTAGTGACTACTGATGCAGTCATGCTATTGCGTGAATCTGTATCTTTACTGCTCAATAATAATACTTGTGATGGTCACACCTTATTGTTTCTCTTGCCACTACAGGAGGCACTCTCAGCTGCATTCCCGTTACCTGCGGCTGGCTGGAGGAGGGTCGTCCATGGCCGGTCGTGTCGAGTTCCGTGGCTCAGTCAACCGAGGGGGAGAGGACTCGCAGCAGCTCCTAACAAACACTGATGGGGACGATGACGATGACCCACCACTTGCACTTTGACCTCCCTGACCTCGCCCACTCCAATATCACCTACTGTGTATACCTACTTTATTTTAATGTTATGAATTGTACATGCTTTTATTGTAGTTTTTATCACACCAGACTGCTAGTGTACCGATGTGTATATAATACGTAATATTATACTGGTAAAATCTATTTTGTGCCGATGAAAATATAATAAGTAAAATTTAATTTTGTTATCAAGAAGACGAGCAGCATCATAAACAGCATTGGGCTGGACAAATTTAATTCGACAAGCTTTTGATTTGCATTTCATTGGTCACTGAGGTAGAGTAGTCTGAATCATTGTTAATCACGGTACTACAAAATAATTTAATTTATCTGTGTAGCATTCCATTGGTCATTGAGGTAGAGTAGTCTGAATCATTGTTAATCACGGTACTACAAAATTAATTTAATTTATCTGTGTAGCATTCCATTGGTCATTGAGGTAGAGTAGTCTGAATCATTGTTAATCACGGTACTACAAAATTAATTTAATTTATCTGTGTAGATTCAAAGTCTTGATGGCATGCTGCATGCATGGCATTGTATAATTATTATTATTATTTTCTTTTTCACAAGACTAAGATTAGTATAATGTAAGCTTAGTAGATTATAGACAAAGACTTATAAATTCGGTTTGCTTTTGCCCACATTAATGTTATGAGCCGGAGAGTGGATTACGAGTCTAGGCACTTGGAACAATTCGAGCACCCTAAAAACCGTTTCTGGAGAAGATTCTGGTTTGCGCATGCGCAATACTATTAAAGTTTTAGTGGGTGTGGTAGATATGGCGAACAAATTGTACGAACCTACTGCAAGGTTTGAACATGTTTCTTTCTTAGTTGAAGGGAAAGTGTATATGTGGGGTGGAGCGACCCAAGATTCGGTGTCTGGATACCAGGACAAAATAGTCGAGCTAGCTCGTCGTGTCGAGCAGTTCGACCCTTACCTCGAAACATGGAGTGGACTCGACACAGCAGGAACCCCACACCCTGGACTGGGGTGTGCTGCCTGCGCATCGTATGGGGAACACGTATACATGTATGGTGGTGAGGGTGCTGAAGTTGAAGGTGCTCTCAGCTGTTTAGACTTTGGTGTAAAACGGACACCGACCTGGTCACAGCTTTTTTTTTTTTGTCTATAAAAGGTTTATGCATATGCAATGGCATCATGAACAGCATACGTAAATATTTGCTGATACAAACATGATCCAAAAGTGAAGATAGGTGTACATGTAATAAAAATATTAAGGTGAAAAAGTTAGATTAACAGTAAGTAAGAGTATTACACTTAAAATAATAAAAGGACTGAGAATTTCGCACAGACACAGGCAAATTATTCCATTTACGAATAGTACGAGGAAAAAAAGAGTACATAAAATTATTGGTTTTAGCAAAAGGTTGTACAAACAGACTCCTCGAGGCTGCCCTTGTAAATCTACTGGTAGTATTATGAGTGAGGGGAGCCCCAGGAAAAGAAAAATAATCATTTATAAGTTTATAAAAATAACAGAGTGAGAGGAGCTGTGCAGTGTTCCCGCAACAGCTGTAGCTATCTCCAGGGTACCCCATTGGACAAAGTATCTAAGTATAAGTATCTGGGCGTGACTTTTACCACTGACTTGAACTGGTCAGAGCATATTCATTCCATTTCGATGAAGTCTAAGAAACTGTTGGGCCTTTTGTATAGGCAGTTTTATAAGTATTCCTCAAATAAGGCTCTACTGACTCTGTACATGTCACTTATAAGGCCACACCTGGAGTATGCAAGCCCAGTCTGGAACCCACATCTGGCCAAAGATATCAAGTTGCTTGAATCGGTACAGAAAATGGCTCTCAAAATCTGCACAAAGTGTTGGAGTGAAAGTTACGAAAATAACCTTGCCTCTCTATCTCTACCAACTCTAGCACAACGTCGTGACCATCTTCGTCTAGACAATACCATGTACTTACACTTCAGTGCGTTGAGAGTCAGAAGGCTGGAGTTCACCCATGTTGATAGCTCATCTATATCCTCCTGTAGTCTGGTATAGTCTTCAGAACAATTTATGATGCGATAAAGTGAGAGATCATCTGCATAGAGTGTGACATCACTATTTATGTTGAGAGGAGTGTTCACACAGTCATCAATATAAATTAGAAACAGGAGGGGCCCCAGAACTGACCCTTGTGGAACACCTGAGACAACTGGTAGGGATGAGGAGGAAGATCCATTCAAAACTACATGCTGGGATCTGTCGGTAAGATAGTTCGCAGTCCACTGTATGAGGTGTGGGGGGAAACCGATATCACTCAGCTTGTTGATTAGAGTACGATGAGGTACCGAATCGAATGCCTTTTTGAGGTCAAAAAATACAACACAAACCTCGGCACCATTGTCCAGATGCCTAGACCATTGATGTGTGACATCGACGAGTGCTGAGACAGTTGATTTGCAAGGCTGAAAACCCCACTGCTGGATGGCTATTGGATGATATAACAGGAGGTGTTTGTACATCAGTCCATGAATATGTCGTTCTAGGGGTTTGCTGAGAATTGACAGCAGAGATATAGGACGGTAATTTGAGATATTTGTACTGTCCGAGCCTTTGGGTATAGGGACTACAGCAGATGTTTTCCATCCTGAAGGGACTGTTCCACTTGCTATTGACATATTGAATAATGTAGTTACACTCGAGACAATGCTGTGAGCTGTCGCTTTCAACATTCTGCCCGATATACCATCTGGCCCATTGGATTTACCGACATCAATGGAACATAGTAACTCGAGAACTTCCTCTTCCTCACACAGTAGTTCAGGAGGGCATTGTTCAGTACAGCCAGTAATGTCACTAAGTGATAAGGGAGGAAGAGCCAGGTTAAAGCACTGAGAGAAGTAAGAATTTAGGGCCTCAGCTTTATCCTTATCACTTGTGATCATGGAGCCATTGACGTCTAGTGTTGGGATGGAACACCTCTGATGAGTGATCAGTTTTGCAGTTTTCCAAAAGGCCTTGCTATCCGATGGTTTAAAATTCTGGAAGTAGTTTCTTTTCGCATTACGAAGCATTGAAGTGGCCTTGTTGCGCAAGAGCTTGTATTGGTCAAAGTGGTCAGGACAACCAGTTCTTTTAGCACGTTTATAGGCCAGATTCCTTGCGCGAAAAGCTTGCTGGAGGTCTTTTGTTAGCCATGGTAGATTGCGACCAGGGGTGATGGTAACTTTTGGAATACACTGCTCCATTACATTCAGGAACTGTTCCTCCCACTGCTGAGCTGCTTTATTGATGTCACCGGAAAGCACTTCTGTCCAGTTTACATTGTCCAGGAGTTCACAAGCTCTTTCAAAGTTAGCAAGTTTGTATCTCCATACAGTTCTTTGATTTGAAGGTACAACTGGTGAAGCTTTGTCCAGCAGAAACTGTTGGGGGCCCAATGAGAAAGATTTCATGTGGCATGGTGCATTTCCACGACGACAAGCTAGCAGTAATTGGTGGGTATGCGTGTCCCAGTGGACCCATTCAGCGTGGATCAGTGTTCTTTGGAAGCCCCATAGACACTGATGGGACTGGATGGACCAATGAGGTCCACATATTTGACATCAGTCAAGGTATGGAAGATGATTGTTAGATCACGGTGTGCAAATGTTGATGTATATATAGCTACACGCTTTCTGCAGGTGTCTGGTTTTCCCCGGTAGTCAGAGGAACCAGGCCTCCTCCCTGTGCTGACGAGTGTTGACAACCATCAAGCTATCGCCTTTGGAGGGTTCCATCCAGAGCGTGGCAATATTAGTGATCTCTACCTTATTGATTTCAGCACTATGGTATCCAGTTTTTATAAAGATAATATTATTGTTTGTGGGGCTACATACATGTAGCTCTTGCAGCATGATGAGCTTTACCGTAATATACACTATATGGATTTTGTGTGTACCGGTAAGTATGTCATTAATTTTAATTTTTATACTATTAGTATATCACCAAAGTAGAGCCACGTGAGGGTGAGCCATGGCCTGCAGGGAGAAGCAGACATGCAGCCTGTTGTCTTGGATATGCTGGGGATTACATCCACCTGTTGATAAGTGGAGGGATAGATCAAGATAACAAGATACTGAATGATACCTGGTTATTTAATCTGTCATCCAAGAATTGGAAAGAGGTGAGATGTGATAATAATAATAGGTATTGAATTTAATACCATACTAATGAAGCACTATCAGGTATGCAAAAACCATACCTACAACTATAATAATAATAATTATTATTATTATAGCTACATGTTGCATTTGTAAGCGAAGCCAGCAATGCTAGATCTTGAATAACCATAAGGATGCATTAACACTGATTGCACGCAGTATCACATGTATGGTAGATTAGCTACACACTAGTCTTCTTCGGAAATGAAGCCAGAGATGGTCATTAAATGTTGCCAGAACTTAAAAAAAAACGTTTTCTACAAATAGCATATTATCTTGAAAATGCCATAACTTGAAATGCCTAATGGTACCTTGTTTTTAAGAAAAATTTGACCACATCCCCAGTAGCTGCATAGTTCGAATGGTGCATGTGGTAAAAGGTCGTCAACATAGTACGTACACAGTCTACAAGCCACGTCGATGCTGGCGTCTGAGACTGATTCTGACCTTGGTAGGGACAAATTTCGATGTTTCAATCACAGGAGATGAACTCGACTGCGAAGTACAGCCTTCGAACTTCAGATCGGTCATGGCATGATGCATGCTATATATATCTAGTGCATGGCTAGCTTTATTTATCCACGGGATTACGTCAGCCAGGAGAACACGCGAAGTTTGGGCAGCAATACTTATCGGAGAAAGTAGCACTCAGCTTTTAATGTATTTGCTGGATACGGGCATCAGATGCTCTACAAGTCTCAGAACGGCTCCATTGAGGCCCAAATTTTCTCATAATTACCTCATAGATTACACCATAATTACCTCATAGCCACAAAAGTAAATTGGCACCTTGTTTTTAACTTAATAAATTAACCAAGGATGTTGCAGCTAGCATGGTAACAACTTACATACACACGCAGAATGGCTACCGTGTCCCTTACGCATGCACCGAGGGATAAAGAACATGCATGCATAACATGTTGTACACTACACAGATCACAATACCTGGCATTAATATTCTACCGACGTGGTCCCACTTCACTACGGCCTGTATCCTGTGTCCAGGACTAATAGATGTTATCAAATTTGGTGGATGTTCTGATGATTTTCGTCCGGAAAGGCTACCCATAGATGATACTAGAATAGCAGAGACTACTGTCATCACATTTAGTGAGCTGCTAGTATAATAAAAATCATTAGTGTATTATTCTTTTTATGGCCTACATAAACCACATAATAATTATTAATTTCATATCCACAACACAGGTCAAGTTGGATCAGAGTGGGAGGTGGTGGGTGTGGCCAACAACAGCCAGCGGGGGACCAGTGAGAGAGTCAGGGAGAAGATGTTAAGGATGAGTGAGGTAGCGGCAAGAGCTTCCATTGACAACGGAGCTAAGAGGCAGCCTGACCGGGAGACCTCTCAAGCTGATAAGAGGGCACTTGAAGAGAGAGTGGAAGAGGCTGAGGCTGCAGTGAGAGAGGAGAGGGCCAGAGCCAGAGATGCAGAGAACAGAGCTGAGCTGGCAGAGAGAGCAGTCATGGAGGAGAGACAAAGAGCACAGGAAGCAGAGAGGAGGTATGTAATAATGGTCATGTTCTAAGGCCACACAAATTAAATGTTCAGAATCTGTTTCTTAATTGTCCTATAGAGGTTTGCAAAGTACACGGGGGGGGGGGGGGGGGGGGGGGGCGGTGGTTGATTTTGATACTTGATATTATTGCCATTAGAGCCAAAAATTGAGCATGAAATGAACCTTTTACTTGACTGTGGAGCCAAAATGACTTATTTAATTGATGACCTTGTGCCTATTATGGTATTTTCAAAAATGGACACGAGTCTGCAAAAGTACACACGGGCGGGGACGAGAAACAGATGATTTACTTTGCATGGCCTAAAGGAATGATCTATCAATAATAAATTTCTTGCCATGGTTCCCTAAAGATACGAACAGCAATCAAGAGAAGAGAGACGTAGAGCTGACCAGAGGATAAGAAACATCAGACAAGAGCTGGCTGCATCACAAGAGAGGGAGAGAGCAGCTGAGGTCAGAGTTCAGGAGGCCCAACAGCAAGCTCAGCAGAGGGTGGCGGAAACGGAGGAAGCAAGTGAAGAGCAGCTACATCGAGCAGAAGAGAGAGTACAAGCACCCGAGAGAAGATCACACGATCTACAGCAGAGAGCACATGATGCAGAGCAGAGATTTCGTAATGCAGAGCAGCGTATTATAACGGTGGAGAGGCATCTTCATGAGGCAGAGCAGAGAGCTAGGGAATCTGAGAGAAGAGCAAGACAAGCTGAAACTCTAGTCCAACAGAGCCAGCAAGAATCTCATTGGCTAGTTCAGTGGAGGGAGATAGAGCTAACGGAGGAAGAGAAGGGGAGAGGAGGATGGGCAGCCGTCAAGGTGGCCAACTTTCGTGGAGCGAGAGTCGCAGCTAAATGCTTTTACCAACAGATTTTGGTGTCTCGCTACAACCGTCAGCTCTTCAGTCGAGAGATGAACATGGCTGCTCGTCTTCGTCACCCTAACCTGGTCCAGTTCATTGGAGCATCTCTTGAAGGAGAGCCTATCATTCTCACTGAGCTGATGACAACCAGCCTGAGAACAGAGTTGGAAAAGGGGGCCATGGAGCATGCCCAGATCACCTCCATCAGCCTGGACGTCGCTCGAGCCCTCAACTACCTTCATCTGATGCAGCCACACCCCATCATCCATCGGGACATCAGCAGTGCCAATGTACTCCTTGAACCTCTCCCGGGCAATGGCTGGAAAGCCAAGGTCTCTGATTACGGTTCAGTCAATCTGCTGCAAGAGCTTCGCACAGTCGGTCCAGGCAGTCCAGTTTACGCAGCTCCTGAAGCCAGTATCCCAGCCGAACAGTCTCCTAAAATGGACATCTTCAGCTTTGGAGTGCTCATGATTGAAATGTTGAGCGATGAATTCCCAGCTGAGAATGCTCGCCAGCGTCTCCTAGACTCCATCAACCATGGTGGGTATCTGGATCTGATTGGGCGATGCTTGAGAGAACAGAAAGAGGAGCGCCCCTCTGCCAATGAGATAATTGCTGAAATTAGTGAAATGTAACTATTTTTGCGAGTGTGTAGTCTATACTCTTTTATTAAAAGCTACACTGCACCAAGTCAGATATGATAAAAAACCAAAAATTTGTGCCACCATGGATTGATTACTATTAATAGCACTATAATAATAAGTATAATTATTATCCGTGGATTGATATCATGAATTGCCACGGTGAATCATTAATCCCTTCTTAATCTTAGGCTAGACACTCTTGTTTGGCTTAAATGAGTGCATGTTCATCTGCTGGCAGCTAGGCTATTAGCTGAGTGTCCATGGTATCTGTGCATGACTTGAAACATTAATTTTGTGCAGTAAAAATACGGTATTTAACGTCTATGTTCATGCCACTGCGATTTCAAAAAAAATTGCGATACGGATATGGTACAGGGTGGACATACTGCACTGACGATCTTTTCCTAAATATTGCTTCGCCTGCAGTGATCGGTTTGGGGCTTGATTTGGGCACACACAATCTGCGAGCTGCCGTTTTCCGAGTTGAGCTGATCAAGGACGAACGTGGCAACGACTGTACTCCCGCCTTTGTTGGCTTCAACCTCCAATCAGAGTCTGCTGACAACTTGGCTCGCTCTACCCATAGATTATAATATATTCCCCTCATATAATCTATGCTCTACCACTGTCCTAGGTCGACATGCCTACGATCTGGCGCAAAAAACCTCTGTCACCCTGTGTACGGTACCTCCTGAAGAAGCTGTTGGGGAAGAAGCCAGATGACCCTGTAATTATTAGTGAGAGCGGGAACTGGCCCTTTGAATTAGCAGCTTATCAAGATAGATTTGCTGCAGTCAGCATTCCTGCCACTAAATCATCCAACTGCAGCAAGCTGTATAAACCAGAAGAATTATTGTCAATGGTGCTTCGAGGGGTGATCGAGAATGTTGACGTGCACCTAGGAATTCCTGTCAAGGAGGCTGTTGCAACTATACCTGCTTGTTTTCGCTTCATGGATCGAGTGCGTATCGCACAGCTTTGCAATGCGGCTGGGATTAAAGTAGGCATGGGCGGCTGCAGTTGCTCACGGATTTGAGACTGAGAGCAAAGATGCAGTGAATGTCGTTGTCATTAACGGTGCTGGTTTCGTTGATATTTGCTGCATTACAATAGACGATATGATCTACATGTACGAAGTCTGTTGTTCATATGGCTATCCCCTCTCGCCTGACATATTAGAGGAGTTTAGTTCAGATAATTTTCAGAGCTTAGAAAAATACGTCAGAAGTGTTCAGATACAAACACAAGTGAAAAGTGACCACATCTTGCTCATGCAGTGTGGGATCACCGATTCTTCCCGAAATTCAAAGAGCTTTTTGTAACCTCTTTGTTGGGGTGGTCCCTGTGATTATTGCCGATTAATTTTGTCCACAGCTGCTGTTCGAGGTGCAGGTGTCTACGCTGCACTCTTGGGTGGAGATAGGAACAAACGATTCGAAGATTTCATCATTTTATCGGCCACAAATTTTGCACTTGGTGTCAAGGTCATGGACGGTAGTGTCAAGACTGTACTACAGCAAAACCTGCCCTGCCCTGCGAGAGTGACTAGGCAGTTCACCACTAGCGTAGATGACCAAACGACGGTTGTTTTTGAAGTGTATGAGACGGGAGAGCAAGGAGGTTTGCGTGAAGATGCTGCATTTCTTGGTGAAATTGTTCTGAGTGGTCTCCCTCCTCTGCCCAAGGGAAGGCTGGTGCTGGACGTAACAATCAACGTCGAAACTAACCATCGAATTACAGTGAAAGTGGGCTATGCACAACTGAACATGGAGAAAAGCTTCACCGTATCTTTACGGTATACCATATTATAATAGTTCAGGTAGGTGTACAAAATGCCTAGAGTCTTGAGGTGAGGCAGCCAATTTCAACCATTTCAACTGTTTATGTTGTGGCCAACTACAATGATAGCTGCTAAATTTTGCATACATGCATGTAGCCTGTAGATGTTTGTGAGATTTGTCTGTAGGTGGATGCTCTTAAAGTCTGTGTGGATATTAATAGCTATGCTCTCCATTTCAGACCCCACCTTGACGACCGACAGTGTGGCTGAAGTCATGGAGTTGGTGAACAAATGGGACTCACTTTGTTCCATATATAGTACTGAGATAGTAGTCCCTCGCAGCCAACTCACTGAGATCCAGCAGAGGTGCTCCACTAAGAGAGAAATAGCCAACGAGTGTGCCTCCTTCTATGTCCACTACCATCCTCAGCCTTCCTGGACACATCTTGCCACTCAGCTGTACAGAGAGGGGGAGTTTGCTGCTATGGAGAAATTAAAACCATTCCTACCACTCAGAGGTAAGTGCCAGGCCATCAGTAAGTAAACTATGTACCCCATACCTACTGTGTGTTTGTGTATGTGCTTTGATGGTTATTGCCTAGGTACACAAAATAGGCTTGCCCGTGTCAGATGAAATTATTTTTCCAGCAAGGATAAAAAAATATTGGTTTTTATCCTTATTTACTATCGTTATCGTTGTTGTCCATGCTACATTTCAAGTTTTAGGCATCTTAGTGAGTGGTGCATGAGTGTTGTCACAATATCAGAAACAGTGAAAAATTTATTAAATTTTGTAAGCACAGGCTGGTAATGGTCAGCAATGTAACAAGGTAACAAGGTGTGTATTTTTGTTTTGTCATGCCCATCGACCACACCTACTACAACTCTGTATGTGTGTAATGGATGCTGGACATTACTACACATGCTCACAGCTAAGTATGTGTATGATGGCTGGGCTGCACAAGTGCACACGTTTAGATTTACAGTTTGCATGCTGTGAATTTTATTACAAGTATTACTATTAATTTTGTGGATAGCTTTTATTAATAATTATTCAAAGACTAATTAAAGCAATAGCCACAACATTAATGTTGTGGTTTGTTATCAACACAGATCTCACTATCACAACAGAGAAACTGGTGGAGCTGTTTGCAACAATGGATGATTACTATGTGGGACTTCTAGATTATTGGTTAGAACTACCAGAGTCTAAGATTGCTGAAATGAAGAGGAACCTCCGCAGCCCCTCCCAGAGGAGAGAAGCGTACCTTGACCTCTATGCCACTGGCCACCCCTGCCCAAGTTGGAGGCAGGTTGTCAACGCACTCCATGAGGTTGAGCTTTACCATCAGGCTGACACAGTGGAGAGCACTTATGTTCAAGGTACTAGGATAATACCAAGAGTAGATTAGACCAATGCACACATTGTCTGTGACAGGTTTGTAATGGCTAAGCATAATACAGTTACATTGTTGATTATTGTGTGCGCAAATTTGAAAGCTGGAGCTGACACAGTCTGCCTGGGAGTGAGAGTGTACATCCATATTGTTGTCAGGGCCAGATTTGATTTGATGTAGTTTCTCAATTTCTTTCTATCGCCTCACGTAAGTGTCAGTCCCAAGGATAAGCATTCACGTACAAGCAATACAGTGTGCAGTGATCGCATACATGATATAGGGTGAGATAGTCTGTATGTGGCAATTGTACCATATGCGCTGGTCCTATTTGCGTTTTTGACCAACTGCCACAATTGTTTTGTACTTCAGTGTACAAAATACCTAATTTATTTTGTGGCCATGCATTGATCCTGTATCATAGGTTTCTCTGTAACCACTGCACCATAAAAGAAAAATTCCAGAAATATTTGCATAGTATGGTAAAGGGTCAATAATTATTTCGAGCACTCTTTATTTATATGCACAGCTTGCTCTGTCCATAAGCATTTCAGAATGAGAGAAATGGTATGCATATGCAGTAATATCAGTATAGTACACATGAACATGATGATCTATAGTATACACAGCCTACATAGCTAGCTACATGTATATGCATGGTTTATGACATGAAATGTACACAAAATGCTCAGACTATTCGTATAACATATTTCTACTTTATGCATGGATATATACAGTGAGTGAAAGGGCACAGATCAACTTTGATGAAGCCATGAAGGAGGGAGGGTCCAACTTCCGGAGTGGTAGTTCATTCCTGATGGGGCCTGGAGGGTCTGGGAAGACCCACGTTCTTCACGCTTTCCTCAAGGAGAAACCTCCACCCGTACGACAAAGCACACAGTGTGTTAAGAATCCAGTGAGGGCAGTAGCTCAATGCAAGCTTGGCGTCAGCAAGGAGACAACTGGTGAGACTCGCTTTACCAGGATCACCGACCAACAGTACTCTGACATGCTCTGTGAGTCAGCCAAGCATTCGCAACTGTCGCATAGAGGCAAGCGATCGCCACAACCACACACCAGACGACTAGAGGGAGATGAAGAAGCTGTAGCTCATATCTCAGCTGGAGATTTCAATGTCTTACCTCCAGTGCAAGATGTGGAATCCGCTGTCGCTGATATTACTAAGAAGTTAGAGCATAGTGGGTTAGAGAGAGAGCTCGTTGTTCGAATGCATGCTGGATCAAACGCAATTGGTCAACTGGATGACCAGGACGTGATTGACATGGGCGATTCTGGTGGGCAGCCAACGTATCATGAAATACTTCCAGTTTTTGTCTCCAACACCATGTTTGGCATGCTTGTGGTAAAGCTCAACGAGCCTCTTGACAGTCACCCACTAGTTGAGTATTATACTAATGGGAAACCCATTGGAAAGCCTTTCAAATCTCCTTTCACACACCTGCAGACCTTTCGTCACTGCATGCGAGTGCTTCAGTCGACTTGTGAAAGTGGCAAATGTCCTAAGATTGCCTTCATAGGGACACACAAGGATCTTGAACATCAATGCAAGGACGAGGACAGAGCAGAAAAGGAACGAAAGCTGCTCAGCATCATCCCTCTAAACATGAGGGATCATGTCCTCTTTAGTGACACAAAATCACAGAGGCTAGTATTTGCCATCAATGCCAAATGCCCGGGGGATGATGATCAGGCAGTCCTTGCTGATTTGAGATGCCTCATGTGGCGTGAGCTACAGAAGCTCCAACGTGTTAGAATACCACATCGATATTTTGCTTTAGAAATGGTTTTCAAACGGTTTGCAAAGTACCAAAAGAAGGCAATACTGAGCAAGGAAGAGTGCTTCAAGGAAGCAACCAAATTCCACTTTACGAGAGAATCTTTTGAAGATGCTCTGCAGTACCTCACAGCCCACAAGCTTGTCATGCATTATAGTGAGGTCCTTCCCGAGGTAGTGTTCATAAATTCTCAGGTCATCCTTGACAAAATCACAGAGTTCGTAGAGCATAGCTTAACACTGCGTGCTAAGCTGCCTACCCAGGTTCAAGCAGCTAGAAGCATACGTGCGTGGTTCACAAGAGTTTAAATTATGTGGTGTAATCACACGAGATATTCTCTCACAGTTTGAATCAGGCTACATTCCAAAGCTTTTCGAGGAAGATCACCTAATCTTGCTTTTCAAGCATCTTCTAATTGTTGCTGAGGTAGGTGAAGGTAAGTACCTGATGGCGTGTCTCCTTGAGGAAGAAGCCATACCTCATCCCTTGTCACTCCCAGCCCCTCGGGTTGCTGCTTCTCTTCTCTTCTATTTTGGTGAAGATGGTCCCAAGCTTGGAGTCTACTGCTGTCTTCTTTCTACCCTTATCACGGATTCCAAGTGGGAGCTTCTTATGGAGGGTGGCAACCCTGTCCAGTTGTCACGAAACAGAGCTCACTTTCATGTTCCAGGAGACCACCCTGGTTTCATCACGATATTCGATTCTTTCACTACCTTCCTTCAAGTCGAGATCACATTTCCTTCTGATATTAGCCAAGCTAAAGCACTTGAAATGTGTGAAAAGGTCTGCCCATTGATCTGCGAGACTGTCCTCATTGGAATTCGCAAAGCATCGAGACGATTGAACTACAACAATTCGATCCCCAAGACAGCTTTTCTCTGCTCGAATGCCAAGCACCGAGATACCGCGCTGCATGCAGCTACCATTTCTAGCAGTGGCCTTTTGACCTGTACCACTCACCCAGCCTCCGTATTCAGTGAGATGACTGAAGAACACAAGATCTGGTTCGGCCATAATGCATCTTTGTCATGTGATGCAGGTATATATTTCTCCAATATTATTGTACATGTAGTTTTACAGATCTACCTTCATACACATGCAGGTGTACTTACCATCAAAGATCTTCGTAAGGTGCAGAGAGCCACTTGGGAAGCCAGGGTGAAGTGGTACAACATTGGTCTGGAGCTGGAGATTGACATTAGACACTATCAAGACTGACAATGAGAACAGTGACAATCGATTTCGAGCCATGCTCACGACTTGGTTGAAGATGGTCCAACCTTAGCAGCATTAGCTGAGGCCCTCCAGTCCCCCACTGTTGGATTTGAACATCTAGCAGAGAAAATTCAAGCACTAAAATGAGTTCTTTTTTCTCGTATGCACAATGATTTTTTTGTATATGATAGCTAAATATTTGTGTGAACACTCCAATTGTATTAATAATTATTTTGGTGTATCACCAATATTAATTTTTCATCTGCTACAATTTGAAACGCTAGTCTTGTCCCCAGGCCCTCTAAGTTTTTAAGGTACCATTTAATTGCGTGGGCGTGAGCGTCAGGAATGGCTAATTCAATTAGCGAATCGTGAAGGGGCGTGGCCGAAGAGGCCATACGAGTGCTTTTGGTCGAAGGTGGGCGTGTCCAGAATCGGCCAGGGATGATTATGCGCGTGTAATTAGCGACCGGAAGTGGCCCCTGAAGAAAAGGCCGGTAATTGCCCACATCAAAGCAAGATCAAAGCATTCTTTCTTAACTATTAACCGCAACGACAAAAAAAAAAAAAAAAAAAAAAAGGTTATTAGGCCTAATTAAGCATGTGGGCGTGTTCCTGGCACTGTGTGGAGTGTGTGCGTGTGCGTTAATGCAGGTTTTATTGCTTCCGATTGGGCGTGGCTTCACGGGCCAGTGCTTGGACATCGGCGCCTGGGACTTGGCCTCGGCGATAGGTGGGCGTGTCCCGGAAGCGGTGGTGACCTTTGAACCCCGCGAGGAGGCTTTGGGGGCGTGGCAGGAGGTCAAAGGTGAGGCCATGTCTGTTAATGAGGCACTGTACGGCGGTGCGATCGAGGGGCCCGTACGGCTGGACGGAAGCTGACGATGGTTTGAAGCGGATGTGGTTGCGATGACGTGTTGTTACTCCGCCCACACAGGAAATGAGGTGAGCTCTTGCGTGGGCGGTGTGGCAGAAAGGCCTCCAAGTGTTTGTGTGTGTTTTGGCCTTGAGGAAGCTGTGTGTTTTAATTGGGATTGATTGTGGGCTTCCGGTGGACATCCGGTGGTTAGTAGGCACTTGATTGAGAATGGTGGTCCTTGGGGAACAGGGTGGGGCTGTTTTGGGCGTGGCCTGGCCCCTCCCTTCCGGCTCGGCTTCCGGTCCATGGAGGATATTAAATGAACACTTCCGGCTCTAGCAGCCACACCCCTGAGACCTGTGCAATTAAAAGGGCGTGGTTACACAACATGCACCTCACTAATGACTTTGATGTGGTTTAGGTGTCATATCCCCCACCTCACGCCCACGCAATTTAATGGTACCTTAATGTTTCACGCAAAAAACGGCGTCAAACATTGAAACTTGGGAATGGGCCCGGGGACGAGGCTATTGAAATGCCACTGCGTAGTGCTTTGATTTCACGTTTTGTGAGCAGCTACGTACTACTCAAAATTATTTGGCCTCGTCCAGCAGTCCGCCTTCAGTGATCGGCTTGGACTTGGGCACACACAACCTCTGCGAGCTGCCTTTTTCCGCGACAATCGAGTGGATCTGATCAAGGCCTGATGAACTGGGCAACGACTCTACTCCCGTCTTTGTTGGCTTCAACCTCCAATCAGAGTCCGCTGACAACTTGGCTCGCTCCACCGTCCTTGGTCAACACGCCTATGATCTAGCGCAAAGAAACCTCTCTCACCCCGTGTATGGGCTGAAGAAGCTGCTGGGGAGGAAGCCAGATGACCCTGTAATAATTAGTGAGAGAGTGAACTGGCCTTTTGAAATAGTAGCTGATCAAGATGGGCTTGCTGCAGTCAGCATTCCTGCTGCTAAATCATCCAACAGCGGCAAGCTCTACAAACAAGAAGAGTTACTATCAATGGTGCTTCAAAAGGTGGTCGAGAATGTTGACGTGCACCTAGGAGTTCCTGTCAAGGAGGCTGTTGCAACTGTACCCGCTTGTTTTGGCTTCATGGATCGAGTGCGTATCACACAGCTTTGCGATGCGGCTGGGATTAAAGTGAAACGATTTATTAACGAAGCGTGGGCAGCTGCAGTTGCTCACGGATTTGAGACTGAGAGCAAGGATGCAGTGAATGTCATTATCATCAACGTTGGTGCTGGTTTCATTGATATTTGCTGCATCACGATAGACGATACGATCTATGAAGTCCGTTCTTCATATGGCTATCCCCTCACACCCGACACTCAGAAGGAGTTGAGTTCAGGCAATTTTCAGAGCTTAGACAAATGTGTCAGAAGCATTCAGATACAAGTGCAAGTGAAGATTGACCAAATCTTACTCAGTGGGGGGTCACTGATTCTTTCCGAAATTCAAAGAGCTTTTTGTAATCTCTTTGTTGGGGTGGCCCCTGTGATTATTGTCAATCCGTCCACAACTGCTGTTCGAGGTGCAGCTGTCTACGCCGCACTTTCGGGTGGAGATAGGAACAAACGATTTGAAGATTTCATCATTTTATCGGCCACAAATTTTGCGCTTAGTGTCAAGATTGTAGATGGTAGTGTCAAGACTGTACTACAGCAAAACCTGCCCTGCCCTGCGAGAGTGACTAGGCAGTTCACCACTAGCGTAGACGACCAAACAACGGTTGTTTTTGAAGTGTATGAGACGGGAGAGCAAGGAGGTGTGTGTGAAGATGCTGCATTTCTTGGTGAAGTTGTTCTGAGTGGTCTCCCTCCTCTGCCCAAGGGAAGGCTGGTGCTGGACGTAACAATCAACGTCGAAACTAACCATCAAATTGCAGTGAAAGTGGGCTATGCACAACTGAACATGGAGAAAGACTTCACTGTATTTAAGGTAATGACTGCATAGCCTTCTATGTGTTTTAGGTGCCTTAAATCTTCTGTTGAGTTAGGCAAATAGTTATTGATCTGCAATTGCACTTTAGGTCTATATAGCATACCTACCTTGTATGAAAAGCCAAAGTTAGCTAACCTGAAATTCCTCTATTTTACAGGACACAGTTGAAGCCAAGAGAACTGAGAGGCCAGAACTGATGCCCTCCTGGTATGAACCACCAAAGCCCAAGAGTCATAATCACCAGGGACATACTCACTCCTGCCCACACCAGCACCACTGACCATTGTGGGTGCAGCATGCTATACTGGCTCCGTGCTGGATGGCTCGGCCGGCTCGCAAGAACTTAGAAAAAATTCGACAAGTGAAAAGAAAAAAAAATCAAAGTATGAAGCAAGATTTGAACCTGCTACATTCTGTTCCACACACAAGAGCCCCAACCACTACACCACCGCTGTTGTCGCTGCTGCCAATCATTATTTCCCCCCTATCATAGACAAACCCAAGAGACTAACCCTGCTAACCATTGGCAACCCATCCCCAAACCCCCCAGCCCCTCCCATCCATATCACGCATAGCCAAACCCTCGAGACTAACCCTGCTAACCATTGGCAACGCATCCCAAAACCCCCCAGCCCCACCCACCTATACCATATACGCAGTATAGGTGGGTGGGGCTGGGGCGTATATGCGAACCGTTGTTGCGCGCGCCTCCCTATGGCCATTCCAGCACGTCGCACGGAGCCATTGTGGCACGCTACAGTGGGTCATAGTTCACACAGACAGCTCTTTCACTGGTATAGATCAGACAATGCGTAGATGTATGACATGATGCTTTTATTATTGAAATTTTTAAAATCAAAATTGGACAAAAAATTCAAATGGTGGTAAAGTGATCAATGGTGACATTAATTTAATGACATTGATATACTGTTAATGAAATTTTGCAGTTTGACTGAGTTGGTGATTTAAGCTATAGCTATAATACACCAGAGATACTGTACAATTTAATTGTCATTGAATTGTAGCCAGCATTCGGCTAAAAGGTTGATCAGTTCATCGTCCTGAGCCGTCACCACGTCCAGCTTGTTTTGCAGTTCCTCCAGTAGATCCCTCACCCCGATGGAGATCAACCTAGCCCTGTGTCGACGTGCCTTCAGCATCACCAAGACAACCTTCAGCTGAAGAGAAACCAGAATTATAGTATACACCCTTGAAAAAAATTAATATTATTGGTGGGGTTAGGCCCAAAATTCCAGATTTTGAAAATTTTGTGATTTGGTAAGGGATGGCCAATTATTATTATTTTCCCACCAAATCTGTCATAGTCTCTGTACAGCAAACTCGTACTATATTAATTTTCTCAACTTCACTCCACCTACCACTAATAGAGCCAGGTATCTGTTACTGGTAGCGGAGTAGACTAAATCTTGGAGGGAGGAGAGAATGTCAGAGTGCATAAGTAGCTGCTTCAAACCCTATGTATACAATAATAAACACACACACCAAAAAAAAAAGTTAGAAATGTATTTAAAAAACGGACAACTAGGGGCTGCTGTAGCTACGCGATTAAATTAGATTTTACCTCTGAGTCTTGGGCAAAAGTGAGCAGCAGTTCCAAGCAGTAGTGATGGATTTCCTTGCCTCCGAGAGACTGGATGTCCAGAAGACTCTTGACTAGCTCAGGCTGAAAGGAAATAAGAATGCTAACAAATTGAAGAAATTACAGCATGAAAAATAGATTATTATTATAATGTTGAACATCTTAGGGAGAGGGGGGAATCAGAAAAATTCTTAAACTTTAGAGATCATCCCCTTACCCTATTCAAGATGACCCTGTTGTCTGCCCTGCCTAGCTCCAGCATTGCCTTGAGAGCACTAGTTCTGACGGCCTCCCTCAGCTGGTTCATCCCAACGGCTTCCACCATCACATCCACCAGGCCCCTGTGGTCCAGCAGGAAGGGGCGGGACTCATCACACACGGCAAAGTTCATCAGTATCCGACCAACCAGAAGCTGCACCTCAGTGTGGGCTGCGTGGTATTGGAATGTATACTGTATAGTGGGAAACTTTCGAGGGAGAAATTCTCACTAATTTTGCCATTTGAGAGCCATCTGCAAGCCACAAAATTTGGGCATGCCCCACCCACCTATATGATTGATTTAGCACACAACATTTTCTACCTACTGAGACATGTCCCTTGAATGTTTCCCGCTATATGGTATGTTGGTATCAGGACAAATTAAGCATATTGAGGTTCTTGATGATCACAGTCGTGCAGCTACTACTGGTATATCAGTGGTGGATCTAGAATTTCCTGAAGGGGGGTTCTGTTTTAGGCTTGCGCGCGAAGCGCGTGCAAAATTTTGGAAGCCACGCCCACTTTCGGCTATAAACCACGCCCATTTTGATCGTTTGAGAGCAACTACCACTGGTACCAGCCCAACCGATCGATTTTTGAACGAATTTTCTGCTGAAGCATGCTAAGGTGAGCCACAACAGCAGTTTTCTTAGTTCTGTAGCCAGAGAGGGGGGTTCCAGTTAGCCTATCATCACAACTAGGTGCAGCCCAAAGGGGGGTTCGGTCGAAACCTCCGAAACCCCCCTAAATCCCACTGTATATTATTATATGCATGCAGATTATGCACACCCAGGTGACATGTACAATGTCATACGTGTAGCAGAAGTGAAAAGGAAGTTATATTGTAAGTTGTGTTCTGAAGGTCATCCAACCTGCAATGATGTCATTACTGGCTGTGAAGAGTGTACCAACAATCCGGTATAATCACAAAACAGTCTTCATGCCACGACTACTGACTTGAATCCCATTTTGACATAAAAGATTACAACCAGAGTTTCACTATGATACTAACTACTCATAAGATTGCTTGTGAGTAAAATAAATTACTGTTGTATAATATTCTGAAAGTCCTTAATTCTACTCTATAAGTACATGTAACTTGCCCTCGCTCCTGAGTGACTCACTGCCATCCGGATGCCAAGGCAAGTTAAGGAGAGGTAGGAGAGAGAGAGAGAGAGACGCCTTCTCAACTATGAACACTTAGCCGAGTGAAGGAGGGCACACAGTGTGGCCATACCTCCCTGCGACACAAACTCTGCCTATAAGATATCAAATTATAAAATTAGCAATGATAATCCAATACAAATTAATCCCTACACACCTGTATGGGAGTGGGGTTGGTGGGGGCTTGGTCAAATGGAAATGATAGCATTTCTGCGAGAACTTCTGATGCATACTCCTGGGTTATATACCTGAGTTACACAATACATGTACATGGTGCAGTCAGGAGTAGAGTAGTATTATGTAGTTTGTGCAGTCGTATAATAGGAAACAGCTGCCACAACAGCCACAATAGGTTATGGTGTATTGTAGTGCACTTACCTCATCATCACCAGACATCATGGAGGTGAGCAGCTGAAGACTAGGGGAAGGAGGAGGGAAGGGATGAAGGAAATGTGGATGACAAAGAGAGAGAGAAAGATCAAGACTTGAATAATACTCCATTATTGGTAGTTATTAAGGGGTCTTACCCTCCATCTGCAGCTATTTGTTCCTTGTTCTTTCCTCTAAGCAGTGCTATGTTGCTTAGCTCAAAGCCACCTGCCTCCAATCCTTCACACTACTGCTGGACAGACAATAACAAAATATTAATCATAACACATGTGACATCCAGAATAACAAATTAGTTGCACTGGCTAAAATCAAATTAAATTTTAGTTGGCCATGATATGTTTATCTTCCAACTTCAGCTATTTGGATCAATTCCTTGACCTCTTTGACCTTTTAATATTGGTATGTAATGTTACAGTAATATATGAATATCATTAACATTTAACTTTTACTACAACTTACATCATGAGCTCTGACACTACCAACTACCTGGCCAGCCTAAATGAAGCGTACAAAAGGTATTATCAAGTCAGCTAGCTCCTGTCATTAGACAGTGCCTACCGGTACAGGTCCTTCCAGATGACAGACCTTCTATGAAGGAAGTTTAATACTGCTAGATTATGCACGTCCCTAAACCCGGAACTTTGCACTGTAGCGCATGCGCACATGATCCCAATCCTGCCACGCCCAACTACTAAAGATGGCGGAGATAAACAATGGAGCTGGAACACTGAACAGGGGTAAAATTAATGATACTTAATGCATGTGTCACACTACCATAACCATAATTCTACTGTCCGAGTTGAATGATTAGGCTCGATATTGATGCAGCCTAATGTCAATCTGTAGTTGGCGTGTCAGGGGGGCTTCAGCTCCCCCACTTTGGAAACAAGGGGGGCTGAGCCCCCCCCCATTTTATCACATGCCTATGTTATAAAAATTAATTACAGCAACATAGTTCTGGGTGTTTGGCTCGAGTAAAAATAGCTACTAAATCATTCCAAAAACTGCTTCCAGAATGCATCAGAAACACTCAGAGAGTCGAAATTTCCAAAATTTTCTGGGGGAGCATGCCCCCAGACCCCCCTAGGTGGGCTGTGGGCATATGCCCACAGCCTAACTGTTGTCATAGTACACAGTCAAAGGTCTGAGCCCCCCCACTTTTGCTACTTGTTCTCCACCCTTATATATATGAATGGCTATCTTCTTTAATTTGATGTAGCTATCCTAAAATGAGCCTTTATGCTCTCTCACCAGCCCCGCCCCTAATGGTGGAAAACATTTTGAAGGCATCGGAGGGAGTGAAGAGCTGGGTAATGGTGGCCAGATGGCTTGGTACCCTCGGCTGGAGCAGCAGCCTCAAGGAAGCTGTGGAGAAGTTTCTCCGGGGACAAGGTCACTTCCAGCCCTCATGGAGGGTAGTGATCTTTGCTCTTGATATGGCAGGGGAGACTCCTGTTGCCAGTCGTATTAGGAGCTATGGAGAACCAGTCCAAGGTATATAGATACACATACACAGATCAAGCAAAAATACATACACTCACACCATACCACGGCATGTGTACCATCACAGTAGTGTAGGATTCAGCACCACATATATACCGTATGTGTGGACAGGTGAAAATTTTTGCTAATTTCACCACTGCAAAAATTTTATCACAATTATTTTTTTTATGGTGATCTTTACCACATTGGCAAGAATTTATCGCATCAAAATAATTATTTTTATGCAATATGAAGGTAGCATGAATTCACGAAATTTTTTGTCCAATAACAAAATTTCCACGTATATCGTATAAGAGTTCAAGTAGATACCTAGAGTCTTGAGGTGAGGCAGCCAATTTCAACTGTTTGTGTTGTGGCCACTACAATGACAGCTGCTAAATTTTGCATACGTGCATGTAGCCTGTACATGTTTGTAAGATTTGTCTGTAGGTGGATGCTCTTAAAGTCTGTGTGGATATTAATAGCTATGCTCTCCATTTCAGACCCCACCTTGACGACCGACAGTGTGGCTCAAGTCATGGAGTTGGTGAACAAATGGGACTCACTTGGTAATAGTTATATTACTAAGACAATAGTCCCTTACAGCCAACTCACTGAGATCCAGCGAAGGTGCGCATGCTCCACTAAGAGAGAGATAGCCAATGAGTGTGCCTCCTACTATGTTCACTGCCATCCTCAGCCTTCCTGGACACATCTTGCCACTCAGCTGTACAGACGGGGGGAGTTTGCTGCTGTGGAGAAATTAAAACCATTCCTACCACTCAGAGGTAAGTGCCAGGCTTTCAGTAAGTAAACTATGTACCCCATACCAAGAGTATATAATAGTGCCCATACCTACTGTGTGTTTGTGTATGTGCTTTGATGGTTACTGCCTAGGTGCACAAAATAGGCTTGCCTATGTGAGATTTTCCAGCAAGGATAAAATAATTTTGTCCTTGTTTACTGTTGTCGTTGTCATCCACCCTATATTTCAAGTTTTGGATATCTTGGTGCATGAGTGTTGTCAAAATATCAGAAACAGTGAAAAGTTACTATCCTTGTTAAATGTTGTAAGCACAGGCTGCTAATGGCCAGCAATGTAAGGATTTTTATTTTGCCATGCCCATCGACCACACCTACTACAACTAGCAAAAAAACTCTGTATGTGTGTAATGTGAGGCTGGACATTACTACACATGCTCACAGCTAAGTATGTGTATGATGGCTGGGCTGCACAAGTGCACACGTTTAGATTTACAGTTTACCATGTATTGCATGTTGTGAATTTTATTGCAAGTATTACTATTGGTTTTATTGATAGCTTGTAATTATTTATTCAAAGATTAATTAAAGCAATAGCCATAACATTAATGTTGTGATTTGTTATCAATACAGATCTCACTATCACAACAGAGAAACTGGTGGAGCTGTTTGCAACAATGAATGATATATATGTGGAGTTTGGTGGTCAGCTAGATGGACAGTTAGATCAACCAGAGTCTAAGGTTGCTGAAATGAAGAGGAACCTCCACAGCCCCTCCCAGAGGAGAGAAGCATACCTTGACCTCTATGCCACTAGCCACCCCTGCCCAAGTTGGAGGCAGGTTGCCGAGGCACTCCGTGGTGTTGACCTTCCCCATCAGGCTGACACAGTGGAGAGCACTTATGTTCAAGGTACTAGGATAGTATCAATGCACCCATTGTCTGTGACAATCATAGGAGTTGTAATGACCTAGCATGATACCCAATAATTATTGCTAGTTTGAAAGCTATAGCTGACGCTGTCTGCCTGGGTGTAGGTGTGTATCTCTGTATATTCCATATTGTAGTCAGGGCCAGATTTGACATAGTTTCTTTTTTCTATCGCCTCACATAATCCTCAATCCTAAGGATAAGCACTCGTATACATGTACAAGCAGTATATTGTGCAATGATTGTATGATTACCATAGAATCTCGCAATTATGCCCTCCCCCCTCTGACTGTAGAATATAAGAATCAATAAACCTAATAAAAACAGCGTCTACGTCTATCAAACTAGCCATTGGTGTCATATTTTGCCTTGTAGTAGTTATCGAATTTTGCTCATCAAACAGCCATTGCAGAGAAAGTATAGAGATCATGCATCAACATGATATTCAATGGTCGATGGCTAATTATCATTACACGGATCCCACGTACAAGCTCCCTCCCTGATTTGCCCAATGCTAGCATGCACAAAGGAGGTTTGGCATAATTCTACTGTGGTACGTATACATTCCATCATGTGGATCCAGTAGAATACAATAATGTTATACTTACAGCATTCTAGTGTGTAGTATTATGACATGCATGCACCAGATGCTGCAACATTAATAATTTTTTGCCATCATCACTACATTCCATGTTTAGCCATATCTTCTAATACCATTTAGTGGGAAGCTTTGGTAAGGTTTTTAATTTGGCAATTTGGAGTATTTGGTATAGATCACCAAATTAAATACTCGCCAATTGAACTTAAAGGCATTGTGTCATGCTATAAGCGCCGTTGCTTGCTAATTGAAGCCGCACGCGCCCACGCGGTAAATGAACACTGGACGTGGCGGATGGCTGATAAGTTCGCGTGTACATTCAAATCTGCCCGCTGAGGCTCTCTCTGCTGGGCGTTCGACTTTCTAGGCATCGTGTAGGCTCTCGATCCTATACTTATCAGTATTCTTACTCTTTAACCGTCCATAACCACAGATTGCAGGCTTCTCAACTCGACCATCGTGAACGTCTTTTGCACTGCACGTGTTTGATCTCCGCTTACTTTCGTGGACTATACTGTGATATTGGGCGTGCCCATACTTCCTGTGCCCACTTTAATTGAATTTTTGAACTAATGAGTTCATTAAGAAGCAATTACGCCTTATGTATGGACACAATGCCTTTAATGCACATGCTGTATACATGCTTCACTGTTTGTGTACAAAACCACACTCCTCAGTAGTACTGCTTTGTTTTGTGACCATGCATTAGTCCTGTAGCATGGGCTTCTCTGTAAACACTACACCATGAAAGGCAGAAATAATGTGTAGAGTATGGTAAAGGGTCGACAATTACCCACAAGCGCTTCGTTTATTTCAGATGCACACACTTGCTCCACCCACATATAGCTAAGCATTTTAGAATGAGGAATGGAATGCACATACAGTAATGTCAGTATAGACTAGTACACATGAACATGATGATCTATAGTATATACGACCTAGCTAGCTACATGTATATGCATGGTTTATGACATAAATGTACACAGAATACTCATATATACATATTTCCATCTTATGCATGGATATATACAGTGAGTGATAGAGCACAGCACAACTTTGATAGAGCCATGAAGGAGGGAGGGTCCAACTTCCGGAGTAGTAGTTCGTTCCTGATGGGGGCTGGAGGGTCTGGGAAGACCCACGTTCTTCACGCTTTCCTCAAGGAGAAACCTCCACCCGTACGACAAAGCACACAGTGTGTTAAGAATCCAGTGAGGGCAGTAGCTCAATGCAAGCTTGGCGTCAGCAAGGAAACAGCTGGTGAGACTCGCTTTACCAGAATCACCGACCAACAGTACTCTGACATGCTCTGTGAGTCAGCCAAGCATTCGCAACTGTCGCATAGAGGCAAGCGATCGCCACAACCACACACCAGACGACTAGAGGGAGATGAAGCAGCTGTAGCTCGTATCTCAGCTGGAGATTTCAATGTCTTACCTCCAGTGCAACACGTGGAATCTGCTGTCACTGATATTACTAAGAAGTTAGAGCATAGTGGGTTACAGAGAGAACTTGTTGTTCGAATGCATGCTGGATCAAAGGCAGCTGGTCAACTGGATGACCAGGACGTGATTGACATGGGCGATTCTGGTGGGCAGCCAATGTATCACGAAATACTTCCAGTGTTTGTCTCCAACACCATGTTTGGCATGCTTGTGGTGAAGCTCAACGAGCCTCTTGATAAACATCCATTAGTTGAGTATTATACTAATGGGAAACGAATTGGAAAGCCTTTCAAATCTCCTTTCACACACCTGCAGACCTTTCGCCACTGCATGCGAGTGCTTCAGTCGACTTGTGAAAGTGGCAAATGCCCTAAGATTGCCTTCATAGGGACGCACAAGGATCTTGAATATCAATGCAAGGATGAGAATAGAGCAGAAAAGGAACGAAAGCTGCTCAGCATCATCCCTCCAAACATGAGGGATCATGTCATCTTTATGATGAAGAGTCTCAGAGGCTAGTATTTGCTATCAATGCCAAATGCCCAGGGGATGATGATCAGGCAGTCCTTGCTGATTTGAGGTACCTCATGTTGCGTGAGCTACAGAAGCTCCAACGTGTCAGAATCCCACATCGTTATTTTGCTTTGGAGATGGCTTTCAAACGGTTCGCAAAATACCAAAAAAAGGCAATACTTAGCAAGGAAGAGTGCTTCAAGGAAGCAACCAAATTCCACTTTACGAGAGAATCTTTTGAAGATGCTCTGAAATACCTCACAGCCCACAAGCTTGTCATGCATTATAGCGAGGTCCTTCCAGAGGTAGTGTTCATAAATTCTCAGGTCATCCTTGACAAGATCACAGAGCTTGTAGAGCATAGCTTAACACTGCGTGCAAAGCTGCCTACCCAGGTTCGAGCGGCTAGAAGTGTACGTGGTTCTGGAGAGTTTAAGTTATGTGGTATAATCACACAAGATATTCTCTCACAGTTTGAATCAGGCTACATTCCAAAGCTTTTCGAGGAAGATCAACTAATCTTGCTTTTCAAGCACCTTCTGATTGTTGCTGAGGTAGGTGAAGATAAGTACCTGATGGCATGTCTCCTTGAGGAAGAAGCCATACCTCATCCCTTACCACTTTCAGCCTCTCAGTTTGTCTCTCCTCTTCTCTTCTACTTTGGTCCAGATGGTCCCAAGCTTGGAGTCTACTGCTGTCTTCTTTCTACTCTTATCACAGATGCCAAATGGGAGCTTCTTGTGGAGGATGGTAATCCTGTCCAGCTGTCACGAAATCGAGCTCACTTTAAAATTACAGGAAACCATCCTGGTTTCATCACTATATCTGATTCTTTCACTACCTTTCTCAAAATTGAAATCACGCTTCCTTTAATTAGTCGAGCTAAAGCACTTGAACTGTGTGAAAATGTCTGCCCATTGATCCATGAGACTGTCCTCACTGGAATTCGCAAAGCTTCACGACGATTGAACTATAAAGATTCGATTCCTGAGACAGCTTTTCTCTGCTCGAATGCTGAGCACCGAGACACCACACTGCATGCAGCTACCATTTCTAGCAGTGGCTTTTTGACCTGTACCACTCACCCAGCATCTGTATTCAGTGAGATGACTGAAGAACACAAGATCTGGTTCGGCAAAGATGCACCTTTCTCATCTGATGCAGGTATGTACTTTCCATTGTCATGTTTTCCATCCCTCCCAGCTATTATACATAATTATAATAGATTATAATAGTCAATATCTTTGCATATGCAGGTGTGCTTACCATCACAGACCTTCGTAAGGTTCAGAGAGCTGCGTGGGATTCGAGGGATGAGTGGTACAACATCGGCTTGGAGCTCGGTATCGATCCTGGAACATTGGCTGCCATCAGAAGTGAGCACACTAAGATTAAGGACTGTTTCAGAGAAACGCTGACAATTTGGCTGAAGATGGTCCAACCTAAACCCACTCTAGCAGCATTAGCTGAGGCCCTCCAGTCCCCCACTGTTGGATTTGAACATCTAGCGGAACAAGTCCTAGCATTGAAATGAGTTTGTACATGTAGTTTCTATGATGAATAATTATTATTGTTTGCATTTTTACTTTGATCACACTGTTACTACATTTTGGTGTATCACCATACTGCTCCAATATTTTCATCCACTGCAACAATTTGAATTTGAAAATGCCACTGCTAAATGCTGCAATTTTGATTTTAGGATCTTTGACCTTTTAAAATCTTTTTCATTGTGATATATATATATGATTGATATATTATTTGTCTTGTATGGGAGTGCCATATACAGGGGCTAGTTATAGGATCGACATGCTGCACTAACGATCTTTACCACTCAAATAAATATGGCCTCGTCCAGTTCACCTGCAGCACCACTGACCATGCATTGTTGTATGAATGTAGAAATACTGTGTGCTGGCTTAGGCTAAGCAACAAGATGGTGACTTCAACTGTATATTATTGATCGAAGCTTTTCGTCACATGTGATGTGACTCATCAGGATGAGAAATACAGAGAAATTACAAAGCTTAAATAAAAGGAGGAATAGACACAAGGGCTAAAAAAAGAGGGCTCAAAAAAATGAGACAAAAGGCTCAATGAAACAGACTGGGCTACCTAGTCAACGTTGACTAGGTAGCCCAGTCTGTTTTCTGCTGTTTATTCACACTGCTTGTTTTTTCTTAGCTATCTCATTTCATTGAGCCTTTTGTCTCATTTTTTTGAGCCCTTGTGTCTATTCCTCCTTTTTGTGATTTCTCTGTATTTCTCATCCTGATGAGTCACATCACATGTGACGAAAAGTAGTCACCTGTGTAGATGTATAATTAGAAATAAAATTGGATGAAATGATTACTTACTTGTGACATGCTGAAAATGATCAATGGGTACAATTAATAATTATTAAATTTGGTAGTTTTCTACTCTGTACCTGATGTGTCCCGATCCTGTTATATATCCACCGAGACATCAGCAGTGCCAATGTTCTCCTCAACCCAGCCTCAACAACCAGTGAGTAGCAAAATTGTCCGACTGAAAACTGAAAAATGAAAATCAGAAGGAGGTGGTGGTGACTTTACGAAGGAGAGAGCCCTGTGACGAGAGACAACCTCTACCTCGGTCAGGAAGCGTTGATGATTGCAACTACCCCTAGGGGTATGCCAAAGATTAGCATCACGGTTGAAGTGCAGTGGGACGGCTCTGTGTCAGTGATGGTGGAAGAAGAGATGTCATACAGCAAGGCAGAATTGGATATCTCAATTGTAAGTTGATATAGAGAGTGGAAGGAAGGAGCCCAAGGGAGGGATGGAGAGAGGATGAGAGAGAGAGAGAGAGAATCATTGAATAACATGGGTACATGTGGGTTCAAACAGTTTTGCCTGAGCAGATATTGTTATTCAAAACCATAATCTGTGGAATCCAATACCATGCCTCACAATGCACCTTTAATTCATTCAGGAGACAATAATACCATGTACTTGTGTACTCTTGACACAGGTTGTGTAGTAGCTACACAAATTGCCAAACTTTTAATGCATCTGAGAGCTGTTTTTCCAAATTTCCCATGATGCAGTCAGTAACTAGGGGGGGGGGGGGGAAATCACACTATAATAATATTGGTAGTCCTTCCTGTTTTGACTTGTATCTCATCCTTCACTTTCTGCTTCTGTCTGCCAGGGCAAAGATGTCTACTACTTCCTCCCTCCTGACGCTGTGGCCCCCTCACATCCGCTCATCCCAAGAAGAGTCTCAAAAAGTTACGAGAACACCAAGCTGAAGGGACAGGACTCTATAGATCCACCAACTATGGCTATGACCTCGATATCGATGGGCAGCCACCCGCCTACTCTTCCACTGAGAAAGGGCTATGAAAACGTAGAGCTGAAGGAATCGAAAAGAAGAAAATGGAGGAGGAGGAGGAGAGAGATCGAGGGAAAGAAGGTATCGTGATGGCCACTTCACCTGGTGTGAATCCACCCATTCCACTCAAGAGAGCTTGCTCCCCCCAGCCACCAAAGGAGCTGTGTCCCATCACCCCACCCGTACCTGCACGGAGGTCCGGGAGAGAGAAGAAGGCAGCTGCAGGTGCTGCTGAGAATTCGAAAAAGACTAAGCTTTTCAAAGTGACGAGTATGCCATATTGTCCAGTGTCTCTCGATGACTCCTCACCTCAGCTCCCAGCCAGGGGGAAGAACCGCAGTATCAGCAATCCGGTCAGTCTCCCTTTGGAAGTTGAAAACGATGACTCAGCAAACTGTGACAAGCCAAGTCCGTACTACTCCTTGCCTCCTGATTCATTGTCACCGATGGCAGAGATCGATGCGAGATTTCAGATTGACAACTTGGATGAAGGGGAGGTGGGAGGCTTGGATATGTGACTCACCCTAGGTGAAGAGATTCAGTCCAAAGCTAGGAACTGCAGTGGGACGGAGGAGATAGCGATTAAATCGCCAGTACAATTATGCAATATTGCCCCCCTCTTCCACCCAAGGTATATACGTACATGGGACTACATGTGGCTAGTTATCTAGATAGTAGTAGGAATGGGATATTACTACTCAATGCGATATGGGGTCGACCATCATAATAATAATTTATCATTGGTAAAAATTCTTATACTGGCAGTCTGCAACATACTGTGTATTGTATACCTGCCGATTTCAGCACCTTTGCACGTCAACCTTTGTACAATATACTGCAGAGTGTGTGCAAGGGCATAATACAGACCCCTAGTATACCCGGTGGACATTGTGGGTGTGTATGTGAAAGTTGTACGGAGCTTATCTTTCTATCTCTATGGTTTACCTTAATAGGGATATGCTTGTCCATAGTGTGTCCGTAGTGGTGATAATATTGCATACTCCCTTTATTAGTAGGTACCCACTAGAGTGGAGTGGAGTGTGGTGTGATGTGCTGCATGCATGAGCACAATGTCGCATTCATCTTCTACTCACATATGCATTGCACGTATCCTGATAAGACTCAAGACAATAATAATACAGCTAATTTTTTTCATGGATAAATTTTTTTGTTACCGTAGCTGGAGCTACAAATATTAGTGAAGATTGTCAACCTCATAATTATGCCATTGTGTGATATACATGTAGTCACTGAGAATTTCTTAGGATTGTTTGGTTTTGATTCGAGTCATCATACACAATTATTATTATTGCCTATGTAATTGAATTATTGTGAAGTTAGTGCTCAAGCCGGCTAGCTGGTAACAACTATATATATCTACATGCAGTGTTTCCTTGTGATAGGTGCTTGGATGACACTATTTTTTGCAAACTTTCATTATTCCACAGGACACTCCTCCTGTAGCTGTTTCTTCAGTGACTAATGGCATTGCTGAAAGCACAGCCACCACCACTGCAGCTTCAACCTCTAGCGGAGAATTCCAGCACCTCAAGGAACGCCTACTGGAAACTGAGCTAAGAATGAAGGTCTTTGAACAGCAAGTTGCAGAGAGAGAAGAAGAGATAGAGACACTCCTAATCTCTTGAGTGACACGGAAGAGAAGCTGAATATGGAGAGAACTAGAGCAGAGATTGCCGAGAGAGAAAGAGCTAGCTATAAAGAGTGAATGGAGGAGGCTGAAAGGAGAGCGGAAGAGGCCAGAGATGAGCTACAAAATAGCCTGCAAAGCTCAAGGCTACAGCCTGATTCGTCCTCCAATGACCAAGCATTTCAGAAGTTTGACACAGCATCAGTTCTGGGTGGTGACTAATGAGGAGATTGAGTTTACGGAGGAGGACCGGAAATTGGGCGGGGTGGATGGGGTGTGTTCAAAGTGTCGGAACTCCGAGGTCTGCGGTGTGCAGCCAAACGTATGCACAAATTCATAATCTCAGACTGCATGCGCATGCAACCGTCACCTCTTTGTGAGAGAGATGACCATAAATAGCTGCTCGAATGCGACACTCCAACCTGGTACAGTCATCGGTGCCAGCTTGGAGAAAGAGCCAATCATCTTATTGAGATCTGTCTTGGAGAAGAAGCCCCTCAATCCCGCTCAGAAACTCTCCATTGGGCTGGACGTGGCTTGAGCCCTAAACTATCTTCACCTGATGCGTCCCGACCAAGTCATCCATTGAGACATCAGCAGTGCCAATGTTCTCCTCAACCCCAGCCTCAGCAACCAGTGAAACTGTCTGATTATGGCTCGGCAAATTTTGTTCGAAGCACGCTAATCGCTGGTCCTGGTAGGCCAATAGTCCGCCAAAGCAGGGCCCAAAGATGGATGTGTACAGCTATGGTGTACTGTTGCTGGAGATGTGCACGAGAAAGTTCCCTGATCCAAAGTCGATTGACAATGAGGCTCTTAGACTATTGAAGAAGATTCAGAGTAGATCTCAGCTAGCCCCTGTCATTAGATAGTGCCTACAGATCCTTCCAGATGACAGACCTTCTATGAAAGACGTTATTGCTAGATTATCAGTGTGATTTAAATTTCATATTATGCAATCATAATGTTTACAAGGAGTGAGCTCGCTTCGCTCGCTCACTCCTTTATCTCTGTGCCGCATTTAGTGTGTATGTGCCATCGACGACCTTTACCTACATATTTATGCGCATGCGCATGAGCAGGCTAGCGCACGTGCACATCCTGCCTGATCATGTGACTTCGCCAATCAGCTAGCTCAAGAAATTCGTTAGTTGTCTTGCAGCTTCACTCGCAAGGGCTCGGAAGAGAAGATGCTTAGAATAGAATCGCTTCCTTCTGGAAAGCTCCTATGGGCAACATTGGCTCCAGAGTGTCACCCCTTTGCATTCTCCAGGCCGCCATTGTATAAAGTGGTACAGTTCAGTCTAATTTAGGCTGGCGTTTTTTTTGAAGCAGCTCACTTTACTCGCTGCTGGGGCCATAACCAGCCGTGTCATTGGGCTATCTGTTGTATCGCCCCAAGTCCAGCGATGCCTAGAAATAAAACATTTTAGCTCGGGTCGAATCGCTTCCGGTCACCTTTCGCTCGTACAGACGGACAACTATAATCTTATAACTTAGTACTAGGGACACACGTGAGTGCAGGAATTTCCTCGCTCAGCGCGCGCGCGCGCGCGCGCACAAGCCAATAGATGCGGTACGCGCGCGCGCGGTGAGCTAGTCTCGTCCCCAGACCCCACCCCCAAAAGGAGGAAAGGGTCTGGTACACATCGAGCGCTTTTTGGGTCTTGCTGACTTGGCATGTCTGAATTCTGTCGCACCAATCAGATTCACGCCATGTGGCTTGCATGTGATTATCGTGTGACCCCGCGCTCTAGCCGCCTATTGCTGCACGTGAGAGCCGCTGATGCGTTGCCATGCCTATACGATGCGTTGTCATGACGATCACATGACCTGCTGCATCCTGTGCGCCCCAAAAAGCGCTCGATGTGTACCAGACCCTTTCCTCCTTTTGGGGGTGGGGTCTGGGGACGAGACTAGCGGTGAGCTTACCGGATTTAGCGTTGCACCACACCCCGGCCCCAAGGCGAGCGCTGGGTGGGGCTAGCCTCATGCCTGGCACGTGCCAAGGCACGAGGCTCGAGGCTCTATTAAAGGGTGGGGCAAGGTTACCTCAATACGAGCCAGACGGTGCTAAAATCCTTGCGTTCCGTAGATGTATTTGACCGTCTCTGGCGAGGCGCTAGTTAAGACTAGGAGTCTGAAAGTTTAGTATTGGATAGGTACCGGCTTTAGACACCTCCTATGTTTGTGAAGGAGCTGGCAAAGGGACTACAGGATATGTGCAAAAAGTCCACGGACGCAACATTACGCCCACACAGTAAGTCCAATTTTTAGCTAGGTTGTCAGTTTGACATGTTCAAAGAGTGGGCCGATTGTCAGCCAATCTGTGAGTAGTAATGAAGTTGGGGTCACAACTGTGACAGTGGAGTGCGAGCTTTAAGGGAGGCGCACAATTTTTCAAATGGGGTACATACACTTAGGCAAGACGAAGCATTGCACGGCTTTGTGACACTCCGTAGCAGGTTAGCAATCTGATCAACAGTTGATAAACTGCAAAGGCTGCCTGTGATGCTCTAGAGGCCGAGAGCGAGATTTTCGAAATTCGGGAAACCATGCAAGTGTCACCAGGACCCGAGTGGGAACCTCGCTTCGCTCGGAATAATGATGCACAACGTCGTCTCGCACTGCAGCGCATGCGCACATGATCCCAATTCTGCCACGCCCAACTGCTAACCATATATGATGGCGGAGATAAACAATGAAGCAGGAGCATTGAACAGAGGTAAAAATCTAACCAGTGATACTTAATGCATGTGCCACACTGCCATAGCCATAGTTGTACTGTCCTAGTTGAATGATTAGGCTCGATATTGATGTAGCCTACGTAGCCTAACTTGATCTCAATCCATAGTGGGCGTGTCCATTTGTGTGTAATAAGGCCACTCCAATTTGATGTATTGTTTCACGAGTAAGATAGCCATGCAGAAAGGTATGTAGGAATAAATTTGTAAACGTCATGTATGAATATCATTATTATAGTTATGAATATCTATCATTATTATTTTTGCTGTTTATCACTTTGTCCAACAGTGAGCCAAAATTATGTAGCTATCCTCGACTGTGGCTGTCAAAACGTCAGCATAACACTCCCCTGCTTTACTTCAGCACTGACCCACAGCTAATCTGTCATCTCCCACAAGAATTTGCATGGAATCAATTTGTGCCCACGTAGCTATCATGACTAGTAAAATTAATGTATAATTATGGCAGCAAATGCGCATGCGCACTTTTAAACCACACCCACAAATTTAGATTTATGAATCAAATTGGCAAAATATTGAGTTGCCGTACTCATGAAACAATAAAAAAAATTGGAGTAGCCTAATAGTAGCCATGCTAAAGCTAAAATGCCATGAATGGCAATCTTCTTAAATTTGATGTACCCTAATAATATGCATTTATGCTCTTTCACCAGCTCGACCCCTAACGGTGGGAAACATTTTGAAGGCATTGGAGGGAGTTGAGAACTGGGGAGAGGTGGCCTATTGGCTTGGTACATCCATCAGCAGCAGCCTCAAGGGAGCTGTGGAGCGGTTTCTCCAGGGACAAGGTGTCTTCCATCCTTCATGGAGGGCAGTGATCTTTGCTCTTGATGGGTCAGGGGAGACTTCTGTTGCCAGTCGTATTAGGAGCTATGGAGAACCAGTCCAAGGTAGTTACACATAAACACATCTACACAAAAATACATACACTCACGCCATACCATGGCATGTGTACCATCACAGTAGTGTAGGGTGTAGCACCATCCACATACCGTATACGGTACTTAATCTAATAGAGGGATTCCGCAAAACGATTGGCCAATTAACGCTTTGTAGATGGACAACACCCCCTTGTGGGCAAAAGATGCCGTTGCCCAGTAGCTTGTGTGTAAATGAGTGATCCTTTTTTTTAGAAAGTAGGTATGTTGAGCCTCCTTTTGTTCATGGATGTCACTTTTGGAGTACATGTATATTAAGTAAAAAATTCGGGTTTTGTGCAGCGAAATTACTCGAAACCCCACGATATCTCACTGACCTTGCTCGCTTTTTACACAGGAGGCAATGGGCTTATCGACCTCTTGCCCACAAAGGGTGTGGTCAATGTGGGCGTGGTACCGCCGATCTAGCGCATTGCTAATTGACACTTCACAGAGTGAACAAGACTGTTAATTGGCCAATCGTTTTGCGGAATCTCTCTATACTATGCATGGAAAAAAATTAAAATGAGCATTTCTCTGGTAAAGGTCGTCAATCGCTCCATATATAAACGTTATGAGAATTCGTACAATGTTAATTTATTATGTTAAATTGGATCATGTGTTATATTCGATTAACTACGGTATGTGGACAGATGGAAATTTTCACCAATTTTACCACTTGTTCTCATCGGCGAAAATTTTAACACACTATATACTAGTAATTATTTTATGATTGTATAGAGGATACAGCGATCTTTACTGCATTAGCAAGAATTTATTTTTATGCAATAGGTAGCACGAGATCACAAATTTTTGTCCAACGATAAAATTTCCATGTATACTGTATAAGAGTTCAAGTTGATACCTAGCTAGAGTCTTGAGGTGAGGCAGCCAATTTCAACCATTTGTGTTGTTGCCACTATAATGATAGATACAAAAGTTTGCGTAGCCTGTACATGTTCATGAGATTTGTCTGTAGGTGGATGCTCTTAAAGTCTGTGTGGATATTAATAGCTATGCTCTCCATTTCAGACCCCACCTTGACGACCGACAGTGTGGCTGAAGTCATGGAGTTGGTGAACAAATGGGACTCACTTGATTCGTATATTATTATTAAGAAAGTACTCCCTCGCAGCCGACTCACTGAGATCCAGCAGAGGTGCTCCACTAAGAGAGAAATAGCCAACGAGTGTGCCTCCTACTATGTCCACTGCCATCCTCAGCCTTCCTGGACACATCTTGCCAGTCTACTGTACCGTAAGTGGGAGTTTGCTGCTGTGGAGAAATTAAAACCATTCCTACCACTCAGAGGTAAGTGAGTATCAGTAAGTAAACTATGTACCCCATACCTACTGTGTGTTTGTGTATGTGCTTTGATGGTTATTGCCAAGTGCACAAAATAGGCTTACCCATTTGAGATGAAATTATTTTTCCAGCAAGGATAAAATTAATGGTTTTGTCTTTTTTTTTTTTACTGTCGTCATCGTTGTTGTCCACCCTACATTTCAAGTTTTATGCATCTTAGCGACTTGTGCATGAGTGTTGTCAAAATGTCAGGAACAGTGAAAAGTTACTATCCTTATTAAATTTTGTAAGCACAGGCTGGCAATAGTCCGCAATGTAACAAGGTATGGATTTTTATTTTGTCATGCCCATCGATCACACCTACTACAACTCTGTATGTGTGTAATGTGATGCTGGGCATTACTACACATGTTCACAGCTACATGTAAGTATGTATATGATGGCTGGGCTGCATATTTAGATTATTGGATGCTGTGAACTTTGTTAAATGTGTCACTTCACACAGGAAATGATGTCACATTATTACCATTAATTACATTCTTTGCTATGTATTTAAGCTTATGTACTTCCTTAAATGAAACAGTCTGCTCTTGTGCTGTGATCCTAGTTGATTGTACTGGGATAGCTGGCACTGGGGTTGGCTCGCACGGTTGCATGCCGTTACAAAAGTATTACTATTACGTTTTTGGATAGCTAGTAATTAATTAGTCATTGATTCAAAATTATTAAAACAATAGCCACAACATTAATGTTGTGGTTTATTATCAACACAGATCTCACCATCACAACAGAGAAACTGGTGGAGCTGTTTGCAATAATGGATGATGGGTATGTGGGACTTGATGGTAAAATAGGCGTTGATATTTATGGCCAGCTGGATAAACGGTTAGATCTACCACATCCTATGGTTGCTGAAATGAAGAGGAACCTCTGCAGCCCCTCCCAGAGGAGAGAAGCGTACCTTGACCTCTATGCCACTGGCCACCCCTGCCCAAGTTGGAGGCAGGTTGCTGGGGCACTCTATGGTGTTGGCCTTCCCCATCAGGCTAACACAGTGGAGAGCACTTATGTTCAAGGTACTAGGATAATATCAATGCACCCATTGTCTGATAGTCATTGTAAGGTTTGTAATGGCCAAGCATAATACCCAGTTACATTATTGATAATTGTGTGTGTTAATTTGAAAGCTGGAGCTGACACAGTCTGCCTGGGAGTGGGAGTGTACCTCTGTATGTTCAATATTATTACCCCATGCGCATGTGCAAGGGAGTAAAGTAATCGGTCATATCGTCGTCGTCGTTGTCGTTGTTGTTGTTGTAATTGTTGTTAGCAGATAAATCGCCATATCTCGAGGTGATAATTATGGTGTAACCTGTGATGAAATTATCGTAGAAACTGGTTGTTAAGCGCTGCTCGCTGTTAAGCGTGTACTTTTTATTAAGCGCATAGTTTTGTGCGAGCTTTACCACTCTTCGTTAGGCGCATATATATGCCCAGCAAGCTAGCTGAACGACGAGCGATCGGTTACATGAGCCCAGAAAGAAGACTGGAAGTAGGCTGGAGAAGAAAACGTCGAGAATTACGCTCTCTGGTCACTTCTTGGCCACCGTTGTAGGCCTTTCTACTCTCAACACGTTCTTTACGCATGCCCCACCTACCTTGTTTTAGCACCTTTAATTAAGTGCAGGCTTCCTGGTAAGCGCATACTTTTATTAATTCGCACATTTTCTTGCTGCTGTATATTATAAGCACATGCGCTTAACAACCAGTTTCTACGGTATGACGAAATTATGATGCAACCTATGAGGTAACTATGAGAATATCCAGGGCCTCGCTGGAGGCTTTGTGGGACTTTAAAATCAGTGAATAATATGTAGAGTATCTTATGTGTGTATCCAGCCAATACATTATAAGCTGAGAGCTACTTTATCTGAGAAGTACTACTGGTTGAACTTCACACCTTTTCTTGGCTTACGTAATGCTGTGTATAAAGCTAGCCTGCGCTATATAATATAGCACGCATCATTGTGAAGGGGCTTGACTGCGTGAGACTGTGCAGCATGACCAACCTGAAGTTCGGAGGGTATACTCTATGCTGTCGAGTTTGTCTCTATGATTGAAGCATCAAAACTTACCACTATGAAAGTTGCGAGTTGGTCTTAGACCCCATCTCCATGATTTCTGGCGCTGAATCATTATGTACATATTCTATTGACGACCCTTTACCACATGCACCATCACGCTATGCAGCTACTGGGGAATTGGTCAAGTGTTCATTGTAATAATTATGTACATGTACGTGGCTCAAGCCAGTGGCCCTGGGTTCGATTCCCGGTGGCTGCCCGGATTTTTTCTCTTCCAGCTAGCTTTAGGATGTAGATGGGGTGATGAGAGTGTGTGTGCCCATCCTTGTTAAGCTAAGAACTTTCATGCCATAGTGTGGATCCAGGATTTGGTATAGATCACTAAAACTCACTAATGCACGCGCACCTATGGCGGTAAGCATTCAGATTGCCAAATTTCAACGTTGGCAATTGATAACTACCAGTAGAGAGCCATTTCGCTAAATGTAAGATTACTTGCCATAATTATTATGGTGATGCATGATGTAGGGTGAGAGAGTCTGTACATGGCAATTATAACGTATGCACATGTCCTATTTGCGTTTTTGACCTTGTACTTCTGTATTTGTATACCAAACCACACTGCACTTACATGTAGCTCTTAGCTACTGTTTATTTTGTGGCCATACATTGATTCTGTAGCACCATAATAGGAAAATTCCAAAAATAGTATTACGTGTATAATAATATGGTAAAAGGTGCTATATGCTCCTTTCAGATGCACACCAGGGGTTTATCTGTATAGAGCCCAGCAGGGTATGTTCCCCCCCCCCCCCCCCCCCAAATTTACAGAAAATTAATTAAAATTCATGCAATTTCACAATTAAATGCATACATATCACCTGGACTAATTATGTTGAAGTGTTACTTAGGTGCCTTTATAGGAACATTAGCTTCCCGCGAAAAAAGGGGCACATCCCCCTCCTGCACCCACCCTCTTGGGCCACCAAGGCGGCCCATTACTTCAACTTTTCCCATGTTTCCCCCCCCCCCCTAAAATTTTGGGCCAGATAAAACCCTGCACACCCTCGCTCAGCCCACATATAGCTAAGAATTTTACATTGAGAAATGGCATGCATAATATGTAGTTATGTCAGTATACATGAATATGAAATATGATCTAAAGTATTCATGGCCTAGCTAGCTATAAATTATGTATATGCATGGTTTATGATATAAAATGTATACAGAATGCTCAGACTAGTCATATAATACTCCTGATAATACTTATGTCGGCTTTATGTATGGATGTATACAGTGAGTGAAAGGGCACAGCTCAACTTTGATGAAGCCATGAAGGACGGAGGGTCCAACTTCCGGAGTGGTAGTTCGTTCCTGATGGGGGCTGGAGGGTCTGGGAAAACCCATGTTCTTCACGCTTTCCTCAAGGAGAAACCTCCACCCATACGACAAAGCACACAGTGTGTTAAGAATCCAGTGAGGGCAGTAGCTCAATGCAAGCTTGGCGTCAGCAAGGAGACAGCTGGTGAGACTTGCTTTACCAGGATCACCGACCAACAGTACTCTGACATGCTTTGTGAGTCAGCCAAGCATTTGCAACTGTCGCATAGAGGCAAGCGATCGCCACAACCACACACCAGACAACTAGAGGGAGATGAAGCAGCTGTAGCTCATATCTCAGCTGGTGATTTCAATGTCTTACCTCCAGTGCAAGACATGGAACCTGCTGTTGTTGATATCACTAAGACGTTAGAGCATAGTGGATTGGAGAGAGAGCTTGTTATTCGACTGCATGCTGGATCAAAGGCAGCTGGTCAACTGGATGACCAGGATGTGATTGACATGGGCGATTCTGGTGGGCAGCCAACGTATCACGAAATACTTCCAGTTTTTGTCTCCAACACCATGTTTGGCATGCTCGTGGTGAAGCTCAATGAGCCTCTTGACAGTCACCCATTAGTTGAGTATTATACTAATGGGAAACCCATTGGAAAGCCATTCAAATCTCCTTTCACACACCTGCAGACCTTTCGCCACTGCATGCGAGTCCTTCAGTCGACTTGTGAAAGTGGCAAATGCCCTAAGATTGCATTCATAGGGACACACAAGGATCTTGAACATCAATGCAAGGACGAGAACAGAGCAGAAAAGGAACGAAAGCTGCTCAACATCATCCCTCCAAACATGAGAGATCATGTCCTCTTTTGTGATGAAGAGTCTCAGAGGCTAATATTTGCCGTCAATGCCAAATGCCCGGGGGATGATGATCAGGCAGTCCTTGCTGATTTGAGATACCTCATGTTGCGTGAGCTACAGAAGCTCCAACGTGTCAGAATCCCACATCGATACTTTGCTTTGGAGATGGCTTTCAAACGGTTCGCAAAGTACCAAAAGAAGGCAATACTGAGCAAGGAAGAGTGCTTCAAGGAAGCAACCAAATTCCACTTCATGAGAGAATCTTTTGAAGATGCTCTGAAATATCTTACAGCCCACAAGCTTGTCATGCATTATAGTGAGGTCCTTCCAGATGTAGTGTTCATAAATTCTCAGGTCATCCTTGACAAGATAACCGAGCTCGTAGAGCATAGTTTAACACTGCGTGCAAAGCTGCCTACCCAGGTTCGAGCGGCTAGAAGCATACGTGGTTCTCGAGAGTTTAAGTTATGTGGTATAATCACACAAGATATTCTCTCACAGTTTGAATCAGGCTACATTCCAAAGCTTTTCGAGGAAGATCACCTAATCTTGCTTTTCAAGCATCTTCTGATTGTTGCTGAGGTAGGTGAAGGTAAGTACCTGATGGCATGTCTCCTTGAGGAAGAAGCCATACCTCATCCCTTGTCACTCCCAGCCCTTCAGGTTGCCGCTTCTCTTCTCTTCTACTTTGGTCCAGATGGTCCCAAGCTTGGAGTCTACTGCTGTCTTCTTTCTGCTCTTATCACAGATTCCAAATGGGAGCTTCTTATGGAGGGTGGCAATCCTGTCCAGCTATCTCGAAACAGAGCTCGCTTCAGAGTTCCAGGGAAGAACCCTGGTTTCATCACGATATCTGATTCTTTCACCACCTTCCTCCAAATTGAGATCATATTTCCTTCTGATATTAGCCAAGCTAAAGCACTTGAAGTGTGTGAAAAGGTCTGCCCATTGATCCACGAGACTGTCCTCACAGGAATTCGCAAAGCATCACGACGATTGAACTACAACAATTCAATTCCTGAGATAGCTTTTCTTTGCTCTAGTTCCAAGCACCAAGACACCACACTGCATGCAGCTACCATTTCTAGCAGTGGCCTTTTGACCTGTACCACTCACCCAGCCTCCGTATTCAGTGAGATGACTGAAGAACACAAGATCTGGTTCTGCAAAGATGCACCTTTCTCATGTGATACAGGTATGTATTTCACCAATATTATATTATAGTTTTACAGATCTACCTTTACACACATGCAGGTGTACTTACCATCACAGACCTTCGTAAGATTCAAAGAGCCACTTGGGCAGCCAGGGTGAAGTGGTACAACATTGGTGTGGAGCTGGAAATTGATACAGGAACATTAGACACTATCAAGGGTAATAATGATGATATCGATGATCGATTTCGATCCATGCTCGTGACTTGGCTGAAGATAATCCAACCTAAACCCACATTAGCAGCATTAGCTGAGGCCCTCCAGTCCCCCACTGTTGGATTTGAACATCTAGCAGAGCAAGTCCAAGCACTGAAATGAGTTTTTGTGTTATTTTTGTATGCACTAAAATTATTTGTATTATATATTATTATATATATTTTTGCGTAAACACATATAAATTTTAACGTCAATTTGAAAACCTCACGTATTTTCATTTTTTTTCTACCAGCCAACCACTAACCCCTGGGAGATCATCGGTCACATGCATGTTAACACCTGAGAGTCAGTGTTTATCAGCTGTCCTGTCTGTCGATAAACTACAAAATGTAATGGAAATGGGAGGGTGGACCACAGGTACAAAAGATTGTGATTGAGTTGAACTTGGGAAAGTATTAAATTTAAAACCTCAAATTTTGTAGTTTGTCTAATTCTTTCTTATGAATACTTTCTTGTTACAAATTTCAAAGATGACCTCACTAGCTAGTAATGTTGTAACAATATCATGCATTACAATTCAGTTTAATATGAGGATGATCTATAAGATAGAATTAGCTATAAAGTCATCTTTCATGATCTTAGCTGTCTGTATTATGCAGAGATGTGATACCATTCTCAGTTTGGTTCTCCCAAATACTCGGAAGGAATAATGAAAGTTGAACCAATAACAAACGAAGACCTAAGTTGGAAAACCCTATAGAGTATTAGTGGGCGCTCAGAGTAGAATTGGAACATTGCATTAACTTGGTTATTTTTTGAAAAAAGCGCCTAAAGTTTTCATATACCTAGCTACCAAAGGGTTAATGATCTTGCCCTCAACTTTTGCATGTCCACCTTAGATGCATGTAGAATGTTTATAGTGGTATAGTTGTCACGGTAACGGGATCACGTGACCGACCACATGACTTGATGTTGTGTAATGGCATGGGGTCAAGTACTGCTCAGTGGAGAACCGATCCTCTATGTACCTCTAAGGTGAGATGATAGTGCTAACTATTGTGTGTAAGCTATAACAGGTTCTTATATCTTCACATTTGGACTTTGTAGCCCAATTTTCCTGTAAATTGTAGCTGCTGAATTGCCAATGCTCACTCAGACCCTGTGCATGCCTTGAAGGTCAAGCTGAATACCCTACACCCTAGAAAGAGCCTAAACGAGTCATTTAAGGATGCACATGAAGATATTTCAATGAAAGAAATCACTGAATACTGTTTAGAGTGCTTAAAATAGGTTTACTTGCTTGTAGTATATGTGACTATGCAATATTTATGTATATCGTATATGATAAATGTGAATAATCAGCCTGTCATTGGGTAGGGGTACAACATATTGACTCAAACATCTACCAGAAAATTTCTACCCCATATTGGTATAAATCTATGTAGAAAACTTATTATTGACCAAGTTAATGCAATGTTCCAATTCTACTCTGAGTGCCCACAATTTTAATTTTAACTCACTCAAAGACCAGAAGTTTGAGATGTCTCCTTGAATCTTTTGTCTGTCGAAGAATTCGTGAATCTCTTTATCGAGACCGTTTCCGGACTCGATAAAGAGATTCACGAATTCTTCGACAGACAAAAGATTCAAGGAGACATCTCAAACTATTATTATTTAGCATGTAAATGTCTGCATGTGCCCTTCAAGCCCCCTTTGACAGTGAACCACCTCATGGGTAGGTGATTATGCAATTTGTGCATGCATGCCTTACAGTTGAGAATAAACAAATTGTCCATAATTATTATACAATAATATTATAATAGTGCACACAATAATATTAATAGCAATCATGACCAGATGTAATTCCAGAGTTGTTGCATGTGACTGTGTGTACAGTTCGAATAATAATAATTATAAGAATGTCACATACTAAAGTAGCTCAAGCCCAAAAAATTTGCGGCAGTGCACGAGTAGCCAATAATTATTTGACTATTGTAATAAAAAACTTATTGCAGCAGTGAGTGATAATTGTTTGATTATTGTAATAATTATTGAGCTTGCAGTGGGAATTACAGCACTGATAATCGTACGATACAATGTCACGAGTCAGTTCAGTTATATCCACCCTATTGTTACTTGTGTTATGCTTCACTATTTTTCATCCTAGACCTGTGGACAGCAATGTAGCATACATTGCACCCGAATTGCAGAATAACAGCTGCACTCCAACTCAATCACCTTGCTACACTCTATCACAGTATCGAATAAGTGGTGTGCTAAGTTCAAATATGACATTCATGTTCTTGCCAGGAAATCACCACCTTAGTTACAGGCTATCATTTGCCAACATCCATCACCTAACCTTCTCAGCACTAAGTGATAATGTAACAGTTACGATCAGTTGTACATCATCTGGAAACTTACTACTAGAAGCAATTCAGGAGGTATATATCAATAATATTGATTTTATTGGATGTACTATGAACCGAATGCTTACTATTTCACATCTCGCCTTAATTGATATACGGTTTCACAAACAAGGGAGCAGTTACTACTCAACCTTAGAGCTAGTAAATGTGAATGCTATTATCACTAACTGTTACTTTTCTGCTGAAATTGTTGACATGGATTATTCGAGTGGAGCGCTGGTGGTGACAAGAAGTAATGCCTCAATAGCAAATAGTTTATTTGTTGGGAACCGTGCTCAAAGTGGTGGTGCAATCCATGCAACAGACGACAGCACCCTTTCTTTAGAAAACAGTGTATTTGATTCAAACAGAGCAATTCAGGGTGGAGCAATAATGATAAGTGTTAGTAGCTCCATCAGCATATTAAACAGCAACTTCAGCAACAACACAGGTGCATACGGAGGAGCACTAAATATTGAACAAAGTGAAGTAAATGTTATTTCGAGCATCTTCCATGACAATTCTGCACAAGATGATTACAATTCATGGTCACAATATTATGGAGGAGCAATGTATTGCAATAATGCCACAATTATCATAGATGATGTGACTCTAGTGAGCAATCGAGCCAGGTTTGGAGGAGGGATTTATGCTATAAGGTATTCTACCGTTTCTATTACTGGCAATAGTGTTGCCAGCCATAACCATGCTGACTATGGAGGTGGAGGGATTTATGTTACTGATCACTCCACAGTTACCCTTACAGGAGGTAGTACTGTGAGTAATAACCAAGCGAGCCATGGAGGAGCATTATACTGCGGGTGGAACCTTATAGTATTCATAAACCAAAGTACTCTAGTGAACAATACAGCTGATTATGGTGGTGGAGTGGATGGATATGAATGCATACTTGAGATTTACAACAGCAATTTTGAGTTGAACATTGCAATGTTTGACGGAGGAGCTATAAACGGTGGCATTGAGCTAAACATTCATAATACAGAATTTGCCACCAATAAGGTTGTCTACGGTAGAGGAGGTGCTATAAACACGTATCGAAAATTTCTCAGACTCTTTCAGTGTATACTTCACAACAATACAGCTTCTCAGTGTGGAGCTTTGACTGCTACAATGTTAGAGATCAACCAAAGCACATTCACGTACAATACAGCCACTGGTGTGGATGAACATGATGACGGTGGTGCACTGTGTGTTCGGGATGGGTATGTAAATATAGATACAAGTAATTTTGAACATAACAGAGCATTAGAAAATGGTGGTGTGATGGAAATTGATCGCAGCAATATTTCACTATCGAATAGTAACTTTACACATAATACGGCCAGCAGAAGTGGAGGAGTTGTGGAGTGTGATTGTTGTAGTGTTGTGACAATCACACTATGTAGATTTAATTCGAACAGAGCATTTAGAAGCGCTGGAGTTCTTGATATTTATCACGGAAGTATTTCAATTCAAAACACAAGTTTCACCAACAACTCAGTTTCACGATCTTATGGAGTAATTAGTGTGAAACATGGTAGTGCTACCATAACACGGTCAATGTTTGCCAATAACTCAGCTCAACATAATACTGGAGTGCTGCGAATTAGGAATGGAAGCCTAAACGTCAACTACACCACCTTTACAAGTAATACAGCTACAAGGAATGGTGGTGCCATCTATATAAATGAACAAAGCAATGCTAGAATTAACTTCAGTACATTCAGTGATAACAGAGCAACAGGTTATGCAGGAGCCCTTCATGCCTCAGATAGCACTGTTATCATCAGTGAGAACACTTTCGCAAATAATAGTGCTACAGTTCGTGGTGGTGCTTTGTACTTCGACCAGGTTACTGCCGTAATAGTTTCATCCCATTTCACCAACAATCATGCAAGTTATGCAGCTGGTGCCATTAATTCTGAAGATTACTCGCACATTATTGTTAAGGATAGTGTGTTTATTCATAACACAGCTGACAGAAATGGAGGAGCAATGAGTATCAGAGACAGTATGGCAATCATGAGTGGAAGTGAATTTACTCTTAATAATGCTAGTATTGATGGTGGGGCACTTAATATCAGGTATAGTCAAGTATCCATTAGTGATTGCTCTTTCAATTCCTGTAATAGTCTTCAAGGTGGTGCGATCCATACTTCATATGGAAACATTTCAATTGACTATGTAGCATTTAACATGAACTCTGCTGAAAGTTGGGGAGGAGGAATCAGTATAAATAGGGCATCAGGAAGCATTGTCAACAGCACGTTTGCAATGAACTATGCTCTTAGTGGTGGAGGGGCAGTGCACCTGCACAGGACTAACATTGCAATGTATGAATGTGCATTCTATGGCAACAGTGGAATCAATTTTGGGGGAAGCATGAACATTTATCGCTCAACTGCTAATATTAGCGAATGCACATTTGCAAAGAATGAAATTTTAAGTGAGGGTGGTGTTTTTGCGATATACAGGAGCACAATATCAGTTCAATACAGCAATTTCACTAATAACCACGCAGTCCTTACTGGAGGAGTATTACTAGCATGGCTTAGTACAGTTACTGTAGAGAGGAGTACATTTGACAATTCAGTTGCTTTTGATGGAGGTGTTATGGCAATTTATCAAACAGGTGTAAGAATTCATGCCACCTCATTTAGAAACAGTATGGCATCCAATGGAGGAGCCATAAGATTTGATGATAACAGTGGCGTAATACTCAATGATATCAATATTACCAACAACACAGCAACATATCATGGAGGAGCTCTATACATCAGAAACAGTAACATTTCTATACAAAGAGGGGTGTTTGAACACAACACAGCAGTTAACGGAGGTGGACTCTTCATTGAAAGAGAATGTAGCGTTTCAATCAATGAGAGTGAAATAGGTAACTGTAGTGTCGCAGTTAACGATCACTTCAAAACAACAATACTATCATTTCATTAAAGTGCACTATAACATACAACATATGACATATATGGACAGAGAGAACAATAGGTCCGCATGAACCAAACAATGATAGTACAAAGCATGGGCGGCGCACGCCATAGCATGAGATAACATAAGAGCAGGAAATATACATAAGGAAATTAACAGGAAAAGTAAGTATTAATAACTAACCATACTACACTCCCCCACACTAAATCATAAAGTACACAACTCAAATAAAGAAAGATGATACAATCAAATTCCCCAAAAGTTTACTGACTGTAATAATCAGGAGGATGATGAGCTCTGGATGGATAGCGTCGAGCGCTAGTTCCTGAAGAGGCCTCAGCTTCGTCAGCCTCATTCTCAGAGGTGTTAGGCAGTTCATCTGCCGGATCAGGTTCAACGCCATCTCTTGTAGCATCTCCAGACTCTGTGTTTTCTGGAGCGTTGGTGGGTGTACTACTGGGTAGCTCCCAGCTGTCAGCGTCTGAGTCAGAGTTCTCATCTCCATTCTCAGTTTCTGGATTAGTGTGGAGTTTCTTAAGATGATCCACATGTCTTCTCCAGGTTTGTCCATCTCTCATCTTAATGAGGAAAGATAGCGGCCCAAGGCTCTGCACAATGAGTCCAGGTACCCACTTGGGTCCAGGACGAAGATTCTTAGCCATAACACTCTGGCCAACCTGGAACTGGCGACTCCTGGCACTCTGGTCGTGATCAGCTTTCTGCTGCGACTGCTTCTCCGTTACGTGTGCCTCTCGATTAGGCTTTAGGAGATCGAAGCGAGTGCGAATCTGACGTTTAAGAAACAATGAGCACGGAGTCACTCCTGTCGTAGCATGTGGAGACGATCGATAAGTTAGGAGGAAATTGGATAGTCGATGATGAAGTGTTTTACCACCACTCAAACTCGTCTTAAGAGCTTGCTTCAGAGACTGTACGAATCTTTCGGCGAGTCCATTTGTAGCCGGGTGGTACGGCGCACTCTTAATGTGCTTTATTCCATTCATCTTCATGAAAGTGGCGAACTCGTCCGACGTAAATTGCGAGCCGTTATCAGTGACAACTTGAGCAGGCAATCCGTAGGCGGCAAACAACTGTCTCAGCACGACAATGGTGGCAGTAGCGGTAGTGCTGGACATGACAAACACTTCTGGCCACTTTGAATGCGCGTCCACGGCAACCAGGAATGTGGCATTCTGGAAGGGGCCTGCAAAATCCAGGTGTATCCTCTCCCACGGCTTAGTTGGCCACACCCATGGGTGTAGTGGAGCACTGGGTGGTGAATTCTTCACTGACTGACACTCCACACAGCTGCTGGCAACTTGCTCAATTTCTTTATCCAAGCCAGGCCACCAGAAGTAGCTACGGGCGACTGCCTTCATCTTCCATACTCCAGGATGATCCCGGTGTAATTCTTGCAGTAACCGTGGTCTGAGCTTGGTAGGTACTATCACTCTCGTCCCCCACAATAGACATCCACTCTCAACTGTCAATTCGTCTTTTCTGTGATAATAAGGCTTTAGGTCAGAATCTCTCTCTTCTGGCCACCCCTCCACTGTGAATTTGCAAACTTTGCTGAGAATAGCATCAGTGCGCGTGTTAGCCTGGAGCTTTGCTACTGTGACAGGTAAGCTCTCAAGTTGTGCGATGTTGCAAAAAGCAGACTCAGCAGCCAGGCTTTCTGTGCTAATAACATTTAGAGGGAGGCGGGAGAGTGCGTCAGCGTTTGAATGATCATTGGTGGGACGAAACTCAATCGTGTACGAGTAGGCAGCAAGTAACAGTGCCCATCGCTGAAGTCGAGCAGCAGCCATGGCGGGTATACCCTTCTTAGGACCAAAAATTGTAGTCAGGGGTTTGTGGTCTGTGACTAGAGTGAATCGACGCCCATACAAGTAAGTATGAAATTTCTTGACCCCGAATATTAGGGCCAGCCCCTCTTTTTCAATCTGGGAATAGTTGCGTTCACTGCTAGAGAGGGTTTTCGAAGCAAAAGCGATTGGGCGTTCGGTACCATCGGGCATGATATGCGAAATCACTGCGCCCACTCCATATGCGGAGGCATCTCCAGCAAGCTTTACTGGGAGGGTTGAATCGTAATGCACTAGTACATCAGCCGATACGAGCTTCTCCTTGGCTAATTCAAAAGCTTTGTTACATTCTGTAGACCACACCCACTCAACATCTTTTCTGAGCAACTCATTCAAAGGGTGCAAAATAGAGGCTAGGTTTGGAATAAATCGTCCATAGTAATTCAATAAACCCAAAAACGACCTCAGCTCCTGGACATTACGAGGGATAGGGGCATTTGTGATAGCTTCCACTTTGCTCTTCAACACATGCAACCCCTTAGCATCAATATTGTGGCCTAAATACTCAACACATGGTTGCAAAAACTCACACTTCTGCTTTTTGACTCGCAGTCCATGCTCTCGAAACTTCTGCAACACGGCCACCACGTTCTTCAAGTGCTCGGCTTTCGTCTTCCCGGTGATCAAAATATCATCAATGTAACAGATTACCCTTTGCATGCCCTGAAGAATCATATCCATTGTTTTCTGAAAAATTGCGGGGGCAGAGGCAATGCCGAAGGGCAACCTGGTATAGCGATACAATCCACGATGAGTGTTGATGGTTACGAACTTTCGAGAGTCCTCGTCCAGGATCAGCTGTTGATACGCGTGTGTGAGGTCCAACTTTGTGAAATGTGTTCCTCCTGCTAGCGTAGCGAAGAGCTCCTCGGATCGGGGTAGAGGATACTGGTCAATATCGAGAACAGGGTTCACAGTGACCTTATAGTCACCACATAATCGTACCTTGCCGTCCTTCTTTGGTACGACGACGACTGGAGCGGCCCAGTCACTGAAGTCAACCTTCTCGAGCACCCCCTCACTCTCGACTCTATCCAGCTCATGTTCCACGGCAGCTTTGGTGGCCAGCGGTACAGGCCTCGACTTGAAAAACTTTGGTCGAGCGGATTCGTCGACAGACAATTTCGCTTTGACAGACTGGATCGTTCCCAGCCCATCAGCAAATACATCCTTGAAATTTTCCAAAATGGCTGGAAGAGAATCGTTAGGCATGCTTACTGCCCGGATATGACTCCAATTCAGCTTGAGGTGATGGAGCCAATTGCGGCCAAGTAGGGACGGTCCCCCTCCTTCGACAATCACAAGTGGTAACTGCTGTGGAGGTTGTTGTTCGTACTGCACGGATACTTCCACTTCTCCCAAAACCTTCATGGGTTCTCCGGTGTACGTTTTCAGGGTGACGGCTGAAGGGGAGAGGTGCTTCCGTGGGAAATGTGAGGTGAAAACTACTCCCGACATAATCGACACAGCCGCACCTGTGTCGACTTCCATCGATACTGCTTTGCTATCAAGTTCAAGTTCCACCTGAATTGGACTGGTTGAAGCACTCCCTATCGTGAATAAAGCCAGGTCATCCTTAGAATTAGTAGGTGGGTCTTCCTCGGCCTGAGTCTCCACCCACTTAGTGTTGCCCGCCTTACGTCGACGATTTGGACCCCGCGAACTGGCCTTTGAATTCTGTGCACTCGATCGGCACACTGTGGCGATGTGCCCTTGTTTGCCACACTTATGGCACTTGGCGTCTTTAAAGCGACATTCTTTCTCGTGGTGGTTATTCCTGCCACACCTGTAGCAGGCCTTCCTCGCACCGTTAGACTTTGCTGCGGCGGGGACATGCAAGACGGTGGGTGTTGCTGAAGAATTATTTTTCATTGTTTTCATATCGTGGTCGGCGGTTTCCATCCCCTGAGCCATTTCTAGTGCCTTGTCCACTGTGAGTGTGTCCTCTGCGGTCAGCAACCTCTTCTGGATTGCATTATTCCGGACTCCACAAACGAACTTATCTCTCAATGCCTGTGGAAGAAAATCTCCAAAGTTGCACCGAATAGTGAGACGTCGTAGATCAGCGGCGAACTCTGCCACCGACTCGCCCTCTGCCTGAGACCTCTGATAAAATCGAAAGCGTTCCGCGATCACCAACGGCTTTGGGTCGAAATGAGACTTTAGTGCTTCCTGGAGGTCATCCAAGGACTTCTCTTTTGGCAAGGCAGGACTCGTGAGGCTCTTTAGAATTCCGTAAGTCTTCGCTCCAATAACGGTAAGTAAAACGGGGACTTTTCGCTCGTCAGCAACGGAGTTGGCGTCCATGTATAGCGACAGCCTTTCCAGGTAAGCAGTAATGTTCTCTGCCTGGGGGTCGTACTCCCCAATGTGTCCGATTGGACGCGAGGCTTCTGCCATCGCTCGTCGCCAATGTAGTGTCGCAGTTAACGATCACTTCAAAACAACAATACTATCATTTCATTAAAGTGCACTATAACATACAACATATGACATATATGGACAGAGAGAACAATAGGTCCGCATGAACCAAACAATGATAGTACAAAGCATGGGCGGCGCACGCCATAGCATGAGATAACATAAGAGCAGGAAATATACATAAGGAAATTAACAGGAAAAGTAAGTATTAATAACTAACCATACTACAGTAACAATGCTGCTACTCTTCGTGGAGGTGCCATTGCTATTCGAGGGAGTACCCTGATTCTGACAGAAACTGTCACCGATAACAATAGAGCTCAATGGGGAGCCACTGTGAGTGCATGTAGGAGCACAGTTTATACAAATGAGAAGGAATTAGATGCAATTAGGGATCCAGTACCAGTTTATGCACACTGTGTTGTCAATGATGGAGATCCTGAGATTACTGAATCGACTTTAACGTCTGCAACTAATTCTACATTTCACTATGAAATGGGAATAGATATTTCAGTGACTAATTTTAACAATGGAATTAATTCATGCAATTTACATCCCAAAATTGGTTTTATAGTTGCTCTTGTAACTCTAGTATCAACCTCACTTGTCCTCATTGGCTTCATTTTGACAGACAAAGTATATTATTATTTAAAGAGGAATACTAGCTCATCTGCGCCCAGCATATTGACATCGGACAAAAAATGTGCTATGGGGGAACAACCACAAGGTATGGAGATGCAACCTTTTGAAAAGAAAATGGATCTTGCTAGTTCATAGGTCAGAAACTATTTTTATTAGCTAAGTTTGAGACATAAACTTTGTTAGAATTCACAGGATGGATTGTTAATCTCATGTAATAGTGTTTAGGAAAACATCTTCTGTAAACAAATGTATAGTTGTATATCTCAGAATCACAATAGTATTATTATGACATTATACTCTTCTCATAACAAAGTACATGGAAAAATTGTACACCATATAATATAATTATGATAACTATTACAATGCTTTGTAAGCTGCTTGCCTGATTTTACTCGCACAACTTTATCACTTTTCTTGTGTTTAGCATGTTATGTTTGTATCAGCAATTTCTTTCTCATAACAATACATACAGCATGATATTGAAACATTGTTCTGTCTGTTATAATAACAGAGGGAGTTTGATTTATGTCGATCACCTCAGTCTTGTAAACAAACTAGGATATTTTTGTCATAGTTTTCCATGGTATTATGATAGTATTATTGTTATGATGTTACTCTGCTTAGCTAATGTATAGAAGTATGTTTGCAATGTAATAATAATAGTAAATAGTTTCTTTTCTTTCTCTTCTCATAACAAGTCAATTGAAAATAATATGTTGTAAAGAGGAGTGAGAATTTGTTCAGTATTGCCAAATTTGGCCTTGTTAACGGTATAATATATAACTCATCTCAATCAATGGTGGGATTGTTGTGCGATTGAGTTTTTTTTCTTCTCATAACAATACATTTTATTATTACACTGAAATGATACCAAGGAAGCTAAAATATGGTTGTGCATAACATTTTGCCCCATATACGTATATATAGCACTTTAAAGCTTATGTATCGATGGCACTAAAAAGTATGTAGTGTGGATGCATGACACTTTGGTATTGGTTAAGCATAGTTGAAGTCGGGCAGCATGTATATAATTGAGGAGGTATAGGCTAAGCATACTATTAGCTACTTGATCACTGGATATAGTGAAGACAATGAAAATTTTCATAAGGTTACTAGTGGTATTTTGTATTAGTCCAGTGATATGTAATGTCATACATATCTCACCAGATATCGATCATGCACTTTGCATCGAGCATCCCTGCCTCACACTCTCACAATTGTCGTCTAGGTTAGATCTCCTGAGCAAATCAAACGTGACTATAAAGTTGATTTCTGAAAATCATATCCTCACTAATCAATTTTTGGCTACTAATATCAATCATCTAGAAATGTCATCATCAAGAGCTGTAACTATCACTTGCCAGGAATCTGGAAGATTGACAGTAAAATCAGTTAATCATGTCATTTTTAGGGACATCACTTTCAAAAGATGCAGTGATATCAAATTCATGATAATCATTGACCTTATGCTGTCAGACTTGATTTTTTATTCTCAAGGAATGAACTCAGTGATAAAGCTAATCAATACATCGACTACTGTCATCAATAGCTCTTTTATAGGCAATGTCACTCACAATCATCACAATGTAGTTAGTGGTGGAGCTTTGATAGCGTTAAACAGCACTGTGACAATAAGAGAATGCTCTTTCATTAACAATAGTGCTAGAAATGGTGGTGCCATTCATGTAACTCGTGGAACAAAACTAATGGTACTAAGCAGTACACTATTTAACAACACTGCAGACCATGGTGGAGCAATATCTATTGAGCAGAGTAATGTCACTTTAGAAGGATGCATACTTCACAACAATACTGCACAAAAAAGCAATGCCGGCAATGGAGGAGCTATAGTTATTGATGGGCGAGGCACAGTAGTTATCACCAATACAAGCATATCAAACAACACAGCTGTTTCAGGAGGTGGACTGTTCACTAGTAACTGTAAAGTGTTCATTAAGGATAGTATAATTAGCAACAACCGTGCAGTAAATTCTGGTGGAGCACTATATTGCAGCAAGAACTCTATCATAGCCTCCAATGTTGTCACAATCAACATAATTATATCAGATTCTGCTTCCACTAACAGCCATTACTGCAATGTTTACATCAAAAATAACAGCAGGATAATTAATAATCATGCCTTAAACAATGGAGGAGGCTTGTGCATTGAAGGGAGATTTCTTTCATTAGAGAGAAGCCACATTTCAGATAATCTTGCAAGTTACGGTGGTGGAGTGTACGGTTCTAATTGTCACATGGTCTTTAGTGACAGTATCGTTACTTCAAATACAGCAGTTCTAGGAGGAGGCGCCATGTGTCTAAAGGAGAGTCATCCAATTGAAATCAACAACAGTACATTTAGCAGCAACAGAGTCAAGTATGGCAGAGGAGCAGCCATTCAATCACAGTCGGTCTTTATTAAGTTAGTGCAGTGCACTGTAAACAATAACACAGCCACTGAATGTGGAGCAGTGGACGCAAACATGGTAGAAATCACTGATAGTACATTTGGATTCAATACTGCGTCTGGGAGGGATGAAGTTGGAGGAGGTGGAGCACTTTGTGTTTGGAATGGCTACGCTAGAGTGGAGGGAACTCTCTTTGAAGGAAATGAGGCAGTGAAAGATGGTGGAGTCATGATAATAAGCAATACAGATCTTAGAATGCTCAATTCTCATTTTGTAAATAATAAAGCAAACTGGATTGGAGGAATAAACGCCAGCTACAGCAATATCACTGTAATCAACTGCCAATTTAGTAACAGCACTGGAACTATTCAAACAGGTATTATGAGTGCTTATGGATGTAATGTAGATATTGCTACCTCAATTTTTCTTAATAATACTGTTCTTAGCTCTATTGCTGTCCTACACTTCGAATATAGTGAAATTAGCATCAGATTTAGTACATTCAGCCAAAATTCAGCACAGTATAGGTGCAGTGTGTTGCAAATACAAGAGAGCCTAGTAATTGTTGATAACTGCATCTTTGTGAGGAATGAAGCTGTTGGACATGGAATGATGTGTATTACAAATAATAGCAGTGTCACTGTCAGCTCAAGCTATTTCAGTGAGAACAGAGCAAAACACAGAGGAGCTGTCTTTTACACTGATGACAGTACAGTCATCCTCAAGGAAAGCACATTCAGAAACTGCACATCCAAGAATCAAGGTGGAGTGATGTCATTACGTAGAAGTATCCTGGCAGTCTTAAGTTGTTATCTTATGTACAATCATGCAAGAAGGAGTGGAGGAGTTTTTGATATATCAGATGCTAGCAATGTCACAATATGGACCAGTTTATTTATGGGGAACACTGCTGGGAGAGATGGTGGAGCCATGGTAATCTATGACAGCAATTTTGTAGCATTTAATTGCACTTTTGACAATAATAATGCCACAGGTGGAGGTGGAGTAATTCAGTCAGGTGATGGTCAAGCTACTATTGAGCACTGTTTGTTTACAAACAATCATGGTAAAATTGGAGGTGTTATTAGTTTTGGCCGATGTTTGTACGTCATTAAACACTGTCAATTTAGCAAAAACGCAGCCACTGTTTGGGGAGGAGTTGCTAACTTTTATAAATCTTCAGGCTTTATTATTGATAGTGAATTTCATGATAATATGGTAGTCCGTGGCGGAGGAGTCCTACACAACAGCAGAGGAAATATCACTATTCAACACTGTTACTTTACAAGCAATAAGGCAATCAATCATGGAGGAGTTATGGACGTCTACAGGTCAGTGCTAATACTCATGGACAGTCTATTCAAATCAAACAGAGTAGTGAATGATGGAGGAGTAATGGATTTATCTCGCAGCAGTACTAGAATCAGCAACTGCAGCTTTATTCATAATAATGCTTTAGATGATGGAGGAGTTATCAACTCATGGCTTAGCTCAATCGCAGTAGACAGCAGCTTATTTCTTTCCAATGTGGCGTCCCAGGATGGAGGAGCAATTATGATTGATGATTCAAATCTAACCCTTTGTGATTGTATACTTGAAAACAATACTGCAACTTACGGAGGAGGGATTGCAATTTTTGATAGCAATCTGACAATGATAAATGTGGATTTCATTGACAATAAAGCCAATTACCATGGTGGAGCTGTATATACAGATGATGGTAAAGTGACAATGGAGACAGTATTCATTGTGAATAACTCGGCAATTAATGGTGGTGGCTTATATTTGCATGATGATGATAGCGTAATCATCACCACCAGTACCTTTTATTCAAATTTTGCTCGAGATCGAGGAGGTGCTATTGCTGTCAGGTGGCAAAGTAGAGTCTCCATCAATGAAACTAATATTTACAATAACACAGCCAAATGGGGAACTGCTATCAGTAATTGCAATGGACAAACACGATTTTCTGACCTGATGAGCGCAATGGACCCAGTATACACCTACTGTACCATATACAAAGGAGATACTGACAACTATGATGTTAATAGTAGCAGTAATATGCTGGGCATCTGCAGCAGTGAAAATATATCTCTATCCAAGTTCATGACCGATGCAACTCTTGTGACACAAAAACTGTTCACTGAGTGGTCGACAGTTACAAATGAAGGCAGCAATTTGACAGATGTGTCTACCACTATATCTTATGGTGATTATTCAGAAACAATTACTATTGGTCTCACTACGTCCCTTATCACTGAAGCGAGCACAGAATATCCAGAGGAGTGTGCCTCATCATACTCCGACACTGAGTATACAATAGCCCTAGTGATTGTCTCAATGCTTTGTCTCATCCTACTTGGATTTATTGCTTTCGACAAATGTGGTCTTCGAATGAAATCTATGCTTACTGGCAAGAGAGCATCATGTGAGACTAAGATCGATACGATGATAAACCAGGAAAAAGAAACAAAAATGTGCATGCACGAGTGAAATTAATGTAGCTATAAGACTTAGTGTAAAAGTTTGCAACAGTATAGTGTATGTCTCAGCTGGTATACCATATTATATTATTGATTTTAACAGTTGACTTGTAGTGGAACAGCATCAGATTCTTCTTGTACATTAGCACAATGAATGTTGCGGTTTTAATGATGCAAATAAAGCATTATGTAAAAATCCCTGTGGTATCCCCTTGCACACATGCATGTGCAGTGGAGCAGGGGATGGGGAGGAATAAATAATTCCTGAATTATTTAAGAATTTTGTCATCAAGAAAATTAATGGCAAAATTTTTTCCATGTTTAATAGCTACTTTTTGCAGTAGTCTATAGCCTTTAAAAATTAATTATACCTTTGGCCATATGCACTAGTTAGTAGATCATCTGATAGTTCTATAAAAACATCCATGCATATATTAACTATCATAGAGTCAGTAGCTAGACTCTATAAGTATAGGGATGACACGGATGTGCCATAATTATTATTATAGTGACATCCTCAGCAGCAATTTACTTTTCTGCGATTATTAGGTAATAATGACGTAATTTATGAGGTAATTGTCACGAAATTCAGGGCCTCCATGGATATTCTGAGACTTGAAAATCGGTATAATAATTATACGTAGAGTATCTGACGCGCGTACTAGTAGGCGTGGTTTACAGGCTTATTGACGTGACGTTGACGGTTGCATGCAGCACGCGATGCTAGTCTCGTGCCCAGCCCCCTTTCACGCACGCGTGCGTGAAAGGGGGCTGGGCACGAGACTACACGCGATGCATGGTGGGCGTAACCAATGGGTGTGATCACTCGCTCAATCAACGATCAAGCTTTTGAGATCAAGGAGTGCTTCAAAGCACTGTACTTACTCTGGTATAAAAGTTCTAATTGCATGCTTATTACAGCGCCAAATGTACCAGACCACTCCCCCCGCAGCTCTGGCATCACCAGCGCGGGGATGCCAGAGCTGGGGAGGGAGTGGTCTGGTGCACGAGACTAGGGCATATCAGAATAATTCATTAGCCACATTATCCCACGATTGTAACATGGCATATCCGGGCGGCCATCCCTACCGACTCTATAATAATTATAATAGTAAAGTGCATTATCAGATCAGCAGAATAATTTTTTTTTTTTGTATAATAATTTGTTTTTGTATAATATTATAGTTTATACTATGCATGGATACATAATAGCTATAAATAGAGCTAATACAAAATGCATCCAGGAAATATTATAACATAGTGTTAGCTAACTGTGAATAAAGTACATACCATGCAGCCACATAAATTAAGAAACATGATTTGATAAGTGATACTTAAATGAATCAATTGTGTTACACTTGGATAACTCATGATTAACAAGCAAGTGGTTCCATTTAGCAATAGTAGCAGGGGAAAGGGAGTTTTGGTGTGAGGATGTATGAAAATATGGAATTGACAATGCTGCTGAATTTGCAGATCTAGTTATAGTGGAACTCGCATTGCTTAATGGGGGCATTCGGAAAATCTGTAAGACCATTAACAATTTTGAATAGATGGCAGATGCTGGATTGGTCTCACCTGCTTTGTAGTATTGGAAGCTTTGCCGCTGTAAGCAGGTCACTATAGCTTGTAAGTGGATCCCAGGACTTTAAACAAACTGTAAGGGCAAACTTCTGTACTCTCTCTATGTCAGCAATTTCACCTTTTAAGTGTGGATTCCATACAGCTGAGGAGTATTCAAGGTGTGGCCTGATGTAACTGAGATAAAGTTTGAGCAGAGTTTGGGAGCTGCAATTATTTATTGTAGAAACGTCTATAGAAAAAGCCAATTAATTTTCTAGTCTTGTTACAAATGTTGGTGATGTGAGGTTTCCATGTTAAATCGGATGTGATTGTTACACCCAGATATTTGTACTCGTTGGTAGGTGTAAGGGCAGTTCCTTCAATTTTAAAACACGGTGGCTTGAGCGAATTCACTTTTTTCTTCGAAATAAACATTTGTCTGCACTTGCTAGCATTGAATTTCAGGTGCTTCCCTGAAAATTAATATATGAAGATACTGAGTTGATATCCGATTGCAACTGGTCAAAAATCAGCAGGATTCTTTATCACACGATATAAAACAATGTCATCTGCAAAGAGATTCAGATCACTATCACTGGAGACAACGGTTGTGACATCATTTATATATGAAATGAATAGCAGTGGCCCAAGGACAGAGCCTTGCGGTACTACAGAAATAGTTGGTAGAGAGTGAGAGTTACATCCATTCACTCCAACAATTAAACTGCTCTCTGTGGAGAAGGTACTAGCTATAAATCCATCTCAATAGGTACTTATCCAGGCCTAATCTTTCCATTGTTTCCAGCAATGGGAAATGTGGAACTGTATCAAATGCTTTGCTTATATCAAAGAACACTGCGCAAACTTCATATCCTTGATCAAGAGCCTGTGAGCAGTTATGTACAACATTAATGAGTGCAGACACAATTGAGCGTGAGGACTTGAAACCCCATTGCCTTGGCGAGATTGGGGCAAATGTCCGCAGGTGATCCTCAATGATGTTTTTAAGGTGAGATTCTAGAACTTTACTTATTACAGGTAAGATTGAGATAGGTCTATACCCAGATGGTGATTCTTTGTTAGATCTTTTGGGAACGGGTACAATTCTACCCACTTTCCATTCTGAAGGAAACACTCCAGTAGAAATGGACATGTTAAACAGTACAGTGAGCGAGGGAGTGATACTATCAGCTGTGAACTTGAGCATTTTAGCAGAGATGCCATCGCAACCAGTAGATTTACTAGTGTCAAGATTAATTAGTAGATCATGGACTAGGTCCTCAGTGAGAAGAAATTTATGGGGGCAGCTGCTGGGATTAAGGTCTACATAGCTAAAAGTAGAATCCGTATTCGCCAGCGGGGAGATGCTACTGTTAAAACAACCAAAAAAATAGTTATTTAAGACAACAGCTTTGCTTGAGCTTGTGTCAGCTGTGGAACCATTATGCTGCAGTGTTGGGGTGGAAGTCTGCTGGTTATTGAGGTATCTCATTGTTTTCCAAAAGGTTTTGGCATCCGCATCATGAAGTCTATTGAAAAAAGATTGCTTACTCTTCCGCAATAGTACTACAACTTGATTTCTTTGAACATTAAATTTTTCACGATCTGATTGCTTGCCTGTGCGTTTGGCTTTACGAAAAAGTGCATTTCTCTTTTTAATCGCTTCTGCCAGTGAAATGGTCCGTGTCATCCATGGAACATCCCGCTTCGTTTTGACAACAGGGTGGGGAATACATAATTCCATGATCTGCAAGAAATAGTTACTCCAGGATGACCAGTGGAGTCCACATCATCTGGCAGCAAGGAGGACCACTTGATTGCGTCTAGCATTTCAGCAGCTCGGTCGAATTCTGCAAGATCATAACGCCATACTTTTCGGATCACTGGTTTGGACCTCTTTAGTGGAAATTTGGAGGACAAAACAAGGTGCAGACCTAAGTGATCTGCGTTTGCAAGATGAGGTATGGTGGAACAAGATTTCACAATAACTGAGGGTGGAACAAAAATAAGGTCAATAAGGGAAGAGCAAGTATTAGAAATGCGGGTAGGCTCTGACACAACTTGAGTGAGGTCAAAGGAAGAAACTACACGTAATAATAACTTGATATACAAAAAGGATGGGGTTAAAAAATCAATATTGAAGTCTCCAATAAGGAAAAAATAATTATACTCTGCTGATCATAATAATCAAGGGGTGGTCACATAATAATATACCTGCGTGCGCAGGTCCACCAAGGAAGTGAGCAAATTGCTCACTTCCTTGGTGGACCTGCGCACGCGCAGCTCACCTTTGGACTTGCACCCCTAGAGTAAACATCCTGTGGGGAACCCACCTTGACCCCGCTCACATCGTGTGTAGCGAGCTCAGTGTAGGGCAATAATTATAATAGTGGAAAGATTGTACTACGGTGGACATGGCGGTTCGTTGCTGGTACATGTTAGCCCTGTTGATATTGGTCGCAGTGAGTTGGAGGAGTCAAGGAGTTCATTACAAACATGACAGCAGAAGAAGCATGAGAAGGCTTCGATACTTTCACAAGGACCAGCCAGGATTGGTAATGGGCCAGCAGAAACACAGTCTGGTGGAAGAAATTGCCCAACAAGTGAGTCACAGGGCTGTCTCTCTCTCTCCCTCTCTCTCTCTCTCACACACACACCGACACTCCCATAAACAAAATAACACTATTATCCCGTTTTACCGCAATATCATAGGTTCGGTTTCGGCGTCAGTCAGGCAATGGTTCGCCAACCCCTCATGGTGACTACCTCTTCACTGGTGATAATAACCGATATGCTAGGATTTACTACTCTGGAAACTCCAGTTCAGTAAGTTGGCGTCGTACGTAGCCACAATCATGAATGTTCTCCTCCCTAGCATCTACGGCTCCAATTACGTAATACTAATTTAGTTAACCCTCTGTGCATGTGCAACGGTTACGGTAGTCGTTCAGCGTGTCTGTATATCTGCCTGTATGTCTGTCTGTTATCAAGCTAGCTGCCACATACCAGATTTATACCATGAATTCGAAACTAGTACCGTTAGGTTTCTTGTGTTGTTTTGAATTGTATGGAAGTCCTTGAAAATGCTTTGTTTACATGGTGATATTTGCCAGCCACAATTCAACTCCCTTCTCCGCTTCTTGATGAGCTCTCGATAAGTAAGAGACAGCGATAATTATTGCTTCATTTCAAAAAGATTAGTATGTAGGTCCAGCGTTAGTTATAGTTCTTATAACTTGAAATTTTTTTGTAACATTACCTTTATAGGGAGGCTACTAGCTGTGAGGGAAACTGCATGACTTGGCGTAAGCACTATAGTGTGGAGTTCGATATGACAGTGCCTGCTTGTGCTGCTGGATGCCATGCAATGTGCTGAGGGTTTTGTGCTCTAGAGAGCTCTAGTTGTTTTCAATATAGAAGAACGACTCCACCAATCCTACCATAGTAATTAACCCTGGGGACTAATCCTGCCATACTAATCCTAGAAACTAATCCTGGAGACTAACCCTAATACCAGAAACACAGCCCCTGATCCCTCTCGTAGATGGTGGAGTCATTCTTTCATATTGGGCTGTTATTAAGGCAGTCTCTTTTCAGTGAACTGGACCACTGGACTGGACTACTGGACTGGAATACTGGACTCACCTTTGACCCCAAAAATAGCATACAAAAGGCTTCATTTAGCCCCCTATAGCTTGGTGGGGCAAGTGGGGTTATAGAATAAGACGGCCTAATGGCCTTTGGCCTTGTGGCTTTATGGCCAAATGGCTAAGCAAGCAATTTATCTCCATTTGAGGTGGGATAGCATGTCCCCAGGTCTCTTGCTGGGAATGATCTGACACTGAATGAATATTTTTTGTACGTTATTTTTGGGGTCAAAGGCGAGTCCAGTATTCCAGTCAAGTAGTCCAGTCCAGTGGTCCAGTCCACTGAATAGAGACTGCCTGTTATTAAACTTTTTTTGTACATGTGTATATACAAGGCCACACAAGTGTTATTTGATTGTGCACAGTCCCCCATCCTCAAGCTTAGCTTAAATTTGGCAATTTTCAGGTTTTCAGTATCCTCAGTAGTTAGCTATATGATGTATGAAGTAGCATGATAGTATTATTTTGATGACATATGATAGCATTTTAATATACGTGAGGCTGGTCTATTTGCATTGGAGGTAGTTACGTTATGATGCTGATTTACAGCCCCATCTGCATGATCCTTGGAAAAATCCAGGACTCAAAACAAAAGTACAACTTGCAGTGGCCCATATTTATAGACCTACAAAATTTGACAACACATAATTAATGCATCAAGTCTTCACTACTTTTTCATAACAGGTTATCTTGGTGCTGACCTACAATGATGCACGGACTCCGACTCGTACCAACCTTTACAGGTATGTGGCTATTGTCTTCTCACTTATTTCATCAGTTTTTGTTACAGTATTAAATAATTAATCTGTTTATGCTGGTATACAGGTCTACTAACTATGGTGCTAGTTTCGTGAACATCAACTCCCGTGTTGGCTCTCCACTCTGGTACAACTTTTACGCTTCCGACTCCTCGAATGTGGTAACTATTATTATAATGTAGATGTAATTATTAGCCGGCATTGTATTAGCGTGCTTATAACTGTAATAAACGTAGGGCCGGGCAGGATAAGATCTTTTGTACTTGTTATTATTTTGAATACATTTGATGATTGTAAAAAGTAGTATACAGCAAAGCGTAGAGTTGGAGAACTTGTGGTGCACATAATATTATAATATTATTAACCCTCGCCGCAAAGCATAGGTGGGAGGGTTATATACTGCAATTGTTTGGCAATTTTTGTCAGTACGTCCGTCCGTCCGTCCGTCCATCCGTCTGGTCTGTCCGTCCGTTTGTCCGTCCGTCTGTCCGTCGGTTTGTCCATCCGTCCGTCCGTATGGTAAGGGTCGCCTGAGAGAAAGTACGCATCCGAGGATTACCAGGCATCAAGGAAGAGTGGTCACGTTAAGTCCTGCCCAGTGGTATAATAGTGTGCAGCTGTGGTTGCCATTCTGTGCCTTGCTGGTCAGTTGTCAATCATGAATGCAGTGACAGTGTAAACAGGCAGTGGCTCTCAAGTGCATAATTCAGTTAAAGTCTATAGTCACAGAGGCTTTCAGTGACATAACCAGGTGCCTTCCCCCTACGCTTATATCATGCACTGACTCTGAAGAAACCCGAGTACCTCAGGTGCAGGGTACATGTGTGTAGCTAGTTCAGTACTCCTCAGCAGGCATACACATTGAGACATGCTATAGATCTACATGTGCATGAGTCATGCATGCGTGTAGCGGTAAGGGTTCTGCACTCCTGTGCATTCATTAATTTATTGTATATATTTTCACTAATATCATGCACTGACTCTGAAGAAACCCGAGTACCTCAGGTGCAGGGTACATGTATGTAGCGAGTTCAGTACTCCTCAGCAGGCATACACATTGAGACATGCTATAGATCTACATGTGCATGAGTCATGCATGCGTGTAGCGGTAAGGGTTCTGCACTCCTGTGCATTCATTAATTTATTGTATTTTCACTAATATCATGCACTGACTCTGAAGAAACCCCGAGTACCTCAGGTGCAGGGTACATGTATGTAGCTAGTTCAGTACTCCTCAGCAGGCATACACATTGAGACATGCTATAGATCTACATGTGCATGAGTCATGCATGCATGTAGCGGTAAGGGTTCTGCACTCCTGTGCATTCATTAATTTATTGTATTTTCACTAATATCATGCACTGACTCTGAAGAAACCCCGAGTACCTCAGGTGCAGGGTACATGTATGTAGCTAGTTCAGTACTCCTCAGCAGGCATACACATTGAGACATGCTATAGATCTACATGTGCATGAGTCATGCATGCATGTAGCGGTAAGGGTTCTGCACTCCTGTGCATTCATTAATTTATTGTATTTTCACTAATAATATCATGAGCATGTGACTTGATAGCTCATTAGCTCTCTCTCTCTCACTGTCTATGAAGAAAAGAAGCATAATGATTTGTCAGATAGCCTGATCTGGTACCTCCATGATGATCACTTGGATGAATTGTTTACATTTAGCTAACCACTAGCCACCATATACACATCAGTGGCGTATCCAGGGGGGTGCTCAGGGTGCTCAAGCACCCCCGGGCCTTAGGCTCAGAGGCATACAATTAATTAGTGCTAACATGCCTTAGTTTACATCAATAAATAATGTTACTAGCATTTTGCTAGATAAAACGCTATACTAAAGCTTCAAAATCACTAGCTAGTTCATTATGAGCAGAAAAGTATGGGCGATTCTTAATAATGCACACCCAATAACGGGCAAAAATAGTGGGTGTGGTCAACAAAGGTGGGCGTGGCTTCCAAATTTTTGCACGCAGATCGTTAAGTACCCCCCTTTATTAAATCCTGGATACGCCACTGCACATAAAAATTAGTATCTACGATTTTTGTATAATCTATCCAAAAGGTTATAGTGTTTGAGCCTATTGCTTGGTATGCTCACAGAGACTTAGCTAGCATCTAACATGTGTAATGTTCAATGGCCATAAATAGCAGTTGAGTATTGACGTCATAATTAACATTGACCCCAGCCTCAGTACTGTTACGCTGCATAACAATCAGGCAGTCAAACTATAGCCTAAATTCTGTAAAGGGACATATTGCTTCATGTTTTTAATAGTTAATTACAGAAGCTATTGTCTCCTTCAACACAGGTTATTCTTTCTCATTCCACTCGATCTACTATCTACGTCTCCAGAAATAAAGGTGCCACATGGATAACTCAACAGTTGTCCCCTAGCACTATTGATCCTCGTTCCCTGGTCTGGAACCCACGACGGGAGGGATATGCTATTGCCCATGATGCAAGGAATGACAACCTCTATGTCACTCCTGATTTTGGACAGAGTTTTATTAGGATATCTGAAAATGTCAACAGCAGACTTGACTATCAGTGGTAAGATCAGCACAATAGTTATAGAACTGGTCTATGTGTATTTTCCCTTAATTAGATGATTTAATTCCATTAAGCTCTGCATGAGCACTGTACACTGATTACCTCACTATGGTAGCTCTGTTTTGTTAGTTTGTGAACATGGCTTGACTATGGATGCTCTTATTCACATTAGATAGCTAAAGTTACCATAAACTAGAGATGATGTTTAAACATATGGGGTGAGCCTTCATGAACCCCCACAAGTATAAGCAGGGCTGGTGCCTCCTATTTGGCCGTACTGATTTTTTGAAGCTACGACGGTTACCAAGTCTATGCTCTTATACTGCATACTCGTACATACTCTGGTTGTATAACATAGGGCATGGCAGGAGCACATAATTGAAAAAAAGGGAAGGGGGAGGGAGCGTGAAACGACCACGCACTTGATTAAAATTCAAATTTTTACCCACGCTAGTCGTGTTACTAAATTTAGCTGCACATGTGACGTATCACGAGTGGGTGTGGTTTGGTATCCTGGCATGCTAGCATGCTATGCTGCGATCGAGAATGGAGTTCAACGAGAAAGTAGTCGCGTCTCTTTCTTCGGTGGGAAAGGTAACGAAGGCTTCTCGCACTCCTAAGAGGGCTAAAGGAGTGTTTATCCCGCCTATAGCCTCGAGCCCTCGAAGATCGCCGCGCTTGCTCGCTAAAAGAAGAAAAATCATGACCAGTGTAGCGGCAGTGGATGCACCGACCTCCAGCCTTCATGGTGTTACTACACCTACGAGAACTGCCATCTTGAATAAGGTAGGAACTGCATGAAATCTACTCGCATGTGGGGTGGATTGAAGTATTAAATACGCATTGTTTTATAAATGACTCGGTCTCAATTTCCAATAAAAGGTGGCCTTGGATCAAGAGTCAGAGCCTGAACCTTTACGTCAATTCAAAGCTGCTCTGGGGCAATACCAACATCTAACAGTTGAGGATATAAGGGCTGCTTCTGGGAACACGGTGTCCACCTATTTAGTTGTCTCTCGTAAAATGAAATTAGACCACGATTTCATTGGGCCCCATGATGCTGTACGATTGGTTGCTGATTGTGGAGGAAAGTACAAGGTACTGGTCTACGACAGGATATTGGAAGAGGGTGACATCAAGAGTCCAAGTGTATCTACCATACTTAGTCAGATGAATGAGCCATCATGGACTATATGTCCAGGAGTGAGCGAGTATGATTCGTTTAAGAGTGCCATTGGCTATGACATCAAGGGTGTAACTGTTCGTAACTGGCCGCCAAATACGGTATGTGATACCCAGTGTCAGTTTTGGTATCACAAGAGTGCTACTCAGCAGTCAGACCTCTGTACATCATGTACACAGTTAAAGTGGAAGTTAGCGGCTCGTAAACGAGAACATGAATCTTTAAGTGCTGCTGAAAAAGATCAGAGATCAGAGGCTACTTCAAAGTATCCATTTCACTATCTGAGTCCAAATAGCCAGCAATTGAAAGTCCAAAAAATGCGTAGAGCAATTAGTGATGTGAACATGTTGGTGAAGCGTACTGTGTCCCGAATTGATAGGCTATCATTGACTGATGAACAAAATTCCGAAATTTCTGAACTTGTGAAATCTATACAGAGCTCAAGTGAAGGCCAGACTGAACTTCAACGTATTTACTCTGAAGCTGAGCAGTCAGGCGAGGGTCGTGGTGCTATACTTCGAGCACTTTGGGAAAATGATGCTTCGGATATGAATCTGTTTATTGCGGATCAACAGTCCAATGGTAATACTGTTATCATAAGTATTAGTGTAAACAAAACTTTATATTGATTCACCTCTTTGATTGCTTTAATATTGCAAGTCTGACAGCACTAATTTTGGTCACTAAAATTTAATAGGCCTGAAATGTAATTTCAGACGTCTCAAAAATAAAATTTAATATTTACCTCTCTCTCTCCCTCTCTCACATGCACACACACACACACACACACACACAATCGATATCCCATACATATCTTGTATTCAGCTACACATCGCTCTATCAACAAGTGGTCTGCTGTTACAATTCGAATAGGTTGGCAATATTGAATTTGTTTATTCTGCAAGAACTAATTTAGTTAATATGATCAATGTAGCCATGGCCATCTTCTCAAGAAGTCCTGCAGCCTACCATGCTGTGAGATCGCTTGGAATACTGCAATTACCTTGCGATAGGACCTTGAGAGGATACATGAAGCGACATTCTACCTTTCCTGGTATCAATGAAGAAAGTTTGTATCACGCAGCACAGAGATTTGCAGCATTCAAGGCCAACAGAGTTGAAGCGGGATTTGCTCCTCCTGTACAGGAGGGTGTTTTAATTTGGGATGAAGTTAAGGTGTGTATCTAATTTACCAATTGGAATACTATAATACAAATTTATGGAACAGTGCCAACTCGGCAATTATGGGTTTTTCTATGTCATCTGATGAATTCTCAAGTCTTCACGATATTTATGAAGATCTAGAGGAGGACGAGCACTCTCAGAAAACAACTTACGTGATTCAATTTTATGGAGGGACCTTTCATCAGATTTTGACATCATTGGACCCTACTTCACCATTCCGTCTACCATGGAAGCAAAGTTTCTACATGGCGTTGTTGTAAGAACTATGTTAGCTTTTACGCAGTTTGGGTTTGGAGTTCGAGCCCTACTCTCTGATGGTGCCAGTGCAAACCTCTCTTTGATGAAGATTCTTTGTGAACATAAGGATGCAAGTACATCAGCCATTAATCCGTGGTTTACCTCCCCATATGATGGCAAAAAAGTCCATTTGATCATATGCCCTTCACACCAAGTAAGACGTTTACTTATGTGGTAAATGGCAAATTATAATTAATTTATTGTTATTTGCACTTCGTTTACAGCTCAAGAATATGATATCTGCACTACATAGTTCTCAGGATGGTGGGACAAAAGACTTCTTGAAGGACGATGTCACATTTGGGTGGAGTACCATTGTCCAAATCTACAACACAGATCTATACAGGGCAAAAAACGGACTTAGCAGGAGAGTTCCTGGATTAAAGTACTCCTATATTGTGCGTGATAATTGGACTCGTCTAAATGTTCTCCCAGCCAAAATAATGCAGGTAACATTTTTGGTGGAGATCTTAATTTACTGTTTTATTTATATGTTCATGTGCATGTACACATGTACATGTACAGCAACCATATATGATATCTGCTGTACACGAGTTGGTTGAGAAAGAGACATACACCGGACATCATCACAAATGTGTGGCAGAATATCTTGAAGCCTGCCATAAACTCTTTGAAGAAGGCATCCTCTCGCACAAAACTGTCAGCTCAACGGATAAACAAGTATTAGTGAACATGGATAAAGGTTTTCAATTTTTTCAACAGTGGAAGGATGAGCTGTCAGCTAGGCAAATATCCAGGTGTGCACTATGTGTTATACAGAGTAACATACTCAGTTACGAATTTGTTTTGTGGATACAGATGTGAAGTTGAGGAGTCCACTACAAAGGAATTTCCTTGCTTGGCAAGTATGTGAATATCTCACACCCCCACCCCCAAACACACACATCATAGTTCTGTGTTATAGCTATAGCCACCTGTCTCATATGTTGTGTGTGTGTGCATGCACACATGCTTCTCCATGTAGACTTGGGATTTATTACAAGTTATGTATCATGGATTCAAAGGATTATGCGATGATTTTCTACATGCCCACCCTGGCCACTTCATTTCACCCCTACGTGTGAATGGCAGTGCAGTCGAGTCAGTATTCAGCTGCCTAAAGTATATCACTGGCGGGAACCTGGCTTCCACCAACTACTCCTCTGCACTGATGGCATTCAAATCTCAAACAGATGTGAGCAAGAACCCCAACTCAGAAACAGGATATAGGAATGTGACAATACACACATGAATATATAGTATGGTGTGCACTAATAAGGCCTTGATTTCATAGAACTGAACGTTTTCAGGCTATCCCTTAATCCTTGTTCTGCCTTTACTGCTTTTCCAGACTGTTCTAGTTCTATTTCTTCAGCTGCAGAAAAGTATTCATTTATCCTGGCATGAAATAATTTTGATGTGAATTCATTACACAACATTTTTTTCTGTTCACTGGTTAAAATAGATTCACACGTGCATGGTAAACATTCATTAAATAGTTTGAAGAATGCTGCCGTTGTTACTTCATTGGTGATTTCTTCTTTTGCCCATAAGAGCATATTCTTGCCAAGGTCTTTACATGTCTTCTCATTTACCAGACTAGCAGTTTTAGACAACACTTCACGCAAAAAAGGAATGAATCTTGGGGTGATGATAGTGAGACCACCTTGCTGTAGATGGTGTATAGCTGAAGGTATCAGCTCTGTCTCTTCCTCTTTGGACTTCAGAGACTCCAGAAACTGACGCTCACTCTTGGAAAGTGTATCATGATTTGTAGAGGTTGTAGAGCCTGTAGCTTTCTTCCTTTTTTTAATCATAGAATGAAGCGCAAATCCACCATACCGAAGCAAACTCGTTTTACTTTCGTAAAACACTTTTGCAGGAGTATCATCAGTAATTGCATCTGAAGTGGTACTGTCCAAATTTTGTTTATACTCCTTAACCCGGTCAACCATAAGATCATGGATATGGTAAGCTAAGGTTGCAAGTACTATTCTTTGCTCCCTGATAGGAAGAGGTGCGCCAAACAAACTTGCACGTTCAACCACATGGGCCCATAGTGTAGCAGGAGAGTGACTTTGAGAGGTAGACCCCGAGAAATACTGTTCAAGATGTTTGAACCATTGATGCTCAAATTCGGCAAACCTTTTACCAATCATACAGCTCCTGTACATATCTATGTACAGACTAACCATCTCCATTGCGCACTGTGTCAAGGTAGGCTTCACTTTCTCGCTGCATACAGTTTCAACAAACTGGCTTCTTGCAGGATACAGCTTGAGATGAACTCCGCGTTGTAACTTGGCTATAGCGCTATCCACGACGTCTGCATAGTCTCTCTTGGCCAGATCAACCGCTAAATCTTTCCTGCGTTTAGCGGTAAACGCCACAGCCTTCGCCTTTCGCTTTGACATGCTGAGCTCGAGTGCATGCTGCACTGTGTCACAGACGTGACGTCGACGGATACGCGTGGCGTCACGACTACGCGCGCGCAGCTAAATTTAGTAACGCGACTAGCGTGGGTAAAAATTTGAATTTTAATCAAGTGCGTGGTCGTTTCACGCTCCCTCCCCCTTCCCTTTTTTTCAATTATGCGCTCCTGGGCATGGTTAGGATACTAACTACTATCAAATTGACCTTCATATTTCAGGGGAAATGAATATGATGTAGATAACACAGTGGTTTTCTTCAACTCCTACGATCCCAATGATTTCAACCGTAAGTAATTTTGATTGCACTCTCCCCCAGCCCTCTCTGAGTCTTTGCTCCCTATTCCTTACATAATAATAATATGCAGGTGGAAACTTCACAGTTGGTCTCTACAGTCAAAGGTCCCCATACACTGATGCCACTAAGGTGGAGGTGGATCCTAATCTTGGTCGCCATGACGACTTTGCTCTTGTAGGACCATATATCTTTGCTCAGCGTAATGACTCTGGACGAATTCACCTCTACATCAGCTACCGTAGACAGCCATTCAACCTCGCAAAGATACCAACCACTGATCCTCATGACGTAAGAAAAACCTTTCTTGATAGATCATACTGGTCCACTAAATCTCTCCCTCCCTTTGATGCACAGGGCTACATTGTGGCTCATATCAATGAGCTCCAGGCGTTGGTGATAGTGCAGCACACCAGTGGCCGTTTTAATCTCTATCTCTCTGACATCACAGGAGTCTACTTCTCCCTCTCCTTGGCAGACATCGTCATAACCCAGCGGGGAATAGACTTGGAGCTGGTTAGTCACACATACGCTTGTACATGTACATGTGTGTAGCTAGTTAATATTGCAAATATACCGTGATTCACGTACTTTATTGGCAAGATTTTTGTGCTAGAAATTTTCATGTACATGTAACAATATACACCACAATATTATAATTATTCACTCTATGTACATGTAGTTATTTTAGTACAAGTAGACTACATTCGTGAATTACAGTACAATGTATTTCCCTACTCAGGTCAATGGCATCAATGGAACTATGATTGCCAATCGGCATGAGAAAGTGAATGCAACCTCCACTCTCACCCGTACTGTGATGACCCTGGACAATGGTGGGGAGTGGAGCTACATCTCTCCTCCAGAAACTGATCTGAGTGGTGTTCCTATTTTATGTGAACCTCCTGGTTGTTCTCTCCACTTCCACATGGACACCAGTGCCTTTGCTAGGCTGGGTGTCTACTCACAGGTACATGTACATGTACATGTATGCTTTACATAATGACTAAGTTGGTGTACATATTGATTAGAGCTGGTATCGGATCAAGGTTGTAGTATTCCAGCTATGTTTGGAAATATCCCTCATGTAGCGTAGTGTCATGCAATATGCAATACTATACATGAATGTAGTATTTCAGCTATGTTAGAAATATCACACGAATTAAATTACTGTATAGCCGGAAATTTGGCGGTCTATATTGCAACCGCCAAATTAAAATCTGCCAAAATTTCCTATATATACATGTACATTATTATTAATATTATGGCGATCCTGTACCGAACTGCTAAATTTAAATCCGCCACTATTCTTGTAATAGTGATTTTGGGGTCAACCCCCAAATTTAATTCCCGCCTATATTTCCGGCTATACGGTGTGTCTTAATATTCGTAGAGTTTAATGTTGAATTAAGATTCTGATTTTCCCTTATATCAGTAAACTGCAATAGCGAGAAGCTGCCTGTTTGCAATGCCTTACTCACCTTCATACAGTATTCTCCCCAGTACACATACAATGAAGCTTGTCTCTGCCGTTACGATATTAGTACTTGTATGTGTATCCTTTAATCGTTTCTTTAATGTGGGATTAAGGCAAGCAAGAACCCTTTGATAGGGCCACAGGTCCCAGCCAAACCACATCCTGCCCTCCCTCACGCTTTCCATTTACATGTAGCTTGGCTTGGGAAAGAATAGCTGAGAGGGTGACCCTTGTTATTGCGACAAGGGTGGGCTGCTCCTTGAGTCTGGGAGTGTTTATTAGATTCTTGAAGATGAAAGCACACTATTATACAGTACATTGCAGGGTTGCATACAGGATTTTTTCTGGGGGGGGGGGGGGGGGGGGGGGGGAGGGGGGAGGGGCGATCTCACAGACGACTTACGTATGTATATGCACCACTGCCATGCGTATATACTAGTAAATAAATCACACAATAATGCTGTG